>CM062814.1:107842611-108470241 GCA_031772625.1 Pinus tabuliformis | reverse complement strand
CCCTTACAGCTGTGCAGGAGCAGGTTGAGAGCCTTACTCCTCGCATTCCAGATGTGAGGATCGACGAGGTACCTTTACAGTTGCAGCGGCATACTACTGGTGTGCCTAGACGATGGACTCGTCTCTTACGCATGATCGCACAGGCCGTGACGTGCTATCATGAGCATCACTAGGCTAGGGTGCCCCCTAGCATTTTTGAGTTTTTGGGTCATGCGACTAATTTTTTCTTGGTTACAGAACATTATATGTAAACCATAAACAACTTATATATGTATATTTTGATTTTCGGGGTTTTATTCTGGTTGAGTTATGTGATCCACATGTACAACATTGATGATGTGTTTCTTTTTATAAATGTCGCAAATGTCTATCTAACACATAGTTTGCTAATGAGTCGGTTAATGTGTTTAATTTTCTGGAAATATGTTGGTATTGAATTAAATCAAATTGTCTTTCCAAAATCTTAACCCTTAGGAACATGCGATAAATAGCTGGGTTGCGGACGGAATATATACCATTGAGTTGTAGTATTACGAGTTATGAGTCTAGCCTGACGATTAGTCGGCGTATACCATGGGTGATGGCATCAGAGAGCAGTTCTATCAACGCGCTATACTCAGCGATGTTATTCGTTGATTGCCCAATACATACACCTCTGAAACTTACTAACTCGCCGCTTGGATAAAAAATGGCCCAGGCTGCGGAGGACAGGTTCCGCAAACCACGACTTGCTCCGTCGACATATCCAACACATGTATCCAAAAGGTTTGACATCTGCAATAAATGTAAAAAGGTGGATTACTCGACCAAAACAAACACTTTAGTGAAAAAAAAATACAACAAAAGCATACTGGTTACTATTTAAGCATAGTAACGCTTGAGGTACAACCCATTACGGGGTTGCGCTAGTGGAATTCGATCATAATCCATTAACTCATAGGCTCCTTTTGCTAACACTCGTTTAACAATATAGGGGCCCATCCATAAAGAATTAAATTTACCTGCTCCCAATTTATCGGATTCTTGGTCATAAAGCAAGACCAAGTCACCTTCTGAGAAGACACGGGGTTTGACATTTTTGTCGAACTGCGCCTTGACCCGTTTCTTATGGGCTTCGTTAGCCAACGCGGCATCATGACAGGTTTCATCCAATTGGATTAATTCCAAGAAACGGGCCTCTTCTTCTGAAGTTCCGGGGAGGAGATCAATTGCGAGTTTAAGAGACGAGATTTCACACTGGACTGGTAAGACCGCTTCCAGGCCATATACCAGTTGGAAAGGCGTGAACCCGGTCGCATTCCTTACCGATGTTCGGTAGGCCCACAAGGCTGAGTACAGGATTAGGTGCCACCTTCTTTTGTGAACCCCGATCATCCTTTGCAACATACGCAGGACCTTGTTGATCGCTTCAACTTGTCCGTTGGCTTACGGATAATACGGGGTAGAGCTGTCGTGAGATAGCCCTAGCTTGGCAGCTAATTCAACCATCATGTGATTGCGAAAATGCGATCCATGATCCGTAACTATAGCCTGTGGTACGCCGAATCTGGCGACTACATGATTGAAAAATAAAAGGGCAGTTGTTTCACCAGTGTTATCTAATGTAGGCATCGCCTCGGCCCATTTGGTAAAATAGTCAACGGCGACTATAATATACCCATGCCCCCCGGTCGAGGTGGGGTTACATGTCATGAAATCGATTCCCCATTTGGCGAAAGGCCCAACAACAACTATTGGCTGTAAAGGTGCGGGTGGTCTTCTGGTTTTGCTATCAAAAATTTGACAAGCATGGCAACTTCTGACTGCGGTTATGCAATCTTTGAACATGGTTGGCCAGAAGTATCTTGCTCGTAAGATTTTTTGTACTGTAGCATATCCAGATTGATGCCCCCCACACGCGCCTGAATGACACTCATTCAGGGCTTTTTCGGCCTCCTCATGGGTGAGGCACCTTCTCAGAACTGTATCGATACCACAACGGTAAAGCGTATCACCGACGATCATGTAGTCTTTTGCTTGGTATCGTATACGTTTCTGTTCTGAGTGAGAGGTGTCAGGCCTAAACTTTTGGGTTTGGAGATAAATTATTATATCTCCATACCACTCATTGCTTGTAGATATCAGAAACAAATTCTCGTCCACGGTTGATTCTTCGGATGTTTCATCGTTGGACGACGATGGGAGATCGCATAATAATTCTGCGAAAACTAGAGCTTTCTTTGATTTGGATTTTACAAATTCCAGATCAAACTCTTGAAGGATTTCTCTCCATTTTAAATATTTGCCCCCCAACAACTATCGCGACAATATATAAGTCATGGGGTTGCAATCAGACAAAATGGTAGTTTTCCGAAAGAGTACATAGTGTCGAAACCTTTGTATCGCTTGAACAGTTGCAAGTGCTAGTTTTTCAACATAAGAATATTTACTTTCTATATCATTTAAGTTTATACTTAAATAATATATAGGGTGTTCGATTCCATCAACTTCTTGAACTAAAACCATTGCGATGGTCGTATCTACTGCAGCCAGATACAGGTTAAAGTCTCTTTGATAATCGGGTGCGTACATTAATGATGCTTTTATTAAGGAATCCTTTAAAGCATCAAAGGAAGCTTGCGCAACCTGATCCCAGACGAAGGGTACTTCCTTTTTCAAGAGACGTGTATAAACTTTAGCAAGTTCGGCGTAATTTGGAATGAACCTCCTCAGAAAGTTTGCTTTCCCTTGGAGTTTCTGAATCTGAAGCAAATTTGAAGGTGGAGGCAAATTGATGATTGCCTGGACCTTACAAGGGTCAAGACGAATCCCATCCTTTGAGACTACAAAGCCAAGTAAACGACCAGAACTGACGCAAAATACACATTTGTGTGGATTGAGTCGTATCTTGTAGTGTCGGCAACGTAGAAATATCGCTCTTAAATGCTGTGGATGATCAGTCCGCTTTCGCGAATGAGCCAGAAGGTCATCGAGGTATGGTTGAACGATGTTCTTGATGTCATGGAAGGCATAATTCATTTCCCTCTGAAACGTCGCCCTTGCGTTCTTTAAACCAAAGGGTAATTTTCGATATGCGAATGTGCCCCACGGACAAATGAATGCAATCTTTGACTGGTCCTGTGGGCGGATATTTATTTGATTATACCCGGAAAATCCATCCATGAATGAAAAGATTTCACATCCGGCGCATTCATCAATTATCTGGTCGATGAAGGGTGTAGGGTAGTTGTCTTTTGGACAAGCTTGGTTTACATCCCTATAATCGACACACACTCTAATTGTCCCTTGTTTCTTCATAACAGGAACAATATTCGATACCCAATCGGTTAGAGGAACCGGGTAGATGAAACCAACATGGAGAAGTTTTTCAACTTCTTCCTTAATGGCAGCGGCTTTCTTGGGGTGCACCTGCCTGAGTCGTTGTCGTACCGGTTTGACATCTGGATACATCTTAATTTCGTGTTCAACGATACTCGAGTCAATGCCTGGCATTTCATCATATGACCAAGAAAAGACATCTCTGAACTCGCGAAAAAGAGCGTTATATATTTCCAGTTCTGAAGGAGAACAACCTTTGCCGACATAAATATTCTCTACAAAATTTGTTTTAGTCGAGATATTTATGGCTATAGTCTCTTCAATATTGGATAAGTTCCGCTCGGAATCCACCGTATTTACAGTATTTGATAGGAATTCAAAAACTGTAGGGTGATAAAGGTCATCTTGAGTATCTTCTTCATAATTTGGAAGAAGGGAACGATGGTGGCAATCATTCCATGGTGCCCCCTCAATCAACATTGATTGTAGAATTCCTTCGTCGGTTCCATGCACTCGCGACCAAGGATCTAAAGGGGTACCATATTCTCTAGACCTATCTACCCAAATGCTTGATGAGCGTTGATTTGGGTTCGCCTCCCATGCCAGAAACATATATTGCTACAATATTTCTATTGGGCTTGGGGGCAAAACCATTGCATGATCCATGTCGATATCGTCTTCTGAGATCTTCGTGGAAGATATCATATTGCAGGTACCTATCGACGCTACTTCCGTCAAGTCGATTGGAGGTGGAAGGGCGAAAGTTCCCATTAGTATAGGATCTTTTAGTAGGCCTACTCCGATATTCTGAAGTGAATGGGGGCTTCCATGGATCATGGGAATGCTTCCTGTAACTTGTGAACCATTAGGGAGGAAGTTTTGTTGGTCGATGATCGTAATCCCCCTTTGAAAAGGGAATGCGATCTTTCTAAAATAGGTCGACACAACAGCTGCCATGGCATAGATCCACGGTCTTCCTAGTACGATGTTGTAATCAAGATTCCCATCGATGACTTCAACATCCACTTCTACTGTTTTTCCCCCTAGTTCAACCTTCAAGTTATTTAGGATACCATACAGGGTATATGTCCTTCCGTCGAATGCTTTTAATGTTGTCGAGGATCGCGACAAGGTTGGAGATCCTAAAGTTTTCCAGCAACTCATCGACATAATACATGTAGATGCCCCGTCATCAATAATTGTTCGGTGAACAAGTTTGTTGAGGGCTTTCACTTGGATAAGGAAAGCTAGTTGAGCTGGTAACTGAGGATCGTATCCTTTGTGGTCAAAGGATACAAGATTGGAATCCTTAGGATCAACCCCACCAATGGCTGATAACAGAGCCTGCCTTTGGGATGGGCAATTTTGTAGTACTTCAAGAGTCGACATAGCGGATGGCGATTGGGCCAAATCTTCCACTATGTTATAATGTTGCGCTGCTCTGGCGCGAGGATTAAATGTCGACTTGTGTACTACTCCCTTTGGCGGTTTTATTGTTAATTCAGGAATGATGGGTGGTACAACTTCTGTCGAAGTTGTTGTCGAACTGCTTGGTTGATCTTTTTCCTTGCCGTTCGACAACTGCGGATTACCGTAATATTTGTTCCTTGTTGAAATCAAAGCATCATTTTGTTGCTTCAAAATCGACAACATTAGCACTTGCGATGGGGAAGCATTTCCACTATCAACCAGATTTTGTCCTGGATTTGGGAACGGATCAGTTAACACGGCTGAGGTTTTCGAACTCTTAAATAATCTTTTAAGTTCAGCCTTGTATGGACATTCCGCAGTCCAATGATCCTCATCGCATATATAACATGGATTGTTTGGTTTCCTATTTCTAGGAGGGTTCGAAGAAGTTTTTTCAGGAGATGATTCATCCTATTTCTTCTTCTTCCCTTTTCTTTGTTTCTTCTTGCTTCCTGGTTGTTTGGTTTCTTTGCCTTTATCTGCTGATACGACATTTACTTCCGAAGCAATAATTTCATCTTTTTCATTTTGATCTGAAGTCTTACGGGCCTTCTTGGAGTTGGCCTTTGTCGACTTCGCGTTTGTCATGCCAATCACGCCATCACCGGCATGAGAGTCATTGTTTGATTTAGGAGGAGGAGGAATTGAGAATTCTGGTCTAGGGGCGTCAGGTATTTTGTCGTAGAGCATGCCAGACTGAGTATAGACCAAGTCTAGATATTGCGCACGAGCGATAACTTGCTCTTCCGTTACGACTCCCCCCTTTGCCACATATTCCGTTATAGCAGGAAGTAACGACTTGATAAACCATTCAGCTAATAGCTAATCGGGAACGTACGTTTTTACCATCCTACGACGACGTCGCCACTCATGTATATGATCAGATATGTGGGTGGCCGTTGTCTGTTTAAAGTTGGTTAAGATTTCCTTTCCCGTTTCATACCTTATCGGTAATTGAAAATGGGTTAAGAAAGTCGTGGCTAAGGTGCTGAAATTGTCGAACGAAGCTCTAGGCAATTCAATATACCATTTTTCCGCTGGACCCGTTAACATCCTCTGAAAAAGGAGAAGCCTTATCGAATCATCGTTTAGGGTGTTTGATGAACACCATAGATGAAATGTCATCACGTGATTCGATGGGTCCTCACCTGGATTTCCATTAAATTTAGGAATGTCTGAAGGAAGTTTGTGAGGAATCGCTGGCCACCAAGGGGCATAAGCAATTGGATCGTTTGTTAACCGGTGTAAATCGGGTAACTCTAAAGTTGCCACGAATGGTAACTGTTGATTCAGGTTAGGTGAAGCATACCCAGGATACGATGGAATTGCCTGAGCAGTTGGCCTTTGCATACCAGCATAATGTAATTGATGCTGGTATGACTGATATGGTTGGTGGACATGACCACCATAAAGTGGTTGATTTTGACCATTTTGAATGTAGGATTGTCCACTGTTCGCAAATATCTGCTGCTCAGAACCTTGGTATACTTGTTGGAATTGTGGTTGTTGATATTGCACCAGCCACGGTTGCGAAGCCATGTTCTGTTGCGCTATACTAACCGTTGGACCAAGGTGTGGGGTAATTGTACCCGTTTGGACCTGCGTCGCCCCACCAGTAGGCGATTGTGGTTGAGTCACAGGTTCAAGGGGTTGTTGCATTACAACCTGAGAAATCTGAGGTTGACATAAAACAGGCAACGTTTGAACTTGCGACACGGTCACAATAGCTGGTGTAGTCGGGATGTTCGACATAGGTACACATTGTTGCATAGAATACACAACCCTTGGTTGTTGGGGTAGTATAGGTACCCAACCACTTGATGTAACTCCAGTATAACTTGAATACTGTTGTGAACTCCCATATGGATATCCTCCCGGAGGGGGTAATGAAAGGGCATACTGCCCCCCATACGGTGGCAGTCCGGAACTCAAGGGGATTGTCTGCCCTTAGGGACTGGATTGCCCAAATTGACCTCCAAATGGATCAATTTGGCGAGTCTCAACATAAGAATTGCCGGATATTATTCTGGAGGAACAAACAGGAACAGACCATACTGTCGAAATAGTCCCTGGATGGACTCCTTCTAGCGGTTGTGAGCTAGTCGGGACAGATGGTATGCTGGCAAACATTGTCGGAGTGACGGCAGGGAGTTCTGCTGTCGCTGTGTCATTTGACACAGTCCTAGATGTTGACGATTGTTCAGACATTTTGAGTCTATCCAGAAGATTACCTAGTGATTCTACAGGAACTTCCACTGGTGGTAGACTAACTTCTGATGTGGAAGGAAATAGAGTGACCCCGATTCCAAAATGTGTTGGAGTACTTGCTTGCGGATCTTCTACAATTTCCTCTATCGCAATCAAACCAGGTGGAAGGGGAAGACCGTCAGGTCCGTAAAATATTTCTGGTGCCGAAGAAGGGGTTGAATCAACAGCGACAGATGTTTGAGGAACAAGACTCTCTGAACCGGTTACAGATGGAACTGGTTCAGTAACACAAGTGTTTGCTCTCAGACTAGGATCAGTGTCACTGTCCCTCTGTGGTTGTTGAACTTCTTCTGTAGAGGCAGGGTTTCCAGAAATGTTTGGAGTAACCGGAATCTCAGATGTTGTTGGAACACTTGTTCTAACTTTGATAGGAGATTTCAAACCGGTTAAACGAGTTCGCTTTGTCCGTACTGTTTTCGATTCCGGAGACAAAGACGGTTGACTCGTAAGCCTCCGCGAATGACGGGGTTTCAATTGACTTTCTTCCACGATTGCGGATTACTCGATCAACCAAAATATAAAAGGGGAAAGTGTGTTTCCGAATTAAATGAATTTTTAGACGCTTTAGACACAACTTGCTTTTTCACTTTTAAAGAGTCGAGAAAAAGCTAAATATGACTCTAGTCTCCTTCGATGTTTTAACGAGCCCGAAGTGACAAATGCTCGGATGGACTTTTTCCGTTATAGAGTCTAAAAAAGGCCAAAAGGAACTGCTATGGAGTTCTAGGTAGAGGGTGTGCCAAACTTTTCGCAAAACCGCAGAATACTTTTTAAGGTACGGGCGGTCAATCTTCCCGAATGCTGTGTTCAGTGCATTGCGATCAGTAGGGCGGCCGACACGGCTTCCTAAGGATAAAGGTCTTATGCCTATAGGGGTCTCCCAATATATACTCGATGGTACGTGGGAGCACAATCCGTACTGGCGCTATCGTCCCTCGGGAGGAATCACCCAACCATCAGCGAGATCGATAGTCACCAGGTTTTACGACGCCGGAACACGTCTCTAGCCTAGACCTCTATGTTGTGCGTTATGTTACAAAGCGTTGTTAAGTTCATTCAATTTATTTTAGGTTGATCTTTCTTAGAAGTTTTCCTTTTTGGATCACCACGAGATGTATGATACAATTCCTAAATGCAGTCTAAAGATGATAAGCAAGCTTTTATATCTTTTCAACAATGAAAATCCTAGCTACAAGGGGAAAAGGAAGATACAACTTTTCTCAAAGAGCATAGAGCACACTGTAATGCACTTTCCCTTAAACCAACACATGCAAACTATCAAAATGCAAATGCACAAATGCATGTATTTGTTTTCGCTTTCTTAATATTGATGCCTAAAAAGAAAGCTGTTGTACAAATTTGAATTCGATTTCAAGTGAAAACATAAACAAGTTCCTTTTTCAAAACCAAAAAGACGATTACGACACCTTATGATTTACTTGTTTCGACACTAGAAATGCATAAATTCAAACCAAACGACAAAAGTAAAAGCTAAATCAACTGTGAACAGCAAACAAACTCACTCCTAAGATCAAAACGACACTTACGACAGGTCTAGATCTAAGGGCGACAGTATGACTAGTTTACTTTCGTAATGGGAAACTGCAAATGATGTAACAAATACACAAAGAACAAATACAGTTTCTTTATACCACTGAGGCAGAATTGAGGCAAAGAAAAAGGGTTTCAGATAGGTACACTGACAGATAACAGGCTGCAAAAAATAGAGATAAAACTGAGCAAAAGGAATCAGGGAACCACAGCTGCACAAGGCAAAGACTGATCAGCGCACTCCCAACACAGAGGTTTTGACATTCAGCGCAGGTAGCCTTCACAGGACCTGCGTTGAAATGCAGAACCTCTTCACAGAGTCTGCGCTGAAGCAGAAACGAGAGTTGTTTCTGGGTTCTGGGTTACGGTTTGCAGTTAAATCAACAGTTTTTGGCCGGATCATAGCTATCAATGAGGTACAATTAGGAGGATGATTTAAAGGAGGACTAAGATCTATCACAAAGGGCTGTTAGAGCACTTGTGGATCAGTTTATTCAGATCATAAAAACAGGCCCAGTGAGTGGAATAGAGTGGCAGATCTCTACTTTGCGCTTGAAAATGGCAAGTGCATTTCGATTCCGCACCCCTAAGTTTATGAGAAGAACAACAATAGAAACACAAATAAACTAACAAGATACTTTCCCTAGTGGAGTCGCCAATTTGTTGTTGGGAAAAGTATCCAATTCGGAATGCCCCTATCCCACTCTAAGAGGTGATAGTGCCTTAGCAACAAACAGGTAAACTTATTTGAGTATTCTTCTTTATGAAATGTAAGTGAGGAAGAAGGATCTAACTAACCTGTATCTTCCGCTAGTTTGTCAATCCAAATCACTCCTCTCTTCAGTAGCTCCCAGCTTCTTGCTCCTTCACCGGCTCAGCTTCACCGAATTCCTGCAAGATCACAAGAGAGAGAAACTACACAAAGATACAGATATACATTCATAAAAATCTCAAGATCAGATTAAGCTAAACATGTAAGCATAACAAAACATCATTGGTATACAACATGTAGGAGAAACTCAAATAGTTTATTAATAAGATAATAAAGTCTGAGAGGAGATACAACCAAGTGAGTTCCGATCCAGCATCTACCTCCCAGCAAAGGAATCCCTTCCTCTCCTCCAACAAAGCATAAATCACCCAATGTGCTAATATCAATCTCAAACCAACAGCAATTCTCTACAAATTACAAAATTCCAGCCTCCTGAACCTTTGGGTGAGAGATCCATATATAGATGTGAGTAGAGAGGATGAGTCAGCTCATGTTTTGACTTGTGGCTTCTCTCTGTCAGTTCTTGCTTCCACTTGGAGGTTGAGAACCTCTTACTCATCACTAGTCGAATTCATTGAGGCAAGTGTCATTGGAGAAGATTCTGGAAGCTTCCAGGGTCTTTCCACCTCGTTGAATGAACTTGCCATTTGTCATTTCCCGCTCAGCGCACCCTGGTAGTGCTTCTACCTGCGTTGCAGTGCACCTAGCCAGTGTAATCTCTGCATTTCAGCGCAGACAGCTAGTGGAGCCTCTGAATTGATCCTGAATTGACTGTTTCTGAGTGGTTTTTGGTGGAGAACTTCTGGGAGAAGCTGTCATTGGATGACCTTGTTCCTTTAGGAGCTGTAAAAACATCTTTAGGGACTTTGGATCCCTTGAATTATGGACATTTCATGCTCAATGCTGTAAGGCACAAAAATGTCTATAACAATCCACTCATGCAGAGACCTCCATTAGGGGTAAATTTTGAGTCAAGTGGGTAGAGGGATCACATGCAGCCATACCTCCAGCTGAGAGGTGGGGCGATGTGACATGATACTCCCAAGAAAGCTAAATTAAGGGTAGGATCCTTCAAGTACCCAACCTCTTTGATTTGAATTTGCTACAGGAGCCCCGGTGAGGAGTAGCAGGATTGGCTAAGTGGGTAGAGACAGATGCAGATGGAGTGGCAGAGAGAGCTACAGTGCAAGATTCCCAAGACTGTGCAGAGCTAGTAGGCTACAACAATGGGAGAGGCACAGGAGCATTGCACCAGTGCAGGATGGTACAAAGAGGTATGCAATGGTGCGAGATGCATGGAGTGTTGCAGCAGCTCAAAGGTCAGAGAGGGAGCACTTGTCAGCGGCAGAGAGAGCTTCAGCATCAGAGTATGTTTCTAGCCCAACAAAGAGGTCAGTTGGGTGTTTTTTTTGTTTCTAGAGTTGCTGGAGCAACCACACTTGGTAGAAGTGTTACATGTAGAACATTCCAAAGGTACAGGATCAGGTTCGAGTTGAATGCCTTTCTTGTTGAGAGGTAGTGTTGAAAATATCAACAAGAAATGCTAAAAATAGAAGTGCTAAAAATAGCACTTCTATAAATAGCATTTTGGGTATCAGTGCTGGATTGAGAAATAGGGAATGAAAATTTGAAGTGCTAAAAATAGAATTTCTATTTTTAGCAGTTCATGATGGATTTCAATTTGATTTAGTCCTTGGACTAAAATAGGAAGTAAAATTCGAATTTGAACTTAACAACTATTTGAAAATAAATTAATTAATTCACCATGAGTTAATTAGTTGGATAAAACAAACATGAAGTCTATGTGAGGACATGCAATAGTTTCTCTATTAATTGAGGAATTTAGCCATCAGTTAAAGAGATAAGGATGAGTTCTAATTTGAGTTGTAATTAGTTGGCTCAGTTAACTGAGTCAAGTCTAGATAGATTTATTTAAACAGTTTGCTTAAATTAATGTGAGTTCAGTTAGTTAATGCATGCTTGCAATAACTGCTACACTTCAGATAACTAAAGATTCTCTCATGAATAACTCATGCATGTCAATTCAGACAGAGACCCAGTTGAGATTAGAGGAGGGACAATGTACTATTAGTTGGATGGATTTTTCCTATAAAGGAAGCTCATTCATGGGGAAGGATTTATCTCCTTCAGGATTGCGCGAATGGATCAGAGGTTAATGAGTGTGTGAAGAGGCCAATTCACATAAGTGACTGCACTAGACCCCAAGGAAAATTGTTGAAAGAAATAGGAGGCTTGGATGGCAGAGGAGAAGGTTTTATAGAGGCCTTTGATTGTCTATGAGTAGCAGAGGGATTCCAGAGAGAGCAGGATAGCTTGTGAGCTAATTCTTTTCATAATCCAGACTATATTTCCACTTGTATGATAATATAGAGTTGGGGTTTTAGGTTGAGGCTTTCCCCAGGTTATATCTTTTGTGTTATGTGTGATTGATTCCTTCTTATTAGTTATATGTGTTCTTATTGATGTTTCTCATGTTCGATTAAGCTTTCGAAAAGTGTTGTAGAAGTAGATCTTGTATTGTGTTTTAGTATATTGCATAATCTGTTGATCTACAGTGGGAATTTCCTATGTCCCTTGCATCTGCGTGAGATTTGCTTCAATGGAGGCTGTAATGACATACACCTCATCAATCCACGGCGGTAAGCGCGCCTTAAAAATTGTTTCCTTATGTCGAGTGGCATCCACCTGCTCCTTGAGAACTTTCACCTACTACATCCGTGCGAACCTCTGTGTAAGGGCAACCGTCTGTGTGGTCGCTTTTACTTCATCGTATTTCTTTTGTAGCTCACGCACCTCTGTTTCTAAGCACTCTATGTTTGGGTCCTCCTACAGAGTGGTGAGAACCTCGAATGACTCCTCGAATAGCTTTGTGCAGTCTTTCACTGCACTATTGACCTCTGCTATTCCCATTGTAATTGTGTTGGTGCATTGTTCATTAACCTCTAGTGGAGTTGAAGGTTGCACTTTCAATTTTAGTTCGGATATCTGGAGGTTCAGTTCAAGTTGAACCCTGGCCATCTCTTCCTTTGCCTCGCACACCCCTGCTGCTAGTTTCTAGATGTGCACCTCCACTAGTTCTTCTGCTTTGATGACCAGCTCCAAGACCATCTGGCAGGCTTCCTCGACCACCTGCACTAGCTTTCGGTTCTCTAACACTACCTTGTTGTGCTACAGGCTCAACTATTTAATGTTGATGCACTGCTCGCTCATGACCTAGAGCACACGACCCTCCTTGGCTCGCAGTTCTGCAAAAACTTCGTCCTGTAAAACATAGAGAATCTACGGAGGGAGCGTAGCCATATTTAGCCCAATTCCTTTTAGCCCACTGATTATAGGCCTGTCGGCCTCATTTTCTATAACTAGTGCCCCCTCTGGCAGCACTATTGTGCTAGTCATTTGGGCATGTAGCATTTCCTTGGCCGCAGTCGTGCCTAGTGCAAGGGTGGTTGACACAGTGCCAGCCTATGGAGTGCACACCTACAACTCCTGTATTTGTGCCTGGAGGGCCCCAACACCATCTGGTGTTCCTTTGCAAACTGCTAGAGGGCCTTCGCAGTGACGTCCCTCATCGTCTCCCCAATGTCATGCAGATCCCCCTCAGTGAGGGTGATTGCGTCGAATGAAGTTTTCGAAGCCTTCGACTTCTTTCATGACCCTACCTTCTCTCTTAGGTGCTATCATTTTAGTTGTGTGGACACTGTCTGTAGGTCCACACCACCTTGCTATGTATCTATTTCTTATTTGGATGAAGGCGAATTTTGGCCTTCACGCTCCTCCTTTGCTTCCTTTTGCTCCTCTTCCACCGCCTTTGCAGTGTCCCATGCTACCTGGGCCTTGGCTACAGCCACTTCATTCCTGCACTTCTTTACAAACTAAGCCATCTGTAGTTTCCTCTCATCCTTTTGTGTGGAAGACTTCTTTGCTTCCACCACGGAACTGGCTAGAGTGCGCCACTCCGGCGGCCACGACTCAAGGACTGCGAAGATGACATCATCTGTTGCCAGGTAGGATAGCTCGTTCCATGTCTTTGCAGGGTCCTTCTACGCCCTGATGTAAACGTGATGGAAATCTACCTTGAACTCCGTGAAGCTCTGTAGGTTGTTATAGACCATGGGTGATAACCATAGCTTGTGATTAATCCCCATTCTGATGTTCATCTCCATGAACACCCAGAAGATTTTGTTGTCTCTTATTCTTTTCAAATCTCTGGTTGCCCACAACGAAGCATACTTCGCTGCCTCCAAAAGGTCTTGCGTGATTGTTGGGAATTGGCTATCTTTAGGCAATTTCCATTCCACCAGCACTATGGACAACAGTAGCCACGCATAATGAAAAGTCTTCCCCTACTCGTGTGCCTCACGACAATTCTCAAGGAACTCTCTGCACAAGTAGTTTGCCAAGTTAAACTAGACCCCTTCTGCACATTATGTGGAAAGTGCAACCACCGATGCAGGCACCTCATCTGCGTGGCACTTTCGCATAACCTTTCCAACCAATATCTGACCTTGATTGTAGGGTTATTGATGCTGGAAATAGCGTACCCTCTTTTCTTCTTCTCCAGCTGGAACTTCTTCTTCATGGCCTCCATGATGGCCAAGTCATCACTTTTTCCCTCTGAGATGTTCGTTGGGTCCTCCCTGTTAGACTCCGTCTTGTCAGTCAATGTGAGATTGATATTCTCCAGCTCTTCAAATTCTAGCAGTCAATTCGCACCGCTTGAGGACAGCTCCACTATTCTATATTCAGTCAAATGGAAATCGAATAATGTTGGATGACACACATTTTATCAAGGAAAGTTGTAGCTGTTGTGTTGGAGATCCAGGAGTTTTTATTGTCCATTCCATGCCTTTTTGAAAATTCTATAGTCAAACTGTTTGGCCAAACAACTGCCATTGCTGCTAAGTCAGGACTTCTCTTGAAATGGACGCTTCCCCAACTGTTTGCATTTGCAGTAAATGTATCTGTTCAGAAGTTTTTACATGCACAGAGTTTACTCTTACCTATAGTTTGGATCTCGGGAGGAGTATTAATCTTGCACCTTATATTCTGTTGGATAACTGCCTTCAAACTAAAACTAGGCCTCATTGGTATTGTCATGACACACAATGTATCGTGCTGGCTTATGACCATCCTTGAGTTTCTTTACATAATGCATTCTGCTTCATGCAAAGCTTCATGGACGGGCTTCAAATTAATTGCATTCCGCCAACTTCCATCATTCTTGAGACTATCTATATTTTCAGCCATAATGGTATTCCTGCAGATATGGTACTATCAGATCCTCGTTTTTCTTGCTGGGACATTGAATGATCCAGCAGTTGATATAGATGCACTTTTCATAAGGTAGTTAATCCTGATGCTCCACGACATTGGTTATCAAAGCATTAGTATGATACTTCTGGAGATGATGATACCACTTGGCTTCAATGTTGCCATAAGATGTTCCCTCCTGTTCATAATATTCTCTTTGCAGCGTAAGGGTCTCCAATGAACTTGGTGTTGGGAATGCTGAGACTGCATGCTTTTCAGTTTTTGTTTCGGTCACTACATCTTCAGTCATCAGCATATTCTTTGCAATAGTTTTTCTTCTTTGCAAAAATGTCTTGGGTTATCTCTTCACAAGCAGATGGAGGCAAAAATTCAAGAGGAGAAACTTGAAAAGTGGATGGCTTGTGTTCCAAGTTACGAGTCTTTTTGAGCATTTTGTTTAGTAAAGAAAGGTTATAGTGGTGTGGTAACATATGTGAAAGAAGAATTATCACCTTTGGATGCCAAATCGGATTACTTTGGTGATTTGGAGAAGTGATGTAGATGTAGATTTATGCAGGGAAGGGCAACTTATGGAAACAGACCATGGTAATTGTATTTCAATAAATGTTTATGTGCCAAACGAAGGAGAGAGTTCTGAGCGCTAGTGGAGGAGAGAGAACAGAGCTTTCATTGTACAGTCTTCGACAAAGATTTTTATGAAAATACACAGCTCGGGCTTCTGAGATTCCTGTGGTATGAGATTTAACATTTGTGTCCTCTTTTGTTTCATATGTAGCCTGTTATGTGTTCATGTCATTTCATGATCGTTTCCAACTGAACAAATGAAGTGTTAAGGTAGAATTCATATTTTGTATGCTCTGCCTTTAAGTTTGTTCATATTTAATGTTTTCTTCTGTTTGACAAGGATTCATCCTCTATGCCCTTGTCAGCTCCTCGGCAGTCTTGCCATTCCATTTAATCTCAATTTGATGTTAAACTTTCTTGCCTACCTTGCCTCAGGAGACAATCTATGTTTTTGATTACATTTCTCTGTTCAAGCTGTTTCTTTGCCCCATGCTGCCCAGAAAAACCCCATCATTTTATTAAAAACCCCTTTTTTTAATCAATTTACTAGCCTAAAATCAGTTTCTTTTAAAGTCATCTCAGCCCCTTTTAGAAAACGTTTTGCCGAGATAGACCCGGAGAGAGCCCTCTCCTTCCTCATAGGGCTAGCTACGAGGCTAAGTGGTTTGATGTTGCCTTGAGTTTTACCTTCCTCAGCCTGAGGCAGATTCGAGCGCTAACATATTGGCGAACATACTGGGGAGAACATTTGACTTGTTGATTTTCTTGTCCCAGTACATGAAATCAAATTGCAGATTTGATGCTGATGGTGGACAGCAGTCAGACACATATGCAGGCTGAACCATTCACCTGGCGACTCCAACTCGATCCAGACATTCCAACGCTTGCTGATCCATTCATGCGATGGTAGGGTATGTGGCAAACCCTGCCCTGTTTGAAGTTGTAGAAGAAGTAAGAAATGAGTTAGCATATTCTGAATTTGATGAAGATTTATTCAGTGCCTTGCTTCAATGTTTGAAATCTCCAACGTTCCCTTGTTTCAAAACTAGATTTTGTGACTTAGTTGTTGAAAGAATCGAAAAGGAGATTCAATGTTTAGATGAGAAAATCCAGTCATATGATTTCCAAGACCCTAAAAAGTTCTTGGAAATCCTTCCTCCTTTGCAACACGAAATCATAGAATTGCCTACAGATGTTTACATTGATAATGTGCAGCTGGAGGTATGTATTGCAGAGTTGGGGCAGCCAACAGAGTCCGGCTTCTGCGATCCAATCGCAACATATATGGACACGTTTTTCAGTTTGAATGACAAATCAAGTTGTCTTTTACGTGACCAGGCTCATTATGTGCATGAAGGGCTGCCAACAATTACATTTGCGTCCTGGCAGAAGCATTCTCGAGCGGCATCATTCTCAGGTTTACTTGAATGGTTGATCTGGCACTTCAGTATTACCTGATCTAGTGTTTTTACAGCAAAGTAGGGTAGATTTTGTAAACAAATAAGTAGCCATAAGGCAGCATTTTGTTCCAGTTTCATTACAGTTTTAGTGTGAGGTTTGCTGAGTCAGTTTTTCAGTCTTTTCAGTCAAGTTTCAGTCCATAAATGAGTCGGAAGTCTCATGTTGTTTGTTGAAATCATGACTCCATTGCCCAATGGATGGAGGCACTGTCTGCTCTCCCAAAGTTCTGTGGTTCTTGGCACCTCCAAAAAGCGGCAGCTGCCATCCCAATTGGAGCCGATGTTAGACTCCGTCTTGTCAGTCAATGTGAGATTGATATTCTCCAGCTCTTCAAATGCCAGCAGTCAATTCGCACCGCTTGAGGACAGCTCCACTATTCTATATTCAGTCAAATGGAAATCAAATAATGTTGGATGACACACATTTTATCATGGAAAGTTGTAGTTGTTGTATTGGAGATCCAGGAGTTTTTATTTTCCATTCCATGCCTTTTTGCAGATTCTATAGTCAAACTGTTTGGCCAAACAACTGCCATTGCTGCTAAGTCAGAACTTCTCTTGAAATGGATGCTTCCCCCAACTATTTGCATTTGCAGTAAATGTATCTGTTCAGAATTTTTTACATGCACAAAGTTTACTCTTACCTATAGTATGGATCTCGGGAGGAGTATTAATCTTGCACCTTATATTCTGTTGGATAACTGCCTTCAAACTAAAACTAGGTCTCATTGGTATTGTCATGACTGTTATAGACATTTTTGTGCCTTACAGCATTGAGCATGAAATTTCCATAATCCAAGGGATCCAAAGTCCCTAAATGAGTTGTTCCTACCCCTAGAGGAACAAGGTCAACCAATGACAGCTTCTCCCAGAAGTTCTCCACCAAAAACCACTCAGAAACAGTCAATTCAGGATCAATTCAGAGGCTCCACTAGTTGTCTACGCTGAAATGCAGAGATTACACTGGTTAGGTGCACTGCAACGCAGGTAGAAACACTACCAGGGTGCGCTGAGCGGGAAATGACAAATGGCAAGTTCATTCAACGAGGTGGAAAGACCTTGGAAGCTTCCAGAATCTTCCTCAATGACACTTGCCTCAATGAATTCGACTAGTGATGAGTAAGAGGTTCTCAACCTCCAAGTGGAAGCAAGAACTGACATAGAGAAGCCACAAGTCAAAACATAAGCTGACTCATCCTCTCTGCTTACATCTATATATGGATCTCTCACCCAGAGGTTCAGAAGGCTGGAATTTTGTACTTTGCAGAGAATTGCTGTTAGTTTGAGATTGAGATTAGCACATTGGGTGATTTATGCTTTGTTGGAGGAGAGGAAGGGATTCCTTTGCTGGGAGGTAGATGCTGGATCGGAACTCACTTGGTTGTATCTCCTCTTGGACTTTATTATCATATCAATAAACTATTTGAGTTTCTCCTACATGTTGTATACCAATGATGTTTTGTTATGCTTACATGTTTAGCTTAATCTGATCTTGAGATTTTTATGAATGTATATCTGTATCTTTGTGTAGTTTCTCTCTCTTGTGATCTTGCAGGAATTCGGTGAAGCTGGGCCGATGAAGGAGCAAGAAGCTGGGAGCTACTGAAGAGAGGAGTGATTTGGATCGACAAACTAGCGGAAGATACAGGTTAGTTAGATCCTTCTTCCTCACTTACATTTCATAAAGAAGAATACTCAAATAAGTTTACCTGTTTGTTGCTAAGGCACTATCACCTCTTAGAGTGGGATAGGGGCATTCCGAATTGGATACTTTTCCCAACAACAAATTGGCGACTCAACTGGGGATCGTATCTTGTTGGTTTATTTGTGTTTCTAGTGTTGTTATTCTCATAAACTCAGGAATGCCGAATCGAAATGCATTTGCCATTTTCAAATGCAAAGTAGAGATCTGCCACTCTAGTCCAATCACTGGGCCTGTTTTTATGATCTGAACAAACTGATCCACAAGTGCTCTAACAGCCCTTTGTGATAGATCTTAGTCCTCCTTTAAATCATCCTCCTAATTGTACCTAATTGATAGCTTTGATCCGGCCAAAAACTGTTGATTTAACTGCAAACTGTAACCCAGAACCCAGAAACAACTCTCGTTTCTACTTCAGCGCAGACTCTGTGAAGAGGTTCTGCATTTCAACGCAAGTCCCGTGAAGGCTACCTACACTGAATGTCAAATACTCTGTGTTGGGAGTGTGCTGATTAGTCTTTGCCTTGTGCAGCTGTGGTTCCCTGATTCCTTTTGCTCAGTTTCATCTCTATTTTTTGCAGCCTGTTATCAGTCAGTGTACCTATCTGAAACCCCTTTTCTTTGCCTCAATTCCGCCTCAGTTGTATGAAGAAACTGTATTTGTTCTTTGTGTATTTGTTACATCATTTGCAGTTTCCCATTACAAAAGTAAACTAGTCATACTGTCACCCTTAGATCTAGACCTGTCGTAAGTGTCGTTTTGATCTTAGGAGTGAGTTTGTTTGCTGTTCACAGTTGATTGAGCTTTTACTTTTGTCGTTTGGTTTGAATTTATGCATTTCTAGTGTCGAAACAAGTAAATCATAAAGTGTCGTAATCGTCTTTTTGATTTTGAAAAAGGAACTTGTTTATGTTTTCACTTGAAATCGAATTCAAATTTGTACAATAGCTTTCTTTTTAGGCATCAATATTAAGAAAGCGAAAACAAATACATGCATTTGTGCATTTGCATTTTGATAGTTTGCATGCTTTGATTTAGGGAAAAGTTCATTACAGTGTGCTCTATGCTCTTTGAGAAAAGTTTGTATCTTCCTTTTCCCCTTGTAGCTAGGATTTTCATTGTTGAAAAGATATAAAAGCTTGCTTATCATCTTTAGACTGCATTTAGGAATTGTATCATACATCTCGTGGTGATCCAAAAAGGCAAACTTCTAAGAAAGATCAACCTAAAATAAATTGAATGAACTTAACAAAGCTTTGTAACTTAATGCACAACATAGAGGTCTAGGCTAGAGACGTGTTCCGCCGTCGTAAAACCTGGTGACTGTCGATCTCGCTGATGGTTGGGTGATTCCTCCTGAGGGATGATAGCGCCAGTACGGATTGTGCTCCCACGTACCGTCGAGTATATATTGGGAGACCCCTATAGGCATAAAACCTTTATCCTTAGGAAGCCGTGTCGACCGCCCTACTGATCGCAATGCACTGAACACAGCATTCGGGAAGATTGACCGCCCGTACCTTAAAAAGTATTCTGCGGTTTTGCGAAAAGTTTGGCACACCCTCTACCTAGAACTCCAGAGCAATTCCTTTTGGCCTTTTTCAAACTCTATAACGGAAAAAGTCCATCCGAGCATTTGTCACTTCGGGCTCGTTAAAACATCGAAGGAGACTAGAGTCATCTTTAGCTTTTTCTCGACTCTTTAAAATTGAAAAAGCAAGTTGTGTCTAAAGCGTCTAAAAAATCATTTAATTCGGAAACACACTTTCCCCTTTTTTGTATTTTGGTTGATCGAGTAATCCGCAATCGTGGAAGAAAGTCAATTGAAACCCTGTCGTTCACGGAGGCTTACGAGTCAACCGTCTTTGTCTCCGAAATCAAAAACAGTACGGACAAAGCGAACTTGTTTAACCGGTTCGAAATCTCCTATCAAAGTTAGAACAAGTGTTCCAACAACATTTGAGATTCCGGTTACTCCAAACATTTCTGGAAACCCTGCCTCTACAGAAGAAGTTCAACAGCCACAGAGGAACAGTGATACTGATCCTAGTCTGAGAGCAAACACTTGTGTTACTGAACCAGTTCCATCTGTAGCCGGTTCAGAGAGTCTTGTTCCTCAAACATCTGTCGCTGTTGATTCAACCCCTTCTTCGGCACCAGAATTTTTTTACGGACCTAACGGTCTTCCCCTTCCACCTGGTTTGATTGCGATAGAGGAAACTGTAGAAGATCCGCAAGCAAGTACTCCAACACATTTTGGAGTCGGGGTCACTCTATTTCCTTCGACATCAGAAGTTAGTCTACCACCAGTGGAAGTTCCTGTAGAATCGCTAGGTAATCTTTTGGATAGACTCAAAATGTATGAACAACCGTCAACATCTAGGACTGTGTCGAATGACACAGCGACAGCAGAACTCCCTGTCGTCACTCTGACAATGTTTGCCGGCATACCATCTGTCCCGACTAGCTCACAACCGCTAGGAGTCCACCCAAGGACTATTTCGACAGTGTGGTCTGTTCCTGTTTGTTCCTCCGGAATAATATCCGGCAACTCTTATGTTGAGACTCGCCAAATTGATCCATTTGGAGGTTAATTTGGGCAATCCAGTCCCCAAGGGTAGACAATCCCCTTGAGTTCCGGATTGCCACCGTATGGGGGGCAGTATGCCCTTTCATTACCCCCTCCGGGAGGATATCCATACGGGAGTTCACAACAGTATTCAGGTTATACTGGAGTTACATCAAGTGGTTGGGTACCTATACTACCCCAACAACCAAGGGTTGTGTATTCTATGCAACAATGTGTACCTATGTCGAACATCCCGACTACACCAGCTATTGTGACCGTGTCGCAAGTTCAAACGTTGCCTGTTGTATGTCAACCTCAGATCTCTCAGGTTGTAATGCAACAGCCCCTTGATCCTGTGACTCAACCACAATCGCCGACTGGTGGGGCGACACAGGTCCAAACGGGTACAATTAACCCACACCTTGGTCCAACGGTTAGTATAGCGCAACAGAACATGGCTTCGCAACCATGGCTGGTGCAATATCAACAACCACAATTCCAACAAGTATACCAAGGTTTGAGCAGCAGATCTTTGCAAACAGTGGACAACCGTACATTCAAAACGGTCAAAATCAACCACTTTATGGTGGTCATGTCTACCAACCGTATCAGTCATACCAGCATCAATTACATTATGCTGGTATGCAAAGGCCAACTGCTCAGGCAATCCCATCGTATCCTGGGTATGCTTCACCTAACCTGAATCAATAGTTACCATTCGTGGCAACTTTAGAGTTACCCGATTTACACCGGTTAACAAACGATCCAATTGCTTGCGCCCCTTGGTGGCCAGCGATTCCTCACAAACTTCCTTCAGACATTCCTAAATTTAATGGAAATCCAGGTGAGGACCCATCGAATCACGTGATGAAATTTCATCTATGGTGTTCATCAAACACCCTAAACGATGATTCGATAAGGCTTCGCCTTTTTCAGAGGACGTTAACGGGTCCAGCGGCAAAATGGTATATTGAATTGCCTAGAGCTTCGTTTGACAATTTCAGCACCTTAGCCACGAATTTCTTAACCCATTTTCAATTACCAATAAGGTATGAAATGGGAACGGAAATCTTAACCAACTTTAAACAGACAACGGCCACTCACATATCTGATCATATACATGAGTGGCGACGTCGTCGTAGGATGGTAAAAATGTACGTTCCCGATCAGCTATTAGCTGAATGGTTTATCAAGTCGTTACTTCCTGCTATAACGGAAGATGTGGCAAAGGGGGGAGTCGTAACGGAAGAGCAAGTTATCGCTAGTGCACAATATCTAGACTTAGTCTATACTCAGTCTGGCACGCTCTACGACAAAATACCTTACACCCCTAGACCGGAATTCTCAATTCCTCCTCCTCCTAAATCAAACAATGACTCTCATGTCGGTGATGGCGTGATTGGCACGAAAAACACGAAGTCGACAAACGCCAACTCCAAGAAGGCCCGTAAGACTTCAGATCAAAATGAAAAAGTCGAAATTCTTGCTTCGGAAGTAAATGTCGTATCAGCGGATAAGGGCAAAGAAACCAAACAACCAGGAAGCAAGAAGAAGCAAAACAAAGGGAAGAAGAAGAAACAGGGTGAGTCATCTCCTGAAAAAACTTCTTTAAACCCTCCTGGAAATAGGAAACTAAAATATCCATGTCAAATATGTGATGAGGATCATCGGACAGGAGATTGTCCATACAAAGCTGAGCTTAAAAGGTTCTTCAAGAGTTCGCAAACCTCAGCTGTGTTAACTGATCCGTTTCCAAATCCAGGACAAAATCTGGTTGATAGTGGAAATGCTTCCCCGTTGCAAGTGCTTATGTTTTCGATTTCCAAGCAACAAAATGATGCTTTGATTTCAACAAGGAACAAAGATTATGGGAATCCACAGCTGTCGAACGGCAAGGATAAAGATCAACCAAGCAGTTTGACAACAACTTCAACAGAAGTTGTACCACCCATCATTCCTGAATTAACAATAAAACCGCCAAAGGGAGTAGTACACAAGTCGACATTTAATCCTCGCGCCAGAGCAGCGCAGCATTATAACATAGTGGAAGATTTGGCCCAATCGCCATCCGCTATGTCGACTCTTGAAGTACTACAAAATTGCCCATCCCAAAGGCAGGCTTTGTTATCAGCCATTGGTGGGGTTGATCCTAAGGATTCCAATATTGTATCCTTTGACCACAAAGGATACGATCCTCAGTTACCAGCTCAACTAGATTTCCTTATCCAAGTGAAAGCCCTCAACAAAATTGTTCACCGAACAATTATTGATGAGGGGGCATCTACATGTATTATGTCGATGAGTTGTTGGAAAAATTTAGGATCTCCAACCTTGTCGCGATCTTCAACAACATTAAAAGCATTCGACGGAAGGACATATACCCCGTATGGTATCCTAAATAACTTGAAGGCTGAACTAGGGGGAAAAATAGTAGAAATAGATGTTGAAGTCATCGATGGGAATCTTGATTACAACATCCTACTAGGAAGACCATGGATCTATGCCATGGCAGCTGTTGTGTCGACCTATTTTAGAAATATTGCATTCCCTTTTCAAGGGGGGATTACGATCGTCGACCAACAAAACTTCCTCCCTAATGGTTTGCAAGTTACAGGAAGCATTCCCATGATCCATGGAAGCCCCCATTCGCTTCAGAATATCGGAGTAGGCCTACTAAAAGATCCTATACTAATGGGAACTTTCGCTCTTCCACCTCCGATCGACTTGGCGGAAGTAGCGTCGATAGGTACCTGCAATATGATATCTTCCGCGAAGATCTCAGAAGACGATATCGACATGGATCATGCAATGGTTTTACCCCCAAGCCCAATAGAAATATTGTAGCAATCAATGTTTCTGGCATGGGAGGCGAACCCAAATCATCAAGAATTTGGGTAGATAGGTCTAGAGAATATGGTACCCCTTTAGATCCTTGGTCGCGAGTGCATGGAACCGACGAAGGAATTCTACAATCAATGTTGATTGAGGGGGCACCATGGAATGATTGCCACCATCGTTCCCTTCTTCCAGATTATGAAGAAGATACTCAAGATGACCTTTATCACCCTACAGTCTTTGAATTCCTATCAAATACTATAAATACAGTGGATTCCGAATGAAACTTATCCAATATCGAAGAGACTATAGCCATAAATATCTCGACTAAAACAAATGTTGTAGAGAAAATTTATGTCGGCAAAGGTTGTTCTCCTTCAGAACTAGAAATATATAACGCTCTTTTTCGCGAGTTCAGAGATGTCTTTGCTTGGTCATATGATGAAATGCCAGGCATCGACTCGAGTATCGTTGAACATGAAATTAAGATGTATCCAGATGTAAAACCGGTAAGACAACGGCTCAGGCAGGTGCACCCCAAGAAAGCCGCTGCCATTAAGGCAGAAGTTGAAAAACTTCTCCATGTTGGTTTTATCTACCCGGTTCCTCTAACCGATTGGGTATCAAATATTGTCCCTGTTATGAAGAAACAAGAGACAATTAGAGTGTGTGTCGATTATAGGGATGTAAACCAAGCTTGTCCAAAAGACAACTACCCTACACCCTTCATCGACCAGATAATTGATGAATGCGCCGGATGTGAAATCTTTTCATTCATGGATGGATTTTCCGGGTATAATGAAATAAATATCCGCCCACAGGACCAGTCAAAGACTACATTCATTTGTCCGTGGGGCACATTCGCATATTGAAAATTACCCTTTGGTTTAAAGAACGCAGGGGCGACGTTTCAGAGGGCAATGAATTATGCCTTCCATGACATCAAGAACATCGTTCAACTATACCTCGACGACCTTCCGGCTCATTCGCGAAAGTGGACTGATCATCCGCAGCATTTAAGAGCAATATTTCTACGTTGCCGACACTACAAGATACGACTCAATCCGCACAAATGTGAATTTTGCGTCAGTTCTGGTCGTTTACTTGGCTTTGTAGTCTCAAAGGATGGGATTCGTCTCGACCCTTGCAAGGTCCAGGCAATCATCAATTTGTCTCCACCTTCAAATTTGCTTCAGATTCAGAAACTCCAAGGGAAAGAAAACTTTCTGAGGAGGTTCATTCCAAATTACGCCGAACTTGCTAAAGGTTATACACGTCTTTTGAAAAAGGAGGTACCCTTCGTCTGGGATCAGGTTGCGCAAGCTTCCTTTGATGCTTTAAAGGATTCCTTAATAAAAGCATCATTAATGTACGCACCCGATTATCAAAGAGACTTTAACCTGTATCTGGCTGCAGCAGATACGACCATCGCAATGGTTTTAGTTCAAGAAGTCGATGGAATCAAACACCCTATATATTATTTAAGTAGAAACTTAAATGATACAGAAATTAAATATTCTTATGTTGAAAAACTAGCGCTTGCGGCTGTTCAAGCGATACAAAGGTTTCGACACTATGTCCTCTTTCGGAAAACTACCATTTTGTCTGATTGCAACCCCATGACTTATATATTGTCACGACAGTTATTGGGGGGCAAATATTCAAAATGGATAGCAATCCTTCAAGAGTTTGATCTGGAATTTGTAAAATCCAAATCAAAGAAAGCTCTAGTTTTCGCAGAATTACTGTGCGATCTCCCATCGTCGTCCAACGATTAAACATCCGAAGAATCAATCGTGGACGAGAATTTGTTTCTGATATCTACAAGCAATGAGTGGTATGGAGATATAAAAATTTATCTCCAAACCCAAAAGTTCAGGCCTAACACCTCTCACTCAGAATAGAAATGTATACGATACCAAGCAAAAGACTGCATGATCGTCGGTGATACGCTTTACCGTCGTGGTATCGATACAGTTCTGAGAAGGTGCCTCACCCATGAGGAGGCCGAAAAAGCACTGAATGAGTGCCATTCAGGCGCGTGTGGGGGGCATCAATCTGGATATGCTACAGCACAAAAAATCTTACGAGCAGGATACTTCTGGCCAACCATGTTCAAAGATTGCATAACCGCAGTCAGAAGTTGCCATGCTTGTCAAATTTTTGATAGCAAAACCAGAAGACCACCCGCACCTTTACAGCCAATAGTTGTTGTTGGGCCTTTCGCCAAATGGGGCATCGATTTCATGACATGTAACCCCACCTCGACCGGGGGGCATGGGTATATTATAGTCGCCGTTGACTATTTTACCAAATGGGCCGAGGCGATGCCTACATTAGATAACACTGGTGAAACAGCTGCCCTTTTCTTTTTCAATCATGTAGTCGCCAGATTCGGCGTACCACAGGCTATAGTTACGGATCATGGATCGCATTTTCGCAATCACATGATGGTTGAATTAGCTGCCAAGCTAGGGCTATCTCACGACAGCTCTACCCCATATTATCCGCAAGCCAACGGACAAGTTGAAGCGATCAACAAGGTCTTGAAGCGTATGTTGCAAAGGATGATCGGAGTTCACAAAAGAAGGTGGCACCTAATCCTATACTCAACCTTGTGGGCCTACCGAACATTGGTAAGGAATGCGACCGGGTTCACGCCTTTCCAACTGGTATATGGCCTGGAAGCAATCTTACCAGTCCAGTGTGAAATCTCGTCTCTTAAACTCGCAATTGATCTCCTCCCCGGAACTTCAGAAGAAGAGGCCCGTTTCTTGGAATTAATCCAATTGGATGAAACACGTCATGATGCCACGTTGGCTAACGAAGCCCATAAGAAACGGGTCAAGGCGCAATTCGACAAAAATGTCAAACCCCGTGTCTTCTCAGAAGGTGACTTAGTCTTGCTTTATGACCAAGAATCCGATAAATTGGGAGCAGGTAAATTTAATTCTTTATGGATGGGCCCCTATATTGTTAAACGAGTGTTAGCAAAAGGAGCCTATGAGTTAATGGATTATGATGGAATTCCACTAGCGCAACCCCGTAATGGGTTGTACCTCAAGCGTTACTATGCTTAAATAGTAACCAGTATGCTTTTGTTGTATTTTTTTTCGCTAAAGTGTTTGTTTTGGTCGAGTAATCCACCTTTTTACATTTATTGTAGATGTCAAACCTTTTGGATACATGTGTTGGATATGCCGACGGAGCAAGTCGTGGTTCGCAGAACCTGTCCTCCGCAGCCTGGGCCATTTTTGATCCAAGCGGCGAGTTAGTAAGTTTCAGAGGTGTATGTATTGGGCAATCAATGAATAACATCGCTGAGTATAGCGCGTTGATAGAACTGCTCTCTGATGCCATCACCCATGGTATACGCCGACTAATCGTCAGGCTAGACTCATAACTCGTAATACTACAACTCAATGGTATATATTCCGTCCGCAACCCAGCTATTTATCGCATGTTCCTAAGGGTTAAGATTTTGGAAAGACAATTTGATTTAATTCAATACCAGCATATTTCCAGAAACTTAAACACATTAACCGACTCATTAGCAAACTATGTGTTAGATAGACATTTGCGACATTTATAAAAAGAAACACATCATCAATGTTGTACATGTGGATCACATAACTCAACCAGAATAAAACCCTGAAAATCAAAATATACATATATAAGCTGTTTATGGTTTACATATAATGTTCTGTAACCAAGAAAAAATCAGTCGCATGACCCAAAAACTCAAAAATGCTAGGGGGCACCCTAGTCTAGTGATGCTCATGATAGCACATCACGACCTGTGCGATCATGCGTAAGAGACGAGTCCATCGTCTAGGCACACCAGTAGTATGCCGCTGCAACTGTAAAGGTAACTCGTCGATCCTCACATCTGGAATGCCAAGAGTAAGGCTCTCAACCTACTCCTGCATAGCTGTAAGGGTCTCGGCTACATCAAGGTCAGGGAGAATAACCCTCCCGGCAGCCTCCCCTGCTGGGGCAACGGCTGGCGCTCTCGGGCGAACTGTTGGACGAACAGGACCAACATCTGCATACACACATGAGTTTGATTAAAGTCTTGATAGAATAAAGCACAAGGACATTATGAATGAAAACAGTAAACAGTGATATGGTTGAAGATTTTACCGATAGCACCCCACTACTCGCCGTCCAGCAGTACCAAATCTGGATTGCCCCGGAAGTCCATGCCAACATATGGATACTCGGAATAGACCATCTCCTGACGCTCGAACCACCTGAAGAAGGTATCAGAGAAAGAAATCTGAGATTGATCGGCATGCCTAGACATGTGATCAACCCATCTCTGCATGCGTGGTTCAGTAGGAGAAGGCAAGTCGAGTGCAATGTACTGTGGCTGCATCAGTGGTATCTTCTCCAAAGCAAAGGCGATCAAAATAGAACCAAACGCAAAGTTCTTCAACTTGCCGTCCTTTACCTTGGTTAACTAACTTTTCATCTGAAGAAGTACTGCATCACACCAGTTGAATATTTTCGGTTAGAGGCACTCCAAGGCATGCTGCACATAGGATCTGTTGGCTACGTGAAGAGACGCGCTACCGACCATCCTACAAATAGTATACAAGATAGACCTGAGGGACCTGTCAGCAACCTCACGGATAACGATCTTGCCATCTTTACTCGGCTGAGATCCTTCCATACAATACTGGCGGACATAATCTCTCACAGAGTCACTCCCTCGGGCCGAACCTGATAAAGAAATGGGGGCACCCCGCCTCGACAAGCCAGTCAAGAAGTAAATGTCTACTACGGTCAAGGGGATAGATTTGCCCCTAATCTGAAATACTTGGTTGATAGGATCCCAAGCGTCGAGCAAATACTGCAGTAGGGAGATCTGCTGTCTCATGCTAGAGATATGGAAGAACTTCAGCAGGCCACAGTTCCGCAGCGCGTTCACCGTGACAGGATCATGTAGGGCAATCATGTCCTCTTCTTCATGTTCTCGTTCTCGCCATGTAAGGGTCATTTTGCTCCAATAACTCTGAAAAACAAACATGAGAGGAGTTAGATCCTGGATTTGATGAGAAACTGGCAAAATTTTCATCAAAAACTGTGCAACAAAAATCTGTTTCTGCGCCCAGCGCACCTGCCCAGTGTTCCACCTGCGTTGAAGGTCGAACTGCCTTCATACAGCTTGACATTCAGCGCAGGTTTCGAGTGAACTAGGTGCGCTGATGGCAGAGCGAACCCATCAAACCCTAGGGGCTCAGAAAAACAGGAAAACAAGCACAGAATGCAAAAAGGAAACCATGAAATGAAAGAGCTCAGGTTTAGCTCCTACCTGGTCCAGACGGCGCCGAGAATCGTCCACAGAATCTGCCGAAATCAGCTGGTGAAAATCAAGGGGGAAGAGACACCTCCAAACCTCCAACAAACCAAGTTCAAATGAAATGGTAAAATGAGAGGTAAAAACACTTTTTAATTGTTTTTTACGTAGTTCAAAGCAAAATATTAGTTGTAACGTTATCAGCCATTAAAGCCTTGGCCGTGTTTGCACCGTCACCTCCACTTTTTCATTGGCCGATCGTTCACCTCCATATGATTTTTTACCCATTTTGAGGAACAGCTGCGAAGAGTGATTTCACTAGCCATCCTTGTGACACTGCCGTGCTTGGAAAATTCCAACCCTTACCTGGAATCAGCTGCTAACCCGTTTTATCACTCGTTCCTTAAAAGACGAGTCTTCTTTAAGCTCTTTTCATTTGACTCGTAAAATATGAAAAGATTGCCGAGTTTTGGCCTTCCAGCTCGTTAAAGCGACTGGAAGTGCTATCCCTCCTCTAGATTTTAATCTTTTTGGACCTGAGGGATTATTGCACAAAAAGATCGAGCGCTTGTTTTATTCGGCTCGTTAAAACTATCGAAAACTCATCCCTTTTGTATTGTTTTATACTTTTTCGGACTTAATGGATTAGATGACGAAAAAGGACTTTTGGAGTTGAATTTACGTACCTTTTTAGACTCTCTAAAAATGAAAAGGACCGAGTTATCTTTGTCATTAGACTCGTTAAAAGCATTAAATAGCGACAAACTTGTCTTTAGACGAGACCGAGTTTCACTATCGCTAGGCTCGTTAAAACATAGCGATGGGTTTGCCCGGAGGGAAAATTATAGAACAAGCATATGTTATCCTCCTCAAGCTTGACAAAAATAAAGAGGTACTGGTCAGCAATGACTGGGGAAAAATTGGGAAGAAACTCAAAGAACTTTATTGGTAGCAAGTCGCTCTTGAACATGACACTTCCACTCCGTGCCTGAGTCGGGTTGGGTTGTTTCATTCACCGGTCACATCACCATGGTCTCGCCATACCATCCACCTTTGGGATAAATGCTACCAATCCATCACACAAGTGTTGCCGATATGTTCAAGAGAAGTCATCCAGAGAAGTCAACCGTGTCCCATCCACTACCATACATTATCCTTCATTCTTTCATGACCACCACCCTGAACCATATATCATCAGATCGTTTTCACCTCCATCAAAGTCATTTGCTCCGTTCCGTGTCACTGATGTGGGATACATTAAGGCCCTCCTTTGATGGATCGCTTCTTGTCGACATCAGCTCATTATCCAAGAAGTTGATCTAGGAACAACCCCTTCAGTACTTTGAAGCTTGCATGCCTCAATGGAAAGTTTCTCACTTCCGGCGACAGGTATACATCAATGACCTTCGACCGAAAGATTTTGCGTGGTGTTCGACGCCAAGTCCTTTATTCACACCACGTGAATTGTACTGCAGTACCTTGAGGGTCATTATCATTATTGGTGATTCCTCTCGCGCTTGTTAACGGTTTACCTCATTGACCGGTAATCAAGCGATGTCTTTCCATGTTCGACTTCAGAACATTTCTCACATGGATCGACTTGTACTTAGAGTGAAGATCGAATGAGATTGAATACCCCGGATCTAGTTTCATCCATCCAAGCTGCGATATATATCCAGGAAAGATAAAGACATTGACATGTACATCATTGCAGCAGATAATCATCCTACCAAAAGGATGATGATTTCATCAAAATTATCAGTCTACCATTAGACGATTGTCTGTTCTATGTACAGAAAAATGAATTTATAAAGCTGAGCATGGGAATGCCCGCCTCAGCTAGATCATGAAAGCAGTATGAAAAATAATGTATTGTATTGTATCTTATTACAGGTCTCCTCTCAGCATTGGAAGAACTTCGGATCCTCCTAATAAAGCATTTCACCCGATAAACGGCCTCATACTTTAGGGGGCAACTGTTATAGACATTTTTGTGCCTTACATCATTGAGCATGAAATGTCCATAATCCAAGGGATCCAAAGTCCCTAAATGAGTTGTTCCTACCCCTAGAGGAACAAGGTCAACCAATGACAGCTTCTCCCAGAAGTTCTCCACCAAAAACCACTCAGAAACAGTCAATTCAGGATCAATTCAGAGGCTCCACTAGTTGTCTGCGCTAAAATGCAGATATTACACTGGCTAGGTGCACTGCAATGCAGGTAGAAACACTACCAGGGTGCGCAGAGCGGGAAATGACAAATGGCAACTTCATTCAATGAGGTGGAAAGACCCTGGAAGCTTCCAGAATCTTCCTCAATGACACTTGCCTCAATGAATTCGACTAGTGATGAGTAAGAGGTTCTCAACCTCCAAGTGGAAGCCAGAACTGACAGAGAGAAGCCACAAGTCAAAACATAAGCTGACTCATCCTCTCTGCTTACATCTATATATGGATCTCTCACCCAGAGGTTCAGAAGGCTGGAATTTTGTACTTTGCAGGGAATTGTTGTTGGTTTGAGATTGAGATTAGCACATTGGATGATTTATGCTTTGTTGGAGGAGAGGAAGGGATTCCTTTGCTGGGAGGTAGATGCTGGATCGGAACTCACTTGGTTGTATCTCCTCTTGGACTTTATTATCATATCAATAAACTATTTGAGTTTCTCCTACATGTTGTATACCAATGATGTTTTGTTATGCTTACATGTTTAGCTTAATCTGATCTTGAGCTTTTTATGAATGTATATCTGTATCTTTGTGTAGTTTCTCTCTCTTGTGATCTTGCAGGAATTCGGTGAAGCTGGGCCGGTGAAGGAGTAAGAAGCTGGGAGCTACTGAAGAGAGGAGTGATTTGGATCGACAAACTAACGGAAGATACAGGTTAGCTAGATCCTTCTTCCTCACTTACATTTCATAAAGAAGAATACTCAAATAAGTTTACCTATTTGTTGCTAAGGCACTATCACCTCTTAGAGTGGGATAAGGGCATTCCGAATTGGATACTTTTCCCAACAACAATGACACACAATGTATCGTGCTGGCTTATGACCATCCTTGAGTTTCTTTACATAATTCATTCTGCTTCATGCAAAACTTCATGGACGAGCTTCAAATCAATTGCATTCCGCAAACTTCCACCATTCTTGAGACTATCTATATTTTCAGCCATAGTGGTATTCCTGCAGATATGGTACTATCAGATCCTTGTTTTTCTTGCTGGGACATTTAATGATCCAGCAGTTGATGTAGATGCACTTTTCATAAGGTAGTTAATCCTGATGCTCCACGACATTGGTTATCAAAACATTAATATGATACTTCTGGAGATGATGATACCATTCAATGTTGCTATAAGATGTTCCCTCCTGTTCATAATATTCTCTTTGCAGCGTAAGGGTCTCCAATGAACTTGGTGTTGGGAATGCTGAGACTGCATGCTTTTTAGTTTTTGTTTCGGTCACTACATCTTCAGTCATCAGCATATGCTTTGCAATAGTTTTTCTTCTCTGCAAAAATGTCTTGGCTTATCTCTTCACAAGCAGATGGAGGCAAAAATTCAAGAGGAGAAACTTGAAAAGTGAAAGAAGAATTATCACCTTTGGATGCCAAATCAGATTACTTTGGTGATTTGGAGAAGTGATGTAGATGTAGATTTATGCAGGGAAGGGCGACTTATGGAAACAGACCATGGTAACTGTATTTTAATAAATGTTTATGTGCCAAACAAAGGAGATAGTTTTGAGCGCTGGTGGAGGAGAGAGAACAGAGCTTTCATTGTACAGTCTTTGACAGATATTTTAATGAAAATACACAGCTCTGGCTTCTGAGATTCCTGTGGTATGAGATTTAACATTTGTGTCCTCTTTTGTTTCATATGTAGCCTGTTATGTGTTCATGTCAATTCATGATCGTTTCCAATTGAACAAATGAAGTGTTAAGGTAGAATTCATATTTTGTATGCTCTGCCTTTAAGTTTGTTCATATTTAATGTTTTCTTCTGTTTGACAAGGATTCATCCTCTATGCCCTTGTCAGCTCCTCAGCAGTCTTTCCATTCCATTTAATCTCAATTTGATGTTAAACTTTCTTGCCTACCTTGCCTCAGGAGACAATCTATGTTTTTGATTACATTTCTCTGTTCAAGCTGTTTCTTTGCCCCATGCAGCCCAGAATAACCCCATCATTTTATTAAAAACCCCTTTTTTTTAATCAATTTAGTAGCCTAAAATCAGTTTCTTTTAAAGTCATCTCAGCCCCTTTTAGAAAACGTTTTGCCGAGATAGACCCGGAGAGAGCCCTCTCTTGTCCTCGTAGGGCTAGCTACGAGGCTAAGTGGTTTGATGTTGCCTTGAGTTTTGCCTTCCTCAGCCTGAGGCAGATTCGAGCGCTAACAACAGTGAAACTCATTCTTGTCCACCTGGACAAGTTTGTCGCTATTGTTTTAACGAGTTTAACAATAAAGATAACTCGGTCCTTTTCAATTTTAGAGAGTCTAAAAAGGGACGGAAAGGCAACTTAAGTAGTCCTTTTTTTTAATGTAATCCCTTAAGTCCAAAAAAGTATAAAATAATACGAAAGGGATGACTTTTTGATAGTTTTAACGAGCTGAACAAGGCAAGTGCTCAATCCTTTTGTGTAATGATTCCTCGGGTCCAAAAAGATTAAAATCTAAAAGAGGGATGGCACTTCCGATCAATTTAACGAGTTGGAGAGGCCAATTTCTTAGCAATCTTTTCATATTTTATGAGTCAGATGAAAAGAGCTTAAAGGAGACTCTTTTTTTTAGGAACCAGTTATGTTTTTGGATAGCAGATGGTTTCGGATAAGGTTTGGAACTTTTCAATCACAATAGTGTAAAGAAGGTGGCTAATAGAATCACTCGTCGCAGCCGTTCCTCAAAAGGGTAAACAATAAAATGGAGGCGTATGATCAGCTAAAAAAGAGTGGAGGTGATGGTAAGAACATGACCAAGGTTTAAAAGCTGATAATTAAGTGATCGCAATGGTTATTTACCAAAGGTGGGTTCATTTTTTAATGAGATTAAACTTTGGGGAAACATTTGCTTATTTCTAGGTTTATTTTTTAACTAGCTTGAACTTCATGTAAAACTGCTTGTGTTCCTTTTTATGTAAGCTAGGAACGACCAAAATATAAAGCTAAAAAGCTAAAAATGAGATTGGTTGTTCTTGCTTGTATAAAAATGTTTTCATGCCCCCAACATAAAAAAAAGTCTTCAGTTACCATACGAAAACTTACTGTGGTTAAGCAGGATGATTTTCTGTCAATACTTAGACAAAACAATTCCTACACTTTGTCCGCTAAATAGACAAAGGTGAAAGGTCACTCGAACTGATCACATAACTTATAGGGAAACTTATCTCTACAGCTGAGTTTGTCCACAAAATAGACAAGGGTGCATGCTCCCTAAGCTTCGTTACATTCACCAGAGTACTCGCGGTAATTAGGTGGATGGAATGAAGGTTCCTTTACGAGATCAAGTGAAAGACTTGACTTGGAACTTTGCTCAACCTTGTTTCATTTTTTTAATGATCTTGACACAAGACAAGGAATTCTGCTCAGATCCTTGGTTTCATTGTTTAACGAGGTTGACACCAGTCAACGAACTATCCTCTGCGACCTTTGATCACAACTCATAAGCGGTCATGAAGGAAAGATCAGGCTCCAATGCCCCCAGTACATAATGTACAACATCACTGAATTGATCGTCAGATGATGTAGGTATGGTAGGTCTTGGAAGCAATACCTCGTAATGATCCACACTATCAAAATGGTTAGATTTCTTCTTGATCTTTGATGATCTAGAAGATATCATATGACATGTTTCCACTGTGGCCACTTCCGCTAGATTATTCGGAGGTGAAAGGGAAAAATTACCCATTAAGGAAGGGTCATTTAGGAGACCTACTTCGATATTTTGAAGTGATTGAGAACTTCCATGGATCAATGGAATGCTTCCATTAACTTGTGAACTGTTGGGGAAAAAGGTTAGTTTTTCAACGATTATAATTTTACCTTGGAAGGGAAATGCAATCTTTCTAAAATATGTTGACACAACAACAACCATAGCATAAATCCAGGGCCTACCTAGTAGGATATTGTAGTCAAGGTTTCCATCAATGACCTCGACTTCAATTTCTACTATCTTGCCCCCCAGTTCGACTTGCAAGTTACTTAATATCCCATACGGCATGTATGTTCTTCCATCGAACGTTTTTAATGCTGTTGATGATTGTGACAAGGGTGGAGAGCCTTATGGGAGGATGATGCTAGATCAGATAGCTTGGTTGTAATCCTCTCTTCTACTACTTCTATCAATAAAGCTATTTTAGTTTTCCTCCATATGCTTGTATATCTCTGAATCTTGTATTGGTATATGCATTTATATGGTTAATGTATATCTGATCCTACATTATTTATGGTTATAGATCTCTATGCTTTGATGGTATTTTGCTACCTTGACTCTACAGGTGTTCTTTGAAGTGGGACAAGCGAGAAAGGAGTGGCAAAAGCTCTATCAAAAGAGAGAGGAAACAAGCAAGGAGACTAGTGAAAAACTGAGGTTGGTACTGTCTTCTTCTCTCTCATCTATCTCTCATAAAGGAAAACACAAGTAACTTTAGTTTTTTTGTTTCTAAGATAGCTACCCATCTTAGTGGGACTAGTAGCTCTAAATGGACACTATTTTTCCCGATAATAAAATGGCATCTCCACTGGGGATTTCTTTGATCTCTTACTCATCCCTGGGCGAATTCAGAGAGGCAAGTGTCATATGAGAAGTTTCTAGACGATTCCATGATCATCCACTTAGCAAACTGTCTCTGCCATTTGTCCTTTCTCGCTCATCGCACCCTATAGAAGACCTTTTCAATATGCATCACACCCCCCATGTGTACAAGGTGAGATGCATCACACCCTAGCCATGGAGCAGGTGAGATGGTCCAGTTTTGACCAGTTCTCAGCAGTTTTTCATGGAGAACTTCTAGGAAATGATGTAATCAGTTGACCTTGATCCTTTAGGGTATGAAACAACAGTTTTAGGGGTTTAGAAGCCCTTGGTTTATGGACATATGTGATTGGGGTTGTAGTGCCCAAATATGTATATAACACTTATCCCTTGCTATTTTCTACATGTCGGTCAATTGTTTATATTGTCAGCCACCATTTGGTCGGTTAATTTCTTGTTGATGTTTTGGTTCATGGAGAGGTATCTGTCAGCCATGATTACTTGCTTAAGAAATAATCCCACACTTCCTTTGTATCTTTACACTAGACATTACGAAATTTTTTATAATTCATTTGTTCTTTCTTTAAATCAGTATTGGTTTCTATCCCTAGTAGTAGTCAGTTATAACAACCCTGGTTAAAATTCCATGTAAATAAATTTAATAAAGGTAAAATAATAACCAAGGTCATGGGACATGTATTCCAAGATGAATGTTGGGAAAAACATCCTAGTGGGGTGTTAATTTGGTTTATTATGGCTAAAGGAAATTGGCAAAGGAAATGGAAAAGGCTTTGGAAAGGCATGAGGCATTAATTGGAATTTTATTTATGAAAATAATGGAAATTAGAGAAAAGGAAGGTGAAAGGTCACAGGTTGCAAGTGAGGAGGAAAATGAAGGAAAATTGAAGAAAATAGAAGCCTCATTAATAAAAAGCCTACTGAGGATCAGTTGGTACCTTTTTTGTCAGTTCAATTTTGGAGTTCTCTTTATTATCTCTCTCACTCTTGGATGCTTAGAGTTTTCTTGGAGCACTTTAGCATTGGATAAAGGAAATCAAATGAAGGATCAAGTTGGAAAATAAAGAGAAAATATAAACCAAGGAAGAGAAACATATAGAACCTACAACGAGGTTATTTGCGAGTATCAATTTTCATGTGTGATTTTCTTCCTAGATTTAGCATGTATGGTACATTCTTATGTGTATTTGGTTCTCTTGTTGTCATTGGCATGGGTTTTTCTAGGTGTGACAATGTTATTTAGCCTTGACTTTCCATTTCTGGACAGCCATGGTATTATGGGTTCTCTTCTATTTGGTTGAGCTGGATTGTCGGATGGTTTTGAATCTAAGTGAGGTGGTATTTGAAAGAAAGAACACAAGGCCTAGGAATACTTGGACCAGAGAAGGTGGGATTTCGGTAGAGACAGATTTTGTGTGGCTCAGTGGGCCCAGGAATCCTCGACCAATGAATGGCGATATATAAGGTAAATCATAGAGGTGTGTGCCCTTGATCATGCCTAGGAAGCCTTGACCATTGAATGATGGGATATATGGTAAAGCCTTGAGGGTGGAGCACCAATTAGACCTAGGAATCCTCGACCACTGAATGACGATATATACGGTAAATCCTAGAGACTAGGAGACAAGAAAATTACTCACGGTGTAGGTGGAGAAATCCAATGGAATCCATGCTTGTTTACGGCCTAGTGGTCTAGTCAGGATTGTGGTAAAGCCTGAGGAAACTCGATTTGGTTTAGTTTTGAGTCCCACATTCATGCTTGGAATATGGCACGAGGGTGATTGGTTGAAATAAATATTTGGTTCAGCCAATCTATGGGCATGTGATTCATGGAAATCCCATATGTTGTTGGATTTTTCATTTATTAATAAGATCTCTTCCTCCTTGGTATTTCATGTGTAAATATATTGGTTCATATGTGATTATAACAGTTGTTATATCCTTGTTATTCTTGTTGGTTATGAATATGTTTTATGACAAACTTGATGTATGGCTCTCAGCATGCTTTAATTTGTAAATGAATGTACAATGAATATATGACCTAATATATGATAATTCAACTATTTTGATAGAGCAACGATTCTTCTTTATGAATCTTAGATAAGTTTGAGACCCCTATGCTCAGGTCTATTGTTATGACTTGTAGATTACATATTTTTGACATGTTTGACAAAATGTATGTCATTGTTAGGAGGAATCAAATCAAGTACTTGTACCAGTGATTACATCAGTAGCCTTATTCCATTATTATTTATGATTTTTTAAAGTTTCATGAAGTTCTAGGCAGTGGCCTAAGTCTTGGCCCTGAAAAGATGGCATAGAATCTAGGATCACTGACTCAAAACTTTGTGAAAAATTCCACAGTCATTGGCATGCCTGTTATAGACATATTTGGGCACTGAAACCCCAAACTCATATGTCCATAAACTAAGGACTCCTTAATTCCCTAAAAGTGTTGCTTCAAACCCTAAAGGATCATGGTCAACTGATTACATCATTTCCCAAAAGTTCCACCTGAAAAACTACTCAGAACTGGCCAAAATTGGACCATACAGGCTGTTCCATGGACAAGGTGTGATGCATACTGACTGCCTAAATAGCCAGGTGCGATGCATACTGAAATGGCCTTCTATGGGGTGTGATGAGTGAGATTAGACAAATGGCAGAGATAGTTTGCAAGGTGGATGGTCATGGAATCTTCCAGAAACTTCTCCTGTGACACTTGCCTCTCTGAATTCGCCCAGGGATGAGTAAGAGATCAATGAAATCTCCAAGTGGAACCAAGAACTATCAGTGGAATGACACTAATAAAAAACCCAGAGCTGACTCACACCCTTGCAAGACATCTATATATGGATCCCTCATCTAAGAGATCCAAAGGCTGGAATTTTGTGTTTTGTAAGGAAGTGTTGTTGGTTTGGTGAGAAGAGACATTGCATTGTTAGGTGATTTGCTTGTTCATGAGGTGAAGAGGGCTTCTACAACTGGGAGGACGATGTTGGATTAGACAACTAGGTTGTAATCCTCTCTTACATTACTATTAATAAATTTCTTTGATTTTTCCTCCATATGATCTTGTATTTGTGAATCTTATTGTTTATGAATGCAATTGTATGGCCAATGTGTTTCTGATTCTGCATTGTTTATGATGTTATAGATAGAGATGCCTTCATAGTTTGTTGTTACTTTGACTCTACAGGTACTCTTTGAAGTGGGACAAGTAGGAGAGGAGTGGAAAATTCTATCAAGGAAAGGAGAAATCAAGCTAGGATCAAAGTGAAAGATCTAGGTTGGTCTTCTGTTCTTCTCTTCGATCTATCACACTTAAAGGAACTCTTGAAAATCTTTCATTATTTGTTTCTAGGATAGCTACCCATCTTAGTGGGACTAGCAGTTCGAATCGACACTAGTTTTCCCTGTAACAAAATGGCAACTTTGCTGGGGAATTAATAGTTTGTTTTTTTTGTTTATTGTTTGCTTTATAAACTACAGATACTGCCTGAAGTTAGCCAGCTAGCCTTCGAAACGCCTTTGCTATGCAATTGCGAAGTAGATGAATGTTGCTTCAATCAATCTCTGGGTTGGTTTATGAACTGAACATCTAACTTACAAAGCATTCTTAGTGCCCTTGAGGTAGCTCAGAACCTCATCAGATCTTACCCTTATGCTTTGTTTTTATTGTCCATCATTACTCAACAAAAATCACTGAACTTGGCTGCAAATTTTGAGCAAAAACCAAGCTCAGTTTCGCTCCCTGGCCCATCACACTATCTATAACCGTGCAACCTTGATGCATCGCACCTCACGTGTGTTGCAAGTGAGATGCATCCCTATTTCCCTGTGTTGCAGGTGTGATGATTGAGTGAAACTACTTTCTTCTCTGAAAGTTGGTTTTTTCCTCCTTGTTTTCAGCTTTATTCAGTAGTTTTGCTGTACATGATCAGTACCTTCTTGCTGAAACCTTCTTCCTTCACATATTTCAGCCTCCATCAGTTAGGAATTGTAAATGTTTTTGTGTATTTTTCAATCATTTACAGTCTTCCTTTGTCAAAAATAACCTAATCAAACTGTCATTTTTGATGCAAGTGTCATAATCATCATTTTAAATCAAAAGAAAAGTGTCGTAAAGTCTTCCTCTTCTAGATAGCTGATTGTACTTTTTTCATTGTACTTGATTTGAATTATTAGTGTTTGAAGTGTCAAAAACAATTTTCAATTCAAAAATCGAAAAGTGTTGTCTTAGTCTTCCTTTCATTTTGAAAATAAAATTGTTAGTAATGTCGCTTTGAAAGAAAATAGTTCAGATCTGTACTTAGCTTTCATTTTTTCCATTCACACATTATGGAAGCGGAAAACAAATACATGCATGTGCATCTGTATTTTGATTGCATGCAAAATTTGATTTAGGAAATTGCATTTAGTGTGTGCTCTATGCTCTCTACTAAAAGAAAATTATAATCTTCTTTCCTTTGTAGCTAGGATTTTAATTGCTAAAAGAACATAAACCATTGTTTATCATTTTAGATTGCATATTTAGGAATTTCACATCTACATCACGTAGTGAACCTTGAAAGACAAACTTCTAAGCAAGATCAACTCTAAAATAAACCTCAGTGAACATAAAAACACTTTGGAACCTAATGCAACACATCTAGAAGTCTAGGCTAGAGACGTGTTCTGGTGTCATAAAACCTAGTAACTATCATTTTCATCGAAGGTTGGGTGATTCCTCCTCTTTGATACAACAAGTGCTAATACTGACTTGTGCTCCCCGTACCATCAAGTATATATTGGGAGACCACAATAGGCTGATATCCTTTATCCTTAGGAAGCCATGTCCGCCGCCCTATCGATCGTAATGCACTGAACACAACATTCGGGAAGATTGACTGCCATACATAAGTCCTTGGTAATTTCTCTATCATTTATCAGCAAGGTGTATTTTGCAGTTCTATGATCAGTTTGGTAAACCCTCTGTCTAGATTTCTAGAGTAGTCACTTTCGTTCCTTTTCAACTCCTTAAAAGAAAAGGTCCATCTAAGCACTTGTCACTTCAGGCTCATTAAAAATAGAAGGCGACTAGAGTCACCTTTAGCTTTTTCTCGACTATTAAAAATTGAAAAAGTAAGTTGCATCAAAGTGTCTTAAAATTCATTTAAATTGGAATAACATTTTTCCCCTTTTATTTTTGAGTTGATCAAGTAATCCGCAATCGTGGAAGAAAGTCAATCAAAAACTCATCGTTTACGGAGACTAGCGAGTCAACCGTCTTTGACCCCAGAAATGAAACCATCCCAAGAAAAGAATTCTCGTTTAGCTGAGTCCAATTCACCTGATTTATTTGAAACTTGTGTTTCAACATCGTCAGAGACTACAGTTACTCCAATTATCTCTGGTACATCTGCCTTTACAGAAAAATTTCCGTAGTTACAAGAGGACATTAGAACTGATCCTAGTGTAACGGTAGACACCTCTATTCCTGAAGAAGCTCCACCTAGGACTGATCCAGAAACTGAAGTTAACTTACCTGAACATCTGGAAGTTGAGTTTTAGAATTCAAAAGGTGTCACCCCTCCAGTATTTGTTACTGCAGAAGCAACAATTTCTTCAGCTCCAGAAATATTTTATGGACCTGACAGTCTACCTCTTCCACCTGGATTGATTTCTATAGAAGAGACAGTAGAGGATCTTCCACCCAATACTCCAATGCATTTTGGAACTGGGATCCACCTACATCCTTCTATTACAGAAGTTAGTCCTTGTAAGCATCCTTCATCACAAGTTCCTGTCAAATCGCTAGGAAATCTTTTGGATAGAATAAATATGTCTTAACAACCCTCAACATCTAGGACTATGTCAACTGACACAGCTACGGTGGAGCTTCTTGCTGCCATTCCTACAATGATTGCTGGTATACCATCTATCCCAGCTAGTTATCAACAACAAGCCGGAGTCCAATCAGGTATTGTTTCAACAACATGGTCTGTTCCTATTTCTTCATCTAGAATCTCACCTAGTATTTCTTATGTTGAAGCTCAACAAGTTGATCCAATGTGTCTTCAAAGGCCAATCTACCCTTTACGTACTTGATTTCCACCATATGGGGGGCAGTATGTTTTTTCATTGTTCCCTCCTAGAGAACAACCATATGAGAGTTAACAAAATTCAGATCAAACTGGAATTACATCCAGCGGTTGGGTACCAATACTGCCTCAACAACCAAGGGTTGTATATTCAATGCAACCAGTCCATCCTGTGTCGAATATTCCCACTATACCTGCTATTGTGATTGTATCGCAAGTACAAGCGCTACCTATTGTATGTCAACCTCAAGTCTCTCAGGTTGCAATACAACAGCCTCTCGTCTCAACGATTCAATCACAACCTCAGATTAGTGCCTCCTTATCTGTACCAACTTAGGCTCAAATAGGTACTATCACTCTGCATCTTGGTCAATCATCCAGTATTGGACAATAGAAAATGGTCCAACAACCATGGCTGGTACAATATCAACAACCGCAATTCCAACAATCATACCTAGGACTTGAGCAACAAGGCTTTGTAAGTAATGGGCAACCCCATTTCCAAAATGGTTATCAACAACCATACTATAAAGGTTATGTCCATCAACCTTATCAAAGTTACCAGCATCAAATACATTATGCTAGTATGCAAATACCTACTGCTTAGGAAATTCCATCTTATCCTAGGTATGCTTCGGCTAACCTGAATCAACAATTTCCCTTTGTAGCAACTTTAGAATTACCAGATCTAAACGGGCTGATGAATGATCCAATTGGTTACGCCCCTTTGTGGCCTGCAATTCCTCATAAGCTTCCCTCTGATATTCCTAAATTCAATGGAAATCCCGGTGAGGATCCACTGAATCATGTAATGACATTCCATTTGTGGTGTTCATCCAACACCTTGAATGATGATTCGATTAGGCTTCACCTTTTTCAGCGAACGTTAACAGGTTTGGCAGCTAAATGGTATATAGAATTTCCTAGAGCTTCGTTTGATAACTTCAGCACCCTTGCCACTACCTTTTTAACCCATTTTCAGTTACTCATAAGGTACGAAACAGGGAAATAACTCCTTACCAACTTTAAACAGACAATAGCCACTCACATATCTAATCATATTCATGAGTGGTCACGTCATCAAAGAATGGTGAAGACGTATGTTCTTGATCAACTTTTAGTTGAATGGTTTATAAAGTAATTATTACCCTCTATCATAGAGGATGTGGCTAAGGGAGGATTTGTCACTAAAGAGCAAGTCATTTCTCGTGCACAATATTTAGACTTGATCTATAGTCAGTCTGGCACGCTCTACGACAAAATTCCTGACGCTCCTAGACCAAAATTTTCCATTCCTCCCCCTCCTAAATCAAACAAGGACTATCATGCCGGTGATGGCGTGATCAAAACAATAAGCATGAAAACCACAAAGGCCACATCTAAAAAAGCCCATACAGTTTCTAGTCAAAAAGCAGATGAAGAACCTTCTGCCTCAAAGATTAATGTTGTGTCAATAGACAAGGGAAAAAATCCTAAACAACCAGGGGCAAGAAGAAAGGGAAAAATAATACGAAGAAACAGGAAAATTCACCTCCTAAAAAGTCTTCTAAAAAGCCTACTGGGCAAAAGAAACCTCATTATCCATGTTACATATGCGACGACGAGCATTTCACGAAAGATTGTCCACATAAAGCTAAGGTTATGAAATTTTTAAAAACTTCAAATACCCCAGCGGTGTTGACTAATCTGTTTCTGAGCCCAGAAGCAAACATGGTTGCTATCGATCATGCTTCCCCATCCCAATTGCTTATGATATCCATCTCGAAACAGCGAAATGATGCTTTGAGATCGACAAGGAATAAAGATTATGGAAATCCACAATTGTCAAACAACAAGGCTATAGATCAACCTAGTAGTTCGACAACAACCTCGCTAGAAGTTGTTCTACCCATCATTCCTAAATTAACTATAAAACCACCAAAGGGAGTAGTACATAAATTGAAATTTAATCCTCATGCCTGAGCAGCATAGAATTATAATATCTTGGAGGATCTGGCCCAATTTCCATTCGCTATGTCGACACTTGAAGTACTGTAGAATTTCCCCTCCCAAAAGCAGGCTTTTTTATCAGGGATATGTGGGGTTGATCCAGCAGATTCCAATCTGATGGCCTTTAACCATAAAGGATATGAACCTCAGTTACTATCCCAACTCACTTTCTTTATACAAGTAAAAACCCTCAATAAAAATGTTCATTGAACAATCATTGATGAGCGGGCATTTACTTGTATTATGTCAATGAGTTGCTAGAAAACTTTAGGCTCACCACCCTTCTCACGATCATCAACGACATTAAAAGCATTCGATGGAAGAATATACATGCCATATGGGATATTAAGTAACTTGCAGGTTGAACTGGGGGACAAGACAATAGAAATTGAAGTTGAGGTCATTGATGGAAACCTTGACTACAATATCTTATTGGGAAGACCCTGGATTTATGCTATGGCTGTCGTTATGTCGACATATTTTAGAAAGATTGCATTTCCCTTCCAAGGTGGAATTACAATTGTTGATTGTTATAGACATATTTTGGCACTGAAACCCCAATCACATATGTCCATAAACCAAGGGTTTCTAAGTCCCTATAAGTGTTGTTTCATACCCTAAAGGAGCAAGTTCAGCTGGTTACATCATCTCCCAGAAGTTCTCCATGAAAAGCTACTTAGAACTCGTCAAAGCAGGACCATACAGACTGCCCAGTGCTAAAGGTGCGATGCATCTCACCTTCCACATGCAAAAATTGTGATGCATACTGGAAATCCCTTCTATAGGGTGTCATGAGCAAGAGCAGACAAATGGCACAAGCAGTTTGCTAGGTGGAAACCCAGAGAATCTTCTAGAAACTGCTCATTTGACACTTGCCTCTCTGAGTTCACCCAGGGATGAGTAATAGATCTAAAATCTCCATGTGGAACCAGGAACTATCAGAGAGATGACACTAATCAAAATCCCAGAAGCTTACTCACCCCCCTGCAAATATCTATAAATGGATCCCTCATCCAAGAGATCCAAAGGCTGGAATTGGCTAATTTGCAAAGAGGTGTTGTTGGTTTCTCTTTGAAGACATTGTTTGGTGATCTTTCTTTGTGTGAGGTGAAGAGGGCTTTCAAGCTGGGAGGATGGCGCTGGGTCAGACCAAGTGGTTGTAATCCTCTCTTCTATGACTTTTACTAATAAAGCTATTTGAGTTTTCCTCCATATTCTTGTGTATCTCTGAATACTGTATTTGTTGTATGCATTTGTATGGTCAATATATATCTAATCCTATATTGTTTACAGTGAAAGATCTCTATGCTTTGATGTTATTATGCTGCTGTGAACCTACAGTTTCTCTTTGAAGCTGGACAAGTAAGGAAGCAGTGGCGAGATTCTGTCAAAGGGGAAAGGAAACAAGCAAGGAGCCAAGCAGAAGACTGAGGTTGGTACTCTCTGCTTCTTTCTCATCTCTCTCTCATAAAGGAAAAACAAGTGACTTTAATCTATTTGTTTCTAAGATAGCTACCTGTCTTAGTGGGACTAGCAGCTCTAAATAGACACTAGATTTCCCGATAACAAAATGGCGACTTCACTGTGGAGCGATTAGTTAGCCTTCGAACTGCATTTGCTATGCAAGTGCAAAGCAGATCAACGCTGCTTTAGTCAATATCTGGGTTTGTTTGTGAACTGAACAATTGACTTGCAAACATCCTAAGTGCCCTAGAGGTAGCTTGAGTAACCTCATTAGATCAGCCCTATACTTTGTAGTTACTGACTATCATTTGCTTTGCCTAAATCCCTGAACTAAACTGCAAACTGTGACCAAAAACCAAGTTAAAATCTCTTTCCTTGACCATCACACCCTCTCCTTTAGGAAATTTGGATGCATTGCACCTCCCGTGTGCAGTAGGTGGGATGCATCCCTGTCTCCCTGTGTTATAGGTGCGATGATCAAACAAGACTAGATTTGCCTCCAGATTTTGGTTTTTTCTTCACTGTCTTCAGTTTTATCAAGAGTTTTGTTGTCTGTGATCAGTAGACCACTGTTGAAACCCCCTTCTTTGCATCATCCAACCTCTATTGTACAAAGAATTGTGAATATTTTTATGTATTGTGTGCCATTTACAGTTCTCTTTTACAAAATAGTAGCTTAATCAAATTGTCGCCTTTTTATTTGGAAGTGTCGCAAGTGTCGTTTTCAATCAAAGAAAATAATACTTCTCTTTTTGATAGTCGATTACATTGTTACTCTTGTAATTGATATGAATTTATAAGTATTTCAAGTTTCAAAAGTAGTTTTCGATTCAAAATCGCAAAGTGGTGTCTTGCCTTCCTGTCGTTTTTTGAAAAGAAAATCGTTACCATTGTCACTCTAAAAGAAGAAATAATTCAGATTTGTATTTAGAATTCTTTTTGTCATCCACACATTAAGCAAGTATGCATGTGTATTTGCATTTATACTGCTTGTTGGTTTTCATTTAGGACAGTGCATCTAGTGTGTGCTCTCTACTCTATGTTGAAAGGATTTCATTTCTCTTTCCTTAGTGGCTAGGATTTTCATTACAAAAAGAAGATTAAACGATTGTTTATCATATTAGGTTGCATTTTAGGAATTGTATATCTACATCATGCGGTGAACCTTAAAGGAAAACTTCTTAAGAAAGATAAACTGTAAAATAAATTTAATGAACATAAAAATGCTTTGGAACCTAACGCACAACATCTAGAAACCTAGGCTAGAGACGTATTCTAGCATCGTAAAGCCTGGTAACTATCGCTTTCACCTTAGGTTGGGTGATTCCTCCTCTTTGAGATGATAAGTGCCAGTATGGACTTGTGCTCCCACGTACCGTTGAGTATATATTTGGAGACCACAATAGGCCATATCCTTTATCCTTAGGAAGTCGTGTCTACTGCCTTATCAATCGCAATGCACTAAACACAACATTTAGGAAGATTAACTGCTATACCGTAAAAAGTATTCTGTAGTTTTGTGATTGGTTTGGTAATCCCTCTTTCTAGATTTCCAGAGTAGTCTCTTTCATTCCTTTTCAGACTCCTTAAAGGAAAAGGTCCATCTGAGCACTTATCACTTCAAGCTCATTAAAAATCAAAGGCGACTAGAGTCATCTTTAGCTTTTTCTCGACTATTAAAAATTGAAAAAGAAAGTTGTGTCAAAGCGTCTATAATTTATTTTAATTGGAATAATGTCATTGTTCCCTCGTTGGTCTTAGGTTGAGAAAATGGAGTCCACCAACCAAGGATTTCCCCTTGGGGGAAGTCCTAGTCCTTTCTCCTCTTGGGGAGATGTTGGTGCAACTCATATGGCCACATTGTCCCTTCCAGCACTGACAATTGGCCTGCCGGTATGGCTTTTCTCGACCTCTGTCATTCAAAGCACTGTAATTCCTGAACAATCAAATCAGCAACTAGATGATACTAGAGTTACCCCCCAACCTTCTACTTCATTTGTCTCTCCCTCTCCTTCTTCCTCTTCGCTTGTTAAAGATAGTAAAACTAAAAACCAAGTTACTGAGAAGAAGAAGAAGGGGAAGGAGAAGAAGAAGAAGGAGCCAATGACAAAAAGGAGCAACCGTACATCATCTAGCGAAAATCCACATGCTGCACCATCCAAACCTAAATCTCCATGTGTCATCTACAAAGGGGACCACTATCACCGAGATTGTCCTTGCATCCCATGGATCCTAAGGGACTGGTCTCCCCGCTTGCACAATCTGGTGTCGTCAACCTCTGACGATCATGTTGAAAGTACACTGTCAACTAGTGAAAGTGAAGTCACCAGAAAAAAAGGAAAATCTAAATTTCCCTAAAGACCGTGTGAAGGTGATCATGCCCTCCACTATTGTCCCTTCCTGGACGAAGCTAAAAGAGTCTTGGATAATCGTCCTGTATCACCACAGCGACTCCCTCCTGGGTACCAGAAACTCTTGCCAAATCCATTGCTAGTTGAAAATCCGACTGACCCACCTTTAGAGTTAGTCGAAGCATCTATCATTGAAGATAAACCCTCTGAGTCCACATCGGACCAAAGTCAACAGGTCAAGACGGCAGTCGACCCCATCTTGAATTCAGAAGATTTACCTTCAGATGATACAGTCACCGAAGAGAATGAGAACGACACTGTTCAAATTATTTTCGTAAAAACAGACTCCGATGAACATGGGGGAAATCTACCCATTCCTTTACCGCAGGAAGGAAATTCGTCGGAGTTGTATTTGGCCATTTATTTGGTCCCACCTCCAAGCAACCTAGTCATTTCCTTCGATTGGAATCTACTAGGCAGACCCCGTTTACCATCTAATGTACCATTTCGAATCATAGTGAAAACTTACAAAATGATCATGGTTGGTACCATCATAGATGAAGGGGCTTCTGTGACTATCCTTTCCTCAACTGCTTGAAAAGTGCTTGGTTCTCCATCGCTTTTGCCTGAGATGCAAAATCTAACAGGCTTCAATAAAGGAACCAGTTGCCGTTAGGGATCCTTCCAAGTTTTCCTATAACTTTGAGAAGGAAAACCATTTATCTGAACGTAATGGTAGTCCAAGGACCTTTAGATTACAATCTACCCCTTGGGCGCGACTAAGCGTGCTAAACTAAAGGTAATCTAAAGGTAGAGTGGTCCAGCTCTAAACTAAAGGTTGGAAAGCGTGCTAAACTTCAAACTCTCAGGATTCAGTATGAGAATCTCAGGATGTATAATGATGAAAGTGTGGCTAACTATTTTCTTCGGGTAGATGAGATTTTTAATTGCATGAAAAATTTGGGTGAAGAAATAAAAGAGGCTATTGTGGTTGAAAAAGTTCTAAGATCATTGTCCCCCAAGTTTGAATCTAAAGTATCTGCAATAGAAGAAAAGGAAAATCTACGAATTCTTACTATGTCTCAGCTTCACGGAATTCTAACTGCTTATGAAATGAGAAAGGGAGGTCCTTCAGACAGAAGAGAAGCTGCTTTCAAGGCTTCAGGCAAAGGAAAAACATCTTGAAAAATTAGAAGGTGAAATTGTTGGTCTTAGAAAAGAGATTGAGAAAACAAAAGCTATTAATCTTAAGTTTGTCAAAGGATCTGAAACTTTGAATGAGATTATCAATGTGCAGCGGTCTCCACTAAACAAGACAGGTCTGCGCTATAATGGAGAAACTTCTCAAGCATCCACCTCAAAAAGTTATCTTGATGCAGCAAGAAGAAATGAGAAAAAGCACAATGAAGACCATCAGGTAAAGCAGGGACAAAAATCAAACAGAGACTATCAGGGGCAATCCGTCTTAAGGGTGAACAGAAGCTACAAACAGCCACAGGTAAAATCTTCTCAATTTGGTTCAAGAATGGATGACAATAGAAATTACAATCATTTGGCTGGTAGATTTGATAACCGTAGAATTTTCTTCAATGGACAATGCTTTTCTTGCCATAACTTTGGCCACAAAGCAGCGCAATGTGTTGCATATAAAACGATCATGACGAGAGAAGCTCAAAAACAAAGAAGTATGACCGAGATTACAAAAAGGACCTATAACAATTTTTCGGTTCTTGAAAATGAAGTTGAATGTTCTATTTGCAATAACTTTGGTCATGGAGATTCTGAATGCAGGAGCAGGTTTTAGCAGAAAAAGGAACAAGCCTCAAGCACCAAAACATGGAGAATAAAGGAACCACAAACAGAAAGATGTGGGATAGCATTTTATGCAGAGGGACAGGAAAATCTATGGTACATTGACAGTGGATGTTCGAAGCATATGACAGGTGATAAAGAAAAACTGGAGTCATATTCTGCTCTAGAAAAAGGAAAGAAAGTTTCTTTTGGAAATGATACTCCTGCAACTATAAAAGGAAAAGGCATTGCTCAGTTAAAAGAAAAGGTCAAGGCTAGAAATGTTTTGTATGTAGATGGATTGAAGCATAATCTTCTAAGTGTCAGCCAGATGTGTGATCAAAGAACCGAGGTGATATTCAGATCAAATGGATGTCTTGTTCATGATCTTGATACAGGTAAAACAGTGATCAAAGGTAAAAGAACTCCAAATAATCTGTACATATTTGAAGAAGGACAACAACAATGCTATCTGAGCAAGGATGATGAGCAATGGTTATGGCATCGAAGATTGGGGCATCTAAGCTTTTCACAAATAAGGAAAGCATGCAAATATCAGGCAGTTCGCGATCTTCCAGATATCAAAATTCCTGACAACACCATATGCAAATCATGTCAGTTTGGAAAACAAACCAGAACTAACTTTCCAGAGAAGGAAGGATCAGCTAGCATGCCTCTTGAGCTAGTACATACAGATAAATGCGGTCCATTCAGGAAAAGAACACCTCGAGGAGAAGAATACTTGATATTGTTCATTGATGATTTCTCCAGGTTTGTCTGGTTAGGACTTATGAAGCACAAAGATGAAGCATTCAAAAAATTCAAATCTTTCAAAGCCTTGGTTGAAAATGAATCAGGTCACAAAGTTAAGTGCCTCAGATCTGACAGAGGTGGGGAGTTTACCTCAAATGAATTTTTCGATTTCTGTGAAGAACATGGGATAAGAAGAGAATTCTCTACAGCTAGAACTCCTCAGCAAAATGGAGTTGTGGAAAGAATGAACAGAACAGTCCAACAAATGGCTCGTTCTATGCTTGACGAGTCAGGAACTCCCGCAAGTTTCTGGGGTGAAGCTGCACATGCTGCAGTTGTTATTCTCAACAAGACAAATGTTCGGGTGAACAACACTCAAACTCCTCATGAGCTCTGGAGTGGTAAGACTCCTTTGGTAAAGCACTTCAAAATCTTTGGGAGCAAATGCTATATCAAGAATACTGATGAGCAGCTTGGCAAACTTGAACCTAGAGCAGATGAAGGCATTCTTCTTGGTTACTCTCCACATAGCAAAGCATACAAATGCTACAATAAAAGACTTGGCAGAATTGTTGACAGGATTGATGTAGTGGTTGATGAGAAGGGATACATTCCTAGGCAAGTACATCATGAAGACATCGAAGAAGATGAAGGCTACCCTCAACGACAGAATGATGAAGAAGAAGAACCTCAAGAAGAACCTCAAGAAGAACCAGAGGAGCAGACAAGAATAGAAGAAAAGACTCCATCCAGATATGTTCAGAAGAATCATCTAGAATCTCAGATTATGGGGCAGAAAGAAGCAGGTGTACAAACAAGAAGAACAGTTGCAGAAGCTTCAAGCTATTTGGCATTACTCTCCTCTACTGAACCACAAAATGTGAAAGAGGCATGCAAAGATGAATGTTGGGTGAAAGCCATGGATGAAGAACTTGAGCAGATCGAAAAGAGCAACACTTGGGAGCTAGTTCCTAGACCAAAGGATAAGAATGTTATCGGAAAAAAATGGGTCTTCAAAAATAAATTGAATGAAAATGGAGAAGTAATTAGAAACAAGGCCAGACTTGTTTGTAAAGGGTATGCGCAGCAAGAAGGAATAGACTTTGAAGAAACCTTTGCTCCTGTTGCAAGACTTGAGGCCATCCGAATGTTCCTTGCTCTCTCAAGTTTTCAAAACTTCAAAGTATTTCAAATGGACGTAAAATCAGCCTTTCTGAATGGAGACTTGGAAGAAGAAGTATACATTGAGCAGCCAGATGGGTTCATTCTTGGAAATGATCCAAATCTTGTATGCAGATTGAAAAAGGCTCTCTATGGTCTCAAACAAGCTCCAAGGGCTTGGTACTACCGTTTGGACAAATATCTTCATCAACAAGGTTTTTCAAAAGGATCAGCAGATAGCAATCTTTATATAAAAGTTGAAAATGACAAATTGCTAATACTTGTTGTGTATGTAGATGACATTGTTTTTGGCAGCAATGAAGAAGCTATGAGTCAAAGCTTTGCCTTGGTCATGCAGAAAGAATTTGAAATGTCCTTGCTGGGAGAACTGACATATTTCCTTGGTTTGCAAATCCAACAAAAAGAAGGAGGAATCTTTTTATCTCAAACCAAGTATCTCAAACAGATTTTGAAGAAATATGGCATGGAAGATGAAAAACCAGTATGTACACCCATGGTCACAGGATGTAGCCTCAGTGCAAATGATGAATCTGCAGCAGTACATCAACCAACCTACAGATCCATGATTGGAAGTTTACTTTATTTGACAGGTACCCGACCGGACATCATGCATGCAGTCGGAATAGTTGGAAGATTTCAGGCAAATCCAAAGGAGACTCATCTTCAGGCAGTGAAGAGAATTTTCAAATATCTTCAAGGGACTCAAAATTATGGTTTATGGTATCCCAGAGATACAGATCTCACACTTCATGCTTATACAGATGCAGATTGGGCCGAAAGCATGGATGACAGGAAAAGCACAAGTGGTGGTGCATTCTTTATGTGTTCCAGACTGGTATCTTGGTTCAGCAAGAAACAGAGTTCGATTGCCTTGTCTACAACTGAAGCAGAATATGTTGCTGCTGCATCTTGTTGCACTCAACTCCTTTGGATGATGCAGACTTTACAGGATTTTCAAATCACTTGTACACCACCTATCTCCATCTTATGTGATAACACAAGTGCAATCAGCATCTCAAAGAATCCTGTCATGCATTCAAAAACGAAGCACATACCAATCAAGTATCACTTTCTCCGGGAACAAGTGCTTGAACAGAAAGTCAAGTTGGAATATGTTCCTTCTAAGGAACAAGTTGCTGACATTCTCACCAAACCATTGCCCAGGGAAACTTTTGAATACCTCAGGCAAAAGCTGGGGGTTGTTGATGCATCATCTTATTGTTGAAACTCTTCTGATTGATGGTTGTACGCATGGTTCATCTGGGGTATATGCGTACATGTGCTGGGTGGCTGATTGGTTGAAGATTGATGGCACAGATTCAGGGGGAGCATATAATGCATTGTTGGCATTATGGAGGATGTACAGAAGGAGATCATGGAAGTAGCTGCAATATGTCTCTATCTCTTTCATGGTGGATTATGGTTCTTCGTTGTAGATCTGGTTCATATTCAGGGGGAGCATGTTCTTAGGGGGGGCATAACCCTTTGCCCTTGATGTCAAAGGGGGAGAATGACGCTGAAGTTTTGAGGTTTCCATCAAGTCCAAAGGGGGAGATTGTTGGCATTAATGTTTCTGGTATGGCTATATGTTACAAATGTTGTACTTGATGGCAACACCCGTGGCAAGGCTCTCAATATGTTGAAAATTAAGAAGTATGCAGGAGATCAGTTCAGAAGGTGCGTACCCGCTGGTACACCGTGAGGGGACCGCGGCTAGTCACGCAGGTCAGCCATTTAGGAGGTGCGTACCCACAGTGCACTCATTTCAAGGCAGAGAAAACCACACGTGGGGTTTCTTATGTTTAACCCTTGGTATTTAGCCGACGGTATTTGTGTTATTATGGTTTTGGCTTGTGGTATTGATCCATGATTTTAGGAGGAGCTTGCCTATATAAAGCAAAGGAGATCACTTGGCTAAGTATCTTTTTCAATTAAAAAATCTTAAGATCTGAAATATTGGGTTATGGTCTTAAAAGCTTGATCTATACGTAAGAGAAGTTGATAGCGAATCTGTGAAGGGTGATCTCTCGAGTGCATGATCAGATCTGAGCAACTGTGCCACTCTGGTGGACTGCCAATTCGGCCCTAATCAGAAGTACGCAGGTGTTTAACAGGAGAGCTGTGTGTGTACGCAGAGCAGAAACAGGAGAGCTGCGAGGGTACGCAGGGCAGAGAAGGAGAACTGCGTGGGTATGCAGAGCGACAAAGGTTCAGGTGCATACACACAGTAAAAGTACGCGGCGCGACACTATCTCTGGGTGTGTACCTGCTGTAACAGTACGCGGCGCAATAGTGTCTCTGGGTGCGTACCTGCAGTAACAGCACGCAGTGCGGCAGAAGGGTCTCTGCGGGTATACGCAGGGGAGCAGAAGGTGAAGTGCGTACGCACGCAGACCAGAGAAAGAAAAACTACGTATCTGTCTTAAGACATTTTGTTTGGCTGTATTTTTCTGTTGATAAGGTGTTCTGGGTTTAGTTCTATTATTGTTGATCTGGTTACTACAGTTGACTGGGTGATTTTCTTATACTTGATGATCATTTGATGTTTATGGATCCAGTTTGAAAAATTATGAAAAGTGGTCCTTGTAAGAAAAGAAATAGAGGGTAGTAGCTCCCTTCCAGGAGAGACTGGAAATCGAGAGAGAGTTGTAGCTCTCTGCAGGTTGCAGCCTGTGTACTGGTAAAGGACTGCACCAGTACAAAACCATTGTAAAAGGAGTTTCTAATTTGAAAGAAGATAGAGACATATTGTAGCAGGTGGTTTTCACCCACATTGGGTTTCCACCTTACATCTTGTGTTCTTTGGTGTGACTATCTGTTTTCTTTGTTCATGCTCATTATTTTATGGTACTGACATGCAAAAATAATTCAAAGAACAAATAAGGAAGATTTATTAAAAGAATTTGATAATACTGATTCACCCCCCCTCTCAATATTATTTCCAACAACGTTTTGGGTGAAAGTGAAAAGTGACCATTATTTTCTTAGTTTGGAGGTTCTTAACCCTTTAAAATCGTAGCATTGGTCGTTCCTAGCTTACATAATAAAAGGAGTCGGAGCATAATTTCGAATGGTGCAAGCTCCCTAAAAAATGAACCTATCGATGAGACATCCTTATTATGCGACTGGCACGAGCAGTTTTATGCGAAGTTCAAGCTCATTAAAAATTAAACCTAACAATGAGCATATGTTCCACCAGAGTTTAAGCTCATTAAAAAATGAACCCACCTCTGATAAATAACCACAGTGAATGCATTATCATCAGCTTTTCAGCCTTGGTCGTGTTCTTACCATCACCTCCACTCTGTTTTTTCCAATCATTCGCCTCCATTTGATTGTCTACCCCTTTTTGAGGAACAGCTGCGATGAGTGATCCTATTAGCCACATTTTTACACTACCGTGATTGGAAAGTTCCAAACCTTACCTGGAACCAGCTGCTATCTGAAAACATCACTCGTTCCTCAAAAAACGAGTCTCCTTTAAGCTCTTTTCATCTGACTCGTAAAATATGAAAATATTGCGAAGCGATTGGCCTCTCCAGCTTGTTAAAGTGATTGGATGTGCTATCCCTCCTCCAAATTTTAATATTTTTGGACCTGATGGATTATTACACAAAAATATCGAGCGTTTGTCTTTCTCGGCTCGTTAAAACTATCGAAAAGTCATCCCTTTTGCATTGTTTTATACTTTTTCAGACTTCAGGGATTATATTACGAAAAAGGAATATTGGACTCTTCTTTATGTCTCTTTTCAGACTCTCTAAAATTGAAAAGGACAGAGTTATCCTTGTCATTGAACTCGTTAAAACAATAGCGAAAAACTTGTCCGTTCAGACAAGAGCGACTTTCACTGTTGCTAGGCTCGTTAAAACATAGCAATGGGTTTGCCGAAAGAGGAAATTATAGAACAAGCATATGTTATCCTCCTCAAGATTGACAAAAATAAAGAGGTACTGGTTAGAAATGACTGGGGAAAATTGGGAAGAAAACTTGAAGAAACTTTATTGGTAGCAAGTCACTCTTGAACATGACACTTTCACTCCATCACCATGATTGAGTCGGGTTGGGTTATTCCATTCACTGGTCATATCACCATTGGTCCACCGTACCATCCACTTTTGGGGCTAATGCTACCAATCCATTTCAGTTTCACCGATATGTTCAAGAGAAGTCGCTCAGAGAATTCACCTACCCAGCTTGTGTCTCATCCACTACAATACCTTCACACTTCATTCTTTCATGACCACCACCCTGAACCTTGTATCACCATATTGTTTTCACCTCTACAAAATCATTTGATCCATTCCGTGTCATAGATGTGGGATCCATTAATGCCCTCCTATGATGGGTCACTTCTTATCGACATCAGCTCATTATCCAAGAAGCCCACCTAGGGACAACTCTTCTAGTACTTTGAAGCTTGCATGCCTCAATGGCAAGTTTCTCACTTCCGGCGACAGGTTTACACTAATGGCCTTCGACCGAAAGATTTTGTGTGGTGTTCGACATCAACTCTTGTATTCACACCATTTGAATTGTACTGCAGTACCTTGAGGGTCATCATTATCATTGGTGATTCCTCTCGTGTCTGTTAATAGCGTACATCATTGGCCGGTAATCAGATGATGTCCTTCCATGTTCTACATCAGAACATCTTTTTCACATGGATCGACTTGTACTTTCAGGTGAAGATTGAACGAGTTTTGAAGACCTCGGATCTAGTTTCATCCATCCAGTCTGCGATATAATCAGGAAAATAAATACTTCTAATGTACATCATTGCTGCACAGATAAACATCCAAACTAAGGGATGATGGCTCTACCAGAATCATCAGTCTGCACACAGACGATTGTCTGTCCCATGTACATGAAAATGAATTTATCAGGTTGAGCATGGGAATGCCTACCTCAACTAGATCATGAAAATATTATGAAGATAATGTATTGTATTGTATCTTATTACAGGTCACCTTCCAGTGCAAAAAACCTCAAATCCTCATTATAAAGAATTTCACCCGACATCAAAAGATTTATGACCTCATGCTTTAGGGGGCAACTGTTATAGACATATTTGGGCATTGCAAACCCAATCACATATGTCCATAAACCAAGGGCTTCTAAGTCCCTAAAAGTGTTGTTTCATACCCTAAAGGAGCAAGGTCAGCTGATTACATCATCTCCCAAAAGTTCTCCATGAACAGCTACTCAGAACTGGTCAAATCAGGACCATACAGACTGCCTAGTGCTAAAGGTGCAATGAATATCACCTGCCACATGCAAAAATTGTGATGCATACTAGAAATCCCTTCTATATGGTGCAATGAGCGAGGTCAGACAAATGGCACAAGTAGTTTGCTAGGTGGAAACCCAGAGAATCTTCTAGAAACTTCTCATTTGACACTTGCCTCTCTGAGTTCGCCCAGGGATGAGTAAGAGATATAAAATCTCCATTTGGAACCAGGAACTATCAGAGAGATGACACTAATCAATATCCCAGAAGCTGACTCACCCCCCTGCAAATATCTATAAATGGATCCCTCATCTAAGAGATCCAAAGGTTGGAATTGGGTAATTTTCAAAGAGGTGTTGTCGGTCTCTCTTTGAAGACATTGTTGGGTGATCTTGATTTGTGTGAGGTGAAGAGGGCTTTCAAGCTGGGAGGCTAGCGTTGGGTCAGACCAAGTGGTTGTAATCCTCTCTTCTATGACTTTTACTAAGAAAGCTATTTGAGTTTTCCTCCATATTCTTGTGTATCTCTGAATACTATGTTTCTTGTATGCATTTGTATGGTCAATATATATCTGATCCTATATTGTTTACAGTGAAAGATCTCTATGATTTGATGGTATTATGCTGTTGTGAATCTACAGGTGCTCTTTGAAGCTAGACATGTAAGGAAGCAGTGGCAAGATTCTGTCAAAGGGGAAAGGAAAGAAGCAAGGAGCCAAGCGGAGGACTGAGATTGGTACTCTCTGCTTCTTTCTCATCTCTCTCTCGTAAAGGAAAAACAAGTGACTTTAATTTATTTGTTTCTAAGATAGCTACCCATCTTAGTGGGACTAGCAGCTCTGAATAGACACTAGATTTCCCGATAACATTGACCAAATAACCTTTTTCCCCAACAGTTTACAAGCTACTGGAAGCATTCCATTGATCCAAGGAAGTTCTCAATCGCTTCAACATGTCGGAGTAGGTCTCCTAAAAGACTCATCCTTAATGGGTACTTTTTCCCTCCTGCCTCCAAGTAATCTGGCGGAAGTGACCACAGTGGAAACCTGTCATATGATATCTTCTACATCATCAAATATTAAGAAGGACTCTGACCATTCTGATAGTCCGATTGACATGAATCAATTAAGTGATGTTGTACATTATGTACTAGGGGCATTGGAACTAGATATTTCCTTCATGAGCCCTTATGAGCTGTGATCAAAGGTCACCAGAGGATAGTTCGTTGACTAGTGTCAACCTCTTTAGAAAATGAAATCAAATATATAAGCCAAATTCCTTGTCTTGTGTCAAGCTCGTTAAAAAATGAAACAAGGCTGAGCAAAGTTCCAAGTCGAGTCTTTCGCTTAATCTCATAAAGAAACCTTCATTCCATCCACCTAATTACCTTGAGTAGTCTGGTGAATGTAATGAAGCTTAGGGGGCATGCACCCTTGTCTATTTGCAGACAAACCTAGCTGTAGAGATAAGTTTCCCTATAAGTTATGTGATCGGTCCGAGTGACCTTTCACCTTTGTCTATTTGGCGGACAAAGTGCAGGAAGTGTCTTGTCTAAGTATTGATAGAAAATCATCCTGCTTAACCACAGTAAGTTTCCATATGGTTACTGAAGATTTTTTTTATGCTGGGGGCATGAAAAACTTTTTATACAAGAAAAAAACGACCAATTTCATTTTTTAGCTTTTTAGTGTTTTTAGATTTTTAGCTTTATAGTTTGGTCATTCCTAGCTTACATAAAAAGGAAAAAAAGAAATGTTCCTGCAAGGTTCAAGCTCGTTAAAAAATCAACCTGCACTGAGCACAAGTTGGCACAAGGTTCAAGCTCATTAAAAAATAAACCCACCTTTGGTAAATAACCTTTTTTGATCGCTTTGCTATCTGCCCTTTTGAACTTTGATTGTGTTCCTTCCATCACCTCCATTTCATTTGGCCGACCATATGCTTCCACTTGATTGTTTACCCTTTTGAGGAACATCTGTGATGAGTGATTCTAATTGCCACCCTCTTCAAACTGCCATGTTTTGAGAAGTTCCGAACTTACTTGTAACCAGCTGCTTCCCAGAAATACCACTCGTTCCTAAAAAAATGAGCCTCTTTTTAAACTCTTTTTAGACTCATTAAATATAAAAAGATTGTCAAGCTATTGGCTTTCCCAGCTCATTAAAGTGAGGGGAATGCCATCCCTCTAATATATTTTAATATTTTTGGACTTGAGGGATTATTAATCAAAAATATCAAGCGCTTGTCTTTATCGACTCGTTCAAACTATCGAAAGTCCATCCCTTTCGTATTATTTTACACTATTTCAGATTGAAGGGATTATGCCACGAAAAAGGACTGTTGGAGTTTCCTTTTCATCCATATTCAAACTCTCTAAACATGAAAAGGACTGAGTTATATTTTTCGTTAAACTCATTAAAACAATAGCGACAAACTTGTCCACCCAGGCAAGAATGATTTTCACGGACACTAGGCTCGCTAAACACAAAGCGACAGGTTTTCCTGAAGGGCAAATGATAGACCAAGCATATGTTATCCTCCTCAAGCTTGTCAAAAATAAAGAGGTACTGGTCAACAATGACTGGGGAAAAATGGGAAGAAAACTTGAAGAACTCGATTGGTAGCAAGTCACTCTTGAACATGACACTTTCACTCCATCACGTGATTGAGTTGGGTTGGGTTTTTCCATTCACTGTCACCATTGGTCCACCATGCCATCCATGGGGTTAATGCTACCAGTCCATATCAGTGTCACCAATATGTTCAAGAGAATTCATTTAGAGAATTCACCATCCAACAAACACCTCATCCACTGCATTACATCCACGCTTCATTTTTCATGACCGCCATTCCTGATCCTCATATCATCAGATCGTTTTCACCTCCACAAAAATCATTTTCTCCATTTCACATCGTAGATGTGGGATACATCAAGGCCCTCATATGACAGGTCACTTCTTGTCGACATCAGCTCATTATCCAAGAAGTTGACTTAGAAACAACCCTTTCAGTACTTTGAAGCTTGCATGCCTCAATGGCAAGTTTCTCACTTTCGGCGACAGGTTTGCATCAATGACCTTCGACCGAAATACTCTGCGTGGTGTTCGACTTAGACTTATATATTCGCACCACGTGAATTGTATTATAGTAACTTGAGGATCATCATCATTATCGATGACTCCTCTCGCGTCTGTTAACAGCTCACATTATTAGCTGGTAATTAGGCGATGTCTTTCCATGTTTCACTTCATAAAATCTTTTCACATGGATCGACTTGTACATTGGGTGAATATTGGACGAGTTTTGAAGACCCTGGATCTAGTTTCATCCATCCAGGTTGCAATATATTCAGGAAAATAAAGACATCAATTGTACACAGAAGCTGCACAGATAGTAATCTAATCGAGGGAATATGACTCTTCATGCGAAGAATCACCAGTCTGCAACAACAGACGATTGTCTTTCCTATGTACATGAAAATGAATTTATAAAGATGAGCATGGGAATGCCCGCCTCAGCTAGATCATGAAAATAATATGATGATGATGTATTTTATTGTATCTTAGACAGGTCACCTTCCAGTTTGAATACCTCGGATCCTAATGAATAAATCATTTCACCTGACATCAGAAGATTTACAACTTCATTCTTTAGGGGGAATCTGTTATAGACATATTTGGTCACTGTAACCCCAAACTCATATGTCCATAAACTAAGGACTCCTTAAGTCCCTAAAAGTGTTGCTTCAAACCCTAAAGGATCATGGTCAACTGATTACATCATTTCCTAGAAGTTCCACCTGAAAAACTACTCAGAACTAGCCAAAACTGGACCATACAGGCTACTCCATGGACAAGGTGTGATGCATACTGACTGCCTAACTGGCTAGGTGCAATGCATACTAAAATGGCCTTCTGTTGGGTGCGATAAGTGAGAATAGATAAATGGCAGAGACAGTTTGTAAGGTGGATGATCATGGAATCTTCCAAAAACTTCTCCTATGACACTTTCCTCTCTGAATTTGCCCAGGGATGAGTAAGAGATCAATGAAATCTCCAAGTGGAACCAAGAAATATCAGTGGAATGACACTAATCAAAAAGCCAGAGCTGACTCACACCCTTGCAAGACATCTATATATGGATCCCTCATCTAAGAGATCTAAAGGTTGGAATTTTGTATTTTGTAGGGAAGTGTTGTTGGTTTGGTGAGAAGAGACATTGCATTGTTGGGTGATTTGCTTGTTCATGAGGTGAAGAGGGCTTCTACAACTGGGAGGATGATGCTTGATCAGACAGCTGGGTTGTAATCATCTCTTACATTACTATTAATAAATTTCTTTGAGTTTTCCTCCATATGATCTTGTATTTGTGAATCTTATTTTTTATGAATGCAATTATATGGTCAATGTGTTTCTGATTCTGCATTGTTTATGATGTTATAGATAGAGATGCTTTGATAGGTTGTTGTTACTTTGACTCTACAAGTACTCTTTGAAGTGGGACAAGTATGAGAGGAGTGGAAAATTCTATCAAGGAAAGTAGAAATCAAGCTAGGATCAAAGCGAAAGATCCAGGTTGGTCTTCTATTCTTCTCTTCCATCTATCACACTTAAAGGAACTCTTGAAAATATTTCATTGTTTGTTTCTAAGATAGTCACCTGTCTTAGTGGGACTAGTAGTTCAAATCGACACTAGTTTTCCATGTAACAATGCCTTGCTATGGGAGTGACTGGAAGGCCTCATTCACATGCATGGCTTTTCATGGGAGTGGTTGGGGGTCCAAATTGGTGAAATGTCAGGTTTTATCAGGGGTTAATCTCCTAAAAAGGTCGATTGGCTCCTAAAGGTTCTGTAGCATGTGTGGAAGGTGTTAACACCCAGGTTGTTCCCTATGACTCCCAAGGGAATACGGCCGGGGTAACCACTAACCAATCTTTGGATCACTGTTTCTAGCCAAACTGTGATCAGAGAGGGCTCTCTCTTTATGATTTGTCTCTGTTATGATGGTGTTTTAGGCTAGCTATTAAGTTTAATTTTGTTTCAATTGTTTGGTTGGAAAAGTTTCAGTCAAACGTGTATGCCCTTCCCAGCATATTATATAACATTGGGCAATGGAGTCAGTGGTCCTTTGGTTTGGTGTGCTATGTTGATACAGTAATGAAAGCTGCAGAGCAAGGTGATTGTCCGGGGAACAAAGCTTTGAAATTGAGTTTGTGTGTAACATGTCCAGGATAAGAAAGGCAATTAAGGATCTTTCTATAAACTGGTATGAAAGGAGAAACAATTGTTACCTGGAAGCATTTAAGAATTTCTAGATAACATTCACAGCATGGAATTAAATGTAACATGAGCATTTAAGAATTCATGTCTGTTTTAATCCTGAAGAAAACATTTACAGCAACATAAGATTGAGCACAGGGTGTTAAGAAACATGTCCTGAACTATTCTTTTTCTTTATTGCTAGATATGACGAAAATATGAAAACGAAATAACATAGGGAAATGAAACAGAGTTTAAAGAAGACATATCATTCCACCAGACAACGCAAGGTTTCTGCAACAGCTCTTAGATTATCAACAAGACACCAGAGTTCCAGGAAATCACTGAGCTGAAATTGCTCTTTGTATTACACTTTTCTGAAAATACAGAGTATACATGCCTCAGAGTAAAATTTACCAACCCCTTATGCGTTACTAAGGGGGGTATATATACAAATTTACATTTGGAAAATATCTGACTGAAGAGTAAATGCTCCATAAATGTCCTACCAACTGCTGGAGTGCAGCAGCTGAAAGAGTAAATGTTGTAATAACTTTTAGTCCCTTAGCTGTCAAAAATGGTCAGAGACTGTTGACTTGGTGGCAATTGGAGTCGGTTGGAGACGTGCTGTTCAAAATGTGGCTAGTTGTCATCGTTAGTGATGAATCACTTTTTGGATGCTTTTCAAACATTAACCCTTTTACACTTGTCTTCTGGTGACCTGAGCTGGCAGTGGCCGAATGTCTTGAAACTGCCGTGGCAGAATTTGGAGCATGGCCTGCCACCAGTCCTCCTTAGGCATTTGATGCCTCCGCATTTTAATTAGAGTCTCATCAACTTCTGTATACCTGAAAAAACTAGGAGGAGTTTCAAATAAATGATTTACCTCATTTTCAATAAAAAATGAGCCTTCGAGCTTAGTGTACAAGCTCTGTCCTGTTGGAGGAACTGTTTCCTCAGAAGTACTGCTGGATGCAGTAATTTGATTTTCAATGTAAGTGGCCATCCTGCTTGTAAATTGATCTCTGCTGATCAATTTTCCTGTGCTGCTCAACAGGCTAGGTAGTCCTCTTGCTTGTAGCATTCCCATTCTGAGTTTATAATCTTCAACTTCAGTCTGTATCTCATAACTTTTTCTTTCTACCGTCTGTACATAACCTCTGAGAGTTAGCACCTTTTTAGCCATGAGGATGGCCTCTGTTCTGTTGGTGATTCCAACGGCTGCCAGCTCCTCTTTGTCTTGCCTGTTCAAAAAATCTATCAATTGGCTAGCTTGCTCAGGTCTGTTTCCTAACACTGTCTTGGCCCTCTGGACATCTGTCTGTGCTTGGACAATTAAATCCATATGCTCATGGATTGTTTTGATGGATTTCCATTGTTTGATAATGGCTTGGGTAATTTTATTCCACAAAATTCTTTTGATTTCTGCCATAGTATTTTCCAGATTGAGCTCCTTCTCCAGGGCCTTTATTTTATCTTTTTGAGCCTTAATCTGTCTGCCCTGTTCTGCTACCGTTATCTTTGATTGATCATATTTGGCATCTATCTCTGCCAGTTTTTCTTTTGCTTTCTTTATTTCATCCGCCTGTAGCTCCATTGCCTTGACAGCTTTGGTCAATTCTTCTACACTGGGGTGAGCATCTGGAGCTGCTGTTGTACCTGCTGCTTCTGTTGTGGGGGCCACTGCTGCCCCAGAAGTTGTTGCTGTTGTGGAATCTGTTGGAGGAGCTTGGAGTGTAGATTCTCCCTTTTTGTCTTGTAATGCTCCTTCCAGCTCTTTCTCTAGTTCTTGGATCCTTTGATCTTGCTGTAATAAGAGGTCAAGTTGTTCATTAACTTGCTTTTCTTTTTGCAATTCAGCTGTCTGAGGGTGCTCTGTAGGTAACAGCTTCAACCTCTTCTTCATGGCATTTAGATCATCATCCTTTTTCTTCATGAGGGCTTTTACCCCGGTTGGATCACTAGGGTCATGCCCTAGATCAACAATAATCTCCTCAAGAGATTTTATCCTATTGTCCTTGGCCTTAGAGGACATCCTCTCAAAATCTAGTTGAATGTTTGTGTTCTTCAAAGATTCTTTCAGCTCATGAGCTAATGTGGCCTTCTCTACCAAAGTGGCATAGACCATCTCCCCAGTCTGCTTGTGGAGTTCAATTTGGTCCATAGGATGTATGTCTTTGGCCAGGACCTCCACTCTTGTTTTGATAAAGTCTGCAGTTGTCATTGGCTGCGGCCCCTTGGGTTTGAAATGGCTGAATATTATTTTTTCTTCTTTGAAGTCGTAGACCGACATCAACCTTTCCTGCTGGGCTGGAGTGGCATCTATAAACTGTTTGTAAACCTCAGCCCTTAATAACTCATTTGCTGCCTTGATTTGTTTGAAGGAAGCCTTAGCACCTTTGAGCTTCTGGCTTTGCTGAGAAGAGGATGAAACCTCCAAACCAAGCTGTAAATTCTGCTCCTGCTGAAAGGAGCTTGTCCCTGTATGTTGGTTGCCCTCCCTGTCCTTTGCTGTGTTGTTCAAGACATCTTCAGTAATGTCTTCCACCTCTGGGGAATCTGCCCTTTGCCTTTTGGCTTCTGGCTGGTGGGAGGATCCACTGAGGGGAGTGGACTCTTCTCTTTGCCTTTTAGTACCCCTCTCTTCATGTGCTGGGGTCTGCAAAACTGAGGTAGTTAATGGCTCAGTTTGAGGTGGCGGTGTTTGCATTAGGGGGGTTTCTGGCAGCCCAGTTTGTGGCAGAACAGTTTGTCCTTGTTGCTGCTCTGTTTGTTGTTCTGTTTGCTGATCTTTTTGCTGTGACTGTTGCTCTGACTGTTCCTTTTTTGCTTCATCCTCTGCATCCATTTTTCCTTTTCCTTTATCTAAGCCTGGTGCTGCTGTAGAGAGTGTCTGCGGCGCTGTCCTGGTAACTGAGGTCCCTTCTCCCACTGATTGAGGCAGTCTGAAAGGTACCTGGAGCACATAGTCCAGGTCAATAGTCTTCTCAAGTTCTTTCATATTTTTAAGCATTCTTTCTTCTTCAGTTAAGCTCTCAACTAGAGTGTCCAGCTGCCATTCTTGTAAGTTGGCATACTTTTCTATGTGTGGGTAGTGGCAGTGTTTAATCCCTAGGAGTCTGTACTTAGTTCTCCTAGCAGTGATGAAACCTTGAGGGTCATAAGGGACCCATCGAAAACTATATGACAATTTATATTTGTCCTTGAGGATCAGGTCTGCAGATTCCCATCCTTCCTTCTTGTTCATGATGAAAGGGCCCAACTCATTTTTGAAGTTAAGGTGTGCCTTTTTCTTGGAGCTGTGGAAATGGGTAAGGTCTGACTGAATCAATTGCCTGTAATACTCCAAGGCAAATAATCTCATAGGAACATACTTGGGTAGCCTGTATGGACAGAGCTCACAGCCATATACTCTGAACACAGTATGGTGTTCATATAGGTACCAATCACCTATTTTGTACTTCTTAGATAGCTGCAAAGCTTTCTTGATCTCATTAGATATTCTAGGTGGAGGGGACTTCATAAGCATGCAGGAGACTGGGTACACAAACTGGTCAACAAATTCACAGTAGGTATAGGGTGAATTTGTGATTTTATGATAGACTGAGGTCCAGAAGATGACAGATCTCCTCTCTCCTTTATTATCCAGCCTTCTGATGTAGCATGGGAAAGCTTCAGAATGATAAAACATGAACAGGTGGTAGATGTAAGCTGAGTATCTGAAGACCCCCTGTCTGTCCATTTTGCTCAATTGATCATGAATCCTATTGGCTATGAACTTAGCAAAGTTATACTTTCGGGAAGGGGGTTGACGTGGGCTGTAAGCAGACAGCAATACGAGCATGGCTTGATCCACATGCTCACTGTTTTGGTAACCTAACACATAGGCTATCATGTCCAGTAGCAGCCTGCCTGAGTCATTGAAATGTTCATGCAGATAAGGGGGTGGCCCTGTAGGCTGGCACTCAGTTCTCATGTAGTTCCTGGTGACCTTTTGCAGCTCCTCACTGGTCATCTTGTCACCAGCTTCCAGCAAATACCTCATGGAGAATGGGATTAGCAACTCCGTTTGATCAAACTGTAACATCTTGTTGATGGACTCAGCATTTATATAAAAAAGGATCCTTCCTGATGGAGTATTGACAGCTCTGTGCTCCAGATCATAGTTTTGAGCACATAAGTGAATGATTTCAGGGAAAACATTCACAGCTGGGAGACAGTAATAGGGCAGGTTTGACTCCCATATTCCATCTGTGCCAAGTCCATCCTTATGGTCTTCCCTCAGTGTAGTGAAGGTCTTCAAAAAGTCCCTGTCTCCCTCAAAGTCATCAATGAGACAATCCTTGTCAATAAATGGCAAGGCCTCCAGTTCCTTATTGGTTTGATTTAGTGGAGTAACACTGAGGGAAGAGGATGCAGAGGCTGCCATGATATAATCTGTATGTGAGCAGGGAGAGGTAATAGTTTGATAAGTCTTTAAAGACTTAAGCAGCAGGTAAACTGTACACAGTGTGATGTCCTCTTCTAGTGTAAAATTGTAAGCAAGTTGGTAAATTGCTGCAAATTCTCAGGGATGTGGATTGCCTAAGGGAACGTTGCAGAGACAGTGATAATTCTTTAGGAAGAGTGCAGGTGGCATGTACTTGGCAAAAGGGAACAATGCCGAGTACCTCGGGGGCAATTTTGCAGTTTTAACCCGCGAACTGATTTCTCCAATGTCAAATTGTGGCTTAGGGATGGGGCAGGTTGCTTGGGTTTGGTTTAGGTGATCAGGTGGAGCTGAATTAAGTGAATTTACCAGTCTTTAATGGTGAATTCTACAGAAAATTGGAATTCATGGGCAAAGTGGAAGGAAATGGCAAAATACCTGGAAAATCGACTTGGAAGCTCGCGGGCCGGGTTGTGGAGACTTAGTGCCGTCGAATTCTGAACTTTGAATGGTCGAATTGTCGAATTTGATGGCTGAGTGAGAGGTTTCGCAGCAGCTCGTTGGCAACGGCTAGTTTCTCTTTCGCATGAAAATGAGCGAAAACGACTCATTTAGTCGTTTAAATCGTTAAATTTGGCAAAAGTGTGCATTTGGCGCTTTTCCGCCGATGACGTCAGCATGACATCATGGCGGGGCCCAGATACGGAGGTGACGTGGCGGCTGAGGTGTTTGCCAGGGTGGCAAGACACGGTGGCGGGCGGGTACAGTGGCGGGTCCGCGTGGAGGGCCACGGGACGCTGGGGCGGGCACTGGCGAGGTGACGTCAGGGTGACGTGCAAATGACGTGGGAGGAGAGTGGTATTAGGGGTGGCGGTAAGCGGGTTCCCCGCACCACCTTTGGGCAAAGGCGGTAACGGGGAGGGGGGCTCCGAACAACCCCACCGCCTGCCACGCGTCCCCTGTACGGGATGGCCAAAACCACTTTCCCCGGACGCTAAAGGTCGGCAGGTCGGGGAGTGAAAATGACCGCTCACCTTTAGATCCGGGCGACGGAGATCTGACGGCTGGCGGGCCTTCCGACTGGTCGAGCATGTTTGGGGGGGGGGTCCCGCCAGCGCAATAAAATATTCAATTCAATGATTGGGCGGAGGACTATAGGAAAGTGGTTTTTTTCGCAGTTTTTGGGTTTTTTGGGCTTTTTCAAGGGTTTATATAGGAAAACGGGGTTTTTGTGCGTTTTCAGCAGAGAGACGGTGAGGGTTGAGGGACAGGATTTCTGCTCATAACCAGAGGTCAGAGCACATCCAAGACAAGGTTGACCACAGTCCCAGGTGGACTGAAGTCCCCTTAGACCATTTACTTGGCTATAATGCCAAAAGGAGAATATGTAGATAATGCTGGGATTTATACACCATGGTGTTTAATACTAGTAGGGGAAAAGGTAATATAGGGGATTTACATAGTAGAATTAGAGTTAATATGGATGAGAGGGTGAGTGGAGGGGGAAACCATTTAAGTTTATGTGAAACAAACTTGGTTTTGAGAGTAGATCAAAATGAAAAGATTTTTAGACAAGAAATGTGGCTTTTAAAGATTAAGAACCACCATGAAAACTTAGTCATTTTCATGAATCTTAGCTGATGGGGGAATGTTAGAAATGAAATTGGAGGGGAATGAGGGAAATTAGTCATGCTTCCTGCTGTATCTTTTGCTTTGATGCCCACCATCAGCATTCTTGCAATGATAGGGATAACCTTTCTGCAACCCCAGCTACCTACCCAGCTACTTGCCTAGCATTTTTATTTCTTCTTGGAGGGTGCACTTGGACTTGCAGACCCTTACTTGCCTCTTCTTTTCTTTGGCTTTTTTCTTTGTTTTTTCTATCTACTTCTACCCTTATCTCTTCCAAGGTCCCAGATTAAGCTGTTGGGAGCCTTTTCTTCTCTACCTGAACTACTTGTCTGCCAAGATTAAGCAGTTTGGACAGACTTCTTTCTCTATTCTATAACTCAAAATTGAAACATGGCATGATCCAGGTTAAACTGTTGGATCATCCACCAAAATTGAAATAAGGTGATCAAAATTTGAAACACTTTACACACCTCTTGTTCTCTAGGAAATATGGGATCTTTGTGATATCAAAGCAGAGCATATTTGGACTTTCCCTTGCCAATCATGAAATATGAAACCTATTGGTATAGGTATCCAACAGTGGCTCCACATGGGGATGGTTTTTCTTTTGAAAGACCAAGAACAGCAGGTCAGATTGCCTTGTTCTTTGACTACCCATCTCAATCTTGAAATTCGCTGCTTTGATGTGTCAAAACTGTGTGCTTCCTTTTGAAAGACCTCTGATCCTTTTTGCCTTTTGCTGTTTGGTGAATCACTTAGGAAACTGCATTTTTACAATCTAAATAGAAATAATATGTACATTTGCATATATACAAGGGAACCTCATGTTGCAATCATGGGAAATAGTCAAAATAATGCTTCAGCATCCTGCCATTGACAGGACCTTCATCCAAGTCAGTTTCAGTCAGACTTTTGAGGAAGTAAGTGTTGTTACCTTGCACTGCTTGGACAGCAAATGGTCCTCTCCAAAGGGAATCAAATTTCCCATGTTTTCCTTTTTCTTCTCTCCTTGCATCCCATTTAAGGACTTTATCACCAATGCTGAAATCCTCTGCTTTGGTTCTTCTATCAAAGGCCTTTTTCAATTTTTCTTGTAATATCTGCACTCTGCTGAAAACTTGTTCTCTAGTTTGCTGTAAACAGATTATCTGATTGATCCTCCTTTGCATATCATTTGGCTCTGCTTGACTTTCTTGCAGAAGCTTCATAACAGGCACTCCTAGTGATGATGGAAACTTGGCCTCTAGTCCATAGACCAACTCATATGGGCTGGTCCCAATTGATCTTTTTGTTGTTAGTCTATCTGCCCATAAAGCATTGACTAGTTTCTTATGCCAGTTCTTTTTGTTCTCTTCCAGCACCTTCTTTATGATATTTATTAAGCTTTTGTTTGATGATTCAGCGAGGCCATTTCCTTGGGGATAGTATGCAGTAGAATGGCCCAAAGTGATGTGAAATTTATGGCAGAAGTTCACCATTTTTTTGGATCTGAAAGCCGCAGCATTGTCTGTTATTATTTTGTCTGGACAGCCAAATCTAGCCAGTATGTTGTTTTCCAAAAACTGAATGATTACTGAGTCATTTGCTTGTCTGCATGGGGCAGCTTCAATCCATTTGGTGAAGTAGTCTGTGGCTGTTAAAATCCATCTGTGTTGGCCTGAAGATGAAGGATGAATTTCCCCAATGAAATCCAAGCCCCATTGTTGGAAAGGTCTCTCTGTTGCAATGGGTCTTAAGGGAAGTGGCAGCAACTGTCTTTTGCCCTCAAAGAGTTGGCATTTGTGGCATGAGGCTGTGAATTTCTTCACATCAGAGAACATGGTGGGCCAGTAATAACCAGCCCTCAGTATCTTGTCCACAGTGGACTTCCAGTACAAATGTCCACCACAGTCTCCTGCATGGAAGTCTTGCATGATATTGTTAGTTTCATTCTCCATTAGACAGTGCAGCAATATCCCTTCATGGTTTTTCCAAAGTAAATTTCCGTCCATCACACAAAATCTAGATGTTTTCATTTTTAGGAACCTACACTTAGTTCTGGACAGTCCTGGGGGAGCACACAGGTTTTGTAACACATAACAGATATCAGAGTACCAAGGAGATTGTTCAAAGGCTACATTGATCTTTGGAGTCGCCAGCTCTGTTTCACTGTCCAGTTGATTGATATCTAAGGCTTGGAAATTTGCTTCTGTCATTAATTTGGCCAAACCTTGCCCTTTTATTAGCTTTGTAGGTTTTATTTCAATGTCAAATTCTAGTATGTTTGCAATCCATTTTCCTCTTCTGCCCTCTAAGTTTTCTTGGGTGAGAATGTCTTTGACAATAGGACTTGGTACATAAGCCACAACATGGGAATAAAGGATGTAAATCCTAAAGTCTTTAATGGCTTTGACCAAAGCATAAGCTTGTTTCTCCATAATTTGATACTTTAGAGGGGCATCTCTAAGAGTTCTGCTGAAGAAGGCAATAGGCTTCTCATTCCCTTGGTCATCTTTCTGTAATAAAACAACAGCAATAGTATGCTGGGAGGCAAAAGAGAAAATGATAAAGTCTCTGTCAAACTGAGGATTGGTTAACACTGGGGTTTGAGTCAAGGCCAATTTTATACTTTCAAAGGCTTGTTTTGCTTCAACAGTCCATTTTACCTTTGAATCTTTCTTTAGCATATTGTTTAATAATCTGATTAGTTCTGCTAAGTTTGGGATAAACCTTCTTAAAAAGTTAATTTTTCCTAAGAATCCCTGCAACTCCTTGACATTCCTTGGGTGAGGCATTTGTAGGATAGCTTGTATCCTGTCTGGATCAATTCTTATGCCATCTTTTGAAATGATGTGCCCTAAGAGTTTCCCTTCTTCCAAGCCAAATAATGACTTCTTGGGATTTAGAGAAATACCATATTTCCTGCATGTTAGGAAAATCTGTCTCAAATGTTTCAAATGTTCTTGGTCGGATTTTGAAAAGGGTGTAAGATCATCTAGGTAAATGACTAGGAAGTCATGAATCTCTTTTGCAAAAGCAATGTCCATTGCTCTTTGAAAAGTTGCCCCTGCGTTTTTCAATCCAAAGGGCATTTTTACATACTTGAAAGTTCCCCATGGGGTTGTAAACGCAGTTTTGTCTTGATCATCAGGGTGTACTAGGATTTGATTAAAGCCTGAGAATCCATCAAGCAATGACATCCTTGAAGCCCCCACCACTCTCTGGAGAATGTGATCCATTTTGGGTAAAGGGTAGTTATCTTTGAGTGATACTTGATTCAGATTCCTTAAGTCTACACAAAGTCTAATCTCACCAGTCTTTTTTCTTGTAGGGACTAAGTTGGAAATCCATTCAGAGAATCTGATTGGTGCTATGATGCCAGCTTTGAACATTTTTTGCAATTCCTTTTCAATGGAAGGAAGGAGTACAGGATTGATCCTTCTCAATTTCTGTTTGAATGGTTTTTGATTAGGCTTGAGGGGAATGGTATGCTGGATGACAGAAGTATCATAGGACTTTAGATCCTCATAACCCCATGCAAAAACATCTTGAAACTCTTTAAAGAGGTCGATGTATTTGGGTTTTTGATCAGGGGGCAAAGAAGCAGATAGCTTTATTATTTTAGGCTTGTCAATAGTACCAATGTTGCATTCTTCAACTGCTGCATCTAATGGCTGCATCTTTGGTTTCCTGGGGACATCATTTGAATCAAAAATGTCCTCTAGTGGGGTAAGGCCTGCTGGAAGGAAGTTGTCTTTGAGTTGTATGATTTCAGCTTCAGCGTTGCTCACCTCTTCACAGTCGATTTGGTGAATTTGCTGAATGTTTTGATTATTGAAAATGGTTGGATTCAGCAATTGTTTTGCTGTTCTAGGTGATATTGGCTGAGCAGTCTGTTGGAACTGTATTTGTGATTGACTTGCTTCATCAAGTATTTGTGATTGACTTGCTGATTCAGTGTCAATATTTAATCCTGCAAACTCTTGTTGTGAGGTTAGAAAATTGTTTATTTGTATATCATTCTCAAATACTTGCCATTCTTTGATATTGTTTGGAATAGAGGGTCTGTATCTGACCTCGGCTGTGAAACAGTTATTGGGTTCTAGTGGGAATTTGAAGGTGTTGGCAAATGTTGCCAAACTGTGTGCGTGGAGATTGTGGCCCCTTGAAATTTTTGTGATAAAGAACTCAGAGAAAGTCTCCAATATTTCAATTACAGCAGACCTGTAAGATCTCAACCTTTTGTCATTGGTGACAAAACTTCCTTTCACTTGTTGAATTACTAGATCAGAATCTCCCATGATGGAAAGCCTAGGAGCTTGTAATGACTTTGCTAGTTTGAGACCTAGTAACAGAGCTTCATATTCTGCCATGTTATTAGTGCATCTAAAATTTAATCTATAAGCCCTGCCTTCTGCATGGTCTTTCCCTTTGTTATGTATCCAAACTCCAGCTCCTGCCCCTAACTTGTTAACCGAGCCATCAAATTCTAGGACCCACAGGATATCTTGTTGAAAAGGAGGTTTAAAAATCTGTTCATGGGATGGCCATGTAAGCAGGAGTTGGGGTTTCTTTTCCCGCTTGTTTTCTAGGACAGTTTCATCACTTGTTTGACAATCTTTGACAATTAGAGGAGGGATAATGTCTATTGTTGGACTGATTAATGTTTTATGGGTGCTACTTGCTTGATTAATGTTTTGTTCTTGCAAGAGTTTCTTAGTTCCAATATCATTGTTTGAGAGACTTGCACTGTCATTGAAGAGAATGAAGGAGTCTATGTCTGAATGAACAGCATATATTGGAAAATTTTGAGGCTTTTCTTCACTGCTGACCATGTACTTCATGAGTGTCTCCCTGTAAAGTCTTTTTGGTTGTCCAAAGACAGAGATGGTGGCATATGACATATCTAATTGCAGGGAGCCTTGGAGTTTGGCTCCCCATGATCTTGATAACAGCATCCCATATTTAGGTGGGATATCAGCGACTACAACATCCATTAGAATGGTTTTATTAGGGTATTGAACCAGGGATACACATAAATCTTTTATTAGGCCTAAACATTTGACTTGGCTAGAATCAAAGGAAAACAGGTCTTTGTATGGTCTTGTTATATCCAAGTTCAATCTTTCCATGACTGCTTTTGGCATAAGGTTGTGAGAGGCGCCTGAGTCGAACATTGCATTATGCAGTATTTTATCATGAACATGCAAGCTGACATAAAAAGGTAATATCCCTGTGACCATTGTTTTTCCATCTACCTCTGGGCCAAACAGTAATTCCGGAGTGTCATCTAGCACATTTACATCATCTTTGCTATTAGTGAGTTGAAGGGATTTCTTGATCTGTTGCTTGTATATCTCATGCTTGGCTAGCTCTGAGAGGGGAATTGCTATTTTTAGCTTACCAATCTCTGTGCCTAGGTCAAAAGGTTTGTCAGCTTGGGCTTTGGAGTCACGGATAGCAGTCCTTTCTTTGTTCATTAAATCTTCTTGTTGGATTTCATCTTGACTTCGAGACCTGCCCTTTTCACCCATGTTTTGAGGGGTGATATCTAAGTCAGGGTGAGAGGACGAGGTTGCCATAGGCCGTTGTAGTGGTGACAAAAGTGTGGTGACCTCTTCAACCACCACTTCTTCTGTAGGCAAGTTTGTTTTGTCATTAGGTTCTGTGACTATGGTTCCTTTAGACTGCTGTTTATCTTTTATCTTTTCAGGCTGATTTACATTTACAGTCCTACTCCTTAGCTTGTATTGTTTGTGAACTTCATAGACAGCACTATCATATCCTTGTTTAAAATCAAAGGATTCTCCTGATTTAGTTTGGAATATTTTGATTTCATCATCCTCATGGTCCTCTTGTGTTAAGAAGACCTGGCTTTTACCATCTAGACCCATTAGATTAATCTCAGGGTCTTCATTAGGTTCAGTTGATGTTGAAGTTTCTGCATAATTTTCTTGGAAAGGGGGTCTAATGTCTTGGTCAGCACTTGTTCTACCAATGTTTTGGTTTTGGGTTCTCCTAAAATTCGGATTTCTAGGAGGGTTGTTTTGTGGTGCTTCCCATGATGACTTTCTTTCAACTGATTCCACTCTTTCACCCAATCTCTTCATGCTATTTAGTATTGCATCTAACTTCTGATCAAAGCCCGAGGGTTCTTCTTTGAAGGTAGTCCTTTTCTCCAACTTTGCCCTGTTTCTTTTGGCAATTAGGTTAGCCTCTACTGTGACAGCAACTCTTTGAGCTTCTGCAAGGGTTGGAGGATCTCTTTCTTTCAACTGATAGGCCATATCAGGGTCAAAACCGTCAGGGAATTTATATAGGGCTAAATCAGGAGGGGGCCTTAAGTTCTGTGGAATAGCATTACATACATTGTTAAACCTAGCACAATATTCCAAAACTGTCTCCTGAGGACCTCTCTTAATAGTGTCATATTCACCAAGTACGTGGAGAGGATCTTTCTTCTTCTCCCATCTCTCAGTAAAAGCTTCGTAAAGCTGATCAGGTGTTGTAATGGAGTTTGCATTGAGGGATCTGAACCAAGTTCTAACATCCCCAGTTAAACTTTGAACAAAAATTCTCATTCTGATCGTGTCATCATCTATTTCATAGGTCTCAAAGTGGTCTTGCATCTTCTTGGCATGCTGGATAGCTGTTAGAGAGCCATTTGAGTCAAAATATGAGATTTTGCTTTGATAATCTTGAGGTAAAGCTGCAGCATTAGCTGGTATCTGCAGAGGTGCATACCTGTTGGCCATGTTTATGGGATTTATAGGGTTGACAGGAACAAATGGGATAGCAGGGATTACTAGTGTAACAGGGTTAATGGGATGGGTAACAAATGGGGGAGTGGTTGAAAGGGTATGTGTGGTGGGTGAAGATGTGAGAGGAGGACTTTGAGGTGTTGATGATGAACTAGGGGAACTAGGGGTGGACCGGAAAAGAACTTTGCAGGGAGTGGGAATGAGGATAGGTTGATCTGAACTTATATCTGAATCAGCAGGCTTATCCTGCTTTTGTTGTCTCCTAATGTTTTTTGGAATGGTATTTGGATTATCAACAATGATGGGTGGATTAGGGTCAGGATTTGCCCTAGTGTGCCGAGGATTTTTCTTAGGAGCCAGCTTCCAACCTGTTTTTGGGATTTTGTAGGAAGTTTTTTTTTTTTTTTTATTTATTTATTTATTTATTTATTTATGTATACAAGGACTGGATAAAGATTTTGAAATGGCTGTATATGTTTCAAAGTTTAAGATGAAGATTCCCTATCTAGCTCTTCCTTAAAGCTGTGACTGTGGTACAAAAACAATTCTAAGGCCTCTTGGCTGGTTTCGGGCTTGATGATGGCTTTGGAAGATAGATAGTAATAACAAAATCTAAAGATCCCCAGTGGAGTCGCCAATTATGTTAACACCCAGGTTGTTCCCTATGACTCCCAAGGGAATACGGCCGGGGTAACCACTAACCAATCTTTGGATCACTGTTTCTAGCCAAACTGTGATCAGAGAGGGCTCTCTCTTTATGATTTGTCTCTGTTATGATGGTGTTTTAGGCTAGCTATTAAGTTTAATTTTGTTTCAATTGTTTGGTTGGAAAAGTTTCAGTCAAACGTGTATGCCCTTCCCAGCATATTATATAACATTGGGCAATGGAGTCAGTGGTCCTTTGGTTTGGTGTGCTATGTTGATACAGTAATGAAAGCTGCAGAGCAAGGTGATTGTCAGGGGAACAAAGCTTTGAAATTGAGTTTGTGTGTAACATGTCCAGGATAAGAAAGGCAATTAAGGATCTTTCTATAAACTGGTATGAAAGGAGAAACAATTGTTACCTGGAAGCATTTAAGAATTTCTAGATAACATTCACAGCATGGAATTAAATGTAACATGAGCATTTAAGAATTCATGTCTGTTTTAATCCTGAAGAAAACATTTACAGCAACATAAGATTGAGCACAGGGTGTTAAGAAACATGTCCTGAACTATTCTTTTTCTTTATTGCTAGATATGACGAAAATATGAAAACGAAATAACATAGGGAAATGAAACAGAGTTTAAAGAAGACATATCATTCCACCAGACAACGCAAGGTTTCTGCAACAGCTCTTAGATTATCAACAAGACACCAGAGTTCCAGGAAATCACTGAGCTGAAATTGCTCTTTGTATTACACTTTTCTGAAAATACAGAGTATACATGCCTCAGAGTAAAATTTACCAACCCCTTATGCGTTACTAAGGGGGGTATATATACAAATTTACATTTGGAAAATATCTGAATGAAGAGTAAATGCTCCATAAATGTCCTACCAACTGCTGGAGTGCAGCAGCTGAAAGAGTAAATGTTGTAATAACTTTTAGTCCCTTAGCTGTCAAAAATGGTCAGAGACTGTTGACTTGGTGGCAATTGGAGTCGGTTGGAGACGTGCTGTTCAAAATGTGGCTAGCTGTCATCGTTAGTGATGAATCACTTTTTGGATGCTTTTCAAACATTAACCCTTTTACACTTGTCTTCTGGTGACCTGAGCTGGCAGTGGCCGAATGTCTTGAAACTACCGTGGCAGAATTTGGAGCATGGCCTGCCACCAGTCCTCCTTAGGCATTTGATGCCTCCGCATTTTAATTAGAGTCTCATCAACTTCTGTATACCTGAAAAAACTAGGAGGAGTTTCAAATAAATGATTTACCTCATTTTCAATAAAAAATGAGCCTTCGAGCTTAGTGTACAAGCTCTGTCCTGTTGGAGGAACTGTTTCCTCAGAAGTACTACTGGATGCAGTGATTTGATTTTCAATGTAAGTGGCCATCCTGCTTGTAAATTGATCTCTGCTGATCAATTTTCCTGTGCTGCTCAACAGGCTAGGCAGTCCTCTTGCTTGTAGCATTCCCATTCTGAGTTTATAATCTTCAACTTCAGTCTGTATCTCATAACTTTTTCTTTCTACCGTCTGTACATAACCTCTGAGAGTTAGCACCTTTTTAGCCATGAGGATGGCCTCTGTTCTGTTGGTGATTCCAACGGCTGCCAGCTCCTCTTTGTCTTTCCTGTTCAAAAAATCTATCAATTGGCTAGCTTGCTCAGGTCTGTTTCCTAACACTGTCTTGGCCCTCTGGACATCTGTCTGTGCTTGGACAATTAAATCCATATGCTCATGGATTGTTTTGATGGATTTCCATTGTTTGATAATGGCTTGGGTAATTTTATTCCACAAAATTCTTTTGATTTCTGCCATAGTATTTTCCAGATTGAGCTCCTTCTCCAGGGCCTTTATTTTATCTTTTTGAGCCTTAATCTGTCTGCCCTGTTCTGCTACCGTTATCTTTGATTGATCATATTTGGCATCTATCTCTGCCAGTTTTTCTTTTGCTTTCTTTATTTCATCCGCCTGTAGCTCCATTGCCTTGACAGCTTTGGTCAATTCTTCTACACTGGGGTGAGCATCTGGAGCTGCTGTTGTACCTGCTGCTTCTGTTGTGGGGGCCACTGCTGCCCCAGAAGTTGTTGCTGTTGTGGAATCTGTTGGAGGAGCTTGGAGTGTAGATTCTCCCTTTTTGTCTTGTAATGCTCCTTCCAGCTCTTTCTCTAGTTCTTGGATCCTTTGATCTTGCTGTAATAAGAGGTCAAGTTGTTCATTAACTTGCTTTTCTTTTTGCAATTCAGCTGTCTGAGGGTGCTCTGTAGGTAACAGCTTCAACCTCTTCTTCATGGCATTTAGATCATCATCCTTTTTCTTCATGAGGGCTTTTACCCCGGTTGGATCACTAGGGTCATGCCGTAGATCAACAATAATCTCCTCAAGAGATTTTATCCTATTGTCCTTGGCCTTAGAGGACATCCTCTCAAAATCTAGTTGAATGTTTGTGTTCTTCAAAGATTCTTTCAGCTCATGAGCTAATGTGGCCTTCTCTACCAAAGTGGCATAGACCATCTCCCCAGTCTGCTTGTGGAGTTCAATTTGGTCCATAGGATGTATGTCTTTGGCCAGGACCTCCACTCTTGTTTTGATAAAGTCTGCAGTTGTCATTGGCTGCGGCCCCTTGGGTTTGAAATGGCTGAATATTATTTTTTCTTCTTTGAAGTCGTAGACCGACATCAACCTTTCCTGCTGGGCTGGAGTGGAATCTATAAACTGTTTGTAAACCTCAGCCCTTAATAACTCATTTGCTGCCTTGATTTGTTTGAAGGAAGCCTTAGCACCTTTGAGCTTCTGGCTTTGCTGAGAAGAGGATGACACCTCCAAACCAAGCTGTAAATTCTGCTCCTGCTGAAAGGAGCTTGTCCCTGTATGTTGGCTGCCCTCCCTGTCCTTTGCTGTGTTGTTCAAGACATCTTCAGTAATGTCTTCCACCTCTGGGGAATCTTCCCTTTGCCTTTTGGCTTCTGGCTGGTGGGAGGATCCACTGAGGGGAGTGGACTCTTCTCTTTGCCTTTTAGTACCCCTCTCTTCATGTGCTGGGGTCTGCAAAACTGAGGTAGTTAATGGCTCAGTTTGAGGTGGCGGTGTTTGCATTAGGGGGGTTTCTGGCAGCCCAGTTTGTGGCAGAACAGTTTGTCCTTGTTGCTGCTCTGTTTGTTGTTCTGTTTGCTGATCTTTTTGCTGTGACTGTTGCTCTGACTGTTCCTTTTTTGCTTCATCCTCTGCATCCATTTTTCCTTTTCCTTTATCTAAGCCTGGTGCTGCTGTAGAGAGTGTCTGCGGCGCTGTCCTGGTAACTGAGGTCCCTTCTCCCACTGATTGAGGCAGTCTGAAAGGTACCTGGAGCACATAGTCTAGGTCAATAGTCTTCTCAAGTTCTTTCATATTTTTAAGCATTCTTTCTTCTTCAGTTAAGCTCTCAACTAGAGTGTCCAGCTGCCATTCTTGTAAGTTGGCATACTTTTCTATGTGTGGGTAGTGGCAGTGTTTAATCCCTAGGAGTCTGTACTTAGTTCTCCTAGCAGTGATGAAACCTTGAGGGTCATAAGGGACCCATCGAAAACTGTATGACAATTTATATTTGTCCTTGAGGATCAGGTCTGCAGATTCCCATCCTTCCTTCTTGTTCATGATGAAAGGGCCCAACTCATTTTTGAAGTTAAGGTGTGCCTTTTTCTTGGAGCTGTGGAAATGGGTAAGGTCTGACTGAATCAATTGCCTGTAATACTCCAAGGCAAATAATCTCATAGGAACATACTTGGGTAGCCTGTATGGACAGAGCTCACAGCCATATACTCTGAACACAGTATGGTGTTCATATAGGTACCAATCACCTATTTTGTACTTCTTAGATAGCTGCAAAGCTTTCTTGATCTCATTAGATATTCTAGGTGGAGGGGACTTCATAAGCATGCAGGAGACTGGGTACACAAACTGGTCAACAAATTCACAGTAGGTATAGGGTGAATTTGTGATTTTATGATAGACTGAGGTCCAGAAGATGACAGATCTCCTCTCTCCTTTATTATCCAGCCTTCTGATGTAGCATGGGAAAGCTTCAGAATGATAAAACATGAACAGGTGGTAGATGTAAGCTGAGTATCTGAAGACCCCCTGTCTGTCCATTTTGCTCAATTGATCATGAATCCTATTGGCTATGAACTTAGCAAAGTTATACTTTCGGGCAGGGGGTTGACGTGGGCTGTAAGCAGACAGCAATACGAGCATGGCTTGATCCACATGCTCACTGTTTTGGTAACCTAACACATAGGCTATCATGTCCAGTAGCAGCCTGCCTGAGTCATTGAAATGTTCATGCAGATAAGGGGGTGGCCCTGTAGGCTGGCACTCAGTTCTCATGTAGTTCCTGGTGACCTTTTGCAGCTCCTCACTGGTCATCTTGTCACCAGCTTCCAGCAAATACCTCATGGAGAATGGGATTAGCAACTCCGTTTGATCAAACTGTAACATCTTGTTGATGGACTCAGCATTTATATAAAAAAGGATCCTTCCTGATGGAGTATTGACAGCTCTGTGCTCCAGATCATAGTTTTGAGCACATAAGTGAATGATTTCAGGGAAAACATTCACAGCTGGGAGACAGTAATAGGGCAGGTTTGACTCCCATATTCCATCTGTGCCAAGTCCATCCTTATGGTCTTCCCTCAGTGTAGTGAAGGTCTTCAAAAAGTCCCTGTCTCCCTCAAAGTCATCAATGAGACAATCCTTGTCAATAAATGGCAAGGCCTCCAGTTCCTTATTGGTTTGATTTAGTGGAGTAACACTGAGGGAAGAGGATGCAGAGGCTGCCATGATATAATCTGTATGTGAGCAGGGAGAGGTAATAGTTTGATAAGTCTTTAAAGACTTAAGCAGCAGGTAAACTGTACACAGTGTGATGTCCTCTTCTAGTGTAAAATTGTAAGCAAGTTGGTAAATTGCTGCAAATTCTCAGGGATGTGGATTGCCTAAGGGAACGTTGCAGAGACAGTGATAATTCTTTAGGAAGAGTGCAGGTGGCCTGTACTTGGAAAAAGGGAACAATGCCGAGTACCTCGGGGGCAATTTTGCAGTTTTAACCCGCGAACTGATTTCTCCAATGTCAAATTGTGGCTTAGGGATGGGGCAGGTTGCTTGGGTTTGGTTTAGGTGATCAGGTGGAGCTGAATTAAGTGAATTTACCAGTCTTTAATGGTGAATTCTACAGAAAATTGGAATTCATGGGCAAAGTGGAAGGAAATGGCAAAATACCTGGAAAATCGACTTGGAAGCTCGCGGGCCGGGTTGTGGAGACTTAGTGCCGTCGAATTCTGAACTTTGAATGGTCGAATTGTCGAATTTGATGGCTGAGTGAGAGGTTTCGCAGCAGCTTGTTGGCAACGGCTAGTTTCTCTTTCGCATGAAAATGAGCGAAAACGACTCATTTAGTCGTTTAAATCGTTAAATTTGGCAAAAGTGTGCATTTGGCGCTTTTCCGCCGATGACGTCAGCATGACGTCATGGCGGGGCCCAGATACGGAGGTGACGTGGCGGCTGAGGTGTTTGCCAGGGTGGCAGGACACGGTGGCGGGCGGGTACAGTGGCGGGTCCGCGTGGAGGGCCACGGGACGCTGGGGCGGGCACTGGCGAGGTGACGTCAGGGTGACGTGCAAATGACGTGGGAGGAGAGTGGTATTAGGGGTGGCGGTAAGCGGGTTCCCCGCACCACCTTTGGGCAAAGGCGGTAACGAGGAGGGGGGCTCCGAACAACCCCACCGCCTGCCACGCGTCCCCTGTACGGGATGGCCAAAACCACTTTCCCCGGACGCTAAAGGTCGGCAGGTCGGGGAGTGAAAATGACCGCCCACCTTTAGATCCGGGCGACGGAGATCTGACGGCTGGCGGGCCTTCCGACTGGTCGAGCATGTTTGGGGGGGGGGTCCCGCCAGCGCAATAAAATATTCAATTCAATGATTGGGCGGAGGACTATAGGAAAGTGGGTTTTTTCGCAGTTTTTGGGTTTTTTGGGCTTTTTCAAGGGTTTATATAGGAAAACGGGGTTTTTGTGCTTTTCAGCAGAGAGGCGGTGAGGGTTGAGGGACAGGATTTCTGCTCATAACCAGAGGTCAGAGCACATCCAAGACAAGGTTGACCACAGTCCCAGGTGGACTGAAGTCCCCTTAGACCATTTACTTGGCTATAATGCCAAAAGGAGAATATGTAGATAACGCTGGGATTTATACACCATGGTGTTTAATACTAGTAGGGGAAAAGGTAATATAGGGGATTTACATAGTAGAATTAGAGTTAATATGGATGAGAGGGTGAGTGGAGGGGGAAACCATTTAAGTTTATGTGAAACAAACTTGGTTTTGAGAGTAGATCAAAATGAAAAGATTTTTAGACAAGAAATGTGGCTTTTAAAGATTAAGAACCACCATGAAAACTTAGTCATTTTCATGAATCTAAGCTGATGGGGGAATGTTAGAAATGAAATTGGAGGGGAATGAGGGAAATTAGTCATGCTTCCTGCTGTATCTTTTGCTTTGATGCCCACCATCACCATTCTTGCAATGATAGGGATAACCTTTCTGCAACCCCAGCTACCTACCCAGCTACTTGCCTAGCATTTTTATTTCTTCTTGGAGGGTGCACTTGGACTTGCAGACCCTTACTTGCCTTTTCTTTTCTTTGGCTTTTTCTTTGTTTTTTCTATCTACTTCTACCCTTATCTCTTCCAAGGTCCCAGATTAAGCTGTTGGGAGCCTTTTCTTCTCTACCTGAACTACTTGTCTGCCAAGATTAAGCAGTTTGGACAGACTTCTTTCTCTATTCTATAACTCAAAATTGAAACATGGCATGATCCAGGTTAAACTGTTGGATCATCCACCAAAATTGAAATAAGGTGATCAACATTTGAAACACTTTACACACCTCTTGTTCTCTAGGAAATATGGGATCTTTGTGATATCAAAGCAGAGCATATTTGGACTTTCCCTTGCCAATCATGAAATATGAAACCTATTGGTATAGGTATCCAACAGAAGGTCAGAATGATTTTGTTTTGTTGATTCCACTTCCTTAAATGTAGATGGGGATTTGAGTCACATCGTAGTAGAATTTAATCAAATGTTTACCCCAATGGACTAGTTAATTTGGGTAAGTGTGGGAGGAGGGTGTTATAGAGTGGTATCAGATCATGGTTCAATACTTGGACTGGATGGCAAGAATTTGTTTTTCATGCATGCATGTAGGCTATATATGTGCTTGTTATGTATGCATGGTAGTGGTCATTATTACAATTGTGTTTTCATGCAATAGTTGATGATGTTCTTGTTGGGATGTGTTTTTTATGGATGCATGTCTGTTTTATATGCATTTTTTATGCATGTCAATGTTTATATGTTGTTAGGCATGCATTATTATGGGAATGGTTGTCATGCATGAGTTCATTGTAGGAATTTTAGGTCATCATGATGTTGGTATTTTATGATGTTGATGTGTTCGTTGAGATAGAGCAAGAGATGCAGATCATCAAAGCGAGGTTGCAACACTGGACCTCAAGGTAAGAGCATATCGCCATACATGTTTGTATGGTGGGTATGCAGGTATGTTGGTTAATGTTTGTTATAAGCATTAGGGAAATGTACATTCATGTCATTCTATCATTGTTGTGGTTACATGTATGATAGATGGTAGTTGATCATTGTAGTCATATGCACATGTGTTGAATAGTCATGAATGATAGTAACATGTTGTTGTATGCATTGTGGTCATATGCTTGATGATTATGGTCATTGTAGCTGAGGTCTTAATGTTATTATGTTTTGTGCTAATTTGGATTGAACTATGAAGATGATTATGGTTATGACATTCAAATATGAGTCAATATATTGTGATATTATGTCATACTAATCTAGAATTTCTATGCATATGTGATTGCTATGCATGAATGATTTATGAGCTTATGATGCGAACATGTTAACTAGTTATTGTTATGGACATCATGACCTTATTTATGTTTGGTTTGAAATGTTGTGAAGTTATATCATGATAAATTAGATTGATTGTTTAGACAAGATAGCCTCCCATGATATACATTAAGGTATGAGTTTGCTTATTTTGGCTATTTGGTGTTTAAAAGTTTTATTATGTCATCTATTTGGTGTTTTAATGTTTGATTATGTTTTCTATTTTGTGTTTGGGTGTTTGGTGTCTATTATGTCGTCTGTTTGTTGCTCGAATGTTTGATTACTTGCATGATATGAGTATGTGTCTGTAAGATTGCATGAAGGAATGATCTTGTTTCAAGATGGTTGTACTAACATCTTATGGCTAAGACAGTTGATATGCACTTGAGTGCAAGTTGGTGCTAGTTGTAGTAATATGATTAATGACTGTAAGTTGATTTCAAACTATGACATGGTTGTGAGTCTTGGTAAAGGTTGATTTCAAATTAATAGAGATTATTTTTTGATCTTTGGAATGTGTGTCTGCATGTGTGAAAAATTGTAGAGAAACATGTTTGGTATTAGCATTCCAAGGTAATATTTGATGTGCTTATATAACTAACTGTTGGGTGATGTGGCAATACATGGTAAGACTCAATTGCAGCAAGGTAAGAGGTAAAATAAAGGAATTGGGTGTGAATTCCTTTGGCTATGTTTGGAAACTGCAATTCCAAACAAATGAATGCTTTGAATAAAGAAAGTCTTCTTAACCTATATTTTTTCTAACATTATGTGGATATATGTTATATTGGTAAACATGTGTTTGACAAATATATTAAGATGGTTTTCAGTTATGGCTATATTTTTCAAGGGAATGGAGTACCTTAAGAGATGATATATGTACAAGTTCAATTATAGGTCAGTGTGTTGGGCACAACAAGGTAATGTAACTAGTATTTTGTTACATTTATTTATGCACTAGCAATTATGTGTTTATGGTAGTATGATGCAGGGAATTGCATTGAAAAAGAGACTTCAATGAAATCTTGTAGAAGGATTAGGTTGACCTTTCCCTTGGAAGTTTGGGAACCCATAGGGTTGAGTCATGGTGTTTGTTGGGAGTTTTGTGCCTTCAGTATTTTGTGATTTTTTTTAGCTTGATTGAAGGGTTTTGATTGCATCTAGTGCAAGGCCTTGCCACTTTGTTTGTGGTGTCATATTGTTATTGTTTTTCATGGTTTTCTTCTTGTTTGTTTCTTTTTCTTTCCTTTTACATTTTATGGGTATTGGGAATTGGTTAGGAAGGAGGAAGTTGATGGAGCTCAGGGAGAGTTGTGTGGTATCTAACAAGTAATGTAAGACTTGGATGAAGCTGGTGCATGTATAAGGGAAGCTAAAGGCAAGAGTATGACAGTCGGTTGAGTTGATTGGGTCCATTGGGATAAATGAACAATGGAAAAACATTCACGAGAAAGGTAATAGGAAAGTTAAAGTTAATGGACTTAAGGCATCAGATGCCTTAGCTATGCTGGGAGCTGTTGTTCCCAATGTTGTGCATGCATTACATGGATACAGGGAGTTATCTTAACCTAGACCTTATGATATCTTGTAATTGTGTTGTGACTATGATTATGTTGATGTTTATATATGCATATATGTATGTATGCATGTATGTTGTTGACTCACAGGGTCATTAGGATTGTTTTGTGCTAGCGTTCACATGTGTGTGTGTGTGTGTGTGTGTGTGTGTGCGTGTGTGTGTGTGTGTATCGATATAGATATCTAGTTGTTTGACAGGGTTGTCAGGGATCATGATTGTTTTATGTTGATGTTTATATGTATATATGTATTTATGTATGTTGTTTTCTGATAGGGTTGTCCGAGATTATTTTAGTGGAGGAATGATTACTTATGTAGTTGAATGGCATGAAGAGGTTCTTGTTTTATGAGGAATCAAGTGGGAAGAGTAGCCTTAACAAATCTTTGAGGTCAATATCATGTGTGTATGAATTGATATTATGTGATTATATAATGTCTATGTTTATGTTATGGATAGGCTATGTTGAGGGATACATCAACAAAGTGAAAGGAATGTGACCTACGGCATGCTGGGACAAGCATGCATAAGACATTATAAGCAAGGTTTCTTGGTAAGGATAGTGTGGTATTAGGATGTACAGTACTAGTGTTGTGCATATGGAGCATATGTAGTATTGTGTACAGATGATGTTGTGTGCCTCTTCTATATATTGTATTGTGTGTATATTGCATATGCAGTGTTGGGTATAGATGGTTCTACGTACATGTTGGATATGCAATGTTGTGTACATATCGTATTGTGCACATGTTGGATATGCAATGTTGTGTGCATATGGTGTCGTTTGAATGTTGGATATGCGGTGTTGTGTACATATCATATTGTGTGCATGTTGGATATGTGGTGTTGTTCACATGTTCAATATGTGGTGTTATGGTGCTATGTAGATGTTGTATATGTCATGTTATGTACATATGGTGTTGTGTGCACATTGTACATGTGGTGTTATGTACATATGATGTTGTGTGTAGATAGTGTTGTGTACATTTCATGCATGTGGTGTTGTGCACATGTCGTCTCGTGTACATGTTGTGCATGTGGTGTTGTGTACATGTGTTGTTGTGTACACGTTGTATATGTGGTGCGGTGTACATGTGGCACTGTGTACACATTGTGCAGGTGGTGCCATGTACATATGATGTTTTGTACACATTGTGTAGATGGTGTTGTGTACAGGTGGTACTATGTACATGTTGTACATTTCGTACCAGTGTATATGTGGTATTATGTGCATGTCGTACATGCTGTATTGTGTACATGCAGTACTATATATTTGCATTGTGTAGTTGTGGCATCGTGACATGTGTATTCGTTGTATTCTACTATGTGTATGTATGTGTATTGCATTATACATCAAATGTAGGAGTATGTATTGTGTTGTGTTGTACACAGGGTGTAGGTGTATGTGTTGTGATGTATATCAGGTGTAGGTGCATGTATTGTATGGTGTTGTATGTCGTGTGTGGTTATATATGTGTGATGCACACTGTGTATGTGTACATGGTTGAAGAGAAGGAAGTGGGTGTTTTTCAGGTGTGGAAACAATCTGGTGTGCATACAAAAATGACAAAGGCTAAAGGTAGAAGAAAAGGACCAATTAAAGGATAAGTATCAGTAGTTTATTTCAATTTTATTATGCATGTGATCTATGACTATGATTTATGATGGTTACACGTGATCTATGATTTTGGTTTATGATGATTGCATGTGATTCATGATTTTTATCTATGATGGTTGTGCTTTGAGCTAACCTGACGTGATATTTTTATTCATGATGATTTGGTCAAGAGCTAGTTTGACTTGTTATGACAGGAAGTGAACATAATTGCAAGTGTACCTTATTGACAGGCCATTAATGAGGTATGATTTGGATTTATTTCAATTCATTTTGAGTCTAATCGAAATTATGTGCTTGGTATAGGAAATAATGGAAAAAATGCCCGGTTTGGGTGGTTGGAATGGGCTATCGAGGAATTAGCGGGGCCATTGTGGGACATTTCCATTGATTTCCATGAGCATTCTATGACTGGTATGATGGTTTTGAGGCAGGGATATGCCTTGTTTTTTGGACCTTCCAATGCAAGAAAACATTTCCAAGGGAGGGGTCGCCCAAGGGACTGTGAAGTAGAGAAGGGGATGCCCATGGAACTTAGAAGGTGTTTGACAACATATAAGGGGGTGACTAGATTTCCCAAGGGACTGTGTAGTAGAGAAGGATGGTGGTGGATGGATTTATTCTGGTCATTAGCATTTCCAACTAGAATCAGATGCACATTGGGAGTGTGCCCTAGAACAATGAGCAGGTAACTGTTCACTAAGAGGACAAGTGGAACACGATTGTGGTGTTGGAAAATGGATGCAACTTTGGATTTAGCAGTGGATTATGGAGTTCCTAGGAAGGAGGTGAATCCTGGTACTACTTTTAAGGGTGTACATGTGAGCCTTTATATTACCTTGTGTCATATTCAGGCATCGTATCCTTTTATTTGATGGTTAGAGAATGTACATATGTGTATATGTGTGTTGTTCCTTAAGAAACCAATTTCTTGGGTGTGTAGAAATTGTGCTTAAGACATTAAATTTTATTATTCATGTCACTTATTTGTATAATGTATCCTCATGTGAAGGACCCAAAGGACCTGACTTTTAACCCTTAATATTTAGTTGATATGAAAATCTAAAAAATGCCATGTGATGCAGGATATAAATGTTGTGTGAAGAATGCCTTGAGAAATTAGATATAATATGTTGTATATGACAGGAACTATTATCTGCAACCTAGAATAAATACAGAGGTATGAACTTTAAATATAGGAGCACTCTTTTAAGGAATTTTAACTTTATTCACATAAGTAAACAAAGACCTGCAACTTCATTACCATATTTAAAGAAAGGAAGAAACGTGATGACACATAAAAGAGAAATTACGAAATCATACCCAACACTATGTGGAAAACTCCTGATTCTTTCATTAATCATTAGTTTATCAAGAATACAATAGCATAGTCTCCAAGTTCTTCAAAATTTGGACCTTTTTCTATAATTTTGCCTCTTTTTATACATCATGGGACAGTTAATAACTACCAAAACTGTCAAACTGCTTAACTACGTTCTAACTGTCTAAAAAGTCATTACAGAATATTACATTAGAGGGTAAAACACACCTCATTTTTCTCAAGAAATAAGATAACATTATTTAACAGAAATTAAAGTATGATTGGTGATTGCTGCTCATTGTTTGAATTTGTGGCTTGAGTAGATGGTCTTGCTGATGCATCTTTGGTCTGCACTATCATTCATTCTTTGCATTTAATCCATAGTGGTACATTTGACTTTGGTGCTTCCTCTAAGTTGTCAAGTGCTATTATGCAAGCTGTAATCCTACTATAAGTAGGCTTATCTGTAAACAAAGTCTTCACCATCCAGAGAAGCTTAAAATCTTTGTTAAGGTAGTTCACAATGGTGGCTCCCTTTAATACTGTTGTCTTTTCATGAGTGTTATCAACTTTTCTCTTTGCCTCAACTAGCAAAGTCTCATATGTCTTCCATGGCAGCAAGTTTCCTTGTAGATCCCAGCAAGAAGGAAGTCCAGCTCTGACTCTTTTATCAAATAGGATATTAAACTTGGAAACTACTTCCTTCATCTCATTTATCTTCTTCTCAATAGTATTCCTATAAATATTTATGGCAATAATTTTATTGAAATCTATTGCACATAATGTTATGTCTGGCATGTCATGCTCCTTAAGTTCTGTAGTGGATTTAGAATTAATGAAATCTATCATCCTCTTTGCAAACTTTGATCTATCTAAATATTTTTGTTTATTTTTCATGACCACCTCTTCCATGTCTCGGACTAGTGTTTTATCTTCAAATATAATAACAAGAAATTCCAAAATGCCCTTGATAACCTTAATGACTTCATCCCATAGGATTTCCCTGGCTTGAATTAAGGACATATTGCCCTTCATCTTCTCCTTTAGCCTTTTGATTACATCTTCAACCCTTAGAAGATCTTCCCTGTACTTCTTTGCATTTTCTTTCTCCCTTCTTGCTTCTTCTTCACTCAAATTCAATAGCTTGCAAGCTATTTCCAACTCTCTTTGAGCTTTATTTAGATCATGCTCATCCATTTTAAGCTTTGTTCCCAACTGTAAAACCTATGCAGATGGATCATCTATGTTGGCTGGCATCACTATTTTACAAACATGAGTGTCTATCTATCGTTGCAGCTTGTCCAAAGATTCTTTAAGTAAAGAAACTTCTTTAGTTTTCTACAAAACATCCTACAAGAGATTTTCCTTTTCATTTTCCACTTTAGCTATCCTTGTAGCAATGGGATGCTCACCTATAGGTAGATTCAACTTCTTTTTCAAAACCCTAATCTCTGACTTAGTAGATTGCAATAATTTCTGAATAGCAGGTTGGTCATTAGGATTGACACCTATTTTTATGATAATTTTCTTCAGCTCATCCACCTATGCATTCAAAGCTCTGGAGTTGGCTTTCTCCAAATTTAATTGTTGAATTACCTTATTTAGCATTTTTTCTGCTTTAACAGCTGCTACATTTTTTTTATGTAGATCATTTACAATCAATTGTCCAGTTTGCATGTGAAAATTGGTCTTGTCAAGCATTAGAAGCTTGTGAGTGTCACTAATTAACTTCACAATCTTGGCTTCTCTCCAAATCCATAGCAGATAGCAATCTATTTTGTTTAGGAGCAACTTGAGACTCAACTTGAGCTTCCATATTTAACTGTACCTTTTGATTTCTCTCAACTATCTGAGCAAACATACTTTGAATTAAAGGAACTTGATCATGAATAGGTTCTTTGGAAGATGGGAAGGTTGGGGCACCTTTTGTTTCTCCTAACTCAATCACAAAACTAGGTTGTGCTGAAGACATTGCATCCTAAAGCTTGGCCATTTTTCTGCTTTAGATTCTTCCTCATCCATATCAATAAGTTCTTCTCTAGCCCTTTTGACACCTTTTCCTGTAATGCTAGGGGTCTCAATCTCTGTCCCCTGAGTGTTTTTCAAACCTTCATTTGCCAGTTTCTTTGTTTCAGTCCTACTTTCATGTACAAAGGCTGAATATCCATTCTCCAGTCTTCTCTTTGAAATAATTTGATGAGGGTCATAAGCTCACTTCACCACCTATAAAAGACACATGTCATTCAAAAATCTTTCAACCTCTTGGGCAACTTGTGTGGTGTTTAGAATAAAGGTTCCCATTGCTTTAGGCAACTAAAAAAAAAATCCTTTCTTCATAGGAACAAAGTGAACTTGATCTACATTCAAGCTTTGCCTGATAAATTCAAGGGCAAAAAGCCTCATTGGCACAAATTTGGGTAACCTGTAAGGCTTGACAAAGTCTCCAGAAATCCTAATCTCTGCATTCTCTTCAAAGATGAACCAATCTCCACATCTCACACCCTTACTCAATTAAATAAATTCTTGAGCTTTAGGAAGAAAATTTGGGGAAAAGGTTCCATTGAAGATTTTATAAGCCACTAGAAGGAATAAATAAGTGAATTCAAATAAACCACTATCTCCTTGATCACACCTTATCAGGTCTATCCGGAATACCACTAACTACTTCTTTTTATTAATGTCAAAAACATTTATTCCCAAATCTGAAAAATGTTCAGCATTCTGGTACATAAATAAATAAGTGATAACTGGAGGAAACTTGAAGGACCCAGTGAGAGGCAAGGTCATAAATTGGGTATTGATAGTATCTACCCAGAATGTTGGAATGTCTAGTGCTATCTCTGGCTTCATCATCAAAGAGAAAAATCCCAGCATTACTTTATCAACCTGCTTGGAGTCTTCTTTTCCTAGAATCTTAGAAATTACTCACAAAACAGGTCTTATATCAACTGCAAAAAATTCTAAAGAGAATAGATTCCCATCTAGGGAAAATTGATCAGATTTAGGAGCAAGGAAAGAGGTAACATGAGAAAGTTCTTGAGGAGACATGTTATCATAATATGAAATCAAAGACTCTTCAGTAAAGGTGGTGTAGGTTCCAGACATAGGGTAATTCAAAGCCTAGTGTATTAATTGTGAGGTTACTTGAAAAACACTCTCCATTGACTGATTCATTACAAAACACTTCTTAGGGTACATTGTTGAGGCTATCCATTGAATAAATTCAGGGAATAAATGAGTCCTAGGGACAAAAGCAGCTAAAACACCTGATCTAACCATTACCATGAATATAGGAGACCTTTTATGGTTGAGAATGACCTCTTGATATAGTGAAAGATGCGTAATTGTGTAGAGGGTATCAGAAATATCACGTCCAACATCCACTAATGGGGTATGGATGACTAAGGAAGAACTTACTTGTTTGGCCATGGTGTATGAAAATGACAGTTGCTGGTGACAGTTACTGATGACAGTTGTCGAGACAGCTGCTGACTCAGACTACTAAACTAGATGCGAGGTTGCTTAGTATTAAAAACAAAAGACTATTGCAATATAGTTTTACTTTTCTTTTAGATATATGATAATCAAAATGGAGGGAAATCCTATAATTAATGTAACTAATTAATGAAGTGGAAGATGAGGTGATAGGGAACGGTAGATGAGCTGGATGGTAATGAATGAGGGTGGCGGATGACGTGGAGGAGATGAGATGGAGTGAAACAATGGGGATGGCTCGCTGCAAGGGTAGGGAGTGTACAAGAGGTTCATCAAGCTTGGACCCCCGCAACAATCTCAGGCCTTAGATCTTAGTCAAATACCTTGACATCATGGTCAACTCTAGGGGTTGAGCCTGAGTTATAACTCGTGATCGTTGTTCCCCCGCAAAGCGCTTTACCAGCCTCTTGAACCCTCGCTTTCTTCTATCTTATGATACTGTTCAAACTTTAATATTTGGATTGGGGCCCAATGTTATATCGGATTAGAATGCCATCAATAATATATAAAATAAATCACTATTTTCGGACTTTCAAACTCTCTTTTGATTTTTTAAACATAATATTTGACTTTTTTTTATTTTTTGTGATAATATTGAAAATGAAATTCAAATGGGGCCTTCACGCCAAGCTTCATTATCTGGAATTTTTGGAAAGAAAGAAATAAAATAATTTTCAATGGTGAACAAACTAGCCCTCTTCACCTGTTGGACCTGATCCTAAAGAAAATAAAGGAGATAGTTAGCACCATTGTCTGCAATTATCCGAAGAATCCTCATACTAAATATGAGTTGAAAACTCTCATGCAACTGGGTTTGCATGAGCTCATTCCCCATGAATAATGCAGAAAGGAAAAAGATATAGATATGGAGAAGAATTTATGGCATCCTCCACTGAAAGGTTTTCTAAAATGCAATATTGATGGTGCTTCAAAAGGCAACCCTGGAACCACTAGTTATGGAGGTGTTTTAAGAGATGAAAAAGGAAACATCATATTTGTTTTCCACTTCCATTTAGGATTAGCTACCAACAATATGGCTGAATTAATGGCTTTGGAACATTGTTTAGAGCTTCTGAAACTGAGACATAGCTCCAATGTCATTGTTGAAGCAGATTCAGAGATCTCTATCAATGCGGTCAAAAGAATCAGTTGTGGAACAACGCCAGAGAAGGTCTCGAAACACTGGAAACTAATTCAGGTGTATCAGAGAATTCAAAATCATCTTCTGAGTCTTCGAACTGTAAGTTTTAATCATGTTTGAAGAAAAGCCAATAAGTTAGCGGATACTCTGGCCAATCAAGGTGTGATAAATTCAGAGTGCAGAACTGAGCTGAAATGGCAGGAGACACCTCAGAGCAGATTTAAAGCTCTCTGCAATGAACAAGCAGCAGAGGAAAAAGAGATTTTCAATTACTGGGCCAAAGTAAATTGTTTGGAATGAAGGTTTCTAAGCACGTTCATTCTCAGTACTTCAGTTGTTTCCTAGATGAAGGGCATGCTCAAACTGGTCACTCTACACCGGGGAGTGAGTTGTCCTTTCTCCTTACTTCTTCAATTCATAGCTCTAATGAATTTTCTCAGTCCGAGACAGTCTCAGAAACCAGTTCTGAGGTGGACTCGTGTGGGCAGGGTGGTTGGTTCTTTCGGACAACAGTTATTTCCTTACATTTCACTCACAGAGGAGAAAACTAGACACATAGTGGTTTCCAGGTGATCACAGGGCTTCGGCGCAGTAAGTGGTATCAGGATTATGGGAGTGATTCCACTGGGCTCCTGACGTGTGGCAAGGGGTGGTCGAAAATACCACCTGTCAGGCCAGGGTAACTCCAGCAATTAATGAGCGCAAGACAGAACTGGTGGTTTTATTCATTTAGACAATTGTTATTTATACATATACAAAATGGATCAGTTCATCTTCTAGATGACTGTCCAGCTTCACCTCATCCGTTTCGGATTAGGTGTCAACATTTCCCCCCTTAATCTGAAGGGATGTTGGTGAGTCCAAGCATCGTTCTGAATCTTTCAAGCTTTTCTCTTCCAAGCGCTTTGGTGAAGATGTCTGCAATTTGCTCGTTTGTGGAACAATGACGGAGATGGATTGTTTTGGCCTCAACATGATGTCGGATCAGATGATATTTAGTATTGATGTGCTTAGTACGATCATGGAACTTTGGGTTCTTGGCCAACTTTATTGCAGAGGTGTTATCAATCATGATTGGAGTTGATTGTATTTGTTTTACCTGCAAATCTTCAAGAATTTTCCTGAGCCACACAATTTCTTTTGTTGCTTCAGCTGCTGCCACATATTCTGCTTCTGTTGTGGAATCTACTGGTACTGATTGTTTGCGTGATCTCCAGGAGACAGCTCCCGATCCAAGACTCATAGCATATCCTGAAGTAGATACCCCAGTTTCTTTGTCTCCATCGAAGTCTGAATCAGAGTATCCAATCAAGTTGAAGTCGTCCACCTGTGTATACTTGATTCCAAGGTCTTGAGTTCCCTTCAAGTACCTTAGAACTCTTTTTGCAGCAGACCAATGTCCCTCACAAGGCTTTTGCATAAACCTGGAGAGGATTCCAACAGAAAATGAAATGTCTGGTCTGGTAGTAGTGAGGTAGATGAGACTTCCTACAAGCTGTCTATACTTTGTTGCATCCTCAAATTCCTTTTCTTCAATAGATGTGAGCTTCAAGTTTTGTTCCATTGGAGTAGAAAGGGGATTGCACTCTGTCATGCCAAATCTATTTAACAAATCTCCAATGTATTTCTTTTGAGAAAGAAATATGGACTTTGGATGTTGGGTTACTTCAATGCCAAGATAGTAATGAACATAGCCCAAATCAGTCATTTCAAAAAATTTTCCTAATTCTTTCTTTATGGATGCAATATAGCTTTCATTGTTCCCTGTCATTAAAAGATCATATACATATACCACAAGATATACAACTGTTTTGCCAACTTTCTTGACAAATAAAGTTGCATCATCAAGATCAAAATGTTTGAAGTTGAGTTTCAGAAGATGCTCAGTTAGTTTTTCATACCAGGCTCATGGTGCTTGTTTGAGGCCATACAAGGACTTCACAAGTTTGCATACTTTGTGTTCATGTCCTTTCACAGCAAATCCTTCAGGCTGGGACATAAAAACATTCTCTTTTAGATCTCCATTCAAGAATGCAGTTTTTACATCCATTTGATGGACTTTCCAACCGTTCTGAGCAGCTAGTGCAAAGAGTGTCCGGATGGTGGCCCATTTTGCTGTGGGAGCAAAAGTTTCCTCATAATCGACCCCTTCCTTCTGTGCAAAACCTTTTGCCACAAGCCTAGCTTTGTGCTTGTCAAGTGAGCCATCAACTTTGTACTTGTTCTTGTAGACCCACTTGCAGCCAATTGGTTTGGTTCCAAATGGAGGATCAACCAGCTTCCAAGTGCCATTCTTTATGAGGGCATCGTACTCCTTCTGCATCGCTTCTTTCCATTCATCATGAGAAGCAACTTCTTTGAAGGAAGTTGGTTCAAAATCTGTAGACAAGTTCAATTCACAATCATAAGTAACATCCATATCAACAGGTGAATTAGAGTTATCTACATCACCTCCATCTTGTCGATTTGTATTTCTGGTTCCTGTTTTTCCAATTTCATCAGGATGAACACTTTCAAGTGTCTTTTTCAGCCACTTTGGGGGACCTTTCTGAGATGGTCCAGGCTGTTCTGTTGATTGAGTTGGGTCTGAATCAAGATTGAGTCTCCCAATTCTATCAATTACATCACTTAAAGCATCATCCGTTGTTGGAGTGTCATGCAGGGGAGATTTTTCTTCAGAAGAAGATTCCACATGTTTATCTAGTATAGGAATCCCCCCTTCAAGATGTGGAATCTGATTATCAAACTCTTGGAATGATTTCGGTTTTGTGAATCTATCCAAGCGATCAAGTTGCCGCTCAACAACACTGTCAGATTTGGATGATTCAAGAAAAATGACATCTCTAGATAAAACAAACTTTTTATTTACTTCATCATAGAGGCGGTATGCTTTAGATGTGTTTGAATACCCCAAGAAGATACACTTACGACTTCTAGCACCAAGTTTGTTTCTATGTACCTTTGGTATTAAAGCATAACAGGTGGAACCAAATATCCTGAGATGTTTTACCGAAGGAACATGTCCATACCACAATTCATAAGGAGTCTTGTTTCTTATAGCACTAGATGGACATCTATTCTATATATATGCAGCACATAGAACAGCATCAGCCCAAAACATTGTCTTTACATTTTTGAAGAAAAGCATGGATCGTACCATATTCAAAATTGTTCTGTTCATTCTTTCGGCTACACCATTCTGTTGAGGATTATAAGGCACAGTTGTTTGATGTTTAATCCCATGTTGGCGAAGATAGTGTTCAAATTCATTTGATGTATATTCTTTTCCATTATCAGTGCGAATAGACCCAATATGAGATTGTGCATCATTTTCAATCCATTTATGAAAATTCTTGAATGTTTGAAAAGCATCAGATTTGTTCTTCAAAAAATAAACCCAACACATTCTGGTGTAATCATCAATAAATGTCATGATATATTTATTTCCATTTGCAGAAGGAATAGGCATTGGACCACATAAATCTGAATGAATAAGTTCAAGCTTCCTATGTGCTCTTGAATGTGAATCATGAAAAGACTGTTTGCTATGCTTTCCTAGAATGCAAGCATCACATTGTTTATGTTTTCTAGGAATTGTAGGCAAACCAGCAACACCATTTTTCTTCAACAAGCGGAGACTATCATAGTTTAAATGTCCAAATCTAGCATGCCATAATAAACTTGATGAAAGTGCACCTTCTTCATGATGAGAAATATATGAGAAATGTTGTGCATGAGCAGAGGTTCCTTGCAGTTTAAGGAGTCTTTCTTCTTCTATACCCCTCATGACAAGTGAGTGGTCAGATGCCTTTCTTACCTCAAGCTTGCCATCAAACATGTGAATGGAGTGACCTTGCTGGCGGATGTGGACCAGGGACAGCAAGTTTCTCTTCAGCTGTGGGAGATATAGAACATGATCCAGAAGAAAGTCTGGAAGACCAGGCAGTTTAAGCCTGATTGTGCCAAGCCCTGATGGCTTGATTTTTGACTGATCTACAAAGTATACTGCTCCATCAACATTGTCAGTGAAATCTTCAAAGAAATCTCTCCTATGAGTCATATGACAGGTTGCTCCTGAATCAAGCAACCAATCATTTTTCGAAGAAGCAAGTGAAGCATTAAACAAATCTTCATTTACTCCAATGTTACATTGTGCCTCAATATAGTGAGCGGATTCAGGTGCTTTACCTTTGTCTGTGTCATCAGTTTTACCTTTCTGCTGATTTCTTCTCTACTCAACCTTGTCCCATGGTAGCTTGCATGTAGAAGCATCATGTGATCCATTTCGTTTGCAGCGAATGCAATGCAGATCTGCCTTTTCTGCTTGAGGATGTCTGCCCCCCTGCCTCTGAAGTATCTTCCTCTTCCTCTTCGTCCACCTCTTCCTCTTGTAGAATCTTGAGCAGGATGCTTTTCTTTATGAGCAAGGCAAATAGTCTCTTTAGAAGATTCAGGGACTGTTTTCTTTCCAAAGGCTTTCTCTCTTTCAGCAAACTTTTTCACAAGAGTGTCAAAGGTTATATCTTTAAGATTTCCATTTGCTTGTAAAGACTCAAGATAGTTAGAGTAGGTAGGATAGAGTGCTTTGAGAAAGGCAATAAGAGAGATATCCAGCTCAACCTTAGTGGATTTAATATCATGCACTATAGACTTTATTTCAGATGCAAGAGTAAGAGGATCATTATTTTTCAGTTCAAGAGTGAAGAGTTTAATCATGAGCTGAACAACTTCAAGTGTAGAATGTGTATCATAGAGTTCTTTCAGCTTTTGTAAAGCTTCAAAGGCAGTGGAATAGGATGAAATATGACAACTTACTTCCTCATTTACAGATGCTGTGATCAATGCAAAGGCTTTACTGTTCTTGTTTTCCCAAATGGCGAGTTCTTTGTCTGATGTGGGATGCACAGGGTCTTTATCTTCTTCTCCGACACACACTCCTTTCCACAGCTCATTGTAGATAAGGGTGTGTTTTACCATCCGGGACCATTCAGAATAGTTCTCCTTGCCAGTGAGAACTATTCCGACCATAGAAATGATTGAATGCATTCTGTAAAAAAAAATATCTCTGCCAAAAACACTTCTGTTGAGAGAGAAAAAAATCCTTATATGATAGCCTTATGCATTTTATTTTTCTTCTAACATTTCATCAGCATATCATGAGCATTTCTTATATCACCATTTCTTTATATCACTTCCATAATATTATGTTTTAAGAAAAAAAACGAGGGCGCTCAAATATATATCACTGCTCAAGATATATCACTGTTCAACATATACCACTGCTCAACATATATCACTGCTCAACATATATCACTATTGAAAAAAAAGGGTGCTCATATATATCACTGCTCAACATATACCACTGTTTTGAAAAAGAGGGTGCTCATATATATCACTGTTTTGAAAAAGAGGGCGCTCATATGACTTCACTATATCAGTTTTCAATTCCCGCAATCTCAAAAGCGATGCACAGATTACAAAAATTCAGAAATGATATAAAGAACTAATGAAAAAATTCTAGTTCCACTTTCACATCCATTATATCATCGTTGTACCATGAAAACGCTGCGGTGAGGCCGGATTACATTGATGTGTAGGAGCGAAACCATGAAAACGCTGTCAACTGATGCCAAGAGTCTTCAATAAAACACGCAGTCACCATTACAAGCTTAAGCTTCTGCCGTTCCTTCAACCTCCACAGATTCTCGACATTGAGCGTTACCGGGTTCTCTGTCACATGAGAGACGGGTTTTATGTCTGATTCGTTACGTCAATGACGCGCATATAACCAGCGAAGGTGATGGTTGGAAAAATAATATGGAGACACTACTATGTCGTCCATCGTCCATTCGTCAAGCATCAATGTTTGTGTGGAATGGAAGGCAGATTTACTTGTATGTAAATCTAATGAGGGCCCTTTTGGAAAGTTCTTTTCCGCTACTATTCAGAAATCGACAGACACTAAGACCATTACGACATTCGGTTTGGTTGGATGGATTAATCCAAATGGACGTGAGGCTTCAACGCATCAAGGTAATGGAGCAGAAACGCAGCGTTCCAGGGAATACATGAACGCATCAACGCTCAGGTAAAAAAACGCACATCAATTACTCATGGTCTGAGGGCGCAGTACTCATGGTCTGAGGGCGCAGTCTCCAGAGGCGCAGTCTCTGGCAGTCAGAGAGCGCAGCGAATTCAGGTCAGAGGCGCAGCGAATTCAGGTCAGAGGGGCAGCGAATTCAGGCAAAGGCAGAGGCAGAGCCAGGGAATCACGCCAGAGCAGCTCTCAAGACAGGAGTTACTACTATTTTAGGGACTGGGACCTGAGCTCTGATACCATGTCAGGCCAGGGTAACTCCAGCAATTAATGAGCGCAAGACAAAACTGGTTGTTTTATTCATTTAGACAATTTTTATTTATACATATACAAAACGGATCAGTTCATCTTCTAGATGACTGTCCAGCTTCACCTCATCCGTTTTGGATTAGGTGTCAACACCACCTTCCATCTTGCCTTATCTTTCGATCAGCTAGGCGTTGCGATATTGTTTAGTGCCGTCTGATTTCACTGTTGGAATCAATGGTCAGGTTTGGGAGTGTAGCTTTGTGGGGCCTACAGTACTTTCACACCTTTCGAAACCTTGTAATTGAAGTTTGCGGTGATATATATTTAGGTCAAACTTCCTTTTCTCCAACCTTGGGAATTATTTGTAAGGTTATCTTTGTTCTTGTTGAGAGGGTGGTCATTCTAGATAAAAATGACTGGTTTTCCTGTGTCCTTGAAGCGTAATTTCTTTTTGTAAATGATGTAACTTTATTTTTTAGATAATGAAATAGAAGGATGGTCTCTTTCTTTAGAAAAAAAGAAAATGAAATTCAAATGACGATGGATGCTACAACATTTGGCTCCACCTGGGGATGGTGGTTTTGCCATGGAAGCACTAAGAACCGCAGATTAGTGCCTTCACCTCGAGCATGGAGTCATATATTGCTTTTCCAAATTAATTCTATGGAAATTGTACAATGAATTCACTTTGGTATCTACAATGAAAAGATGTTTGTGCTTCAGAATTGGAAATAATTTTTGAGGTACTGCCCATTGACAGGCAGCTGTAAAGTTTCACCATCAAGATTCTCCAGGAAGAATGTATTATTTTCACTTACATCTATAATCCTGAATGGGCCATACCAGAGAGGATCAAACTTCCCATGTTTACCCTTATCTTCTCTTCTAGTATCCCATCTTTACACTTGGTCTCCAGCTTTAAAATGAACTTCTTTGGCTTTTCTGTCAAAAATACCCTTCATTTTTTATTGATACATAATCAAATTATCTCTTACCTTATCTCTGCTTTCACTCAACTCCACTACCTTATGCATCCTTCTTATTAGAGCATTGGGTTCTTCTTTTGCCTCTTGAATCATTGCAATCGTAGGCTTCACAATCTGACTAGGAAATAGAGCTTGAGTTGCATGTACTAACTTAAAAGGTGATTTTCTTGTAGACCTTTTCGTAGTCACTCGGACAACCCAAAGAGCAAACTTTAATTTTGAATCCCAATCTTTCTCATTCTCTGCAATAGTTTTCTTAAGAATTTTCATCAATGTTTTGTTAGTGGATTTAGCTAATCCATTTCCATGAGGATGATAAGCTGTTGAATGAGATAAAATGAAATTATATTTCTGACAAAAAGCAACAAATTAATTGAACTAAACACTTGAGCATTGTCAGTTATGATTTTGACAGGGCATCCAAATCTACTGAAAATGTTTTCCTCTAAGAACTTCATCACCACCTGGTCGTTCACCTTTTTAGTAGATATAGCTTCTACCCACTTGGTGAAGTAATCAATAGTTGTAAGAACCCACTTGTGTTGTCTACTTGAAGGTGGGTTAATTTCTTCAACAAAGTCTAGCCCCCATTGTCTGAATGGTTCTTGTATGAAGACTGGGATCAATGGCAAGGAAACTAACCTCTTTTTCTCAGCAAAAAGCTAACACTTCTAACAATGTATGACAAACTTATATATATCACCAAATAAGGTGGGCCAATAAAAGCTTGCCAGAAGGAATTTGTGTGTGGTAGTCTTCCAACTATAATATCCACCACATAACTTCTCATGATAATCTTTAATTGTCTCTATAGATTCATCTGCTATCAAACATAGCAATAAAATTCCCACAGGATCTTTCTAATACAATCTACCTTCCTTAATCAAATATGGTTATGCATTGATCTTTAATACTCTATGTCTTGTTCTATCCAATGACTGGGGACAAGAAAGAAAACATAAATAATGAACTATGTGTTTGTACCATTCTGAACATAAAAATTTATACCGGATCTTCATACCTGATTTTGATTTTTCTTCACCCTCTTCAATTATTTCCTCATTTAAAGGTGTTAGAAAGTTGATTCCCAATGCCTGAAAATTTGACTCTATCAGCATCTTTGCCAATCCCTGCCCTTTCACCAGCTTGGTGGGCTTTATGTCCAGGTCATATTCTTGGATCTTAGCTATCCATTTTCCTCTTTTACCTTCCACATCACTCTGGACTAGGACATCCTTCACTGCAGCATTTGGCACATAAGAAATGATATTTGACTGTAACACATAAGTCCTGAAAGCCTTTAAGGCCTTTACCAAGGCATATACCTATTTTTCAAGAATATTGTATTTTTATTCAGCATCTCTCAGAATCTTGCTAAAGAAAGCAATTGGCTACTCTTTTCCTTCATCATTTTTTTGTAACAAAACAACAGCTATTGAATTGAGTGATGCAAATGAAAATATTTGAAAGGGCTTTTGATAATCAGGGCTAATCAAAACTAGAGTTGCTTGCAATGCTTCTTTGATCCTAGAAAATGACTCTCTGGCTTCCTTGGTCCAATATACTTCATTTTCCTTCTTAACATATTGGTAATCTCCTTTACAATTTCAGCATAATTGGACACAAACCTCCTTAAAAAAATTAATTTTCCTAGAAATTTTTTAATGTCTTTCTTACTCCTGGGCAGGGGTATTTTTTGCACATCTTGCACCCTGGCTAGATCTATCTTTACTCCATCTCTAGAAACAATGTGCCCCAATAGTTTGCCTTCTTCTATAGAGAAAATAGACTTCTTAGGATTCAAAGAAAGCCCAAATTTTCTGCATTTCTCAAAAGTCCTTTTAAGATGGTCCAAATGCTCCTCATCTGACTTAGAGAAAATAGTGATATCGTCCAAGTATATCACTACAAATTTATCACCCACAGATGCAATGTCAAGAGCCCTTTGAAATGTTGCACCTGCATTCATCAACGCAAAGGGAATTCGAGCATACATGAAAGTTCCCCAAGGAGTTGTGAATGCAGTCTTTGTATGATCTTCTTTATCAATAGCCACCTGGTTATACCCAGAGAACCCATCCAGGATTGACATTCTGAATGATCCAGTTACCTTCTGCAGCACATGATCCATTTTAGGTAATGGATAGTTATCTTTCAAGGAAGCCCTATTCAGATTTCTTAAATCCACACATAGACTTATTTTTCCATTTTCTTCCTTACATGAACTAAATTATCCACCCAGTCAGAGTATCGAAGTGGAACTATTATCTTGGCATCAAGAATCTTCTTAACTTCTTTCTCAATCAATGGTAAAAGAAAAGGATCAATCTGCCTGCATTTCTACTCAAATGGTTTTATCCCTTCTTTCAAGGGAATCTTGTGCTGAATAATGCTTACATCATATGTCTTGAGATCCTCATAGGACCAAGAAAAAAAATCAATCTACTTCTTGAAAAGCTCATATCTCTCTTTATAAGTGAATGGAACTCCTTTAAACAATTTGACTAACTTGGGCTCCTTTTGGGTTACAATATTATGATCTTGAATCTGCTCATCCTATGAATCTTTCTTTGAACTACTAACTACATCATTAGAGTTAAAAAGTATTTCAAGAGGGACAAGTCCTCTTGGCATAATATTATCTTTCAATTGAATAATTTTCTGATTAACTATGGAATTTCTAAAATTAATTACTTTTGCACCTTCTGTTGTTTCATCTCCATCTTGATCATTTTTTGTCCCTTGAAAATCTTCAATCATAGTCAAGAATTCCTTAATCTGCTGATCATCCTCAAAAACCTGCCAATGTTTTATGTTATCTGGAACAAAAGGCCTATGCCTCATTGCAACCTCATATCTCAACCTTGGATTTATAGGAGGCCTAAAGGTACTGGTGGCCATAGCCAAGGAGTCTGCTAACCTATTCCCATCTCTTGGAATGAATTGTATGTTCAAAGCCTCAAAGAAATTCTTAACTAAATCCCACACTTCATTTCTGCATGCCCTAAGCCTAGGGTGTTTTGTTTGACAATTATTTTTAATTTGCTTTATAATCAACTTTGAATCTCCAAAAATAGAAATAGACTGGACTCCCATTTGTTTTGTTGTTTGAAGAGCAATTATTAAGGATTCATATTCAGCCACATTGTTAGTTGCTTCAAACTCTAATTTCAAAGAAAATGGGATCATATTACCTCCAGGTGTAATCAATAGGAAACCAGCACCTATTCCTTCTTTAGAATAGGCTCCATCAAAGAAGCACTTCCATACCCCTTCTGTTTGCAATTCTGTATTTACACAGGCTAAAGTAAGCTGCCTCTGATCATCCTCAGCCAACTCTGCATTGTCATGCAGCATGAAAGAAGAAAAGTCATATTTTTCCTAGTTGTACACAGGTGAATCACTTGTTCCATTCTTTGTGATTGTTTTAACAAATCTTGCTTCTCTATACAACCTTCTCTCCTCTCCACCAAAAATTGGTATGATAGCATAATTAAAACCCAATTTCAAAACTCCCCCCAATTTAGTCCCCCATGACCTAGATAACAACATTCCAAACCTATCAGGGATATCTGCTACCACTACATCCATTACCAAACTTCTAGCTAGGATCTGGGCTAATGACACCATCATATCCTTAATGACCCTAAGACACTTGAATTTCTTTGAATCAAAAGAATACAAGTCTCTGTAAGGTTTAGTAACTTGTAGGTTTAACTATTTCATTACCGATAGTGGCATAAGGTTGTGTGAAGCTCCTGAATCAAACATACAATTATGCAAGAGGAAATCATGAATCAATAAAGAAATGTAGAAAGTAGGTGTTGAAGAATCTACCTCCTCCACATGTGGACAAAAAACTACTACTGGTTTATCTTCTTGTAGATTCACAGTGTCATTTATATTCACATTCTGAGACAGGTTGATAAACTCATTAATCTCTTTTTGATAAACTGGTGTTTTGACCAACTCTATGAGGGGCACCTAAATTCTGATTTTTTCTAACTCTTTAATGTGACTAAATACATGGACCTTTTTGGTATTATTTTCAATTTCATCTTCACTTTTATTCATCACTGAAATCTCTTGTGGAATGGAAACAATTTTTTCTAAAGGAATTTCATCAATTCTATCTTGGGAAGACTCACCTTGAAGTATCTAAGTTTTGTTATTTATATTATGTTGTTTCTTTCCTTTATTTAATTGTTTTGTAGGTTGTGGTTCTTGTGGAGTCGCCTTTTTTAGGGGAACGGGAACTTGCTACTCACCTTCATTTTCTTGAATTCTAGATCTTTTCCTTGATCTCAAGTCATATTTCTTATGTAATTTTGCCTACATAAAATAGGTAAATTGCTTCTAGTATTCATCAATTTCATTTTCATCATAAATGGCATCTGTTTCTGTATATTCTTCTCCCTCAACACCTAGTTCATGTTCATCTCATGCATACAATGTGGAAATATGATCATCATGATCCTTGGAATGCTATGGTACTTCATCAGGATCTGCCTCTAAGTAAAGTAGTGCTTGAACCTAATCTTGGTCTTTTCTTTCCTTCTACAAAAATCTGTAGAGGTTGTCTTCTATATTGGGGATTAACATTTTTATTTTGTTGTACTTGCCTTTGAGAATTCTTACTCTCCAACTCTAGTTTAATCAATTTACTAGACAAATTTTCAATCACATTATTCATATCCTCTGATGTTTGACTTTGAGAGGATTCCACTTTGGTCTTTCCCTTGTCTTAGGTAGGTTGTGCCTCTGGTGCTTTACCTACAGCCACAAGATTTGCTTCTATTTCTAAAGCAACAGTTTTGATTTTATCAAGGGTTGCGGATCTTCTTTCCCTTAATGTAAACCCAAAATCTGATTCAAATTCCCCTGCAAAATTTATTTTTGCACCAGTAGGAGGGGGCTTGATCTCCACTGGAAGACTATTGTAAAGTTTATTAAAACTTCTAATGAAATCAATAACACTTTCATCTGATTTCTTTTTAATAGAATTGAACTCTGTAAGTGAATACACATGATCTTATTTCTCTCCCCATCTCTGGGTGAACTGGCACTCCATTTCTTCCCATGTAGGAATAGAGTTATTAGGAATCCCTTTAAACCACTTTCTTGCTTCACCATCTAAGGATTGCACAAAAAGTCTTAAAACAACATCCAGGTGCTCAACATTGAGATTTTCTACAAAATTACAAAACACAACTATATGCTTCTCTGTTGTTTTTTCATCTTCCCCTGAAAAATGAGGAAATTCTTTTAGATATTCTTAAGGCATTGGATTCCATTGCTAAGGCAATTGAATAGGTGCACACCTATTCAACAAGAATGCAGGTGTTGCCATGTTTGCACCTAAACTTATTGAACCTTGAGTACTAGCATATGTAGAACCTTTCTGAGGGGTAAATGAACTATGAAAAGGTGGAAATTTAGTTATAGGTTCAGGTTGAACAACTATAGGAGATATATTTTTGAATACTGAGAAAGAAACAGACTCTAAAGAACGTTCTTGACAGTTGGGTTCTTGAAATGAAGTGGATGTAAAAGGTAGTTCTTGATCAAAAAAAGGTGAAGGTTTGGATGAAAGATGTGTTGAACTGCTTCCAGGTGCAAATAGTGTAGGACTTGGTGTAAATGGAGTTTTTGGCTTTCCAACCCTCTTGGAAACTAATCTCTCAGGGTCTGAAAGGGCTTGAGCTTTCTGCTGTGAGGTATCTGACCTCATATGAGGCCTTTTTGAAGCCAGAGTTGTTATTTTTTGTTCAATACATCCAAATATTTCCTCCTCATTTAACAACCAGAGGAAAATCTTAAAAACCCAAGGAAAGATGTTCTTGCTTTTGTTTCCCGGCAACGATGCCAATTAATGTTGTTCCTTAAGAAACCAATTTCCTGGCTATGTAGAAATTGTGCTTAAGACATTAAATTTTATTATGCATGTCACTTATTTGTATAATATATCCTCATGTGAAGGACCTGAAGGACCTAACTTTTAACCCTTAATATTTAGCTGATATGAAATTCTAAAAAATGCCATGTGATGCTAGATATAAATGTCATGTGAAGAATACCTTGAGAAATTAAACATAATATGTTGTATTTGACAAGAAATATTATTTGTAACCTAGAAGAAATATAGATTAGGAACTTTAAATATAGGAGCTCTCTTTTAAGGAATTTTAACTTTATTCACATAAGTAAACAAAGACCTGTAGCTTCATTACCATATTTAAAGAAGGGAAGAAACATGATGACACATAACAGAGAAATTACAAAATCATACCCAACGCTGTGTGGAAAACTCCTGATTCTTTCATTAATCATCAGTTTATCAAGAATACAATAGCATAGTCTCCAAGTTCTTCAAAATTAGGACCCTTTTTCTATAATTTTTCTTCTTTTTATACATCATGGGATAGTTGGTAACTTCCAAAACTGTCAAACTGCTTATCTACCTTCTCACTGTCTAAAAAGTCATTATAAAATATTACACTATAGGGTAAAAGACACCTCATTTTTCCCAAGAAATAAAATAACATGAAGTAACAAAAATTAAAGTATGATTGGTGATTGCTACTAGTTGTTTTAATCTGTGGCTTGAGTACATGGTCCCGCTGATGCCTCTTTGGTCTGCTCTATCATCCATTCTTTGCATTTCCTCCATAGTGGTACATTTCACTTTGATTCTTCCTCTAACTTGTCAAGTGCTATTCTACAGGCTGTAATCCTACTATAAGTAGGCTTATCTATAAACAAAGTCTTCACCATCCATATAAGCTTAAAATATTTGTTAAGGTAGTTCACAATGGTGGCTCCCTTTAATACTGTTCTCTTTTCATGAGTGTTATCAACTTTTGTCTTTACCTCAACTAGAAAAGTCTCATATGTCTTCCATGGCAGTAAGTTTCCTTGTAGATCCCAACAAGAAAGAAGTCTAGCTCTAACACTTTTATCAAACAGGATGTTAAACTTGGAAATTTCATCCTTCATCTCATTTATCTTCTTCTCAATAGTATTCCTATAAATATTTCTGACATTCATCTTATTGAAATCTATTGCACACAATGTTCTGTCTGGAATGTCATGCTCCTTCAGTTTTGCAGTGGATTTAGAATTAATGAAATATATCATCCTCTTTGAAAAATTTGATCCCTCTAAATCTTTTTGTTTATTTTTCATGACTACCTCTTCCATGTCTCAGACTAGTGCTTTCTCTTTAGATATAATAACAAGAAATTCCCAAATGCCCTTGATAACCTCAATGACTTCATCCCATAGGATTTCCCTGGCTTGAATTAAGGACATATTGCTCTTCATTTTCTCCTTTAGCCTTTTGATTTCATCTTCATCCCTTAGAAGATCTTCCCTGTACTTCTTTGTCCTTCTCCCTTCTTGCTTCTTCTTCACTCAATTCAATAGCTTGCAAGTTGTTTCCAACTCTCTTTGGGCTTTCTTTACATCATGCTCAACCATTTTAAGCTTTGTTCCCAACTGTAAAACCTATGCTGCTGGATCATCTGTGTTAGCTGGCATCACTATTATACAAACATGAGTGTCTATGTGTCGTTGCAGCTTGTCCAAAGATTATTTAAGTAAATAAACTTCTTCAGTTTTCTGCAACACATTCTGCAGGAGCTTTTCCTTTTCATTTTCCACTTCAGCTATCCCTACAACAATGGGATTCTCACCTGTAGATAGATTCGAATTCTTTTTCAAAACCCCAATATCTGACTTAGCAGATTGCAATAATTTCTTAATGGCAAGTTGGTCATCAGGATTGACACCTATTTTTATGATAATTTTCTTCAGTTCATCCACCTGTGCATTCAAAGCTCTGGAGTTAGCTTTCTCCAACTTTAATTGTTGAATTACCTTATTTGGAATTTTTTTTGCTTTAACAGTTGCTGCATTTGTTTTATGTAGATCATTTACGATCAATTTCCCAGTTTTCATGTGAAAATTGATCTTGTCAAGCATTAGAAGCTTGTGAGTGTCAACAGTTAAATTCATAGTCTTGAAATTACTAGTGGACCCCACTAATATTTTACTAGGATGACAAAAAATAATTTTAAGTTGGCTTCTCTCCAAATCCATAGAAGATAGAAATCTAGTTTGTTTAGGAGCAACTTGAGACTCAGGTTGAGCTTCCTTATTTAACCTTACCTTCTGATTTCTCTTGGCTATATGAGCAAACATACTTTGAATTAAAGGAACCTGATCATGAACAGATTCTCTAGAAGATGGGGAGGCTGGGGCACCTTGTGTTTCTCCTAACTCAATCACCAAACCAGGTTTTGCTGAAGACATTGCATCTTGAAGCTTGGCCCTTTTTGTTGCTTCAAATTTTTCCTCATCCAGATCAATAACTTCTTCTCTAGCCCTTTTGACACCTTTTTCTATAATGCTAGGGGTCTCAATCTCTGTCCATTGAGTGTTTTGCAAACCTCCATTTGCCAATTTCTCTATTTCAGGTCTACTTTCATGTACAAAGGCTAAACATCCATTCTCCAGTATTCTCTTTGAAATAATTTGATGAGGGTCATAATCCCACTCAACCACCTGTAAAAGAAACATGTCATTCAACAATATCTCAACCTCTTGGGCAACCTGTCTGGTGTTTACAATGAAGGGTCCCACTACTTTAGGCAACTTAAAGAAAAATCCTTTCTTCATAGGAACAAAGTGAACTTGATCTACATTCAATCTCTACCTGATAAATTCATGGGCAAAAAGCCTCATTGGCACAAATTTGGGTAACCTTTAAGGCTTAACAGAGGCTCCATAAAGCCTAATATCTGCATGCTCTTCAAAGATGAACCAATCTCCACATCTCACATCCTTACTCAATTGAAGAAATTCTTGAGCTTTAGGAAGAAAAGTTGGGGGCAAGGTTCTGTTCAAGATTTTATAAGCCACTGGAAGGTATAAAGAAGTGAACTCAAATAAACCACTATCTCCTGGATCACACCTTATCAGCTCTGTCCAGAATACAACTGGCTACTTCTTTTTATTGATGTCAACAACATTTAGTCCCAAATCTGAAAAATGTTTAGCATTTTGGTACAAAAATAAATAAGTGATAACTGAAGGAAACTTGATGGACCCAGTGAGAGGTAAATTCATAAATTGGGTATTGATAGTATATACCCAAAATGCTGGAGTGTCTAGTACTATCTTTGGCTTGATCATCAAAGAGAAAAATCCCAACACTACTTTATCAACCTGCTTGGAGTCTTCTTTTCCTAGAATCTTAGAAATTACTTACAAAACAGGTCTTATATCAACTGCAAAAGTTTCTAAAGAGAAGAGTTTCCCATCTAGGGAAAATTGACCAAATTTAGGAGCCAGGAAAGAGGTAACATGAGAAAGTTCCTAAGGAGACATGTTATCATAATATGAAATCAAAGACTCTTCAGTAAAGGTGGTGTAGGTTCCAAACACAGGGTAATTCAAAGCCTGGTGTATTAATTGTGAGGTTACTTGAGAAACACTCTCCCCGGACTGATTCATTAAAAACACTTCTTGGGGTACATTGTTGAGGCTAGCCACTAATAAATTCAAGGAATAAATGAGTCCTAGGGACAAAAATAGCTAAAACACCTAACCTAACCATTGCCATGAATATAGGAGACTTTTTATGGTTAAGAATGACCTCTTGATATAGTGAAAGATGCTTAATTGTGCAGAGGGTGTCAAAAATATCACATTCGACATCCATTAATGGGGTATGGATGACTGAGGAAGAACGCCATGGTGTCTGCAGATGACAGTTGCTAGTGACAGTTGCTGATGACAATTGTTGGGACGGTTGCTGACTAAGACTGCCAAACTGGATGTGAGGTTGCCTAGTATTAAAAACAAAAGACTAATGCAATGGAGTTTTTTATTTTATATATATGATAATCAAAACAGAGGGAAATCCTATAATTAATGTAACTAATTAATGGAGTGGCAGATGAGGTGACGGGGTGTGGTAGATGAGGTGGACAGTAATGAATGAGGGTGGCGGATGACGTGGAGGAGATGAGATGGAGTGAAACAATGGGGATTGCCCGCTGCGGGTGTAGGGAGTGTACGGGAGGTTCATCAAGCTTAGACCCCCACAATTATCTCAGGCTGTAGATCTCATTCAAATACCTTGACATCATGGTCAACTGTAGGGGTTGAGCTTGAGTTATAAGTCGTGCTCGTTGTTCCCGCGCAGAGCACTTTTCCAGCCTCTTGAGCCCTCACTTTCTTATATCTTATGATACTGCTCGAACTTTAATATTTGAGTCGGGGCCCCACCTTATATTGGATTAGAATGTTGTCAATAATATATAAATTAAATTGTTGTTTTCGGACTTTCAAACTCTCTTTTGATTTTTTAAACATAATATTTAACTTTTATTTTTTATTTTTTGTGATAATATTGAAAATGAAATTCAAATGATGATGGATGCTACAACAATGTGTATATAATTGTAAATACTATATCGAGCTAGAGTTATAAAGTTCCATGAACAATATGATTATTTGTTGGTCAAAGCAAATAGCCATAATATGTGGTTGTTACTATAAATACCATAATGATTTGTGATATAAAGCTCCAGTAAATGGTATGGTTGTCATGTTTTTAGCAATGGTCATTGTAAAAACTACAACGAGTTGGGTTATAAAGATCCATAGGCAATGTGTTTTGTTTTTAGTGGTTAACTAGTTTATAGGTGTCATTGAACACCGAGGACGGTGTTCCCCCAAGGGAGAGGGTTATGTAAAAACCCTATTCAAAATTCCATGTAAATAAAGTTAATAAAGGTAAAATAATAACGAAGGTCATGGGACATGTATTCCAAGTTGAATTTTGGGCAAAACATCCTAGTGGGGTGTTTATTTGGTTTATTATGACTAAAGGAAATTGGCAAAGGAAATGGAAAAGGCTTTTGAAAGGCATGAGGCATTAATTGACATTTTATATATGAAAATAATGGAAATTAGGAGAAAAGGAAGGTGAAAGGTCACAGGTTGCAGGTGAGGAGGAAACTGAAGGAAAATAATGTAAAATTGATGAAAATAAAGGCCTCATGAATAAAAAGTCTCCTGAGGATCATTTGGTACCTTTTTTTCAATTAAGTTTTGTATCTCTCTTTATTCTCTCTCTCTCACTCTTGGAAACTTAGAGTTTTCTTGGCAAACTTTAGCATTGGATCAAGGAGAGTAAAGGAAAGAAAATATCAATTAAGGAAGAACAACATCTAGTAGCTACAGTGGGATTTTTTACAAGTATCGATTTGCATGTGTGATTTACTTACTAGATTTGGCATGCATGGTACATGCATGTGTGTATTTGGTTCTCTTGTTGTCTTTGGCATGGGTTTTTCTAGGTGTGAGAGTGTTCTTCAACCTTGCATTCCATTTCTGGATAGCCATGGTGTGGTGGGTTCTCTTGTATTTGGTTGAGCTGGATTGTCAGATTGTTTTGAAACTGGGTGAGGTGGTCTCTGAAAGAAACAACACAAGGCCTAGGAATCCCTAGACTGGAGAAGGTGGCATTGCGATAAAGCCAGATTTTGTGTGCCTTAGTGGGCCTAGGTATCCTCGATCGGTGAATGGAGGGATATAAGGTATATCATAGAGGTATGTGCCCTTGATCAGGCTTAGGATCCTTGACCAATGAATGGTGGGATATATGGTAAAGCCTAGAGGGTGGAGTCTTGATTACACCTAGGAATCCTAGACTGGTGAATGGTGAGATATATGGTAAGGCCTAGAGACTAGGAGATAGAAAATTCTTCACAGTGTAGGTGGAGAAATCCGATGGCATCCATGCTTTTTTAGGGCGTAGTGATCGGATGGTTATTTCAGTAAATCCTGAGGAAACTTGGCTTGGTTTGATTTTGAGTCCCACATTTATGCTTGGAATATGGCACTCGGGTGATTACCGGAAATAAATATTTGGTTCAGCCAATCTATGGCCGAGTGGTTTGTGTAATTCACATACCTGGTTTCCTTGCATTCGGTCAATAGTTTTTTCTCCTTGTTATTTCATGTGTAAATATACTTGTTCATATGTGATTATAATGGTTGTGTTGGAATTATGACACAGGTTTGGCTCGATGGAATAAGTGTTGTCCCTGATGGCAACTCGCTCAAAATTGCAGATCACAAGTTCAGGCTCTCAAAATAGAAGAAAATGAGATACCCGCAGGTTCTTGTTTACGAAGTTGCAGAGGTACGCAGACGCGTCGAACAAAAGATGCGGACATATCCGCAGGTGTACCGAACAAAAAGTGTAGTCGTAAAGTACACTCACTTTCATGCAGAGAAAAACGCGCACATGTGGGAAATCTTATGGTTGGTCCATGGTATTTAGTCCGACATTTTTGATCCTATGGTTTTGGTCCGTTGTTGCTTCTAAAGTATTGAACCTAGGTTTTGGGTCCCTAGTATTGGATCTCTATGGTTTTGGACCATGGTTTGAGTAAGGACTAGTCTATAAAAAGGAAAGGAGACCATTTGACTGGGCATTCATGTGTTTAATATCTTAAGAAGAGCAAGATTGGTTGGTGAGTTATAATTGAACTTGAATCAAGGAGAAACCTAAGCATTAGAAGACAAATCTACTGATGGGTCGAGATCTCTGTGCCATACGATCATATCTATAAATCTGATAGTTTGGGGTATACTTGAATTTTGATAAAGTATCTATACTCACAGGACCGTACGTGCGGAGACCCGCATAGCAGAAATGGTGCAGGAGTGGAGAACCGCAGGCCAAACTAGACGCAGGTGCAGAGAACCATAGGATAGACAAGGTGCAGGTGCGGAGAACCGCAAGCTAGACACGGCATAGGAGCGGAGATTTGTAGGCTTGCCATGGCGCAGGTGCGAAGATCCGCAGGTTTTACATAGAGAGGGTGCGGATATCCATAGGTTTCTATTGGTGAAGTTACGAAATTTTCTTGAAATATGTTTTAGCTATTTCTGTCTATTACTGCTGTGTTCAGGGTTCTAAATTGGTGTCTGGTTGTTGTGCGTTGAGAAGTTATTGATTCAGTATTTGTACAAGGAAGTTGGTTTATTGCAGATCTATTTGATGTTTGATTGATATTCATGGATCTAGTCTGAAAATTTATGAAACATGGTCCCTTGAAGAAAAGAGAAGGTTGTATCCTTCTGCAGGTTGAAGCTTGCGTGCTGGTATAAGACTACACCAGTACAGAATCATTGTAAAAATAAGTTTCTAATTGAAAGAAGATAGAAACATATTGCAGCAGGTGGTTTTCACCCACATTGGGTTTCCACCTTATATCTTGTGTTCTTTGGTGTGACTATCTATCTTTCTTGTTCCTATTTACTATTATATGGTTCTGACTCACAGATTAATGATCAACATCTGAAGAATATATTAAATTATAAGTCTGGAAGGTATTTTCAAGTTTCATTAGTCAGATCTGCAAATATTTGTATAAATTGAAAAGAATTTGATAATACTGATTCACCCCTCCCCCTCAGTATTATTTCCAACAATTGATATCAGAGCAGGTCCTTCAGGAAAAGGTTGATTGCTTGAAGGAAGATCTATCATCATGAACAACTACGAAAAGGAAGCATCTATCAGGCCACCGATTTTTGATGGAAGAAACTTCGTCTAGTGGAAGGTAAGAATCATTGCCTATCTTCAATCCCTTGGTACAGAAGTTTGGGATATTGTGGAAACGGGATACACATTTCCATCAAAAACTCCTACAGATGCAGCTGGTAAGAAGCAGTATGAAACAAATGCAAAAAGTTGTCAATACTCTATTAGGAAGTCTATCTCAATCAGAATTTGTCAAGGTTATGCAGCTCAAAAGCGCAAAAGAAATATGGGACAAGACCGTTCTGAGCTATGAAGGATATGAACAGGTAAACGAGCAAAATTACAAACCCTTAGAATTCAATATGAAAGTCTCAGAATGCATAATGATGAAAGTGTGGCTAGCTATTTCCTACGTATAGATGAGATTGTAAATTGTATGAAAAACTTGGGTGAAGAAATTAAAGAACTTCTTTTGGTTGAAACGGTTCTAAGATCTTTGTCTCCTAATTTTGATTCAAAAGTTTCTACCATAGAAGAAAAGCAGAATCTACAGAGCCTTACCATGTCACAGTTGCATGGAATTCTAACTACTTACGAAATGAGAAAAGGAGGACCATCAGACAGGAGTGAAGCTGCATTCAAGGCTTCAGGAAAAGGAGATTACTATGAGTCAGGACATATGACAGAAGATGAGGAAGAATCAAATTTTGTCAAGAACCTTCAATGGGGATCTGGAAGATTCAGAGGTAAGTTGCCTTTCAAATGATTTTCTTGTGGAAGAGTCGGTCATTATGCTGCAAAATCTCCTCATAAAGATAAATGGACAAAGGTAAGGAACCTATTAGATGGAACAGAAAACAGAATGTAAATAAGAAGAGCTATTATACGCATGAAGACAGTGATGGATTGTCAAATAGTGATGAAGATGAACAAGGTAATGATGATAGACTTTTGATGGCTTTTGAAGATGATGATTTCTTTGATGCTACAAATGAAGAAGGTCTTTATGAAGAAATTTCTAAACTTAAAGTTTGTTTAGAAGAAAAGAATATGATTATAGATACTCTAACATTCCAACTTGCCGAAAAGGATAAACACAATGGAAAGTTAGAATGTGAAATTGTGGGGCTTAGAAAATAAATTGAGAAAACAAAATCCCTTAATCTCAGATTTTCTAAAGGATCTGAAACTCTAGATGAGATTATCAATGTGCAGCGTTCTCCTCTAGTCAAGACAGGTCTAGGGTATTTCGAAAAAGCATCTCAAGCTCAGAAGAAACTGCAGAAGCCATCCACCTCCAAAAGTTATCTTGATGTAGCAAGGAGAAGTGAACAAGCTGACAATCGACAACAAAAGCATAATGCAGATCATCAGGTAAATCAGGGACAATTTGCTCGGGGGAAATCTACTTCAAGGATGAACAAAAGCTTCAAACAACCACAGGTAACTCATTCTCAATTTGGCTCAAGAATGGATGGAAACTACAATCATATGGTTGGTAGATTTGATAATCGTAGGAATTTCTTCAATGGCCAATGTTTCTCTTGTCATAACTTTGGTCATAAAGTTGTTCATTGTGTTGCCTACAAGACCATCATGACTAGGGAAGCTCAAAAACAAAGGAGTATGACAGGAATCATGAAAAGAACCTACAATAACTTCTCAGCTCTTGAAAATGAAATAGAATGTTCTATTTGTAACAACTTCGGTCATGAAGATTCTGAATGCAGAAGCAGGTTTCGGCAAACAACTCAGAAAGAGCAAGCTTCATTGAGTTCCAAAATATGGAAAAAGAAAGAAACGCAACCAGAAAGATGTGGGATAGCCTTATATGTGGAAGGACAGGAAAATCAATGGTACATCGACAGTGGATGCTCGAAACATATGACAGGTAATAAAGAAAAACTTCAGTCATATAGTGCCTTAGAAAAGGAAAAGAAGGTCTCATTTGGAAATGACACCCCTGCATTCATAAAAGGTAAAGGTTCTGTTCGTTTGAAAGAAAAGGTCAAGGCTGGAAATGTTATGTATGTTGATGGCTTAAAGCATAATCTATTGAGTGTCAGTCAGATGTGTGATCAAGGAACTGAGGTAATATTTCGATCAAATGGTTGTATTGTTCGTGAGCTTGATACAAGAAATATAGTGATCAGAGGCATAAGAACTCCTAATAACTTATATGTACTCAAGGGAGAACAACAACAATGCTATTTAATCAAGAATGATGAACACTGGCTATGGCACAAAAGACTGGGGCATCTTAGCTTCTCTCAGATAAGGAAAGCATGCAAATATCAAGCAGTTCGTGATCTTCCTGACATCAGAATTCCAAACAATACAATATGCAAATCATGTCAATTTGGTAAGCAAACCAGAACTAATTTCCCTGAGAAGGAAGGATCAGCTAGCATGCCACTTGAACTTGTCCACATCGATATATGTGGTCCAACTAGGAAGAGGTCACCTCGAGGAGAAGAGTATTTCATATTGTTCATTGACGAATTTTCAAGGATGTGTTGGATAGGACTCATGAAATATAAAGATGAAGCTTTCGAAAAGTTCAAGTCATTCAAAGCTTTGGTTGAAACCAATCAGATCGCAGAATAAAATGCCTCAGATCTGATCGAGGAGGGGAATTTACCTCAGATGAATTTTTCAATTTTTGTGAAGAACATGGAATAAGAAGGGAATTTTCTGCTACAAGGACTCCTCAACAGAATGGAGTTGTGGAAAGGATGAACAGAATAGTTCAACAAATGGCTCGTGCTATGCTTGATGAGTCTGGAACTCCTGCAACCTTCTGGGGTGAAGCCGCATTTGCCGCTATTACTATTCTCAACAAGACAAACGTCCGGGTAAACAGCACTCAGACTCCTCATGAACTTTGGTATGGTAAGACTCCCACGGTAAAATACTTCAAAATTTTTGGAAGCAAATGCTACATTAAAAGGACTAATGAAAATATTGGCAAGTTTGAACCTAGAGCAGATGAAGGCATCTTACTTGGCTACTCTCCCCACAGCAAAGCCTACAAATGTTATAATAAAATACTTGGTAAAATCTTTGAAAGCATTGATGTGGTGGTTGATGAAGAAGGAAACACTCCTAGGCAGGTAAAATCTGAAGATTTCGAAGATGGTGAAGACTATCCGTCAACATAAAATCAGATTCATGATGAAGAAGAAACCCATGAGGCACCAGAAGAACAAATAAGGATAGAAGAAAAGACTCGATCCAGATACGTTCAGAAGAATCATCAAGAATCTCAAATTTTGGGGCAGAAAGTGGCAGGTACAAACAAGGAGAACCATTTCAGAAGCTTCAAGTTATCTGGCATTGCTCTCCTCCACTGAACCATAGAATGTAAGAGAGGCTTGCAAAGATGAGTGCTGGTTCAAGGCCATGGAGGAAGAACTCGAGCAGATTGAAAAGAATAATACTTGGGAGTTGGTTCCTAGACCAAAAGATAAGAATGTCATAGGGACAAACTGGATCTTCAAAAATATGTTGAATAAAAATGGGTATGTGGTTAGAAACAAGGCAAGACTTGTTTGTAAAGGGTATGCACAACAAGAAGGCATAGAATTTGAAGAAACATTTGCACCAGTTGCCAAACTTGAGGCTATAAGGATGTTCCTTGCTCTATCTAGCTTTCAGAAGTTCAAACTATTTCAAATGGACGTGAAGTATGCCTTCCTCAATGGAGACTTGGAGGAAGAATTATATATTGAACAACCAGATGGGTTTATTCTTGGAAATGATCCAAAACTTGTATGCAGACTCAAAAAGGCTCTCTATGGCCTTAAACAGGCTCCTAGGGAGTGGTATTATCGGTTGGATAAGTACCTCCATCAACAAGGCTTTATAAAAGGATCAACTGATAGCAATCTATATATAAAGGTTGACAATTAAAAGTTGCTAATACTTGTTGTGTATGTTGATGATATCATCTTTGGCAGCAATTAAGAAGACATGATTCAAAATTTTTCCTTGGTGATGCAAAAGGAGTTTGAAATGTCCATGCTTGGTGAGCTCACATATTTTCTTCGTTTACAAGTCCAAAAAAACAAAGACGGTATTTTTCTATCACAAACCAAGTATCTCAAGCAGATCTTGAAGAAATATGGGATGGAGGATTCGAAACCAGTGTGTACCCCTATGGTGACAGGATGCAGCCTCAACGAAAATGATGAATCGGCAGCAGTACATCAACCAACCTATAGATCCATGATTGGTAGTCTGCTCTATCTAACAGGTACCCGATCAGACATTATGCATGCAGTGGGAATAGTTGGAAGGTTTCAGGAAAATCCAAAAGAAACTCATCATCAGGCAGTTAAGAGAATTTTCAAGTATCTTCAAGGAACTAAAAGCTATGGCTTATGGTATCCTAGAGGTACAGATCTCACACTTCATGCATACATAGATGCGGATTGGGCAGGAAGCGTGGATGACAGGAAAATCACTGGTGGTGGTGCATTCTTCATGGGTCCTAGTTTAGTATCTTGGTTCAGCAAGAAACAAAGCTCTATTGCATTATCTACAGCTGAAGCAGAATATGTAGCTACTGCATCTTGCTGCACACAACTCCTTTGGATGATGCAAACATTGCAATATCTTCAAATCACCTCCACCTATCTCTATTTTCTATGACAATACAAGTGCAATCAGTATTTCAAAGAATCATGTCATGCATTCAAAGACTAAGCACATACCAATCAAGTATCACTTTCTCTGAGAACAAGTGCTTGAACAAAAGGTCAAATTGGAGTATGTTCCCTCTAAGGAACAAGTTGTTGATATTCTCACCAAACCACTGCCCAGGGAGAACTTTGAATACCTCAGACAAAAGTTTGGGGTAGTTGATGCATCATCTTGTTGTTGAATCTTGTCTATTTCAGAGATTGTTGGTTGTACGCGAGTTTCATATGGGGTATACATGTACATATGCTAGTTTATGTGGGTACAGTCGACTTGAAGAAGAGCAAGGATGAAGAGTCCGATATGGGTCTGTCAGAGACAATCTGGCACAGGTTCAGGGGGAGCATATATTCTTCTAATAATGCATTGTTGGCATTATCATAGAAGATCTTGGTTCAATTCTTCAGTTGTCTTGATTTCAGGAGGAGAAAGTGAAGAAGGAGAACATGGATACTGATCTGAATAGTGCTTGACAGATGCTACTGATATTTTGTCTCTATCTTTCTTTTGTCAAGGTCATGTAATGGCCTATCTTGGTTGCCCCACTATGCCTGGCATGGATAATGTCATATTCCTATGGGAGTCGTATGTATGAGTCTTTGGTGATAGGAAGGTCAGTTATGATGTATAAAGTCATATTTCTTTTGTAGATCATCTTCTTGCATATCTTGCATATATGTCAGGGGGAGCTTGAACAGCACAGCTGAGCAGAGATTTCAACATGTACTCAGAGGGAGCATAGCCCTTTTCCCTTGATGTCAAAGGGGGAGAAAATACTTTGAGTGACTTTGGGTTGCCATCAAGTCCAAAGGGGGAGATTGTTGGCATTGTGACACAGGTTTGACTCGATGGCATAAGTGTTGTCCTTGATGGAAACTCGCTCAAAATTGCAGATCACAAGTTCAGGCTCTCAAAATAAAAGAAAATGAGATACCCGCAGGTTCCTATTTACGAATCCACGGAGGTACACAGGCGCGTCAAACAAAAGATGCAGACATATCCACAGGTGTACCGAACAAAAAGTGCGGTCGTAAAGTACACCCACTTTCATGCAGAGAAAAACACGCACACGTGGGAAATCTTATGGTTGGTCCATGGTATTTAGTCCGACATTTTTGATCCTATGGTTTTGGTATGTGGTTTTGCTTCTAAAGTATTGAACCCAGGTTTTGGGTCCCTAGTATTGGATCTCTATGGTTTTGGACCATGGTTTGAGTAAGGCCTAGTCTATAAAAAGTAAAGGAGATCATTTGGTTGGGCACTCATGTGTTGAATATCTTAAGAAGAACAAGATCGGTTGGTGAGTTATAGTTGGACCTGAATCAAGGAGAAACCTGAGCATTAGAAGACAGATCTACCGATGGGTCGAGATCTCTGTGGCACATGATCAAATCTATAAATCTGATAGTCTAGGGTATACTTGAAGTCTGATAAATTATATATACTCACAGGATCGCAGGTGTGACACAGCGCAAGTGTGGAGACCCGCATAGCAGAAATGGTGCAGGAGTGGAGAACCACAGGCTAGATCTGACGCAGGTGCAGAGAACCACAGGATAGACAAGGTGTAGGTGCGAAGAACCACAGGCTAGACACGGTGCAGGAGCAGAGATCCACAGGCTTGGGATGGCACAGGTGCGAAGATCCGTAGGTTTTACACAGAGAGGGTGCGGATATCCGCAGGTTTCTATTGGTGAAGTTGCGAACTTTTCTTGAAATATGTTTTAGCTGTTTCTATCTATTACTACTGTGTTCAGGGTTCTGAATTGGTGTCTGGTTGTTGTGTGTTGAGAAGTTATTGATTTAGTAATTGTACAATGAAGCTGGTTGATTTCAGATCTATTTGATGTTTGATTGATATTCATGGATCCAGTCTGAAAATTTATGAAATGTGGTCCCTGGAAGAAAAGAGAAGGTTGTAGCCTTCTGTAGGTTGAAGCCTGTGTGCTGGTATAAGACTGCACCAGTACAAAATCATTGTAAAAAGAAGTTTCTAATTGAAAGAAGATAGAGACATATTGCAGCAAGTGGTTTTCACCCACATTGGGTTTCCACCTTATATCTTGTGTTCTTTGGTGTGAGTATCTATTTTTCTTGTTCTCGATATCTGAAGAATATATTAAATTATAAGTCTGGAAGGTATACGCAAGTTTCATTAGTCAGATCTGAAAATATTTGTATAAATTGAAAAGAATTTGATAATACTGATTCACCCCCCCCCCCCCCCCCCCCCCCTCAGTATTATTTCCAATAGGTTGTTATATCCTTGTTATTTTTATTGGTTATGTGTTGCTTATGAGTATGTTTTATGACAAAATTGATGTATGGCTCTCATCATGTGTTGATTTTCAAATAAATGTACAATGAGTATATTACCTAATAGATGATAGTGCAACTATTGTGATAGAGAAACAATGCTTCTTTACAAATCTCAGATAAGTATGATACCCCTATGCTCAGATATGTTGTTATGACCTATATATTACATATTTGTGACATGTTTGATGAAATGTTTTCCATGGTTAGTAGGGGCCATATCAAGTACTTATACTAATGATTACATTAGTAGCCTTATTCCATTGTTATTTATGATTTCTAAAAGTTTCATGATGTTCTGGGTAGTGGCCTGAGTCCTCGTCTTGAAAAAGTGGCACAAAACCGGGGTCATTGGCTCAAAACTATCTGAATAAGTCCACATTTGTTGGCATGCCTTGCTATGGGAGAAACTAGAAGGTATCTGGCGCATGCATGGATTTCCATGAGAGCGGTTGGGGGTCCAAATCAGTGAAATGTCAAGTTGCCTTAGGGGTTGGTCACCTAGAAAGGTTGGTTGGCTCATGAAGGTTCTGTAGCATGTCTGGAAGGTCAAAATGGTTTTGTTTTGTCAGGTACACTTCCTTAACTATACATGGGGAGTTGAATCACATCATAGTAGCCTCTTTCATGATGTTTACCCCAGCAGACCAGTTAAATTGGGTAAATGTGGGAGGATGGTGTTACATCGGTACTCAACAATATGTATTGCACCTTTTTCAAGAAGAATATTATGTAAAAGGGTAGGGCTTGTGCAAAATAAACTGCCATGTAGGTCATCGTAAAATTTGGCCTTAATATGTCCAATCGACGTTCATTCTTTAACTGCTCGTCCTCCATAATAGTATTCAAAAATTGACTAAATACACTCATGTAATTTTGTTTGTCCACCATTAGATAAATTCAACAGAATTCAGGCATCAATTTTGTTCTGAGGTTTTTCCATTCACGACATGGTCAGGGAATTTCTTAATTTCTATTGGTGCACATTCTATGAATCATTCATGAGCTTCCTTAAACAATTGTTCTCTATCTTCCATGATTTATAGTCTATTTATCTATGCATAGTTCTTTAAAAATTATTGATCTTTGTCTCCCAACATAACTGTTAGGCCCCAAAAATGTTTTATTTTTTGACTTCATGTCACCTTTAACCACCCTTGTTTTACAAATTTTAAATCCTATGTCTACACACTTTCATGTTCGTTTGGGTATGAACTTGAGAAAGTGAGTTTTTGAGTCACTTATTATTAAAACTTATTAGGTTTAATTTTTAGCTAAAATGTTTCCATTCGTTGTATTACTTAAAGGATATTATCTTTATTAATCACGTAAGCAAACTATGATGTAGAATTCACATTTAATCCTATGTACCTGACATTATTGCACTACCTCAGATTCCTGCACTATTTTAATCTTTCATACGAGTTGGAGTTTGGCATTGTGATTAAAGATTTGGATTGGTGGATAAAGTACTAGTTACGATCTAGTTGGCAGAAGTTCATGATTAATGAAGGATTGTTAGGTACGCAGTCAGAGATTTGTGCACCTATTTTCTTCCAGTTTTCAACCAGAGATCTAGAGATGAGTATCAAATTTCCAAAAGAACCCTTATGCCAAGAACTAGATTTTCATGATGACAGGGAAGTTGTGCTAGAATGCCATGGATATTTGTTTTTTATGACATTATTTTCTTAGATATTTGGCTATGTCACAACCTGAGATGTAACATGTTCTATATAATGTAAACTTTGATACAGGTCTAGGTTAGAAATACCTTTCTATGTTTTTTATGTACTATTAGTTTGAATCTAAGGGGTTTCTTTGGATAGGTCTGAGCCTATGATCTCTTCATGTAAATATTGATTCCTAGGTAATAGAAGAAGATTGACATGAGGTTTTATTTCCATTTCATCTATATTATGTTTGTGATTCATTGCATTCCATGATTTAACTTTACCTTAAGAGGGTGCAACTTGGTTGGTTTGGGCCCAACCATACCCTCCCAACACACCTCAAGTATATAAGTGTGGTGTCTGTAGGTTTTAACCCTGTACAGAAATTACCTGCATACGAATTCTTAAACAAAGAAAATAAACAATGCGAGAGCATAACCCATAAAACACATATGCACAGAGATTTTTCCCTGGATCCCAAAACCGGGACTACCAGCTTGATTTTTCATTATGTTCCTTTCAATGTTACAATACATATTTATACATGCCGAAGCATCCAATACCATGGACTGAAAACCATCGCGTCCAATACCATGGACCGAAAAACCATCGCGTCCAAAAAACATGTGCGAAAATCATGCACAAAACAATAGGTGGGTCCGCCCAACCTAACATATGGTCCAAAACCAAAATTTTCCGGGGCACTGCCCCAGACCCCATAAAGTGGGGTTACGGGTGCCCTTCAAACCCCCTATTAACTACGTGGAAAGAATATAACACAACCCAACAATCTCCCACTTGTTGTTTTCTTTCCACAGGGGGCCACAGGAGAGCTTAGTCATTTTTCCAGCCCTGAGATTCCCATTGCTTCTCTACACCAAGAGAACTTCTCAGAGCTCACAGATTTTGTCAATGCATCTGTAGTATTCTTCAAAGTGTCCACCTTTACCAGCAACACCTTTCTGTCTTCTATCATATCCCTCACAAAGTGATACTGAATATCAATGTGCTTTGTCTTTGAATGATAAGCAGGGTTCTTTGCCAAGAAAATTGCACTTTGGCTGTCACAGTCTATTCTTATAGCTCCCTGTACTAACCCCATACTTGAACACAATCTTTGCAACCAAACTGCTTCCTTGCTTGCATGAGTGGCCGCCATGTATTCTGCCTCTGTAGTTGATAGTGCCACTACAGATTGTTTCTTACTCATCCAACTGACTGCACCTCCAAATAGGTTAAACACATACCCACTTGTAGATATTCTCTGATCCAGATCTCCAGCCCAGTCTGCATCAACAAAGCCATGAATATCCAACACTCTGTCCAATCCTGGTCTTCCTTGGTAGCACAAACCATAATCACTAGTGCCACGCAAATACCTGAAAACCCGCTTCACTGTTGTCCAGTGCTCCTTCCCAGGTTTTGACATAAACCTTCTCAATATTCCCACTACATGTGCAATGTCTGGTCTAGTACATACCATTGCATACATCAGGCTACCCACTGCACTTGCATATGGAACACGGGACATGTCCTCTTCCTCTTCTTGTGTCTTGGGACACTGTTCAGCAGATAACCTCACACCTACAGGAATAGGAGCCTTCACTGGTTTACTATCCTGCATATTAAACCTCTGGAGTATTGTCTCGACATACTTCCTCTGGTTTAACCATAGCTTCCTCTTTGACCGATCTCTTTTAATTTCCATGCCCAAAATATAGTTTGCAGCACCAAGATCTTTCATGTCGAATTTGGAGGACAATTGGGTCTTCAAATCCTGGATAATTTCTTTGTCATTTCCAACCAGCAACATATCATCCACATACAAGACCAGATAAATAATACGGTCACCAATTAATTTAAAATACACACAATGATCTGCTTTGCTTCTGGTGAAGCCAAGTCCCCGTATAAATGTATCAAATTTCTGATACCACATCCTTGGTGACTGTTTTAACCCATACAAAGACTTCTTTAACTTGCATACCAGTTCTTTCTTACCCTTCACCGCAAAGCCTTCAGGTTGCTTCATGTAGATTTCCTCTTCCAAATCCCCGTGAAGAAATGTTGTCTTCACATCCATCTGTTCTACCTCAAAATCAAAAGCAGCTGCAACAGATAAAAGTAATCTAATAGAAGTTACCTTGGCAACAGGAGAAAAAATATCACCAAAATCAATTCTCGGCACCTGGGAATAACCTTTTGTTACCAACCGAGCTTTGTATTTCTCCACCTTTCCTTCTGCATTTGTCTTCTTCTTGAACACCCATTTGTTGCCAATGGGTTTCCTTCCAGCCGGCAACTCCACCAGATCCCAAGCCTCATTTTTGTGCAAAGATGCCATTTCATCGACCATGGCCTCTTTCCAGAGTTTTACATCCTCTGAATCCACTGCTTCCTTCACAGTTCTGGGATCATTATCAGTAACAGACAAAGCAAAATTTGAACTGAAAGCAGATGGACTATACCTTTCTGGCTGCCTTCTTTCTCTAACTGATCTTCTCACAGCCAGAGTTTGTGGCTCTTCATCTTCTGATTCCTCCTCTGCTGCAGAGTCTGATTCTTCCTCCTTTGGCTCAAACTCTATCTTCTCAGGTTCCTTTGGTTGGACTTCATGTTGAATAACATCTTTTACCTCTCTGAACAACACATCTCGACTGTACACAACCTTCCGTGTGACTGGGTTCCAAAGCTTATAACCCTTTAAACCATCCTTATACCCAATAAAGATGCACTTTTCAGATTTACTATCCAACTTGGTTCGTTTCTCCTTTCGAACATGTACATATGCATCACATCCAAATACCCTTAGATGTGAAAGAGAGGGTTTCTTACCAGTCCATACTTCTTGTGGAGTCTTATCCTCCAACGCTGATGAAGGTGATCTGTTGATCAAGTAACATGCAGTATCCACCGCCTCTGCCCAGAATTCCTGTCCTAACCCGACACCACTGAGCATGCTTCTTTCCCTTTCCATCAACGTCTTGTTCATTCTTTCTGCAACTCCATTTTGCTGAGGTGTATATGGAGTAGTCTTCTGCCGTGCTATACCACACTTCTTACAAAATTCTTCAAATTCCTTGCCACAAAATTCTCCACCATTATCTGTCCTCAGCACCTTTATCTTCTTCTCTGTCTGATTTTCCACCAGAGCCTTAAATTCTTTAAACCTGTCAAAGACTTCAGATTTCTTCTTAAGAAAATATATCCATGTATTCCTTGAGAAGTCATCTATGAATGATACATAGTACACAGACTTACCCAGTGATGGAACCTTCACAGGTCCAAACACATCACTGTGCACAAGCTCTAATATCTGTTTCGTCCTCTTACCACCAGAGGGGAAACTCACCCGATTCTGCTTCCCATATACACAATTTTCATAGAAATCAAAATCCAGAGAGCTATTATTCATACCTTCTACCATACCTTTACCATGAAGTATTCAAAGGCCCTTCTCTCCAATATGTCCAAGCCTTTGATGCCACAACATGGTCTTCTCTCCAGAGACCACTAGATTCTCTACTCCATTTTCAGTAACCATAGAACTATTGCACCCATCAACAACAGTGCTACCTTGCAGCTTGTACAGAGTTCCAATCCGAACTCCCCGCATTAATATTAGTGCTCCTCGAACCATCTTGCAGGTATCTTTCTCGAACACCGTCTTTACACCTGCATCATCCAACTTTCTTACAGAAATCAGATTTCTGGCCAATGCAGGAATATGTAGAACACCCGGAAGTGTTCTAACCCTTCCACCTTGCAACTTCAACTTTACTTTTCCCCGACCAATGATTCTAGCGTTCCTATCATCTCCTAAGAAGACATCACCACCATCGTATTTCTCATACTCGCAGAACCACTCTCTATGGGGAGTGAAGTGAAAGGATGCACCTGAGTCAATCAACCATGCCTCATGATCTACATGTGTACTTGAAGAAGCCAAGTACACATCCCCACCTTCATCTGAGGTGGTTTTCGCCTCTGCAGAAGGAGCATCATCAGATCCCTTTCCTTTATCAGGAGCTTTAAATTTACAATCCCTTCTGAAGTGCCCTTCCTTTCCGCATTTCCAGCACACCACCTTTGTAGGTTTTCCTGGAGATTTAGATCTCCCTCTAGATTTAGATCTCCCACTCGATGACTTATTTTTGTTTCTGTTCTGCGACCGTCCTCGTACATACAAGGCATCACCATTCCGGTTGTCCATATTTTTCCGTCTCATCTCCTCCGTCAGCAAGGCTGAGACTATTTCATCAAACTGCAAAGCAGTTGCATTGCTACCTATTGCAATAACCAGACTATCCCACGAATCTGGTAGAGAACACAACAGACTGATGCACTTATCTTCATCTGAAATTTTAATATCAACAGATAATAACTGACTTACCACAGTATTAAACGCATTCAGATGCTCTGTCACCGAGTCTCCATCTTTCATCCTAAGGTTATACAGCTTTTTCCGCAGGAATAGTTTATTCACCAGAGGCTTAGATTGGTACAAAGTCCCTCACTTGACCCACAAAGCCTTTGCCGTAGCTTCCCCTGATACATTCAGCAATACTGAATCCGAGACACACAATCGTATTGTGCTCTTTGCCTTCCGATCCAACTTCTTCCATTCTTCATCTGTCACTCCCGATGGTTTAGTACCCGGATCTACCGCGATCCACTGATCTTTATCCACCAACAGATCCTCCATCTTGAGTTTCCAAAACTCAAAATTCTGACCATTGAACTTCTCAATCTCTATCTTTCCACTGCTCGCCATCTTCTTTCACCACCAGAATCGATCTCGCAGATTTCCCACTAAACAGGGTCTACCACAGGCCCGAGCGAAACCCCTCAGCAACAAAGGCGTCCCCTTGAAGCCAAAACAGCTCTGATACCAAATGTAGGTTTTAACCCTGTACAGAAATTACCTGCATACGAATTCTTAAACAAAGAAAATAAACAATGCGAGAGCATAACCCATGAAACACATATGCACAGAGATTCTTCCCTGGATCCCAAAACCGTGACTACCAGCTTGATTTTTCATTATGTTCCTTTCAATGTTACAATACATATTTATACATGCCGAAGCATCCAATACCATGGACCGAAAACCATCGCGTCCAATACCATGGACCGAAAAACCATCGCGTCCAAAAAACATGTGCACAAATCATGCACAAAATCATAGGTGGGTCCGCCCAACCTAACATATGGTCCAAAACCAAAATTTTCCGGGGCGCTGCCCCGGACCCCATAAAGTGTGGTTACGGGTACCCATCAAACCCCCTATTAATTACATGGAAAGAATATAACACAACCCAACAGTGTCGTGTGAATGTTGTTATTGATTTGTGTGGTGTGATTGTTTAATGGCTCGACATTTGTCATTTTAACTTAATTTGGTTATATGGTTTGTTTCACTTTGAATAAACACAGTGATATTATATTTCTTGAAACCTTGAATGTGTGAAGCATAGGTCTAGGAATTGATTAATGAATGCGTAAGGGTTTCTTTTTATTTTTATTTGCAAACTGATGGGAGTGTAGGTATAGCTCCTGGGAGGGTTGTTACCCAATATCATGACATTTGTGAACAAAATGAAAAAAAAAATAATAATAAGTTTAAGGGAAATAGTCCTTGGGTTGGGAGGATTTAAGAGAGATATAGGGACATTGTATTCCTGTTGAATTTCTTCCTTTCAAAGATATTGAGTCATCTAGACTCAAGAGCTGAGAAATTTCATTTATTTTGAAGGATTGCATGTCTAAAGAGTACATGAAATGATAATTAATCTTTTATCTAGTGTTCTAGATTGAGAACTATTTTTTGAGTACAAACTCAGACTTGGAATCGTTTTGATTTTATGTGGATTAAATTGTCTTTTATTTTTGCACTAAGTATAATATGTTTTATCAAAAGTCACGATTTTGAGGCTTATTCTACATACATCATATATAGCTTTTTCTTGCACTCAGATTGTTGACTACTCAATACAAGTCACTTGGATTTTTGACATATTTGGCATTGATTTGATGTACTATTAGTTGTGCTTGAAACTTGCACCATTCTTTAAACTTGTTTGGTTAGACTGTTCAGATTCATACTTGAGTACAGGAAGTGCGATAAAAGGGTAAGCACGAAAGTATTAATTGAAGGGTTAGTGTTTGTGAGCATATTGGTTTTGTTATTAGTTTCATAATATTCACAACTTCCTTGTGTGGTAAAAGATATTGGTTCATGGTTAATTTGGGTAATTTTTTGGATCTGAGGAGTGTTGGAACAAAGTATGTTTTGTTTTTTGTTTTTTGTTTTTTGTTTTTTGTTTTTTGTTTTTTTTTTTTTTTTTTTCTTTTTCTTTTTCTTTTTCTTTTTGTTTGTTTGCTTTCTTGTTTGTTTGTTTGTTTGTTTTGTTTTGTTTGTTTTGTTTTGTTTTGTTTTGTTTTGTTTTGTTTTTTTTTTTGTTTTTTGTTTTTTTTTTTGTTTTTTGTTTTTTGTTTTTTGTTTTTTGTTTTTTTTTGGTAGTTTGTACATCATCCATAGGGACCACACTTTAAAAGAAAGAAGATGAAAACATAGAACTAAGCTTGAATCTTGTCAATCTAATTGGGAAATTGCAAGTGATTTGTGTGTCATTGATTACATTTGGCCCATGTGTGTTTCTCTGCACATTACTTCTGTAAGTTTAAATGATCATGTTAATAATTGGCTTGAGGAGTGAGGTAGGTGAAACCTGAGTTGATTGTTTCAATAAAGCTTACAGTTTAGTGCATGAAGTTAGTTTAATGATTTCATTTATTGATTTGGAACCTGAAAGTTTGTGATGAATAATTGGAGACAAGAGTGATTTTACAGAGTTGCTAGATACCTTGGCATTTATTGTGTTGTGCCTCAAAGTGAATGACTCCTGGTTTGACAAGTAAGTGTTGAGTTAATTGTTCAGACAATCTTAACACCCAACATTTTAGTGTCATTGTCGGGGAGGCGCTTGGAGAGAATCTGGTAAATTCTACTTGAATTATTTTCCATAGTAGAGGTGAGTTATGCATTGTCTTTATTAGCAGGTGTGTGCTTTTATTGATGAGTGCTTAGGTAAGGGTAATTTCTTTTGAATGACAGAACTATTGTAGGTACATTTTTTATATAGCTACAACATTAAAGTTGATTTTTATTTTGACCAACAAGTGTTTTTTTTATATATTTTTGGAATCTTTTCTATTGAATGACTAGCGGTAAAGAGCAGAAACCTAGAAAAGGTAAGAAGCACACTAATAATTGGGAAAGTCCTAATTCTTGAATTGTGTTTGTTGTAGGTCGACACTCCAAGTTTACTCAAACCAATCAATATGGTATGTTATAGTTGGACCCTAGAAGTAGTAGTTATAATGTTTCATAACTAGCATCAAGAAAGAAGATAATTTTTACAGATGAAGCTGCAAATATTGAGCCTTCATCCAATATAAGGTTTAGTTTAGTTGGAGGTGTTGACGCTATGATCAAAACCCTCCAAAAATTTTCCCACACTTTAATTTGGGAGCCTACTGAGGATCATATTGTCTATGACCCTATGGTTACTCCATGTTCGATTGATGTTTTCTAAAGGTTTCAAGTCTTATTCCTAATTTTTAACTATAAAGTCACTTTATCACACATTCACAATCCTGATTGAACTCATCAGTGCACTTTATTCTATGAAATCTTAAACAAGCATAATGGGTAAGAATTCAAACTCATTAATGTCTTAGGAAGGTTCCAATATTTATTTTTACTACACTGAAGGAATTGAAAGGTCAAGGCTCACAAAAGGTCTTCTAGGTGCACTTGTGCGCTCAAGTAAGAGAGAGAGAACTTAAGGGAGCAAGGCGCAGGTCCAAAGCATGAATGAGAATCATTCATTGGTTCAGGTTATGCTTGTGTGCTTAAGGGGGAAAGGAGGATGCAAGGTTTCATAATGAAGGAACAAGGGAGTAGGCTTCAAGCCCTCCCTGTGTAATTGTGCACTCAAGAGGAACTAGGAGGGTGCAATTCTTCAAGTAGAAGGAGTGCGCTCAAATGAAGGCTTCAGGCTTCATGACTATGTCATGCACCCTAAGGGAAGAGGGAAGGATGAAATATTCATGCTTCCTAAGTGTCCCATGCATGCTAAAGCTTTGCTCTTTCTAATTGAACCATGAATTATAAAGCTTTGTGCTTCATGAAGGCATCATGCACCCTAAGGTCGTGTGCTTCATGAGTGCACCGTGCACCCTAAGAATTTGTTCTTTGTGAGTGTGCCATGAGCTGTGAGTATGACATGAACCCTAAGAGAGGATGAAGGCTTCGTGCTTCGTGATTATGCCATGCGCCCTAAGGCTTCGTGCTCCATGAGTGCACCATGTGCCCTAATACTTCGTGCTTCGTGAGGGTGCCATGCACTTTTTAAGAGACAGAGGATCCTTGATTTTCCAAGGTGCATATTCATTGTTTCGAAGTGTGCTTCATTGTTTCGAAGTGTGATTCACTATTCTGAAGTGCGCTCAGGCGTGGGAGGGCACAATTTTCTCTAACAATGGCCATGGTTTAAATAGTGGGTAAGCCCCCTATGTTTGATGGATCCAACTATGCATTTTGGAAGATAAGGATGGAGATATATCTCATCTCCTTAGGAGTAGAAATTTGGGCAATAGTGCAAACTGAATATAAAGGTCCTAATACTATTCCAATGGATATAGAAGAAAAGGCAGTCTACACATTCAATGCACAAGCTAAGTGTTCCATATTAAGTAGCTTGACAAAATCATAATTCATCAAAGTAATGAAGTGAAAATCAACTTATGATTTATGGAATAACACAAAACGTATAGTAAGTGGATGTGAAATTCAAAGAAGTTTGCAAGTACTTAAGGGTCAATTTGAAAGTTTGGAGATGGAAGAAGATGAGGGCATTGCTCCATATATTCTTCGAGTAGAGAGTATAGTCAACTCTATTGCGAGTCTCAGTGAATAAGTCTCAAATAGCTATGTTGTTCAATAGCTATTGAGATCACTACTATTAAGATTCAATCCCAAATTATCATCCCTTGATGAACTATCAGAAATAGACAAGATGTCCATGGATAAACTTCATGGAACACTCTGTGGCATATGAAGAATCAAGGAATAAAAATAGGGAGTTAAGGAAGCTTCTTTCAAGGAAGAAAAAGAAGAAAATAAGAAAAAATATCAAGAAGGCTCAAACTCCAGTGAAGAAAAAGCCAAGTTTGTCCAAAAATTGAGATGAACCCTCAAGTTCAAAGGTAAGCTTCCTTTCAAATGTTTTGAATGTGGAAGAATTGGTCATTATGCATCTAAATGTCCTTATGTCATGATGAATGATAATGATGATGAGTTAAGATCCAAACCTAAGTATTAAAAGAAGAAGAAATCCATTAAGAAAAAAAAATATACTCAAAAGAACAAATTGACGGGGCAAGAAATGAAAGTATGAATGATAAAAGAAGGGGTGAAATGTAATTCATAGTTTAGGTTGAATAACTTGAAGTAGAAGTTGATTCTGAGGGATAACTTAGAAGCACATTGAAGAAAATAAGGATCCACATAAAGAAATTAATTCAATTGAGGAAATATCTTTAAGACAAAAGTTTAAATGAAGATATCATTCTTGCACTTATTTTTGAACTAGAAGAAGCTAAAAGGTACTGGGGTTTCTATCTGAACAAATAAATAAGAAAAAATAAATATGTGAAAGATTGGAAGAAGAATTGATCCTCTTAAGGGAAAAATTGGAGCAACTCAACTCAAAGTTCAATAAAGGGGTTGAATCCCTAGATCATATTCTAACATGTAGATATCCTCGCTTATTAAGATAGGTCTTCGCTATCAAGATTTTGATGCATCCAATAAAAATGGTCCCCCAAGATCATAAAATTAATATCATCTAAAGAAGATTGGTCATACATTTATAGCATCCAACATTAGCTCTCATGAATATCCAAGGAAAGTAATGAATCAAGCCAAGCATGTTCATTTCAATGAAAGGAAGGACACGAATACACAAAGGCAGAATTAAGATACAAGATCCATAAGAAAAAATAATTCAAGATAGTCAATGAATATGGCTCACACAAAGCATCCACAAGAAATAATGGAGTAGATGTCAGAATTAAACAAATGAATTTGGACCCTCATAGAAAAGTCACAAGCCACAATGAAGCAATTATAGAAGGTCAACAAATGAGAATGTCTCATTCAAATTTTAAACAACAAGGAAATATGGATACTCTAAGAACTAACGTTAGAAAATCAAGATATCCTTCTATGTCTAGGTATCAAAATAAGTTATTTGGGTATTTTTTTCTATGTACTAAGTTTGGTCACAAAGCGTAGGATTGTAGAACCTGTGACGTGGTCAAGTATAGAGGATATGATCAGGTACCTAGATGGAGACATATGGACCGAGTTAGAAGAATGAATAAAGTTTTGAAGACCCATGTGGAATGTCACATATGTCACAATGAAGGTCATATAACACGAGATTGCAGACTCAACTCTAGATGGTACAATAGAGAAGGACTTCCTATTAATGCTAGTAGATGGAGAAGAGGTCAAAGATGACCTCAAACATGTTTGATTCCTTAGATCTAATCCCTTGGTGAAAGCTTCTTCGAGATCATTATTTTTCAAATCAAAATTGAAGAAGAAACTACGTATATGAGGGTAGCATATGGACCATGATTTGATGATGATATCTCAAATGTAAAAGTAAAGCAAGCAAATTTCAGGATCAACTAGAGAATGCAAAAATGATAGGTACTTATAGATGAAGGAAGAATGGTTTTAAGAGAATATTTTGAATATTATTCATGAGTATCAAAAGACATAGATCACGAAATTGCATGGTCTTAAGGGAACTATAGGTAGTGTTATGAACAACAATGAAATCATGGTCATATTGGGATACTTTATAGTACAACAATGGAAGCATGATCTTAGGGGGAGTACGCAAATGATTATTTGCAACAATAGAAGCATGGTCTCGATGGGAGACTTTATCAGAATAAAATCATAATAGTAATAAGGAATCATGAGTTATCCAATTCCACAGGATCATCCAAGAACATGTTATGGAAATATCCTTATGCAGGATCATCAACATGGCAGTTTTTAATAGATATATGTGACACTTTTCCATTGATTTCAAAGGAGGAGAGACTGTGGACATTGACATTGACCAAGGAATGCATTTACAATTATAGATACATTGATACAAAGGAATAAATTATAAGGTATATTCTATATAGATAAAGGAGAAGAATGCAAGTATCATCTTTTTGTTGCAGGGTTGACATCAAATTATCGTCAATGTCTAATGGTGTTGCCATCAATGAGAAAGGGGTAGGTTGTTTCACATTGTGTTATCATTGATGAAAAAAAGTGTCATTGATGTAAAAGGATTATCTAAGGGGGCATTGATACCCTCAAGATGTCCGAGGAGTTCCTAAGGGATAAACAACACCCTATATCAAGTCATATAATAGATGGGTCTCCTATAGGTGAAGTCAAAGGTCATTTAAGTTTTAGATTATAATGTTATAATAATTCTATGGAAAACATTATTAGATATGCCTTATTACATTTCCAAAAATATATGATACTTCAAAAAACACCCCCTGCATGAAAGGTTATGGAATCTTGAAAAACAAGAATAATAAAGGACCCCAATATGGGCAAAAACATAGTCACCAAATTTATTAAAAAGTGTGCATACTCATAGTCATATGGAACCACCACATAACATGCATGGATATGGTCTTGTGGAACCATTGCATGGCATGGATGTTTACAAGTTTAATAATACTGAATATGTCAACCCTTGTTCTGCTCTCATGATCCATTGGTCCACGTGACCACGCACACACACACACACAAGCTTGAAAACCAAGATGATCATTACCCAAGAATGAAGATACATGGAGTTTATTTTAGAATGCATGAAGTTTTGAGTTTGAGATTAGTTTGTTTTTTATAGTTTATGGATCATTGTTTTGATTTGAAGTCTCTCTTTTAACTCAACTTGATATTTTTTTTACATGAAAACCGAACTGGTCCTCACAGTTCCAATATTTATGGGAATGGTTCTTGCAAAGAAAATCATCACCATGGCTTTCCAATAGGCCACCATGATTCAATAGTTCTAGTCTACCTCAAGCTTATCATAGTGACCAATATGAAGCATACACAAGTAATTTTGTTGGCGGAGCGAGAGAATAGTGGTCACAAAAGAGCTCGAGAGATCATTGGTTGAAGAGAGCTTGAGTCATAATGATTGTAGACCTATGCGAGCTCAAGTCATTGTGCGAGAAGAGCTACATGAGCCCATGTCATAGTGGTCATTTAACACAGTGGTTGCAAAAGCCATATACTGAGAGCTAAGTTTGTCTCTTAACATAGTCATTTTTTAACACATTGGTTGTAGAATCCATAGAGAGCTTAAGAGCTAAGTTGGTCACTTAACACAGTGGTCACTTAATATCATGGTCACTTAACATAGTGATTGGAAAATATATAATGTGCCTAAGAGATTAGTGGTTGAAAAACTCGAGAGAGAGCCTAATTCACAATGGTTGTTTTCATGAGTTATCGAGCATATTAGTTTGATTTTTTTCACATGGATTTGACATTGATCACATGGGTTTAACACTGGTCACATTGGCCTGAGGCTAGTCACATTCATTTGACTTGAAACATGAAGTGGATGCATTGGGTTTGATACTGGTTGCATTGGATCAAAACATGTTTGGTTTCCTGACCCATGATGAGGGATATCCACTGTGGATTTCCACATCCTCATCCTATATTGAAAAAACCATATAAAAAAATGGAACAAGTGAGCATCGTATAATAAGCAATGTTGAGTAGTAGGATTGGTAAGGAACTTCAGTGATTTTTCCTTGGTCCTAATTTCAATTCAGGCAACTTGGAAAGTCATAAGAGTTTTTTATTTTTATATATAGTGTTTTTTTTGTTGAATGCTTAGTAGACTATTGGTTTCTAGTGCTAGAATCTGACAACCTAATTCAAGTGTGCTAAAAAAGAGCTCTTTTGTAAAATGTTTAATTTATTATATAGTTGTGCATGGTTATTTTGAGTTTTTGAGCTCAATATTAGGCCAAATCTGATTCTGGAAGAACTTGGACAATAAGGGATCAAATATGGATGTAATCAAGTCTGTGTGATGTTATTTTGACACTTATTTATTGGAAAAAATATATTTATTTTGTTATGGAGGTTTTATAAGAAGTTTTTCGTGATTTTGATACATGGTAAAAAGAAGTTATGAAAAGAAATTTGAGTGACTAGAATGATGAATTTGTTAAAGCACAACATAGGCAGTAGTGTATGTAGGGTAGTGATATTATTTGTAGTTTCAAGTGATTATGATTATGGTAGATTACAATGGAAGTGATAGTAGTGACAATATGTGCAGGTTGAGATGTTGGTATAGGTTGTGATGATGACAATAGAGATTACAGGCTACAAATGTGATATTAATTATGATTTAGTGGCATATTATTATTGTGGATCCAGTTTGAAAATGACATGAAATAGGTCCACAAGGTGCTGAATAAGGAGGTCGGAGCCTCAATTAGATTGGATCCTAAAGTAGGTTGGAGATTACTCATTATTGAGGTTGGAGCCTACTCATCATCGAGGTTAGAGCCTCAATAATGTTTTTTTCCCTATAGTGAGTAGTTGCTTGCATCTTATGAGGTTTATGCCTCAATTAGGTCATATCCTACCACAAGTAGCAACTTGCATTTCTTAGGAGTAGTTTCCTTGAGTAGGCCATAGCCTACAAATCTATGTAAAAAATTGAAGATAAGAAGAATAATATTTTTGGTTTTCTCCCATATGGGTTTCCACGTAAAAGCTTGTGTCTCTGTGTGATCTTATAACTTCTTTATTTGTTTATGTATTATTGATTTATGGTTTCTTAACATGTTACTGATATGATGATGCATGGTTATAGTTGATGGTATAATTCTTATGGTTCATTTCTATATGGTCATGTGGCTATCAAAAGTTGTGAAATAGTAAAATTGATCTCGTGTTGATTCATCCCCGCCCTCTCAGTGTGACCTTTGGGCCCACAAAATATTCCATCATCACTCTCAAGTTTGAGCTAGAAGAAGCCAAAAGGATAAAGGATTTTTTTTCAGAACAACTAAATAAGAAGGAAGAATTTTGTGAAAGAATAGAAGTTCTGTTTTTGAAAGAAAAATTGGAAAATCTCAAATGAAACTTAAATATTTTAAAAGGGTGTGAGTATCTGGATCATAATATCAACATTAAAATCCCTCCTCTCATCCAAACAGGTCATCTTTACCAAGAAGATTGTGATACATCCAAAGATAAATCTCTTTCAAGAAACTCAAATGAATATCATCCTAGGAAGCATAATCAGTAATTCATTGAGCAACTCATTTGAATATCCTAAGCAAGAAATGAATAAAACTAAGCATGTTCATTATGATACTTCTTATTATTCTCATAATGATATCAGGAATAAAAAATATACATTTATCCTACCTAAGAAAATAAACTAGGGTGAAATTATGGGGCCCTCCATGATGGAAAATCCTCACAAAGGATTCAAAAGAAGCAATGAAGAAAGAGTATAAAATCAGAAAATGGATCAATATCTTCCAAGAAACAAATTTAGAAGGTATGTTACATCAAGACTACCCTATACAACTAGGTATCAAAATAAGTTGTTTTGTTATTGTTTTTCATGCACAAAATTTGGCCATGAAGCATAGGATTGAAAAACCTATGATGTTATTAAGAGGGTGTGATCAAATAACCAGACTCAGACATATGAATCAAATTAGAAATGGGTCATATGGGTCACTTTTACCAATGTTCAAGCCCAATATTGAATTTTACATATGTCACAATGAAGGACACACAACACATGACTGCAGACTCAACTTGAGATGACACAAGAGAGAGGGAATCCTTCTTAACCAAAGGATGAACACTATTAGGTGGAGAGTCAAATAAGAAGCACCAAGGTTAGATCTAACCCCTTAGATCTAATCTCTTCATGAAGGCTTCTTCAACATTATTTATATTTGAATTGAAACTAGAAGAAGCAATGTTAGGCAACTAGGATGAACATTTGCAGGAAAGTAGTTATTGGTATGAAGGAAATAACATGATAATATAAGGAATATGTATGCAAGGAAGTATATGCACAAATAGGGAAGCATATTGACAGAGGTAGATTATCACAACAGGAGTATGTATTCAAGGGAGGATTTCATTGATCAAGTCCACAAAAAATCTCATGAACAGTTGTAGAACATTGGCGAGTACTTACATATGAAAAGATTATGCACAGAGGAAGCATGGTCTTAGGGAGAGACTCCATTCAAAATAGAATCGAGTCCACAAATAGTCATGGAGAATTGGTAGGAAACCATGTCCCTTTGTCATTGATATCAAAGGGGAAGATAATGTCGATGTTGACAAGGAAGACATTGAAACAACAAAAGGACATTAGAAACAAAGAAGATATTAAAGGAGAGAAAGTAAGATAAAGTAGGAAGAGCTTTCGTAGCTAGTCAGGGAGAGTTCCAAGCAGCATGTCAGGGGGCATTCGGTCCATTTCCATCAATAACCATTAATGTATGGTGGTGTTTCCATCAATGACAAAGGGGTGTATTGTTGCACATATTTTTTTCGTTAATGACATCTAGTGTCATTGATGTCAAAGGGGATTCTTAAGAAAGAACCATTTTCATTCATGAATCAAAGGAAGTGGTATGATAACCTAATCTCTTGCATGACCTCATCAAGTGAAGTCAAACAGGTTTTAATTTTAATGAGATTTTTTTTTGAAGTTATGATATCCTATTAAGTATATGGATGGTATGGTTGGATAGTCCTCTCTGATACCTTTCCAATGGTATATCACACTCTAAAAAACTCCTCTTGGATGAGAAGTTATGGCCATTTGAAGATCAACACTAGGCAAAACTCCTGAACTATGGGGCAAAACCCATAAACCCAAAATTTGTTAAAGATCGCATATGTTATAGATCAAATCAAGGTTCCTTATTAGATCAATGGTGAACAGTTACCTAATTTGAACAATGTTCAACCCCATTAAAATTTGAGCATTTTTGTATATATCCAAAGAATTCAATAGTTATGAAAGGCAGATTATATTTCATCCTGCGAAAAGATTAATCTCTATCCAAATAAATAAAGATGTGCTGTGTGGAAAACACGTAGTGGTTATATACATGACAAGTTGTAGTTGGATGAAACTGATGATGTAGCAATGATGATGACATGGTCGTATGGTGACAAGTGGAATTTGAATACACATTGAATGAAAATGATGTTGGGTGACACCTCAATTTGATGATGTCAGTAGGATGATGTGGTACTATGGATGACTATCACATGATAGGCACAAATGAAAATTTATAATTGGTCAAACACCCAAAAATGTGTGACACATGGCACCTCTCATAGGCTACAATGTGGCATGATGATGCCATGTTGACATCAACATGTGAACGGCCATGAACTCTAAGGAATAGGTCACATGGATTAAAGGGCCAAGCCTAAAGGAACATGACACAAAATAAATAAGGGCAAAGGTCCTATGGTCAGCTCCTCCATAAATCTTGGCTCAAGTGTCAACCCTAAGGTCGGCTCATATGCCACAGGTTTATAATGGATGTGTATATATGTGTGCATATGTGTGTGTGACCAAAGTCCATTCATTGCATCTATCAAATGAATAGTTCATTGGCTTAGTGGTCATAAGGAACACGCACTTGTCTAAGGTCCTATGGTCAAAGTGGTTATTTGGTTTTTCTCTATTTCAATGTGATTCATTGTAGGATCATGCCACCCATTTTAGCATCTCAGCTCTCATCTGAGGTTCAATGGTTTAATGGTTATTTGGTCTCACTTTGTTACAATGTGATTTGTGGCAGGATCAAGCCACCCCTTTTGACATCCAAGCTCTCATCCGAGTTTTTTTGTTTGAGTGATTATTTTGTTCACTCTATTTCAATATGGCTTGTATTCATGATTGGGCCAAACATTTTGAAATCATCTTAGAATGATGTTCCATTTGAGGAAGTTTATATACTGATTGGAATGAAGAAAATTAGTAACATGATTACTTTAATGTGTGGTTCGTACATAGTAGGTTGGTGGTTCAAGCTTTGGTATGTATGTTGATTTTTTGGTTTTGCAAGGTTATTGGTGTCTTGGTTTTCCTTTTTTCAAACCCTTAAATTGACATTCTATAGAATCCATAAAGGGTCATTTAGTAGAACACACCCTATTTTTGTTCTTTTGTTGAATTTTTTTTATATATAGTTCTATATGGGTTTTCATATTTCTTTTTGAGCCTAATTGAATTCTGGAAGAGGGGAAATGATTAGAACTCAGTGGTGATTCATTTAGAGGTCATGAAGAGTCATGAAGATATGTTTTTGGTACTGTAAATTTATATATATTGTTTTAGAATGATTTTTAGTATTGTTATATATATGGTTAACTCAAGATGGGGGGAGGTGTCATGATATCAAACTGATGAACAAATTTTTGTGAGAGGGTTATGATTATGTTATAAACAAGGCTATGAAAGCAGTGTGACAACAACAACATGATTAGTTTTGAAGGCCTATATTGAATAGCATGTGGATCTAGTTTGATATATTGTGAAAATTGGTCCACACCAGGTTGAAGAAGGAGGTGGTTGCCTCCAATGAGGTTGGTGCATTAACCAAGTCTGATCCAGGTTTGGGTGTGAAGAAGGACCTTTCCAAGACCTTTTACTTTCATGATGCGTTAAAATTTCTTTTTAAAAGAACAGTAATGAATATATCTGCATGCAGAAAAGAAGAGGAACATAACAATCATTAGCACATGAAGACATAGGCATTGATAACAGAGTTCGTCCAGAAGGGACTACATCTCTAGGCCCCAGTGTCAAGATGGTGTAGGCCAATGTATTAGGTGCTGTCAATAATGGTGATGTACACAGAGATGATGTCTCGATCATACAAGGAAAAATTCCCTCACACGGGAGTGGCTCTAAGAGATATCCCACAATTGGAACTCTCAATCAAACTCTTATCAATATGACACAAAAACATGCATGTTTAGCATCCCGCCAATATGGCACAAAAGGGATGTCAAAACAAAACAAATGCATGATGACAACAAGAGTATCCCAGCAACATACAACAAGGTATCTCAAAGCATAACATAATGAGTTATTGCAACAAGTACATCACATAAAGGATTTTGCATAACATGAAGCAAGGAATCATGACAACATATACTAAACAAGATCCTGCATCAATATCAATCAAGGATCCATGCAACATAATGTACAAGAAGAAATACATGAACAATAATCATATACCTCACACCAAGGGCCATCTGAAGAAGTGGATGTCTCATTGTTGAAGCTACTCAGGCCATCGATCTCCAGTCATCGATGAAAGAAGATGGTTGCTCGCATAAGAATGTGGACATTTGAATTAGACTGTCAAAGTGTTGAAGCTTGTTGAATATCGATTTCGCAGCATCAATTGCAAGAAGAAGAATCGATCAAATAAGAATCAATCAAAGAAGCATTGATCAAATAAGAATCAATCAAAGAAGCATTGATCAAAGAAGAATAACTGCTCTGGACATCTCGCTCTGTAGCTCTATGGATATCTAGCCCTATAGTGCTCTAACTTATCACTGCAGCTCTGCAATCTGCCAGAATTTCAAGTGTTGTGACTCTATGGCTATCTGTTCTCTAGATTGATCAAGCTCTGTGGCTCTATGAGGTTCAAGCATTGCGCTGGCTTTCAAGCTCTCTCTAGAACTCAGGCTCTTGGGTCTCTTCCTTGCAGCCTTTCCAAACAACCTTTTATGCTTTCTGTCATACTGCTCTCGCCCACTGTTACACAACCTTTCTGCACTTCCCTACACAACCTTTTCATCCCTTGGTTGTCTACATCCATCGTGTTTTATAACATGTTTAGATCAAAGCCGCACTTAAAAATCAAAGGTCAATTTTGTTTATAATGGAAGCCGTTTGCATAGAAGCATCGGTTGGTGCAACAAAATCCTCAGAATAGTCTTCTTCTTTTTATAACAGAAATACACTAAAAATTTGATAAATTCAACCAAAACATAAAAGACCGGATCTCAAATTTTATCAAATCGAGCTTATAATGCCCATCGGGTCTGCACCTAATCACTTCTACCAATAGCCCTAGATATCGAGGGATATGTCAATGCCAGTCACAGATATCGGTGATCGCTAATCACATTCGCTACACCCAGGGGTCTTGGTCCTTGGCCTTTGGGTTTCGCCAACCCGATCCATCGATGCCGACATTCCATCACTGATTTACAAGTTTCACTATTGCCGATTTAACTTCTCCGACCCCATATATTGGAAATTTCTGATCAAGGGTCTTAAATTCTGCCCTTTACACGATTCTCGATGTGATTTTCCCTATAAAGGCTTTAAGTCCATTTTTATGAGAAAAACCTCCTTTTTTCAAAGGAACCAAGGCAACTCTTTTCATGATAACTTCATCATCCAGACTCGGATTGACGAACTGTTCACACCTCCGTGATTAGGAAGACGAGATCTACGCTCTGGTCCTAGTTTGAATTCATTCTGAACGCTTTGATTTTCAAGCATTCATAACCCTTTTTTTTATCCTGCGTGTTTTTCTGGAGCCACCTAGATCAATCCACCCCACTAAGGAGCTTTTGGTCCTCCAAAATCATAAAAAGTAATTTGCAACTCTCTCTGTACCTTGTGTGCATCACAAGCATCCTGAAAGGTCTCACTTCCATCTCCTTCACCTTTGTTCTTTGGAGCCTTAAGCGATGAACCGACACCTACTACATCTACAGTCTGTAATACATTGTTTTGCAAATCACATGCTTAAATGAGATGACCAACTAAAGACCCAAACATCCCATGCTTGCCATGATTTTATAACTCATACTCGGTGGTCAAATTTACAATAAGATGGATGCAATACTCCAGCTATGACAACAAGGCCAACCCATCATGGTTGCTTCAAAAAGTGATGGAAAACACATCATCACTGCAACACATGACTTACACACATAAGGCCAAACACTATTGTGTGGAAGGTGATGGAAACATAACATCACTTTTAGAGTTTTAATATGCGACTCAAAACATGACCAAACATCATGGTTGTTGACCACGTGATGGAAACACATTATCACATTTACATTTTAAAATGCAAAAGTTATTTACAAAATAATGACCATGAAACGACAACATGTCTAAATACCATTTCTCACTTATCCTTGTGAATGGGTCACCTCCTTGAGGTGGTTTTGCTTGTCGAACAACTGCTTTACCTGGTTCACGCACCGATGCTTTGTCTTTAAGGTGCTACTTTGGATGGAGCTTTTAGCAAGTGGCTCTTTGATGGCCATTTCTGTCGCAATGACTGCAGTAGGATTTCTTCCTCCATATCTGCTTAACCTATTTCTTTTCATGTTGTTGAGAGGGTCTTTCACGCCTCATGAGTGTTGCCATTCTTTTCCAACACTTAGAAAAGGTATGGTTAGGTAAACCACAAAAGGTACATGTTTTTCAATGTCTTGATCTTTGTTCATTACTAACAACATGATCATAATCAAAATGAAAATTCGAATATCGAAAATGGTTATACCTTCCTTTTCTGTCTCTGATGTCAGTATGGCGATGAGAGCTTGCCTCAACTCTCTCCCTGCAATGGGAACTGCCATGGGATGATGGGGATGTTTTCCCATCATTCTCTTTCCCTGACGATGTCTCGGACGAATCTAACACCTTCGAGCACTCTCCTTTAGTGTATCTTGAGCCTGCAAATCAATGCTCATGCACAACCTCCAAAGGTGGAGTTATGCCTTGGTTATTAACACCAAGTTCTTTCTCCTTGTGCCTCATCATTGTAAGGAGCCTCATGTTGGTCCCTGTAATTGGGATCTCCAAATCTCCAACACAGATCATACTATGAGAAGATGAAATTGAAAGGAAATCAACATCTTTTACCTTATCTTTCGATTTGGAAAGAATTGATGAGGGTTGCTCATCATCCGTCGTTGGTGGTTCGCTAACTATCTCTGCGCATTCCCCAACTTCTTTCCTGACATACCCAAGTCCTTCTTGACAGGGTAATTCCTCTACTTTGATGGGGTTGACAATGCCTTCGCCATTAACAACCAAGCATTTTCCTTCATAATCTCTTCAACAATTTGGAGCCAATTCTTGTGGTATGATTTTCAAAAATAGTGAAATCATCATTAGGAAACATACATGAAGATGGACAACTACTTTTTACCTCACATGGGTCACGCTACAGCTTTTCCAAGGCCTCGTCCTTTGCTTGCAGCTATGGTAGCAAACTTTGTTTTTCCTCTTTCTCTTCATGTAAGGGCATCTTCAATTTTTCATTCTCTATTTGAATATTATGTTTGATTTGCTTCAGTTCCTCCATGGCGTCTTCTGTGGCTTTGAACTAAAGTTGTAGCCTCTCCTTTTCCTATGTTTCTTTCTGTAGAGTTTCATACACAATTTCCACTTTCTTGGAAATGTCGAGCATGGTCTCGCACATCGTTCTTTCCTCCTCTATCATTTCACGTTCCATTGTTCACACTGCAATTCACATACACGTAAAGACCGCTCAGATACCACTTGATCCAGGTTCGGATGTGAAGAAGGACCCTTCCAAGACCTTTTACTTTCGTGATGTGTTAAAGTTTCTTTTTAAAAGAACATTAATGAATACATCTGCATGCGGAAAAGAAGAGTAACATAACAATCATTAGCACATGAAGACATAGGCATTGATAACAGAGTTCATCCAGAAGGGACTATGTCTCTGGGCCCCGGTGTCAATATGGTGTAGGCCCCTGCATTAGGTGTTGTCAATAATGGTGATGTACACAGATATGTTGTCTCAATCATACAAGGAAAAATTCCCTCACGCGGGAGTGGCTCTAAGAGATATCCCACAACTAGAACTATCAATCAAACTCCCATTAGTATGACACAAAAACATGCATGGTGAGCATCCCGTCAATATGGCACAAAAGGGATGTCAAAACAAAACACATGCATGATGACAACAAGAGTGTCCCAAAAACATACAACAAGGGATCTTAAAGCATAACATAATGAGTTATGACAACAAGTACATCACATCAAGGATTCTGCATAACATGAAGCAATGAATCATGACAACATATACTAAACAAGATCCTACATCAATATCAATCAAGGATCCATGCAACATAATGTACAAGAAGAAATACATAAACAATAATCATATACCTCACACCACGGGCCATCTAAAGAAGTGGATGTCTCACTGTTGAAGCTGCTCAGAGCATCAATCTCTAGGCATCGATGAAAGAAGATGGCTACTTGCACAAGAATGTACAAACTGTCAAAGTGCTAAAGCTTGCTGAATATTGATTTCACATTATCGATTGCAACAAGAAGAATTGATCAAAGAAGAATCAATCAAAGAAGCATTAATCAAAGAATAATAACTACTCTGGACTTCTCGCTCTATAGCTCTATGGCTATCTGGCCCTATATCACTCTAGCTTATCATTGTAGCTCTGCAATCTACCAAAATTTCAAGCACTGTGACTCTATGGCTATCTGCACTCTGGATTGATCAAGCTGTGTAGCTCTATGGGGTTAAAGCATTGCACTGGCATTCAAGCTCTCTCTGGCACTCAGGCTCCCGAACCTCTTCCTCGCAGCCTTTCCATGCAACCTCTCGGGATTTCTGTCATACTGCTCTCGCCCACTGTTACACAACCTTTCAGCACTTCCCTCACGCAACCTTTTTGTCCCTTGGCTCTCTGCATCCATCGTGTTTTATAACACATTTGGATCAAAGCCACGCTTAAAAATCGGAGGTCAATTTTGTTTATAATGGAAGTCGTTTGCATAGAAGCATCGGCTGGTGCAACAAAATCTTTGGAATAGCCTTCTTCCTATTAAAACAGACATACACTAAAAACTGATAAATTCAACCAAAACATAAAAGACCGGATCTCAAATTTTATCAAATCGGGCTTATAATGCCCATCGGGTCTATGCCTAATCACTTATCACTATCACTTCTGCCAATAGCCCTGCATATCAAGGGATCCACCGACGCTGATCGCTGATCATTCCAATCACCAATATCAAAGATCGCTAATCGCATTTGCTACACCCAGGGGTCCTGGTCCTCGGCCTTTGGGTTTCGCCGACCCGATCCGTCGATGCCAACATTTCATCGCTAATTTACAAGCACCGATATCACCGATTTAACTTCTCCGACCCCATATATCGGCAATCACTGATCAGGGGTCTTAAAGTCCACCCTTTACATGATTCCTGATGCAATTTGCCTTATAAAGTCTTTAAGTCCATTTTTATGAGAAAAACCTCATTTTTTTCAAAGGAACCAAGGCAACTCTTTTCTTGATAACTTCATCATCTGGACTCGGATTGATGAACCATTCGCACCTTCGCAATCAGAAAGACAAGATCTATGCTCTGGTCCTAGTTTGAAGTCATTCCAAGTGCTTTGATTTTCGAGCATTCATAACCCCTTTTTTTTGTCCTGTGTGTCTTTCTGGAGCCACCTAGATCAAGGTCGTATTGTATTGCAATGGGTTCTTGCAAATTTATGAGGTTGGTTCCTTAATTACGTTGTAGCCTATTGCAAGTAATTGTTTTCACATCTTGGGGGTTGGTACCTCCAACAGGTTGGTTCTTGTAAATCTACATAAATAAATTGAAGAAGAAGAAAAAAAGAATGTTTGGTTTTCTCCCACATGGATTTCCATGTAAAAGTATGTTTTCTCTTTTGTTGATGTGATCATGGCTTCTTGATGTATATATTAATCTATTATTATAATGAAAATTATTTTTGTTGCACTACAATTATTGATGAAATGCTTTGAAGTTATAAGCTTTCCACTACACGAATTCACCCCCCCCCCCTCTCAGAGTGATATTTGGTATAACAGAAGGTGCATGGAGAAAAGGATTATATGGAGGTAATGGTGTATGGAGGAAAGGGTGGTGGTTTTTGCGAGGATGTGGTATGCAAAAGATTTCATACATCCTTGAAAATAGTTAATTATAGGTATATGCAAAGGGACGGTTATGTGGAGAGAATGGTTATGTGTAGAGGAAGGAGTGTGTGGAGAAATGTGAAGTGGGGGAATACTTACATATAAATTGGAAAATGACTAAGTAAAAAGCGAGAAGAGATAAGTTAATTCCACATTAAATAATATATATTTAGGAAAATGGAAAATAGAGAAATGATATGAATAATAGAAATAATGATAAATGGAAATATTGGATATACGTGGGGGAAAAGAGTGATATATTTCGTATCTGACCTTTATTTTTTACTTTCTAAAATTCTGGATGAAGATGAGACATAGTGTTGTCTAATGAAAAGATGAAAATGAGAAATTTTTATGCAACCAACTCACAAAATAGAAGAAAATATAGATCAACAACTTCAAAATTAGCCTCTTCGAGGGAGAAACCTCCCTTACATTACACAAATGAACAATTATTGGATGATACAAATGACAAGACCTCCTTTCTACATATAGGAGTCTAAAGGGTCCCAATACAATCAAAGCCTACATAACAATAATATTGTAGGGGCACAACAATAATAATAGTGGGCTTCTATGGGGCATAATAATAACAACATGGGGGCTATATGGGCACAATAAGACAATAAGGGGGTTGCACTAATAACAATAAGGGGTTACACTAGTACTATAGGGACCTAACATGCCCCTCTCCTTCAAAAAGTGTTGTCCTCAATGCTTGAGTAGTTATGGATGTTTCTGTATAAAATTCTCATCCTCCCATGTGGAATCTTCGGCAGGTAAGTTCTTCCACTTAATGAGATACTCTGAAATTGATCGATTTCATAGCTGTCAATTTCTTATTTCTATGACTCCTTCAGGTTCCAATATGATTTTTCCTTCCTCGTCAATTTTTGGAAATATTGTTTGAACTGGGATCTTCTCACCTATAACCGTCTTTAATCATGAAACATGGAAAACTAGGTGCATTCGGGAAGATGAAGGAAGCTCCAACTTGTATGCCATAGTACCAATCTTTTGTAACACCTTGTATGGACCATAATACTTTGGTGGTAATTTATTATCCTTCTTAGCTTGCTTAAGGTACATTTGTTTGTCCAGTTGTAGTTGTAGAAATACCCAGTCACCTACATCAAAACTTATTTCACTGCGATGTTGATCTGCCTGTCGTTTCATTCTATTCTACACCAAAGTGAGGTTATCCTTTAAGAGCTTGAGAACTTCTTGTTGATTCTCAATGTGATCTTCCACTGCTTGAACCTTAGAATTTTCTTTTAAAGATTATGTGATGGACAGTGGATGATATACATAAGTTCCATAAATGGGGTCATTTTTGCAGCAGTATGGAAGGAAGTGTTATACCACCATTCAGCCAGAGGAAACCACTTGATCCATTATGTATGTTTATCATATACAAAGCAACGAAGATATCTTTCCAAACATTTTTCACTATCTCAGTTTTCACATCATATTGAGGATGATAAGATGTGCTATGAGCTAACTGAGTACCCAGACAAGAAAATATTTCTGTCCAAAAATTCCCAATGAAAATTGGATCTCTGTCACTTACAATAATCTTTGGGTTTCCTTGTATCTTTTGAATTGTTTCCATAAATACAGTAGTAATTGTACTAGCTTTAAATGGATGAGATAATGCACAAAAGTGTGTATACTTGGTAAGTCTATCAACTGCCACCCCCCCTATACACTCTTTCCTTAAAACTTGGGTAAACCTATGATAAAATCCATTGAAACCTCCTCCCAATGTTGACTTGGAATGGATAAAGGTTGTAACAGACCTAGGGTCTTAACTGTCTCAACTTTATTTTGTTAGCAAACCAAACATTTTGCCACAAACTTTTAGGATCATCCTGAAAGAAATATTTCTTAACCCTGTGGTAAATTTTTAAAAATATTGAGTGCCCTCCTAAGGGAGAGGTGTGCAATTCTAGAAGAATATTTTGTTTGAGTTTGGAATTCTTACAGAGGTATAAGGAATCTTTGTACCATAACGAATCATTTTTCCAACTAAATGTATCAGATCTTGCTGCAATTTTTGAATGATTGACCACACTTGTTCGTCATTCTTCCATTCATCCTTTTCTTCATTTATCCAATCTAGTTGGATAATAGAAATGGCACAAAACAATGCTTCTACATCCTCATCCTTTCTTGAGAGTGCATCTGCAACGACATTTTGCTTCCCTTTTTTGGTAGATGATTTCAAAGTCATAACCCAACATCTTTGTGACCCATTTTTGTTGTTCTTCTAAAGATAAACTTTTTTCTAAAATGTATTTAAGACTATCATGATCCATTTTTACCTTGAAGCGTCTTCCCATTAGGTAAGGTCACCATTTCTTAAGTCCATGTAGTATTTCCAATATTTCCTTCTCATAATTGTTGGCTTGTTGGGGCCTAACCTAGGTTCGGAGTTAATTAGCCAAACAAGTCCCTGTACTACTGGCCCTTTCGGCAACAGTCCGCAGATTACGGACTGAAGTCTCACCCGAAGTATTATGGGAGGGTACTAGAACCAGGTTTCCACACCCTTGAGATGTCTGAGAGGTTTGACTAGTCCACTTTTGGTTCCTGCGCGCAAGTTGTTTCATGCACTTTCCCGTTCCTTGTGGCCTGATACACTACCTTTGCACAACCCTAACCAGGGGCTGTGGAGATCCCGCGTCATGATCTACGCTATTACCTAGGATATTACTTATCTTTCAGTACTAGTTAATTACCTTCGCCTACTTGAATGTCTTAAGTTATAATTAGTTATACAAAACATTCATACAGGTTCCTGTAGTAAATAAATAGTATACTTGCAAATTATATCAAATCATGCATTAAACCAGGAAAAGATACGCAGAAATATAGTAAAACTTATCTTTATTGATTCTCCCAATGGTTATCGCACTCAGCTGCAGGGGTCCGCGCACTCAACTACGGACTACTAGGCCTCTGCGCACTCATCTGCAGAGCCTTCTCCTACTCTATGATCCACAGACACACTTTTCAATTTGACTCAATCACTTAGACTTCTCTTCCTCTTCTTCTATTCTATCCTTTATTAGTTATCTTATACACTTAGAGCCTCACTCTATTTATACAATCGCATGGTCCGTGGACCATGGATAGGTCTATCCAGCCAACATTACATTACAAAAAATAGATTTGACAACCCTATGACACTATTATAATTTAGCACTCCGCGCCCGCAATTCGTGGAGCTTTTACAAAAAGATTTGGCCAAAACTTGGGCTTTAAGCCCCAAAACCTGCCTTGGGAGGATTACATGCCTAAAAGGCCCCCAACACAAACATTGTGACTCACCCTCAAGTCATTATGTCGGCACGGAGATCTTTGAGCGGAGTCCCTCCAACTATGCTCAAACTGCGGCAAGGTTAGCAGCGCACTGAGCTACTGCGTACTAGATCTGCTGCATCCATTGTTCTGAGACCATGGTGTCAAAAGTGCTTCTATACATCTATGTGTGTATCCCCTATATGTGTTTATAGTCCCATGCCTTCTTCCAGATCCTTGGAGCATGAAGACTGTGCTTCTGCCAGCCAGTCAGATAGTTAGGCCACCCGTGTAGGGCTTTAATCGGCTGCCATTCACTTTGTCTGGTAAAGGTTCTCCGTTTAGTTTGAATAGTTGTATCATGCCTCCGTATGTGACCTCCTTGACAATGTATGGTCCCATCCAATGCATTCTAAAGTTTCCCAGGAATTTATCAAACTTACTTTCATACAGCAACATCAAATCATTTACCTTGAAGGTGTGCAACTTAATATGGTGATCATGTTAGGCCTTCTCACACTGCTTTTGCACCTGTTGATGAAAGCCGGTCAAGAAATATTCCTCCTCAAGTTTTTCCAACTACGCGAGCCTTTCTTCCAGGGTTTCACGGTCTATCATACCTGTGAGCGTTGTTGTGCACAAACTAGGTACAATATACTCCATTGGCATGACAACTTCCACACCATAAACAAACCAGAAAGGTGTCTGTCTCGTCATTTTCTTGCACATTGTGCTATAAGCCCATAATACTGCAGGTACGGGCAAGTCCCAATCGCTCCGCTGCATGTTGTAGACTTTGCTTAGCACAGTCTCCAGTATTTTGTTGAATGCTTCTACTAGCCCATTGGCTTGTGGGTGATACAGTGTGCTTTTCTGATGATACATTTGGAACTCTTCTATTAGCGTGCTAATGGTTTCATTTAGGAAATGTGTATTGCGATCACTCATTAAGATTTTCAGATAGCCAAATCAAGTCAACACATGTTCAAACAAGAACTTTGCAACCGTGGTGACCATGCAGTCTTTGACTGGCTACGCTTCTGCCCACCGACTCAAGTACCCTATCACGGTGATAATGTATCGCCTGCCTGTTTTTCCCTAAGGTTTGATAGGGTCGACAAAGTCGATTTCCCTCTTTTCGAAGGGTTGCAACGTTATTTGTGAATTCAAAGGCATCTCCTTCCTCCACGATGGTTTACTTGTCCTTTGACATATATCACAGACCTTACATTGTTCTTTTGAATTCTGATGAAGGGTTGGCCACCACAACCCTGTGTGGAGAATCTTTTGCATGGTCGCTCATCCCGCATGGTATCCTCCTACAGCGCCCCCATGCACTTCTGTGAGGATCTGACTTTGTTCGAATTCAAGTACGTACCTTCGCAGTATCTCATCACTGCCCATTTTGTATAGGTGCCCCACGTTGACAGAAAAATTAGCCATGTGCACCACCAGTTCCTTCTTCTACTGGAAAGAGTATTCCTTCAATGCAGTTGCCGTTGTCAGAAAGTGGATTATATCTTCAAAGTTTCCGTCCGCTACTCATACAGTAAAGAGCTATGCGTCAGGTAATCCTTCCTCCAAACAAGTAGGTTCCTCTCCTATCTCAATACGCGACAAGTGATTCGGTCTTGCATTCAGGCGTCCAGGATTTACCACGACCTCAAAGTCATATTCTTAGAACAATAGGAGCCACCTATAAATGTGTTCCCCCAACACAAGCTTGTTGACCAAGTATTTTAGCGTGAAATGGTTTGTATACATCATGAAATGTCCACCTAGCAAATAGTGGTGGTATTTTTGGAGATCGTACACCATAGCCAAACCCTTGCATTGAGTTGTGGAATAGTTCTTTTCTACTTTAGACAATCTTCGACTTGCGAATGTGATAGGGTGATCCAAGCCCTCTTCATCCTCTTGTGTTAGCACCACTCCTAATGCTATACAGGATGCATCAACATGGACATGAAACTCCTCGTCCCATTTTTGGAAGACCAGGATTGGGGCAGAGGCCAATTTCTCTTTTAGTACATCCAGGCTTTTCATGCAATCATCATTCCAGCAGAACGTGACATCCTTTTTGAACAGTTTCTCCATTGGCATGGTGATCTGGGCATATATTTTGATGAACTTCTTGTAGTACCCCTACGTCCTAGGGTAGCGCGCAACTATTTAACACTTCGAGGTGCTTCCAAATTTAGAATCACTGCAATCTTCACGGGGTCTACCATTAGTCCTTGTTTGCAGACCACATGTCCCAACAGGTTCCCAAATGGAACGAGGAACGTACACTTTTTGAGGTTCAGCGTGATTTGGTGTCATCAGCAAGTATCCAGCATTAAGCGTAAGCTCATTACATGATGCTTAACCAATCCAAATACATTCCAATAATCCAAATAGACCTCAAGGAATTTGTGGATATATTATTTGAATGCTGCAATGACTATGTGCAAAAAGATGGCCGATGTGTTCTTTAACCCAAACAGCATAATGGTGTATTGAAAGAAGCCCCACTCAGTCATGAAGTTGGCCTTCCTCCTATCTTCCAGCGCGATTTTGATCTGGTTGTACCCTGAGAACCCATCAGTAAAAGAATATGCTTCTTGCCTACCGACATTTTCCAATACTTCATCTGTGAACGGGGTCGGGAATGGGTAATGTACACAGGCATCATTCAATTTCCCGAGGTCCACACATATTCTTATCTCACCCTTCTGCTTCTTCTCTTGCACTACCATAGGGCTTACCCAGTCAGATTCTTCCACTGGCTAAGTGATTCCAACTGCGAGCATTTTGTCTAGTTCTATGCAGACCTTTTCCTTGTACTTCAGATTCAAGCGATAAGGCCTCTTCTTAACCGGATTCACGTCAGGTTTTAGGGTTATCTTCATCATCCCTAAATCACCAACGATCCCCTTTAAGTCTGTGATCTTGGTCAGGAAGAGGTCTTGGTACTTGCGAAGTAACTCAGTGACATTATCCATCATGGTGCCATCCCAGTAGTCGCTGAGTGTTTCATACTTCGGTTCAGCCTCTTTACCAACGTTTACCTACTTTTTCTTTAGCGGCATGGTTATGTCAGGGTCTTCAACCAATGGCCCTTGAACCTCGCGATAGCCTTCAGTTTTTAGAATGTTAAGTTTTCGCAGATCTTCATCGTCTTCTTCAATATTTACGTTGTAACACTCCAGCACGCAGCTCAGCTAGGTCGCCCATTCAGGCTGAAGCACTTCCATTAGCTCTTGGGATATTTTAAAGAGAGCTTCTTTTACTACTTGCAGCAAATCATCAACAGTATCCCACCAATGATCCTCAAATGTGAAGGTTAACAGGAATCCTTCACTCAAGATATCCCATTCGTTCTTACCATGGTGGAGCTCTATCTCTATCTACTAATTCAAGGGAATAAAATCCAGGGTATGATAGAACAGGTGCATCCACTCAGGTTGTGGCTCTTCCCCATATACCTTTGTCCATTTTGAGAGGTGTGCACGTGGATCATCACGTCAGTCATACTTTTCTTTTAACCACATCTGAGGCTTCCTGAATCGCATGCGCATCGTCCTTTTGCATTCGCACTAGTCCTCAAAACTTTGTTGGTGTGTACCCCATCATCTTGTTGGCATAGCTCGCAATATCCATTTCATAGTGTCAAAACGCTATTGTTCTGGTACTTCTCTTTCAAAATTTTTTAGCAAGTCATCCACCTCACTTAACCCATCATACGTAGGCAGATCTCTTACCTTTGTCTCTACGCAGTGCAGCAATCTTGTCATCATGTTACAGTTGAGCATAGTTACCTCATGTAATCAGTTCTGTCATCATTCTATCTCCTCGTTAGAATCTGATGTGCAAGATCTTTCACGCTCCCAAGAGATTCGGCCATCCGCAGTTGGATTTACCCAATCTTGCTTGCACTCGGTTATCTTGTAGATGCAGTCCAAATCGTCGTTGATGTCGTAGTCATGCATTGGCTCCGTGTAGCATGATTCTTCTGCAGGGTCTAAAGGTACCAATATGCGCAGTGACTTTTTCTCAAAGATCATCTTGTGCGTCTTTAGATTTATCACTCCATTCATGTTAGTGGCCTAATCTATTCCCAATAGCATGGGGTAGGGATTCCTGTCATCAACAATCTCTGTCACTTCGAAATCGGCTAGTGCGCTTGCTCCTTCGATATCTACTGTGATTCCCTGCTATCTCCCCATAGGTAGGAAATTTTTCTGGTTCGCCATCCACAGTTGGATAGGAAACCATTGCAGCGTAGGCCTGCCCATGCACTCCCAGGTCTGCTTTGGCAAGACATTCGCATCCGATCCTAGATCCAGAATCACTTGGTCCATCTCATATTCCCCGATCTATGTGGTCAATCTCATTTCCCTTCCTGTTCGCAACGTGTGCTTCCTGAGCTTCCGCTTTGCGCGGTTGTCTTGGCATGGTCCTAACGCATCTAGCTATGAGTTCTTGCAGCCCATTTACAGCCTTGCTGTTTTGCAGTCGCTTCATGCATGTCTCCAAGAACGTAGTTAGCATTGATGGCTCCATTTCCGACTCCAGTCTATCTTTACTTCCCGAAGTGGAGGCATCAGCGAAGCTCCTCTTATCTTCCATGAAGGTCTCCCTAGCGTGCTCCAAATCAAATTTTGGTTCCTTCAATGGAGCCTTGCGAACCCAGGTACTTTCTTCAGCTACTTTCCTTTGTCATCTCCTCTCGTAATTCCACTCTGGAGCACTATATTTACATTAGGTTCTTCCTTGCACAACTTAGACCTCATCATTTGTAGGTTCTGAATTGGGGGAGGTTGGAGTGCTCATTTATTGCGCAACCTCGCTATTAGTGTGGGACAATCCTCCATCTCATGATCAAAAAACGTACAATACAAGCATGATGGCCGCGTTGGATTATACAATCACAGGCATAATTCCCTAGCCCTCCGCAATTGTAACATATCAGTTTTTCGCGACCTCTTCGTAGTCCTCCTGCACCTCGGCCTCATCTACGTCGCTGAAATCCGGTGCGTGCCATTCCTGTGTTTTGATCGAGGGCCCGTGTTTCGACCTGAACTCTGTAGGTAGGAGTTTGATCCATCATCAGTTCATAACTTTGACAGGTGCGCTCATCATGTCCTACCGACCTACAGAAATTACAGAATAACTGTTGTGAATTCTGTGTATACTTCTGTAATAGATGGCAGTTATCTATAGCATGCTTTCCTCCTATCTGACAAATCACGCACCACAATGCAAGCATCGTGCTTGGTCCTACTTGTGCCTTCAGTCTTAGTGGCATTGGCCCTCCTCCAGCAAGGTAATTCGCAAACACTGGGCAGTGGTCCTTGTCGTGCCCCTGACCTTTGCATTTTATGCACCATACCTCATTGCGCATCTCTAGGTGGGTTGTCCTATCTTGTTTCAAACTCTACATCTCCAGGCACAAGTTCTTCAACTATGCATGAATTTTCTAAACTCCCAGGTTAGGATCTTGTATCGAGGTCTCGTGAGATCTCATCATGACCTCCAAGGCCTCAGCCTGAGTGTTAGCCTTTGTTGTGACAGCGCGTTCTGTAGATGTGGTGTTAACGATGCTACAAACCATTCGTAGTGTTTTCCATCTATTAATGTCATATTCACTTCGTGAATTGTGCACTTTAGTCTTTGATCCAACTCCCACGGGGTTTCACCTAGTACCATTATGATCTCCTTGAGTCCAATGATCGACTGTGCCTCGGATTTTGGCCTGCTAAATTATTTGTTTAGTGCATCTTGGATATCTGTGATCCCCGCATTCAGATTGTCATTGGAATGCTTAATGTACCCGGTCAGTGCGCAATCCTACAGAGTGTTGACCAACGTTTCCTTCTTTATATTGTCATCTGTGACTCCATGTGCTTCCCATATAGCTTTAATCACGAACCAAAACTAGTCTGGATCTTCATTCCCTGCTCCTTTGAACATTGGTAGCTTTATCGCGCTTGCCATATTGCTTTGCAGTGGTGGCGGTGGTGGTATCGGCGAAGATGACGGTGAAGATGGTGAAACTAGAAGTGGTGTGGGTGGAGGTGGTATGTGCGGAATTCTCTGCCTTATCAAATTTATCACACTTCTTGGCGACCTTCGCGAACTCTTCCTCACCCCCTCGCAGAGGTGAAATCAAGGGGCTAGTCTCTAGTTCTATGCTAGCTTTGTTTCTGTAGATTTTCCCACTTCTCATAGCCCCAAACATCAATTTACTCGCATAACCTTCTTTTCACATAGTAGCATTTTAATCCAATTGTTCAAAGATTTAACGTACTTACGTCGTGGTCCCTTGAGGAAGCGTCGTTCTGCCTTGCTATAACTGACTGAAATATCTACCGCGAATTTGGTGATGAATCCTCCTACAATTCAATCGAGCTAGTGATTGACAATGTGCACGATCTTATATTCTGATGCTTCTAGTTTGCACACCAATTCTAGAGTCCACACAATAGGTTTGTCGAGTTTACACCTTCCCTGGCTATCTGCTAGCTTTGTGATCCACTCGTAAAACTCAATGGGGAAGGATGCAAAGAAATTTCATGGATCTCCATATATAAATAATAGTCTAACTAGTCTTCCTTTGATAGTTACAGATTCCTGTTTTCCTACGCCACAAACTCATGAATCTTTCTGTCCAACCAATATTCAATTCCTTTCTTTATTGGATTCCAGTGATACGACATCAGACATATCTATGCAGATCCCAATACCGGCAACGAAACCATTTGTTGGCTTGTTGGGGCCTAAACTAGGTTCAGAGTTAATTAGCCAAACAAATCCCTCTACTACTGGCCCTTTCAGCAACAATCCGCGAAGCATAGACTGAGGTCTCACCTGAAGTGGTATGGGAGGGTGATAGAACCAGGTTTCTACACCCTTGAGATGTCTGAGAGGTTCGACTGGTCCACTGTTGGTTCCTGCGTGCAGGTTGCTTTGTGCATATTCATGTTCCTCGCAACCTGATACACTACCTTTGCGCAGCCCTAACCAGGGGTTGTGGAGCTCCCGCGTCGCGCTCTGCGCTATTACCCGAGATATTACTTATCTTCCAGTACTAGTTAATTACCTTTGCCCACTTGAATGTCTTAAGTTACAATTAGTTATACAAAACATTCATATAGGTTCGCGGAGTAAATAAACAATATACTTGCAAATTATATCCAATCATGCATTAAACCAGGAAAAGATACACAGAAATATAGTAAAACTTCTCTTTATTGATTCTCCCAACGGTTACAGACTCAACCTGCCCTGCGCACTCAGTTGCAGAGCCTTCTCCTACTCTATGACCAATAGACACACTTTTCACTTTGACTCAATCACTTAGACTCTTCTTCTATTCTATCCTCTACTAGTTATCTTATACACTTAGATCCTCACTCTATTTATACAATCCCATGGTCCGCGGACCATGGGTAGGTCTATCTAGCCAACATTACATTACAAAAACTAGGGCAGACAGCCCTATGACTCTATTATAATTTTGCGCCCTACACCCGCAATTCGCGGAGCTTTTACAAAAATATTTAGTCAAAGCTTGGGATTTAAGCCCCAAAACCTGCCTTGGGGAGATTCCATGCCCAACAATAATAGCTTTGTGTAAATACTTTCCTTTGATTGGATGACTATCGAAAGAAATGAGTCTTTCTTCTTGCATTAAAACAATGCCAATTCCATTTCCTGAGGCATCACATTCCACAATAAAGGTTTATGTGAAGTCTAGCATAGCTAAGACCGGTGCTTGGCACATTTCCTCTTTAAGATGTTCAAAGGCCTTTGTCGCTTCTAAATTCCAAGAAAATGCATCTATCTTTAGTAATTTTGTTAGAGGTGCTGCTATTCTCCCATAATTCTTAACCAAATTGTGATAATACCCTGTCAACCTGAGAAATTCTCGCATATGCTTTATGGATGTGGGAATTTTCCATTCCTTAATGGCTTTAATTTCGCTAAGGTCTACCTTAACACCTTCATGAGATACAATATAACCCAAATATTCCACGTCTTGTACTCCAAAGAAACATTTGGAGCCTTTTGCATATAATTGTTTCTCCTCCAATAGTTTGAGCACCCTATCAACATGTTGAACATGATCCTTCCAAGACATGTTGTAGATTATTATATCATCAAAAAATACTAACACACATTTTCTAAGGAAGGGTTTGAAAATGGAATACATCAAACCTTGAAATGTAGTAGGTGCATTGGTAACACCAAAAGGCATGACCAAAAATTCATAATGACCCTCATGAGTTCTAAATGTTTTTTTTGGAATGTCTTCAATCTTCATTCTAATTTGATGATATCCTGAAGAAAGATCCAACTTGGTGAAGTAAATTTCCCCATGTAATTCATCCAATAATTCATCAATGACAGGAATGGGAAATTTATCTTTAATAATAAGCTTATTAAGCTCCCTATAATCTGGACACATGCGCCATGTCCATGCTTCTTGTGTACCAATACCATTGGAGCAGAGAAATAAATTTGACTAGGTTGAATTATACCAACCTCTAGCATTTATGCAACCATACGTTCAATTTCACTCTTTTGGGCATGTGGATATCTATAAGGCCTGATGTTTGGGGGAAAATTTCTTGGAATCAAATGAATAGCATGATCATGATCACGAATAGGTGTGAGGCCTTTGGGAGTCTCAAATACCTTGGTTTGATTGTCCAAACTTCTTGGAGATGTGGAGAAATAGATTATTTCGATGTGGGAACCTCTAGTGAACATAATTGTGCAATTACAACTCGTTGTTATTTCTTTAGAAGATTTGACATGATGTTAGAGTTGATTATCTTTCTCAGTTTCCATGTGATACCCCTTAATTCAACTTCCTTTCCTTCCCAAAAAAAATTCAAGAAAAGTTCTTGAAAATTAAAAGTTATCGTACCCAAAGATTGTAGCCATTGGACTCCTAGTACAACATTAGCACCACCCATTGGAATGGAAAGCATTGAAATATTCATTACATATTCTCACATGGATATCTTGATATTATGGAAATTTTTAGGGCAATTTATGGTTCCTCCATTTGCAACCATCACTTGACACTTTGGTCCTAGATATAGGAAGAAATTCAATTACTTGGATATCTTACAATGAATAAAATTATGGTACTACCGGAATCAATCAACACTATTACCTTTTTCTTCTTGATATGTGCTTCTATCTTGAGAGTTTTAGGAGTGGTAATTCCTACCAATGCATTACAAGATATGGTTAGATTCATTTCTTCTTTCTCTAGGGTTAGTTCCTGGTGTATATCCTCTTCTTTTGATGTTTCTTGTTTCTTTTCTTCCTCCTCTTCACAATCTATGTAAAGTAATTCTTCTCATCACACTTATGAACTTTAGTATATTTTCTATCACAACTGTAACAAAACCCTTTTGCTCTTTTTTCTTCCAATTGTTGTGGTGTCAACCTTGTAGGTTGTGGAAGGCTAGGAGAAGCAACACTTCCATCTTTATAGTTGTGAGTGGTAGGATTCCTTGTTTCCATAATTTTTCTTTCAATTTTTCTTGCTAACCTGAATGCTTTCTCCAATGAATTAGGTTCCCAAAGGCGAACCTCACATTGGATGTTATCCTTTAAAGTCCCTATGAACACATCAATTCTATGCTCCTTTGGAAAATATTTTATCCTTATATTCAATTTTTGGAATTCCTCAATGTGCTCCACCATTGAACCTTTTTGTTTGAGATTTATCAATTGGTTAAAGAAGGTGTTTCTTTTTGTATCCTCATAATCTGCTACCATTTCCTCCATAAAAATTGATGAAGTGACATTTTTTTTACAAGAGAAAAGCCATCGATACCATACAAACTGATTGGGTTCTAAATATAAAGTTGCAATGCGTACCTTTTGTGTGTTTTGCACATTATGGAGATTGAAATATTGCTCCATCTATAGTATCCATGTTACGGGATCCTTGACATAAAACCTCCTCATATCAATCTTTGGAACATGGTGGGTCTTCAATCAAACATTAGATTCTATCGAATCATGATTAACATTTCTTTTGTTCTCATCATGAGTTTCCTCTACTACCTTTTTTCCATTAGGAAGCATTTCTTGAAGCAACTTTTCCAAACCTCCTTTCAAACCTTCCATGTCTTTCTTCAAATCTTCAACGTTTACTTCTAAACCATCCATATTAAATTCCACACCATCAATATTCGCTTCCACGCCATTCATCTTAGCTTCCATGCCATTCATATTAGCTTCCACGACTTTCTTTAAGCCACCCATCTTAGTTTCTGTTACTTTTTTATGGGAGTGAAATTTGTTGCACCTAGTCTCATAATTTTGATATATCATGTTGCATTTCTTCCTCCTCTTCATGAGTCATGGTAGAGCTTTCGGGTTGCTTACTAGGTATTTCCATTTTCTTTCTTCGAGGCATCAATTAATGATAATTATGCTTCACTATGCTCTTTGAATTACTTCAAACTAATTTTCAAACCAAACTTATGCAAAATTTTAAAAATACTACACACCTTTTTTCTCTTTATAGGAGCTCAATATTGTATCTATTGTATCTCTGTAATTTCGAATCTCCAAGGCCTAACATTTCATCCTATGGTAGCCCTCTGACTCCTATTTCCAACCCCATAAGTATGATCAAAATTGGATTCTCCAGGAAATAGTATTTCCAAATACCCCACGATGGCCTAATTATAGACTAGTTCATTAGAGTGAACTTGTACGAAGTGCCACGTGTCACAGTTTCAACCTTCGAACCTAGAATCAATACACAGAAAACTAAAGTCCGTCCTATTTCTATTACGTTTTATGAAATTTCAATCTTATTCTCAAAGAGAAAGTTATGATTATTTACCCCAAGTCACCTATATGAGATATAATTCGGGAGCCTGCAAAAAATCTAACTTCCTTGGATCATATCTTCGTAAAATATAACGAGACAAGATCTAAAATTTGGACCCCATGTTCATCAAGATTTTGGATCAAATGGGTTTTAATTTACGCTTTGGAAACTTCGTAGAAAAAACCACAATCACCTGTTTGAAGTAGCAAAATCCTAGAAGCGAAAGCTCTAATACCAAATGTTATTCTACCAACTCATAAAATAGAAGAAAAGATAGGTCAACGACTTCAAAATCAACCTCTTCGAGAGGGAAACCTTCTTTACATTACACAAATGAACAATTATTAGATGATACAAATGACAAGACCCGCTTTCTATATATAGGAGTCTAAGGAGTCCCAATATAATCAAAGCCTACATAGCAATAATATTTTATGGGCACAAAAATAACAATAGTTGGATTCTATGGGGAACAATAATAACAACATCAGGACTATATGGGCACAATAATACAATAAGAGGGTTGCATGAATAACAGTAAGGGGTTACAATAGTAGTATAGGGACCTAAAAAAAATTTACTTGTTTGTTATATCTTTTATTTCTTTTTCTTTTTCAAAAGAAAAACCATCCTTGTTGTCTTTGCATTAAGAAGATTACAACTCACTAAAAGCTCCCTTTTTTAGAATCACTCCATTTGATGTGTGACATAGAAACAAATCAACACCGTTCTAAAAATCCTCAAGACTTCTTTCTCTTCCTAAATAGAGTGTTTCAAAATTGATTTATTGTTGTCATTTGCTACTTCTTAGTATAGAAGTGGGGGATTTAGATAAAAAAATCCCTGACTTATCTCTATGTCGAGGAGTCATGCATGCCGATTTGAAAGTATTAAGAATTTTTTCCTCTTTTTCCAAAATAACAGCTAATTCAGGAAACTATATGATTCTTTTCTTTTTGAGATAAAGGATAACACATGTAACTTGATGATAATTAAAGAAAATGCAAGCCTTAAAAATGATTCCAAAAAGTGATGGAAACAATAATTACAACAATAATGTTGTCCTCATGTTGTTCTCAACTTTAATTGTTAACCTAGGGCTCATACAAATTTAAGAGGAGGTGTACATGTACAACACACATTTTCTGTACTTATGATGTAGCTACTAATCCTAAATAATGAATCTATTGGCTCAAGTGAAAGGAAATCAATTCATGATTGGTCACAAAGACTCATTCAAAACTAAATCTACTAAATCAACCTCAACTAACTCTACTTGCAAGTAAAGAAATATATCATTATGAAGTTCTAGAAATGAAAGTGATAACACTACTTGTTTGTCTATTTAATTGTATTAAGTTGCTACATAAATTATTAACCGAAGTTGGTAAACTTGTGAAGTGCAAGTGCACTATATATGCCCTCATCAAGTGAAGTCAAACATGTTTTACTTTTACTAAGATTTTGTTGAAGTTATGATATCCTATTAAGTCTATGGATGGTATGGTTGGATAGTTCTCTCTGATACCTTTCCAATGGTATATCACACTCTAAAAAAACTCCTCTTTGATGAGAATTAATGGTCATTTGAAGATCAACGTTAGGTAAAAGTCCTGAACTATGGGGAAAAACCGATAAACCCCAAATTTGTTAAGTATCACATATGTTATATATCAAATCAAGATTCCTTATTAGATAAATGGTGAACAATACCCTAACTTGAATGATGTACAACCCCATTAAAATTTAATCATTTTTGTATATATCCAAAGAATTTAGTAGTCATGACAGGTAGATTATATTTCATCCTGCACATAGATTAACCCCTCTCTAAATAAATAAATATGTGACACGTGGAAAACACGTAGTAGTCATACACATGGCAAGTTGTAGTTGGATGAAAGTGATGACGTAGCAATGATGATGACATGGCAGTATGGTGACACGTGGAATCTGACTACACGTTGAATGAAAATGATGTTTGGTGACACCTCAATTTGATGATGTTAGAAGGATGATGTTGTAGTATCGATGACTATCACATGATAGGTACAAATGGAAATTTCTAATTGTTAAAACACCCAAAAATGTGTGACACATGGTACCTCTCACAGGCTACAATGTGGCATGATGATTCCATGGTCACATCAACACATGAATGACCATGAACCCTAAGGAATAGGTCACATGAATTAAAGGGCCATGCCCAAAGGACCATGACACAAAAATAATATGGGTCAAGTTCATATGGTCGACTCCTCTAGAAAACTTGGCTCAACTGTCAACCCCAAGGTCAGCTCATATGCCTCGAGTTTATAATGAATTTGTATATATGTGTTCATATGTGTGTGTGGCCAATGTCCATTCATTGCATCTATCAAATGAATAGTTAATTAGCTTAGTTGTGATAAGGAACAAACACTTTTCTAAGGTCCTATGGTAAAAGTGGTTATCTGGTTTTACTCTACTTCAATGTGATTCATTGCAGGATCAGGTCACCCATTTTAACATCTTAGCGCTCATCTGAGATTCTATGGTTGAGTATTTATTTGGTCTCACTTTGTTATAATGTGATTCGTGGTAGGATCAAGATATCCCTTTTGACATCCGAGCTCTTATCTGAGGTTTTGTGTTTGAGTGCTTATTTGGTTTCACTCTATTTCAATAAGACTTGTATTTATGATTGGGCCAACCATTTTGAAATCCTCTTAGAATGATGTTCCATTTGAGGATGTTTATACACCGATTGGAGTGAAGAAAATGAGCAGTAGGATTACTTTAATGTGTGGTTCGTACAAAGTAGGTTGGTAGTTCAATCTTTGGTTTGTATGTTGATTTTTTGGTTTTGCAAGGTTATTGGTGTCTTGGTTTTACTTTTATCAAACCCTTAAATTGACATTGTATAGAATCCATAAAGGTTCATTTCGTAGAACACCCCCTATTTTTATTCTTTTGTTGAAAATTAATTTTTATATAGTTCTATATGGGTTTTTGGATTGATTTTGAGCCAAATTGAATTATGGAAGAGGGGAAATGATTAGAACTCAGTGGTGATTCATCTAGAGGTCATGAAAAGTCATGAAGATACGTTTTTGGTCCTGCAAATTTATATTTATCGTTTTAGGATGATTTTTGAGTAGGTGTTATATAAATGGTTAAATCAAGATGGGGGAATGTGTCATGATATCAAATTGATGAACAAATTGTTGTGAGCAGGTTATGAGTAGGTTATAAAAAAGGCTATGACAAAAGTGTGACAACAACAACATGATTAGTTCTGAAGGCCTCTATTGAAAATCTTGTGGATCCAATTTGAAATATTGTGAAAAGTGGTCCACACCAGGTTGAAGAAGCAAGTGGTTTCCTCCAATGAGGTTGGTGCATCAATCAAGTCGTATCCTATTGCAGTGGATGCTTGCACATTTCTGAGGTTGGTGCCTTAATTAGGTTGTAGCCTATTGCAAGTAGTTGCTTGCACATCTTGTGAGTTGGTGCCTCCATTAGGTCGGTTCCTGCAAATCTACGTAAATAAATTGAAGAAGATGAAAAAAAGAATGTGTGGTTTTCTCCCGCATGGGTTTCCATGTAAAAGCATATTTTCTCTTGTGTTAATGTGAAGATGGATTCTTGATGCATATATTAATCTATTATTATGATGCAAATTATTTTTGTTGCACTACAATTATTAATGAAATGCTTTGATGTTATAAGTTTTCCACTACACGGATTCAACCCCACCCTACCCTCTTAGAGTGATATTTGGTATAACAGAAGGTGCATGGAGAAAAGGGTTGTGTGGAGGAAAGGGTGGTGGGTTTTGTGATGATGTGGTATGCAAAAACTTTCACAAATCCTTGAAAATAGTTTATTATGGGTATATGCAAATGGATGGTCATGTGGAGAGAATGGTTATGTGTAGAGAAAGTACTCCGTGGAGAAATGTGAAGTGGGGGAATACTTCCTGATAAATTGGAAAGTGACTACGTAAAAAGCGAGAAGAGATTAGGTAATTCCACATTAAATAATATATAGTTAGGAAAATGGAAAATAGATAAATAATATGAATAATAGAAATAATGATAAATGGATGTATTGGATATACATGGGGGAAAAGAGTGATATCTTTGGCATCTGACCTTTATTTTTTTATTTTCTAAAATGCTAGACGAAGCTGAGACATAGGGTTGTCTAATGAAAAGATGAAAATGAGAAATTTATTTGTTTGTTGTATCTTTTATTTCGTTTTTCTTTTTCAAAAGAAAAACCATCCTTGTTGTCTTTGCATTAAGAATATTAAAACTAACTAAAATCTCAATTTTTTAGAATCACTCCATTTGGTGTGTGACATAGAAACAAATCAACACCATTCTAAAAATCCTAAAGAATTATTTCTCTTCCTAAATAGGGTGTTTCACAATTGATTTATTTTTGTTGTTTGCTACTTCTTAGTATAGAATTGGGGGATTCATATAAAAAAATCCCTAACTTATCTCTAAGTCAAGGAGTCATGCATGCTGACTTGAAAGTGTTAAGATTGTTTTCCCATTTTTCCAAAATAATAGCTAATGCAGGAAACTATATGATTCTTTTCTTTTTAAGATAAAGGATAACACACGTAACTTGATGATAATTAAAGAAAATGCAGGCCTCGACAATGATGCCAAAAAGTGATGGACCCAATAATTACACCAATAATTTTGTCCTCATGTTGTTCTCAACTTTAATTGTTAACCTAGGGCTCATACAAATTTAAGAGGAGGTGTATATGTGCAAGACACAATTTCTATAATTATGATGTAGCTGCTAATCCTAACTAATAAATTTATTGGCTCAAGTGAAAGAAAATAAGCTCATGATTGGTCACAAAGACTCATTCAAAGCTAAATCTACTAAATCAACTCTCAACTAACTCTACTTGCAAGTAAAGAAAGATTCCATTATAAAGTTGTAGAAATGAAAGTGTTAACACTACTTGTTTGTCGATTTAATTGTCTTAAATTTCTACATAAATTGTCAACTTGAGTTGGTAAAATTGTGAAGTGAAAGTGCACTATATATGTTAGAAGCCTTCATATTATTAATGTGTATGATTGAGTTATTGAAAAATTATTTCTAAGGATGTTTTGTGTTCCTATTTTACTCTTTAAAGAAAAATAAAATTAACATATTCAATCTCAATTACATTCTTTCTCACTCCTTTCTAATGAAATTGAAAATGATCTTCACACTTGCAAAATGAAACTAAAGAAAATTCATACTATGTCATTAAATTAAGAGAGCTTAACCAATATATTGCAACACAAATTTAATCTATAAAAGTAGAATTATTGATCTAATGTTCTAGCAATCCTTTGCATAAAGACAAAAATGAGTTTGACTTTCTTGGGTTGTGTTATATTCTTTCCATGACTAGCCCACGTAGTTAATTGGGGGTTAGAGGGGGGGAGGTCACAGGGGGTTTGAGGTGTACCCGTAACCCCACTTTATGGGGTCAAAATTTTGGTTTTGGACCCTATGTTAGGTTGGGCGGACCCACCTATGGTTTTGTGCATCATTTTCACATATGTATTTTGGACGCGATGGTTTTTGGTCCATGGTATTAGATGCTTCGACATGTATAAATATGTATTGTAATGTTGAAAGGAACATAATGAAAAATCAAGCTGGTAGTCCCGGTTTTGGGATTTAGGGGAAAGTCTCTATGTATATGTGTTTTATGTGTTATGCTCTCGCATTGTTTATTTTATGTGTTTTAGAATTCGTATGCAGGTAATTTCTGTATGGGGTTAAAACCTATAGACTTCTAGTTAAAACGAAAACCACACATCTACTCATTATCAATCACTCATGCTTTGAAATGAAACACTGTAAAGAAACCACTCATGCTCTGAAATGAAATACTGTAAATAAATCACTCATGCTCTGAACTGAAATACTATAAATAAATCACTCATGCTCTGAAATGAAATATTGTAAAGAAATCACTCATACTCTGAAATGAAATACTGTAAAGAAATCAATCATGCTCTGTAATGAAATATTGTAAAGAAGTCACTCGTGCGATGTAATGAAACTATAATGAAATCTATGAAACGAAATTACACTACAATTAGCATCATTATAAATCAACTTGAAAATAATGATTAGTGAAATCCTGCTATCACTATCTAATTGAAATCAACACTACAAAATGATTCTAAAACATGTAAATAACTATAACAAATGATAAAGAAAAGATATGAAAATGAAAAATTTTCTCTGTTTGCAGGGTCCCTCCACAAATAGGTTTTCACATAACTTTAATCGAACAGTCAGCTACGCATCAAAACTTCATTCTTCATTAATAGGTAAAAATAGAGTTTAAAACAATATTGTTGCATATATCAAAAATTAACCTCCTGTTCATGTTTATTGAATGATATTTATAAAAACCCATGTTAATAACTGCTCGAGGATTTTATGCCTACCCTAGATAACATAGTTCTAATTTTAGCTTCTAACAGATATTAAAATATCATTTTCTCACGATTTTCTATTTGGCAAAGAAAATTGTGATGTGCAAGGATTTCAAACTCTGACTCACCTGTTCAACATGTTGACTTTTACCCTTTGACCATGCAATCGAACAATCCTTTGATGATATAGTTCAAATGAATAGGAGGAAATCGTTAAAGGGATCAATCTCCACCTATTCATATCTTTTTCCTCTTAGCTCGCACCTCAAATCCTGATAAACCCTGGAATCAACTACAGAAACATATATTAGTTGCAGAATTGCATGAATTCGGTAGCTCATACAAACATTAATTCAATAATAAGGAACATTATTAAAGATGAAAGATAATACAATTAAATACCTTACAATTACAGAGAGGAAAGATTGGTAAGGGAGAGTGTCAAAATGAAGCATTCATGAGGCTCTACACTACTTTGAAGAATAAAAAGGCTATTGCTAAATTGCATAAACAAAAATTATATACTTTACAAAATGCAAAATGTAGGAAACAAAAGAATTCATAATTAAATTCAAAATAATGTTGTCCTATTATTAATTTCCCTTCTTTTAAACCATATTTTCTAGTTCCATTGATGAAGAAATAGAAAGAATATGCATTGAAATAAATAAAATCGCCCAAAATGAAGGATTTGTGACTATCATATACGATCATTAGTAAAGCTACTCAAAACTTTGTAGTGTTACAGGAAACTCCTACAAGAAATTCAAGATTGCAAATTAAAGTGACAAGATGCTTCTCTAAGGTCAAATATTCATCACAGAGCCTAAATCATTCATGTGATAATCATAAGGTTCACTTAGGAAAGAAAAGGCACTATTAAATATACCCTCTATAGGAACATGAAAACCTACCATACATGAATCCACTTGCAACAGAAGGAAATGCATAAATAATTTCAACATAATAAAACATTTAAATAAAAAAAATTAAACAAAAATTTAAAAAAGCACACAAAAATCCCTAGATATTTTGTGGATGTGTCTTCCCCGAGGTGATTAGAGCCCTTCAATAAATCACACTAGTTGGTTAAATAATAGAATTGCTTCTTCATTAAACTATTGAAATGAATGAAATAAGTTCTTGATTATAAAACTTGAAATAGGCAACATAAGAGGATTGATAAGAAAAATCAACTAACTCTTGAGGTTAAGCATCAAGTTCTACTTATACAAAGTGTGGGGAATAACCTCTTTGGTAGTTGGGATGATCTCCCTAAAAGATCCCTAAATCAAGGCTTTATTTTTATTGATGTCTCCTAGTTGTTTAAAAACATTCATCCAATAGATTGTTTCCCTTAAATTCCCACATGTGATTGAAGGTCATGTTCTTCTATAGGATGGAATAATATTCTTGAAATATCTCCCTAATTTTGGATGATACCATCCTCAAAAAAAATCTCAAATCATTCAATTTAGTTTCACAAAAGGTCAAAGTATCCAAAGGTGGAGTAATATTTTGAGCAACATTAGTGTACACATAATAATCATGCATCTATCAAATTGTTTGTTAATTCAAGGTCAAAAACATGTAGAGTTGATGAAATACCATTAGAGATTATCTAATAGGATGTACATTATGTAGACCCATCGAGAGTGGTGCGATATTTTTTTGTATTTTAATGAGTACATAATTAAAAAAAAAAATCAAAAGGACTTATAATATGGGTAACTAAAGTTTTGCATAATATTTTTTGTAATTGGTGATGACCTGTCTCTACATCAATGTTATTTAGGTTCAATGGAAAGATAAAAAAGTATGCATACCAAAAGAAACAACTTTTTGGGAAACTTGGAGATGCATATATGTTTGAACATAACATTCTTCAATCTTCCCATCATTGACATATCTATTATATCGCAGGATATCATGTCATAGTATGGCTATTTTATATGACCTATGATTAGGCTATGTTGTATAGAAATAGTTAGCGGTGAACATGTAGAAGTGATAAGCTCCTTTCTGCATTAACCCTTGAAAAAAATTGTTTAGACTTGGAAACATGTTTCTTTATAAAAATATTGGTAGTTTGGTCCTATGATGATTCAAAATGTGTAACCTTTTGATTTCAACAAAATTATGGGTGTAATAATTTGATCACTTCATACACTCTCAACCAACATTGCATTGATAACCATGCATAGATTTTCATAGCTTGGAGCCCATGGCTGCAAGACAACCCATTGATGCCAAAAACCCATTGATAAATGAAAACTAGTTTATATAGCTACATTGGCATCCCTTCCGTTGCATGTTTTTCTATGGTTGCTTAAAATATAGTTGGCCATCCACTTTGAATGTTTTTGCATATTCAAAGAAATCGTTTGTTGTTCCTTAGGCTATTACTAGATAGGGAATAATTCTAATGCACCCTATCGAGGTAAAAACCTTTCCACCTTAGGCTTATTGAAAGAATCCAATAGTGAGAGGAGGTAATCCTTAGATATAAATGTTTTAATTTAGATTTTATTAAACTGTTGAAGAAAAATGGAATTTTTGTCATAAAATGAAACATTAATACAATATTGGAGGGATAATTTATGCAATATCTATTATGGGTCTTTAATAGTTATTCTCATTTATTAAGGGCACCATAAATTAGTTTCTAGAAAAATGTGAAAGAAGATCAAGTGAAATATGAAAGAACACAATCTTCTTCAAAATAATGTTGTTAAAGATAAATATTGTTTACTGGAGAACATTTCCAAAAGTTCATTTATATTGAGCATTCCTTAATACATGAATTCAAGAACATGTTAACACACTGCTACTGCTACGAATTATAAATTTTTATAGAAAACCCTTTTATGCATGAACATAATAATCTTCGATTTCAGCATAGTTTAGTAATAAGCATGAGATATGAAATAGAATACATTTAATTCAACATTCATTATCATCCATGCAAGAATCATCATGTGAACAAATTTAAATATTATTACTAATATATTAAATCTTTCATAAATACAAAGATAAGTTTTTGATATTGAATCTTTGAAAACTTTCCTGATTTAAAATTAGAAGTTTTTGTTGAATGTTTCAAAAAATTGACAAGAAGGAATATATAAAATATTGATTGAATAGAGTATCAATCTTTTGAAAACTCAAAACGGCCATAAAAATCCAAAAACTTAAAATCAACTTTATCTTACCCGTGACTAAAATGGATTATACAATCAAGTTCTCTCTTTAGTCCATTATCAATTTTTTTTATTTTTTTTCCAACTTTTATCTTCTTTCCCCTTAACCATTTTTTTTTTAAAATAATGATTTCCAAAAATAATAAAGATAAAGCAATTTTATCTTACCTGTGACTAAAATGGATTATACAATCAAGTTCTCTCTTTAGTCCATTATCAATTCTATCTTTTTTATTTTTCTAACTTTTATCTTCTTTCCCCTTAACCATTTTTTTGTTAAAATGATGATTTCCAAAAATAGTAGAGATTGAAACTTAAAATTTTTTGGAAACATAATTCCTTAATATTATGCCTAGAATATATATGACTAGTCCTTCCAATCTTGTATCTTTCATTTTCCTATTCAAGGTTGAGGTAAGTGACTTGGGAACTTGCATTAAATACCTAAATGCTATTTTCTAAATTTTATTGTCATTCAATCTTATATCCTATTGCCATTTTATCAAGATCAAGCATCACTTTCATAATCTCATGTTCAAGAGACTTAATCTCTCCTTTGCTCAGTTAACTTTTGGCTATAGAATAGTCATGCCAACTATTCCTTTATCATAATATAGTAAAGTTAAAAGCATAGGAGGTGTTGATCCTTCTTGTTTCAAAAGATAATCTTTCTTTCGATTGTTTGGATTATTTTTTTATTCAAAACTATTTATTGAACACATTAATGCCTTTTCTAGATACTGAAATTTCTTTAAATCTTCCCAATTCTCGTGATAGTTTATTCTAAAATATTTGAGTTCGTTTTCTACTTGCTGTAATTTGAATAGTTGAAGTAAAATACTTCTAAAAAATATTTCCACTAACATCTTTTCTCCTCTTTTTTTCCCTAAATCTTTCCTCTTTGATTCTTTCCCTAATTCCAAACTTGAATCTATCATCATTCTCATTGGAAATAGCTCGCTCTCATATTTATCCATTAGGTATTTTACTTTTGTAACTTTTTATGTAATTTAACTTCTCTACTATCTCCATAAGAAAGTCCATTTCCTTTGTTATAATTCTACATCTTGGATTCATTCTCATTATTGCAATTGAACTCACCACTTCATTTATTAAATGTGGCAGTTGGTCATCTTCAATTAAGATAACTTGAGTTGGAATTTGTTTCTCACTAGTTGATTCTTTTTTAACACTCTATTTCATACTTGATAAAAAAAAATGTGCCTATAAGACCTCCTACACTTCTCCCTAAATATCTTTGTTTTCCAAAATCAGTACTTATGAATGTACATGATGTAGATATGGACTAGGGTTGATAGCAATTCTTAGATTATAAATATCATGATGTGGAACATTGGCGAATCTCACTAGTACCTAATATGCAAACTATAAAATGTTTATTGATATATTTGTAAAATTATTCAAATTTATAATGATTTTATATATAGTCTCTATATAATGTTGGCGATTTTTAAGTTAAAATGATTTTATATTTTAAAATTTTGGCGAAATATTTTTAGAAAAAATGGAAATAAGTGAATATATTTTTTGGAAAAATCATAGAAAAATAGCCCATATGGTAATAGTAGCACCTAAAATTGTCCATGATCATAATGCATTATGCCAACTTTTCTTGTTTTAAAATTAAAAGATTTCATCATTTTTTCAACCATAGTCGCTGCTTACCTGCTTTGTACTATGAAATGGAACACTTATTTAGGTAAAAAAAGGTAACCTTTAGATTTCTTGAAGAAAATTGAAAAAGTATAAATTTAATCTCTATCTAATATACTCAAGTACAAAAATCTTGGGAGTTAGGAAAATTGGAAGAAAATATAGTTTGGGCTCTGAACCATAAATTCTAATAATTACGCATTCTTTAAATAAATATCAATATCCTACTCTATGATTTGGGCACATCTACAAAACTTATTTGCACTCAAAGAATAATATTGGGGTTGTTAATTATGCATCATTGTATAAATAGTGTACATGAATTGCTCCACAAAAATTTCAAAACCATAACTTTTTTCTCTATCTAATATACTCAAGTGCAAAAATCTTGGGAGTTAGGAAAATTGGAAGAAAATATAGTTTGGACTCGGAGCCATAAATACTAATAATTGTGCATTTTTCAAATAAATATCAATACCTTACTCTATAATTTGGGCACATCTAGAAAATTTATTTGCACTCAAAGAATAATCTTGTGGTTGTTAATTATGCATCACTATATAAATAGTGTACATGAATTGATCCACAAAGATTTCAAAACCACTCCGTTGATCTTGATCTTAAATAATTCTTGTTCACTCTAACACTAGAAACAATTCTTGTTCACTCTAACACTAGAAACAATTCTTGTTCACTCTAACACTAGAATAGGTTAACTTTGATGATCAGTCTTATTTAACCTTAAATGTTTAAAATGATAAAACTAGAAATAAGTAATAATATAGAAAAAAACAAAATTGATAAGTATTTTAAAGAGTAAAATTGAAAAAATTTCTTATAATAACATTAAACAAGTACTTGAAATGATTAAACTTCTCTAATTATGTTATTTTAAAAATAAACCCTAAATTTTATCATCCATAATACATTCATTATTATAACCCATATAGAACATGGCCATGATTTTTTTGGATAAGAATAATTAACGCAAACACTACAAAATTCTCAAGTAATAGTTTTAGTTGTAAAGATTGCTTCTGCTCAGTTATTAAGGAATTAAAGTATGTGTTTAAAACCTCTTCATCAAGAATTATCTAATTATTTAGTAAGGAATTAAAGTATGTGATTAAAATCTCTTCTTCAAGAATTCTCTAATTATTTAGTAGTAGCATATCAAATACAACCTCTGTAGTAATTGGAAAAATCACTCCATGTGTGTCATGTGATTTTCCCCGTGCTTGTTTTAGGTCATAAAGACTCCAGTACATTCGAAGAAACTTAGGGAAATGGTAATTCAGTGGGGGAAATTTCCTGTGCAAGGCCACATATGGTAATGTATTAAGGGCATATTTAACCATTGTTAAAAAAATTGGTGAGCTTCACGAGAATTTTTAGAAGTAAGTGGCTCAAAACATTTTCATCTCTTTCCATTAAGTGATTGAAATGAGAATTCTAAGAAATAAATTATACATGAATAACCATTTTTCATCTTTGGCTATGTTTTGTTTTAATTTAACTGTGAAGTTTTCCTAATACTTCCAAAATAACATATTTTGTTTCAATTTAGCTGTGAATTTTTCCTAATACTTCCAAAATAACATATTAAATAAGATTAAAAAAATAAAACTTATAGTAATTGTTATACTTAAATATTGAATATTTGATTGTCACAAACTTGAATTGTAACCGAAGTATTTTTACAAATCTTTCTCTAAGTTTTCATCCACATAATGGGGTTTGAAACGAAATGAACACCTTTCTTAAAAATTGCATTGGTTTCGTATTAAAATGATTTAACCTAACATAGCAATGACCAAGTTAAATTTTAATTTCACCCAAATTGATATATAATCATTAAATTATAATCTACCACATTAATGGTGGACTAATTCAATACTAATCCATTAGTTGGTTCGAAGAGGCTATGTTATTAGTTTTGAAACTATTTTTGTGCTCTACAATTGATAGGAAGCCACGAAATGAATCAGGTGTTTTCCCATTTTTGAAAATAAAAACCAAATTTAAAAATCTATAGTTCACACTTCATAATTGATACTTACCCTTTATCTTTATAAACTTACATTATTAGATCTAGCATGTGACTAAGTTTATAAAAATCATTATATTATGAGTTTTGAACCACGTTGGATTAACTTCAAGTTTATTCAACACCTATTAACCTGTATGGTATAAAATACTTTTTTAGACATAAATAAGCTTTCTTTTCACATCATTCATTTAAGAGTTTTACTAACAATGTTTTACTAACAATGGTTTTCACTAAACCTTGGATTGAATTTGAATACATGATAATATATTAATCTAGTTTAACCAAAAGTAAGGTTGTCGAGGAATAATCTTTAAGTCAATTAAAGTTGTAACATTGTTGAAAGAGGCTTTGGTGATCTTGGGCCATCCCTAAGTTCTTTATTCTTTTAGTTGAATTATTTTGGAAAATGATAATTTTCTATTTTGTTTATAATTATTGAATTTAGTTAAATTTTTATTTTAATATATTTTTCATGGCTTTCTAATTTGGTGGTGATTAATAAATTGTTATGGATATTTTATTGGATAGCTTTACACAACAAATCTAATGAAAATATCTTAAAATTTGAAAATCTATACAAAAGATTAATTTTCTTTTGATTTATGGATTTATCAAATTATTCATTTTTGCTTATGTGTGCAATATATAAAATGTAGAAAATAAAGAATAGATAATAATAAAAAAATCACACACAAACAACACTAATGCCAAGATACAATCTGGGAAACTCTTTCTCTGCTTTCTCTTTCTCTGAATGGAATTGGTGCAAATATAAAGGATTGAAGCCTATGGCCCGTTGGCTGCTACGAAACACAAATACTCTATGTTCTTCTATATTTCTATCCACTCTTAGCTACTTTGCTCTATTATGGAATAAAATGCACTAAAATATAACGGGGTTGTAATGGCATCTTCTTGAATTATGGTGGTCAATCACGATAAGTCAACTTCCAAGGGGCATAACTTTTTCATGTAAGATCTAATTGACATGATTCTTGCATCATCGAAAAGGTCTTTGATTATGGAGTAGCACTAGTGGGTGCCATGCTTAAGAAACAAAGTCCCCCCCCCCCCCCCCCGATCCCCCCGGCCCCCCTGACCCCCCAAAAAAATGCTATTTAAAGCGTCAAAATTCACCTAAAACATTTGTGACCCCATTTCTCCAAACTGGGTCCCATTGCTAAAATTGCTCCCATAAGTTGAATTCTCAACTTTTTCCACCCTAATAACATTGAGATGGATGAAAAGTAATAAAATGATCCGATCCAAATTAGTTTGACAATACTTGTGATTTTTAAATTATTAGGTAAACTTGACTCGGGGAAAGAGCTAAAGTTGATCGGGTAAATAGTGGTGGTTTTGGGTCAATGGTTCTTTAGTTTCCCATGGTTTTGTGCCCATGGAGTTCATTTAAAGGAGCCTCTAAAAAGATGAGAAAAACTCTATTGTAAGGGGCTAGAAAAGTGAGCTGTGAAGGCTCACTTGGTTATCTTCGTTAGAGATTTGGTCAAAGACTAGCATAATTCCATTAGTTGGGTTTTTGCTCAAAGTTGAAATTTACCCAAAATAAATATTATGTCTATTATATTTGATATTTTATGGTTATTATTATATTAATATGTTTCTGCTTAGTATATATAATATCTCTTAGTAAATATAATATCTCTCCAGTAAAAAAATTACGTTAATTAATCATCATGAAATTTGACTTTATTAAGGATAAAGCATAGATCCTCCGTTTAATGGAAGTTGGTTTTTTTTTGTATACTCATGTCTGTATATGAAACCCTACCACGTCACCTTCAACCCTTCCATGAACTCTTTGTTCCTATGAAAAAATAAAATTTATATTTTCATAACATTCTAAAGTGGCATATCACATCATACAATGTAATGTGTGTGAAAGTAAACCTAGCAAACATTTACAGGAGAATGTCCTGTGAGAAATGACAACTACTCTGAAGAGATAGTTTAAACTAAGAGTTACTAATACAAATCATATTTTATGTACAAACATTGCACATCTAAAGTGTCATATTAAGAATCGAGAAGAAGCACAAATATCAACAAAATATTATGTCTATTATATTTGATATTTATGATTATTATTATATTAATATGTTTCCTCTTAGTAAATATAATATCTCTCCAGTAAAAATTTTATGTTAATTAATCATCATGAAATTTGACTTTATTAAGGATAAAGCGTAGATCCTCCGTTCAATGGAAGTTGATTTTTTTTGGATACTCATGTTTGTATATAAAACCCTACCACATTACTTTCAACCCTTCCATGAACTCTTTATCTTTAATTCTCATATCGATAAAGTTTCTTGATTTGTCTATATAGTGTTGTGGTCCTTAAACTCTGTGCTCCTATGAAAAAATAAAATTTATATTTTCATAACATTTTGAAGTGACATATCACATCATACAATGTAATGTGTGTGAAAATAAACCTAGCAAACATTTACAGAAGAATGTCCTAACACAAATCATATTTTATGTACAAACATTGCACATCTAAAGTGTCATATTAAGAATCGAGAAAAAACACAAATATCAACAAAATTGATAATAATAATAAAAAACAAAAAACATGCCCAACACAGCTAAGACACATGGCAGGGAATAAAAGAAATAAAGACTTCTAATCATATTTTATGTACAGACATTGCACATCTAGAGTATCATATTAAGAATCGAGAGGAAGCACAAATATCAACCAAATTGATAATAATAAAAAAACAAAACAAAAAACATGCCAAACACCAGCTAGGACACATGGCAGGGACTAAAAGGAATAAAGACTTTAAAAAGGAAAGGCCAAACGAAGTATTTATGGGAGGAAGAGCATCATTGGTCCCCCACCCTTTGAACTCATAAAGAGCAACAAGGAAAATTATGGAAAGAAGAAGGAAAGGACTCAACGTATTGTGAAAGAATGGCCGTAAGGTGACACATGGGCGACAAATTTATTGAGGTACGTAAAAGTAAAGCTAAAAAGAAAAAGACAAAACATGTACATTCATATTCTGGTTACAGCCTAATATTTAATCATAGTTATATGTGTGACCGACGCAACATTTATAGATTAATGTTTTTCTTTTAAAAAAATCATTATTAAAGGTGAAGGTCTTTCATTAAATATTGACGACCGTCTACAACATTATGCTACAACATTATGCCAATTAGAAATGGGATCTAAAAGTAAAATTTAAGTTTCACTTTAATAATTATGTCCATTGACGAGGTGCATGTGACAAATCAATTGTTCATTGAAAATTAATTTGATAATTTCTTAAAACAAAGAATTGAAAAGTAGTTTGTATTATGTAAAAAAACTAAGATTACTGTAAATTAGTAAAATATAGTCTATAGTTTAATGGGTGTACAAACTTGGATTAAGATTGAAAGTGACAAAAGTTCAGTCAATTTTGAACCCAAAAAAAAAAAGTTAAAACCAAATTATAAGGTAGATTTTATGGTAGTACACACAGATCCATGGAAATCTAAAAATTGATTTTCTTTTAAAAAAAACTTATAAGGTAGATTTTACAGTAAGACACAAAGATTTATGGAGCTCTAAAAATATTAAATATATAAAAGGAGTAAATACCATTGCTTTTGGTTGTTTTTGGCTGTTTTTATAGGCTTAATGGAGAGGGGGTCACACTAGTTAATTAAATACGGAACATTAGGGTTTTCTTCTTTCACACCTGCTTTTCTGGTTAGAATTAATTTGATAACAAAAAGGTTTATTGAGTTGCTGTGAATTAACTTTTCAATGATGAATTGAAGTGTCTCATTCTGCTTTAATTTGTTAACTTGTCTTTTGTTTTTTTTTTCCTAATAAGTGTTGGATGTATAGAGCCTTGGCCTTCTAATATTTTTTCCTATTTCCTATCTCTAGTAATTTGTTTTTCCCATACTTAGTAATTTGTTAAAATGGTGCAAAGGTATATCTTTAAAATTTGCTATATTTTATAGTGTTATAAAAACTATTCTAAGTTGTTTATTTTATTTACTTTACAATAAGATTAAAGCAATGGTATACATATATTTTTTTTAATTTATTAATTTAATGTATTTTTGGATGTTGTTAAAAAAATAAAAATAAAAATTATGTTGATTATAGGGTTTTGTATTGATAGTTGTTAAAACATTACCCTATCACCATCTCAATGGCCTCAATGACTACCCCCTATAGTAATGAAGTTGATTGTATATGAATTTTGAAGCCTTATCTCATCTTTTGCTTCTCTAACCCTAGGAAAATCTACCTCGTCATTTTTTTCTTAAGCCTGAGGGAGTTCACTCATCCCTAGGAAGGTTGACCCCTCTATAATGCTGAATTTTGTTCCATGAGGCCTTTTATGGTCATGATATCTCTATTAGATCCTTGAATCCTCTATCACAGTTAGTTCCTTATCTGCTTCACTTTGATCTTTAGGATTTCTTTACAAGATGACCCTTTTATTCAATTAAAAGCATCTTCAGTGGGTGTCTTTATGCCATGCTCCTATATTAGACCATTGGCAGTGAATTGATATGTTTCCTTCCAAGATTCACTCTGGATGCTACTAAAAGCATGTTTATATAAATTTAAGGATGTTTCCATCATGAGAAACTAGTTGGGGATGTTGTAGACAATTGTTATGTTGCGAGTTGAGGTGGTCTCAAAGGGTCCAACCTCCGTCCATTCCACTAGTGATAAAAAAGGAACAATTTAGCTTTTTTTACAAAAGATGGACTAATTTGTAAACTCACTAGCCTCTATCTAAAATTCACAGCTCCACATAAATGGATTTCTTTTAGTTGGACACCCATAATCAAGGAAGAGGGTTTTGTTTATCCATGTACAAAATCGTTAATCATTGTTGAATCGAGCCTAATGGAAGAAGATAGATACCCTATTTGTTATTCAAGGCCATGGTATTGGGGCAAGCACAATTATGTATGATGTCATGGTTTGCAACATTCAATCCAATGACTCATACACTATCCATAACTCTAGTATGGGAAAGGGTGACCAACCTCATCCTATACTTATAAGGTTTTCACTCATTGTAAGAGATAGGAAATACCTTGGGAAAATATCATTTCAGAAGCGCATGGATATAATACAAGGATATTACTACATATGTTCATGTCTACATGGACATGGACTTCAACAAAAGATTCTTGGTAGAAATCTATCTTATTACCAAATATTACAATAGGAGACAAAATCCTCACTTTGAGTAGGTTGTCTTTAGGTGTAGGGCATGTTTTGAGATCAAGCATATTGTAAACCAATGCATTAAGATATTAAAACACACCTCTCTTCTCGAAAGCCTCATAAAAAATCCATATGGTGGGTAGTGCTATCTAAGGATCACTCCCTTATTATCAAGGACCTTCCATCAGTAGCAATAATGCAACCTTAGATAATTAAACTTTTATCCAGTTTGCTAGCATAAAGAAAAATTTAACTTTATGTACAGTTGTTATGCTTATCCTAAGGAAATGTAAAAGCATATAAAGAAATAGAAACTTGGGGGGGGGGGGGGACCTTCTAAGACTCCACCCTAAAGAACTCCCCCTATTCAAAAAGGAAAGCACATTGATCAACATTTTTTTCGTACAAACTTTGAGCCAAACCCATAGAATTTTCATAAACTCACTCCTCATTTAAGTTGACTTGTAAACATCCTTAATCAAAAAAAGGGTTAGGAATATGGCCATTAGATTCAAAGAGGTAAATGATGTGATTAAGACATTAGTAGCCTCTAAGCATGTCTACCTCATATAAAAAGGAAACTATGAAATGGAACATGACATGTAAGCATTAATGATGCCCTTCAATGATCAACAAACAAAATAGAAATTAGATTCCAAAAAGAAGAAGAGAAAGACTCGTATAAAAACTTTGACTTCATGATATGACACCATTGCAAGAATTATTAATTTTGCATTTTATTGTGTAATAAAATTATCATATATTTCTCATATAATATAGAAAAGTGATAATATTAAGTAGGAAAAGAAGATTCATTGCTTATAAAACTATTGATAGTGCTGGACCCGCCAACATGTCAAGGGATCTCCCCGGTAAGAAGTCCCAATTAGACCTCAGATCGTTTGGTGTAGGAGTCCCAACAGTGGGTTGTACAGTAATGCCTTGATCGCGGTTTCGCACAGAGGCAAGTAAGATGTCCCTGTTGGTATCAAGGGTGTGACAGCTATAGTAAATCAAGGAAGTCGCATGAGAGATTCTAACACACTGAGGGTGAGGTGAGTGCATCCCTTGGAAGCCTGTAATAGTACACGGCTTGGATGGGAACACACGAGCGAAGATGCATCACAAGCTAGAAATCAAGTTAGCAAGCAATCCAAAGTGATGGCTGATTTCAGAAAGATTCATACATGCTTATACAGAATAGTCCATACATGCATGTGTAAGCAAACAAATACATATATCATTTAGAGTAAACAGGATAGTTGGAATACAATACAACATATGCATGAAACGTGTTGGCTCTATTATATTAAGAAGTGTAAGTTCCAGTCATACAATACATCCATGTCCAACCATTGGTTCTTATAGAGGAATGTTACAGCCACAACCACCTGCTCCTCCAAAGAGATATACTAGCTCTGCGTAGTGGAGAAGCCAATGTGTGTTACAATACTGTCCAAGATTTCTCTAAGATACTCCTATCAAAGCTTGGCTGACCAAAATCCTTTACAATGAGTTATGAGGGACTATTTATAGCAAAGGGTGGGGTGGCCCTTGACATTCCCCTTTGTGACAATTCATCTACCCTCATGACTCTTCATCTACTCTATGATTGTTACATCCAACTATCGACACTTGAACTTACACTTGACAAGACGTTACATTACAATGCACATGTACCCATGTGAGACAAAACAGCTTGAGCAAGCCATGCAAGACATCACTAACACTCAGATCGTTGTGGTGATACCAACTCTTTGACATCCTTGTGATGGTCGATGGTGGCTAATTGATTCCAAGCTTGTTCGTCTGTGATGGTGTTTGTGCTCTCAATCGTGACATCTTACTGAAGAGAACTCTTGCCTCTTTTGCATCCGGGTACATTGATATGGCTCTTCCATCCAACTCGTCTGATAGCATGTGCATGGTTGTCTTGGGTGCTACTAGACCAGGAACATGTTGATGCATAGTGTCTGTGCTTGTTATGAAACCAACTCACAAAAAGATAGAAAAGATAGATCAATGCCTTAGAATTCAACCTCTTCGAGGGGGAAACCTCCTTTACATTACACAAATGAACAATTCTTCGATGATACAAATGACAAAACCTCCTTTCTATATATAGGAGTCTAAGGGGTCACAATATAACCAAGCCGACCTAACAATAATAATATAAAGACAAAAAAATAACAATAGTGGGATTCTATGGGGCACAATAATAACAATAAGGGATACAATGACAATAGTAATGGGGGAATCACTAGTATTATACGGACCTAACATGCCCCTCTCCTTCAAAAAAGTGTTGTCCTCAAAGCTTGAGTAGTTTTGGATGCTTCTGTATAAAATTCTCATCCTCCCATGTGGAATCTTCAACGGGTAAGTTCTTCCACTTGATGAGATACTCTGAAATTAATTGATTTCGTAGTTGTCGATTTCTTGTTTGTTTGACTGCTTCAGGTTCCAATATGATTTTTCCTTCCTCATCAAGTTCTGGAAATATTGTTTGAACTGGAACCTTGTCACCTATAACCTTCTTTAAGCATGAAACATGGAAAATTGGGTGCACTCAGGAAGCTGTAGGAAGCTCCAATTTTCATGCAATAGTACCTATCTTTTGCAACACCTTGTACGGACCATAATACTTTGGTGATAATTTGTTATACTTCTTAGCTTGCTTGAGGGACATTTGTTTATATGGTTGTAGTTGTAGGAATACCCAATCACCTACATCAAAACTTCTTTCATTGCAATGTTGATCTGCCTACTGTTTCATTTTATTCTATGCCAAGGTGAGGTTACCCTTTAAGAGTTGGAGAACTTGTTGCTGATGCTCGATATGATCTTCCACTACTTGAACCTTAGAATTTTCTCTTAAATATGATGTGATGGATGGTGGATGATATCCATAAAGTGCCATAAATGGGGTAATTTTTGTTGCAGTATGGAAGGAAGAGTTATACCACCATTTAGCCAGAGGCAACATTTGACCCATTGTGTCTGTTTATTAGATACAAAGCAACGAAGATATCCTTCGAAACATTTGTTTACTATCTTAGTTTTCCCATCAGATTGAGGATGATAGATGAGCTATGAGCTAACTGAGTACCAAGACAAGAAAATAATTATGTCCAAAAATTTCTAGTGAAAATGGGATCTTTGTCGCTTAAAATAATCTTTGGGTTTCCATGTATCTTTTTAATTGTTTCCATAAATGCAGTAGAAACTGTACTCACTTTAAGTGGATGAGATAATGCACAAATTGTGCATACTTGGTAAGTCTGTCAACTACCACCATGATAACACTCTTTCCTTCGGACTTGGGTAAACCTGTGATAAAATCCATTGAAACCTCATCCCAACGTTGGCTTGGAATCGATAAAGTTTGTAATATTCCTGGGGTCTTAATTGTTTCAACTTTATTTTTTTGGCAAACCAAACATTCTGGCACAAAATTTTGAATATCCAATTTAATGTCGTCCCAAAAAAAATCCTTCTTAACCCTGTGGTAGGATTTTAGAAATCCTGAGTGCCCTCCTAAGGGAGAGGTGTGAAATTCCCTAAGAATCTTTTGTTTGAGTTTGGAATTCTTCCATAGGTATAACTGATCCTTGTACCATAATGAATCAATTTTCCAGCTAAATGTATCAGATCTACTGGGATGTTGTTGTATCTTTTGAATGAGTTCCCACACTTCCTCATCATTCTTCCATTCATCACTTGCTTCGTTTATCCAATCTGGTTGGATAATAGAAATGGTGCAAAGAAATGCTTCCACATCCTCATCCTTTCCTGAGAGTGCATCTACCACAACATTTTTCTTCCATTTTTTTTAGCTAATTTCAAAGTCATAGCCCAAATCTTTGCGACCCATTTTTTCTACTCTTCTGAAGATAATCTTTTTTCTAAAAAGTATTTAATACTATCATGATCTGTTTTTACCTTGAAGTGTCTTCCCATTAGGTAGGGTTGCCATTTCTTAAGTGCATGTAGTATTGCCAGCATTTACTTCTCATAAATAGCTTTGTGTAAATACTTTCCTTTGATTGGACAACTTTCAAAAGAAATGGGTCTTTCTTCTTGCATTAAAACAACACGAATTCCATTTCCTGAGGCATCACATTCCACAATAAAGGATTTTGTGAAGTCCGGTGTAGCTAAGACTGGTGCTTGGCACATTGCTTCTTTAAGATGTTCAAAGGCCTTTGTTGCTTCCGGAGTCCATGAGAATGCATCTTTCTTCAATAATGGTGTTAGAGGTGCTACTATTCTCCCATAATTCTTAACAAACTTGTGATAATACCCTGTTAACTCGAGAAATCCTCGTAGATGTTTTATGGATGTGGGGATTTTCCATTCCTTAATGGTTTTAATTTTGCTAGGGTCTACCTTAACACCTTCATGAGATACAATATGACCGAGATATTCCACCTCTTGTACTCCAAAGAAACATTTGGAGATTTTTGCATATAATTGTTTCTCCTCCAATAGTTTGAGCACCATGTCAACATATTGGACATGATCCTTCCAAGACTTGTTGTAGATTAGTATATCATAAAAAAATACTAACACAAATTTCCTAAGGAAGGGTTTGAAAATGGAATTCATCAAACCTTGAAATGTAGAAGGTGCATTAGTAAGGCCAAAAGTCATGACCAAAAATTCATAATGACCCTCATGAGTTCTAAATTCTATTTTTGGAATATCTTTAGTCTTCATTCTGATTTGATGATATCCTGAATGAAGATCCAACTTGATGAAATAAATTGATCCATGCAATTCATCCAATAATTCATCAATGATAGGAATGGGAAATTTATCTTTAATAGTGAGCTTGTTGAGCTCCCTGTAATCTGGACACATGCACCATGATCCATCCTTCTTGTGAACCAATACTACTGGAGCAGAGAAAGAACTTTGACTAGGTTGAATTATACTAGCCTCTAGCATTTCTGCAACCATACGTTCAATTTCACTTTTTTGGACATAGGGATATCTATAAGGCCTGATGTTTGGAGGAACACTTCCTGGAATCAAATTGATAGCATGATCATGATCACAAATAGGTGGGAGGCCTTTGGGAGTCTCAAATACCTTGGAATGATTGTCCAATACTTTTTGGAAATCTGGAGAAATGGATGGTTTCGATGTGGGAACCTCTAGTGAACATAATTGTGCAATTATGCCTCATTGTTCTTTCTTTAGAAGCTTTTTCATCCCGTTAGAGTTGATTATCTTTCCTGGTTTCCCTGCAATACCCCTTGTTTCTGGAAAAACTAGTATTCCTATAGAATGCTAGCCCTCTAGGTTTGGCAACTACCCTAGAAAAAACAGTTTAAAGTAATTCAACTATTTCTTCTATGTGTAACAGATAAGAGAAAGACAATGGAACCAACCTGGAACTTCTGTTTGATCCCTTGCTTGTTCTCTCTCCCCTTCGACAGAACCCACAACTCCTCTCCATACTTACCATGCTTGGAGAGTACCTGCACAAGTACAACAATAGAAAACCATCAAAGCATCGCAATCTATTACAACATAAACATTACAGAATCAGATATATAATGAACAAATGATAGCATTCACAAATGATAACATTCACAATTGCACAATCATATGGAAGAAATCTCGAATAACTTTATTAATAGAAGAGAGAATTACAACCCAGTTGTCTGATCTAGCATCATCCTCTCAGCTTCAATCCTTCTTCACCTCATGAAATAGCAAGATCACTCCAACAATACAATACTCTTTCCTCAATTACAAACTATCAGCACTTACTTGCAATTCACAACATTCCAACCTCTAGATCTCTTGAATGATGGATCCATTTATAGATGTTTTCAAGGGTGTGAGTCATCTATGGGGTTTGATTAGTGTCCTTCCACTTGTTACACTTGGTTCCATAAGAGAAGAGACAACTGAAGTTTAGATCTCTTACTCATCCTTGGGCGAATTCAGAGAGGCAAGTGGTAGAGGGGAGGTTTCTAGAATATTCTAAGAGCATCCACTTAGCAAAATGTCCCAGACATTTGTCCATTTTCACCCATCGCACCCTATAGAAGGCCTAATCAGTATGCATCACACCCTGGCAGTGGAGAAGTCAGTATGCATCGCACTTTGCCAGTGGGGCAGTCAATATGGTCCAATTTAGTCTATTTCTGGATGGTTTCTCAGATGGAACTTTTTGGGAATGATATATTTAGATGATTATGTTCCTTTAGGATATGAAACGACTCTTTTAGGGGTTGATGAGCCCTATTTTATCGACATATAAGTTTGGGGTTGATGTGCCCAAATATGTCTATAACAGTTGCCCCCTAAAGCATGAAGTCGTAAATATTGATGTCGGGTGAAATGCTTTATCATGAGGATTAGAAGCTTCAAAACTGGAAGGTGACCTGCATAAGTTACAATACGATATATCATCATAATATAATTTCATGATCTAGTTGAGGGAGGCATTCCCATACTTAGCTTTATAAATTTCATTTCATGTACATAGATCAGATAGTCGTCTGCAGATATATACTGGTGATTCTTCAGATATAGAGTCATCATCCATGGTTAGGATGACCATCTGTATAGAGCCTTTGTATATTTGATGTTTTTATATTGCAGCCCAGATGGATGAAACTAGACCCGGGGTCTTCAAACTCGTTCAATCTCCGCTCGATGTACAAGTCAATCCATGTGAAAAGATGTTCTGAAGTCGAACATGGGAAGACACCGCCCGATTACCAACCAATGATGTGAGCTATTAAAAGATGCGAGAGGAATCACCGATAATGATAATGACCCTCAAGGTACTACAATACAATTCACGTGGTGTGAATATATGATCCAATGTCGAACACCACGCAAAATATTTTGGTCGAAGGCCATTGATGTCAACCTGTCACCGGAAGTGAGAAACTTGCCATTGATGTATGCTAGCTTCAAAGCACTAAAAGGGTTGTTTCTAAGTCAACTTCTTGGATAATGAGTTTATGTCAACAAGAAGCGACTCATCGTAGGATGGCCTTGTTGTATCCCGAATCTACGACACGAAATGAAGCAAATGATTTCTGGAGGTGAAAAATGAACTAACGACACAAGGTTTAGGAATAGCGGTCATGAAAAATGAAAGTTAGAGATATTTTAGTGGATGAGACATTAACTGGATGGTGGTTTCTCAACTGAATGACTTCTCTTGAACATATCGGTGACACTGAGATGAATTGGTAGTGTTAACCCCAAAAGATGGCTGGTGTGAAAGACCAATGGTGAGATGACCAGTGAACGGAATAACCCAACCCATCTTAATCATGGAGATGAAGTGAAAGTGTCATGTTCAAGAGCGACCTGCTACCATAAAGTTTTTTTAGGTTTTCTTCCCTTTTTCCCCAGTCATTGCTGACTAGTACCTCTTTATTTTTGTCAAGCTTAAGGAGGATAGCATATGGCTGTTCTATAATTTTCCCTTTCAGCAAACCTGTCGCTATGTTTTAACGAGTCTAGCGATAGTGAAACTTGGCCTCGTTTAGAATGGACAAGTTTGTCACTATTGTTTTAACGAGTTTAACGACAAGGATAACTCGGTCCTTTTCATGTTTAGAGAGTTTGAAAAGGGATGAAAAGGAAACTCCATAAGTTCTTTTTTGTAAAATAATCCCTTATGTCCAAAAAAGGATAAACAATACGAAAGGGATGACATCTATGATCACTTTAACGAGCCGAAAATGACAAGTGCTCGACAATATTTTCATATTTAACAAGTTTGAAAATGGTTTAAAGAGGACTCTTGACATTTCCAATCACTTTAATGAGCTGAAAATGAGAAGAACTCGAATGTTTCATAAGATAATCCCTTAGGTCCGAAAAGTGTAAAATGATACAAGAGGGATGACTTTTTGAATCACTTTAATGAGCTAGAAAGGCCGGTGCTCGACAATCTTTTCATATTTACCGAGTCTGAAAAGGGTTTAAAGAGGACTCGATTTTGAGGAACGAGTGGTGTCTAGGGTAGTAACTAGTTCCGACGAATTTGGAACTTCTCAAAACATGTTTAATTATGTGAAGAGGTTGGTTAATAAGACCATTCATTGCAAGTATTCCTCAAAAGGGTAAAACAACCAAGTGAGAGCGTATCATCGACCAAAGGGATGGTGGTGATGGGAGGTACACAACCAAAGTTCAAAAGGCTGACAAAATGGCAATCACAAAGGTTAATTTATGAGAATGGGTTCATTTTTTGATAAGCTTGAACCATGGGGGAACTATGCTTGGATGGGTTCATTTTTTGACAAGCTTGAACCATGGGAGAACTATGCTTGGATGGGTTCATTTTTTGACAAGCTTGAACCATGGGGGAACTATTCTTGGACTCAGTTTCATTTTTTTACAAGCTTAAAATGGAAAGATATGCTTGAATTCAATTTTTTATTTTCTTTTTATATAAGCTCGAAATGACAAAACTAAAAATTGCAAAAATGGCAAAACTAAAACTAAAAATGAAACTAAAAATGAAAATTTGAAAAATGGGTTCATTTTTTGACAAACTTGAACCATGGGGGAACTCTGCTTGAGCAAAGGGGTGCATGCCCCCAGCATGACGAGAAAAAGAGTCTCTTGTAACCATGCGAAAGTCATTGTGGTGAAGCAGGATGGCTTCGTCCAAAAGACAAAGGTGAATGGTGTGACAGACCAATCACATAACCTACAAGGAAACTTATCTTTACAACTAGGTGCATTCCCCCTAACCTTCATTACCTTTACTAGACTACTCATGGCTACCTGGTAGATGGAATGAAGGTTCAATTGATACCGTTGATGTGAGTGGACCATTTAGGGATGATGATTGACTTGGAGCTATGCTTGGGCTAGGAAATGAAAGCTGGTCAATGGTGACAATCTTGCCTTCATGTTGGAAATGCATCACTTGGAAGACTGTTGAAACAATAGCTTCCATGTTATAAACGTAGTCACACCCAAGAAGTAAATTGTAATCTAACGGTCCTGGGACTACCATCACATTCAGATGAACGGTTTTCCTGCACGGTTTTCATGAGTGAAGGACGTTTAAGATTATGGTGGCGCAGGGTAATTACGTGCAAGCAACAGTTAACACATTTATGCATTTCTTCATAATTTAAAAAAAGGAACTTAGCATTCATTAAAAAAACATGATTTCTACTTAGAAAAACTTTGTACTTTTAATTAATTTCCTCCTAGTTAATATGATAGCATAAATACTCGTCGATGAAATGAAAAGACTTCATATAACTTTCCATAATGACAAATTTCTTATGCCATATGATATAAAAATAACTTGTACTATGCTGCTGATGAGGTGCATGCTCGTACTGATCTTGCACGACTTAAAATTGTATTGTTCTGCTGGTAATTTTCTGCTTATCTTATCACATAGGACAACATGCTTGCACTAGTTCAAGCATAATATCTAAACAGAGAATTTAAGTATAGGCTAGATTTTCACATGATTTCCTCAACTTATACTAGAAATTTTCTTCGCCCTTCCTCGATGCTTCAGAGCATATCCTTTTTCTCTTTGTGTGCAATATCCTGCAATAAATTCATGAGGGAATAAAGAAGTGGGAAAGGGGAATTTTTAGAATGGGAAGGAATTCTGTTACAGGGATTCCAGAAAAGTACCAAAAGAGGGAATAAATAGAAGTGGGATAGGGAAAAAATTCAGGGGTAAAGTGGGATTTCTTCGAAGCAAACAAGGTAAATTTTAGAAGAATTATGGGAAGGTTAATATTCTGGGATTAAAGAAGAAAATTGAGGGAACATTATGAAAGTGGAATATGAAGAAAGGCAGAAAATTTTCTGGAAGGTCTGCCTGCACTGGTGCAAGAAAAATAATTGCAGCGAAAATTAAGCGTTACTTGAATAAAAAATATCCATGCTAATTACCCCAACTGTATAAAGTTTGGTTTTTCTGAACCTACTTCTACTTGGTGATAGCTAGCATATCTAAAGATCAAGAAACATTTTCTTTTTATTAGAAATTTTTGATCTTCCTGCTAGCAAGCTGGTTTTCAGGTTGATCGTTCTATAATCATGTCAGCAAACTAATTTTCATAATTACAGGAAAATAATATTTTTCTTTACTTTTTTTATTATTTTATTATTTTTAAGAATAAGAAGAATTCATGTTTTCAAAATTTTGGTATTACCATTCTCCACTACCGTCCCAAATTGCTATTGGACTTGTTGTGTAAAATCTTTCTTGGTAAGTGGCTGAAAATACTTCTTTAATCTGTGTCCATTTGCCAAGAATACTAAATTCTGTCCATCAATAGTTTTAACTTCTACTGCTCCATTCTCGAATACTCGGATCACTTCATAAGGTCCCATCCAACGTGTATGGAACTTCCCTTTAAAAATTTTAAATCTAGAATCATAAAGGAGCACCCAATCACCTGGTTGTAACTGCTTTTTCTGAATAAACTTGTCATGCCACCTTTTTCATTGCTGTTGAATTAGTATGTTCTGCTGAATAGCATCCCTACAAAACTCTTCTACTTCATTTAATTGGAGATGACGTTGTTGCTGTGCTTCAAAGAGATCTAGTCCTAACTGAACTACTGTCTTGAAAGTTTTGATCTGGAATTCAATTGGTAAACAGAACTTGTTTGCCATATACCAGCTCATATGGTGTATGTCCCTTGCCATTTCTCCAAGTGGTTCTGTATGCCAACAAAGCTTCTGGTAATCTTTTAGCCTAGTCTTTTCGACGCATATCGACTGTATTTGTAAGAATGGACTCGATCACTTTGTTTGTAGATTCCACTTGGCCATTTGCTTGTGGGTGATATGGTGTGGATTTCTTGTGCCGAATCTTGTATTGCTCCATCACACCCTGTACTAGATTAGAAATAAACTACATACCATTGTCAGAAACAATTTCTCTAGGCACACCAAATCTAGTAAATATTTCAGGAAAAAGAAATCAAAAACTTTTTCTATAGCAAAAGAAACAACTTTAGCTTCTACCCATTTCGTAACAAAATCTGTACAAACCAAGTTATTCTTTTTACTTAATGATGTTGGATTTATTGGCCCTATAAAATTGATAGCCCATTTTTAAAATGGCTCGATCATAACTTGAGGGCATAAAGGAATTTCATTCATTAGATTAGGTTGGCCCATTTGCTGACAGCTATCAAAATGCTTGACATACTGTCTGCCATCCTTAAACAAGGAAGGCCAAAAGTAACTAGCGCACAATACTTTATATGCAATCTGCTTATCAACAAAGTGGCCTCCACAAGGTTCATCATGAGCAGATTTTAATATGTCAAACACTTCCTCCTCTCTTACACACCTATGGATAATCAGATCTAGGCCTGTGTAAAAGAGATCTCCTTGAATCTAGGAGTATGAAGCACTTTTCTGAATAATATTCTGCTTTTCACGAGCGGACAAGTGGGGTGGTGTTTTCCCAGTAACCAAATAATTAGCAATTGTTACACTAAAATTTGTCACCATGACTATTTGCAGTCAGTATGGCTCCATCAATAGTCATACTGTCCTCCTTGGCAAGTCTTATACCTCTGCTCCTCATGTCAAACTCCAAAAAAGAGAGAAAGTCTTTAAAAGTCAATATAACTCTGGTTACGCAGTTTCTCCTACCCTTACCTATGTGTACGCACCTCAAGTACATAATACCTGCGTACTTGTACGCTCTGTCTGTAAAGGGGTGGGTGCGTACTCCTGTAAAGGTCAAAAGGCGCAAGTTTTACTTCAAAAAACTTACTTGTGGTCGATTCTAGAGCATTCTAGAAGATGGTTTGACGTGGATTGAGCGCCTCCAGATGGTTCATGCATTCCAATGAAAGAGGAACTTATCCCATCAAGAGGGGAGCTATCCCTTTGAAAGAGGGGCTTATCCCATTGATGGTGGACCTGATTAACTTCCTCCAAAGCATTATAAATACAGGCATTGGGCCAGAGGGAGGGGAGGTTGAAAGCTGAACATTCCTAAGGGTAGATGCTGCTGAAATTAGGACTCCCTTATAGAGCTTGAGAGGAGAGATCACATTCCTTTCTTAGCTTCATTTGGAAGTGGGTGAGCTGATCAAAGTAGAGGAGAACTCTTGCTGGACCCTGGGAGGGACCTGCACAACACCAAGGCATTGGTTGTAAGGTTTCTTTTGTTTCCAATTAATACAATTAAGTTCATTTTTCTCAACAAGTTGTTATATATAATTTGTTTCATAAACTCCTTGGTCTTTATGATGAATATGTTTTATTATATGAGTAATTCAGGTGCTATGTAATCGTTTGCTTGTTAGTGAATGCAGGCTTCAAGGAGAAGGAGCTCATCTGGATCGAAGAGGCTTGGCTGCTACAAACAAGCGTTGGACTAAAGGTAAGCCTTAAACACCTGGTTGCTTTTATTTCAAATGCATATTTAGGGAAAGATAGTGCTTGATTGTTTTGTTTGTCACTAGAAAGCCTTAGCTTCCAGGGAGGTCGGTTTTGTCCGCAAAATTGACTCTTTCCGCTTGACAAAATGGCGACTCCGCTGGGAATCCATGGATTTGATTGATTTCTCTTTTGATTGATACTTTGATTTGAGAAACGTTGATTTGTTTCTGCTTTTGACTTGATGATTGTGGGATTCGGTGGATTTAGTTAATTTTGAGTTATTTTTTATTTTTCATAGTTTTGGGAGAGGTACGCACCCTCTGAGTTAAGCAAAGTGCGTACCTGTACGCACTTTTGCTTTGACAGAGCGTGACCGCACCTGTGTAAACAGGCTACCTGCGTACCTTGTCAAAATTTTGAGAAATTTTAAATTTTCTTCTTTTTATCAGTTTAGAATTTGTTTATATATTTTTAGCCACTGCCTAGACCTGCATGTGACTTGTCAGAAACGTTCCTTGGTTAATTTCATTGGCATTCCTGCTTTAAGCTTTTATCAATTGGGTGTTTTGGGGCTCTTTTTTGAGAAATTCTTAATTTGATTTCCTTTGGTCATTACTTGGAGGTTTGTCTCAGTCTTTTCACAATTTTGCATCTTTTTTCTTTTGTTTTTGCAAAAAAATTTCCCCCTCATTCGTCGGGGGGGGGGGGGTGCTAAATTGTGTATGAGTGTTAATCGCCTTTGAGTGTTTTTATTTTTGATCTTTGGAACTCTCACCCAATTTTTCTTGACTTGCACTTGGTTGGTTCTTAGATTACATTAGAATCATCTTGTGTTTGAGAATTCTCTTGCATAGATCACATTTGCATAATTAGAATTCTCATTTTCAGAATATGAATGAAAAATGTGCATAGATTACATTTGCATACTTTTCAAGTGAATTGTGCATAGATTACAATTGCATGGTTTACATTCTGAAAAATCAATCGTAGATTTAGATCAGTTTTCTTTGATTTGAATTTACATATTTTTATGCTTGTTTTTTACACATAAAAATAAAAATAAAAAAATTGTTTTGAAATTGATTTGCATTAGTTTTTATTGATGAAATTAGTGCATTAGAGAATTTGTTATATTTTCTCTTAGTGATCAATTTTTTGCATTGTTGGAAGTGAATGGAAACTCTCTCCTTACTTTAGTTAGGATTCATCGAATTGAAAAGATTACATTATCATATTCGATTGCATTCAGTTTTGAGTTGGGTCATAACACCATTGGTTTCGTATCCATTTACCCATTTGAGTAATAACAACCTTAATAACACAGCGCTTAATTAAAATTCATCTAGTAATATTTTTATTTTCTAGGGCTCTGATAGACCAACATAGCTTAGGCTAGTGTCTTGGAGTAGGGAGTAATTAACTCTTCAAGATAGTAAAACAAACAAGTAGTTGTATCTTGTGGTAGGAAGAAATCCAATTGTTGCATTTATACTCTGGGAAAGCTCCTCTTAAAGGAGAAGCACGATACCGTGTCCGAACCAGTGTGGGAATCAATCCTTCCTTATTGGGAACGACGCCAGATATTCACGTATTAAAAACGGTAAACCTCAGATTAACCATTGTCGAGGAGCCTGGGGTCACTTGTTGGTAAACCTTGGATTATGTCAAGGAGCCTTCAAGGGGGTTGAGCTTGCTACTCTACCCTTGTGTGCGTATCGGATCGTAGACTGTTCCCCCAGGTATATTTGTTTCGGTTGGTAACCTTAGTGACCATATTCTTTAGGATTTTTCCTAAGGTGACAGTGGTGGGAAGATCCCACTGTACCTGGAGCAGACGTCGGCTAGACTCACTTGGATTTTCTGGGGGGTTCTCTTCACTCGAGACGGTTTAGTGGAGAAACTTGTGCCAGTCTATTCATTAAGCAGGTTGCCGGGGTAACTGTTCCAACCGCTATTTCTGTATTGAATTCTGCGACGTTGGATTTCATCACCAACTAGTGTTTTCGGTACGGAAAGTTACTGTTTGTGTGTGGTTTGAACCCTAGATTTGATAGTGCGTGTTAATTCGTTTGTTTTTACTTTTAGAGACCATAGGTGTGAATTGTGAATTTTAATTGTTAGGTGTGAATTGTGAATTGTTAATTTTAGTTTTAAATTCACTGAAGTTGAATATAATGGCAACTGTTCCAGAATTTACCAACCTAGGAACCCCTCTTAACGAGGATCCTAGTACTTTTCCTTTCTTTGGAAATGTTGGTCCTCCTTATATGGCTACTTTGTCATTACCTGGATTTACAATAGGTTTACTGATATGGTTATTTTCAACTTCGTTGGCCCCAAATACTCCAATTGTTCCACCTCAACCGAATGCTTCACCTCAATAGAGTTCACCATCTCAACATCACCAACCTTCTGTTGACCCTTTACCTTCTTGGCCTAATTTTTCTTCCTCCATTTCTTCCTCTTCGCTTGGTAAAAACCTTGACGCTAGTAACCAGGTGGCTAAGAAGAAGAAGAAAGGGAAGAAGAAGAAGAAGAAGAAGAAGAAGCAAGATAAGAAAGAAGTCAACCAACCAACCACAACTGTAAGTATTAGTTGTGTTGAGGAAAACTCCGACATGCATCGTAAACCCAAATACCCTTGCAGGCTTTGTAAGGGTGACCACTTCCTTATCAATTGTCCTGGTATTCCAAAGGTCCTGGAAGTATGGCTAGAAAAATCTCATCAACTTTCCATTGATCCATCAACCAGTGATAGTCAGGTTTCTGGGAAAAAGGGTAAAGTTAGGTTTCCTTGTAAGTTATGCAAAGGGAGTCATCAAACTCACATTTGCCCTCACATGGATGAAGCCTCAAAATTGTTGGAAAACCTTACTGTTCCACAGCAAGAATTTCCAACTGGTTACCGTAAGCTTTCTCCCAACCTACCGTCAACTGACGGAGTGATTGATCTAGTTTCAAGTACAGTCGATCACACTCTTCCATTGGAGAGTGAAACTCATGTCACTCAGATTGATGATCCATTAGTTGATCAAGTGGTCGATTCAATTTCACATTCGGTTGATCCTACTTTCCCTTTAGAGAGTGAACTTCATACCGCTCAGGTTCTTTTTGTTACATCAGATTCTTCTACGCCGGGGGGCATTTCACCTGTTTCTACAGAACCCCCTCCAAGTACTGAGGTCTTTTCCTTTGATTGGAATAGACTGAAAGAACCTCGTCTTCCTTCCTCCATCCCTTTCCAAATCATTGTCAAGGTTGGTGGTAGGGACATACGCCACACACAGGTAGATGAAGGTGCTTCTATTAGTATTTTATCCTCAACTACTTGGAAAGCTTTGGGTTCCCCTCAGCTTGTGCCTATTACACAGAATCTGAAAGCTTTTAACAGAACCATTAGTGAACCTTTAGGGATCCTTCCTAAGTTTTCTATTACCTTGGAAGGTAAAACTATCTGTATTGATCTTATGGTAGTTCAAGGTCCCTTGGATTTCAATTTACTCCTTGGGCGAGACTATGTTTATGCCATGAAAGCTGTCGTATCGACACTCTTTTGCGTGATGTCTTTCCCTCACAATGGAAATATTGTGACTGTAGACCAGCTTTCGTTCCCTAGTCTTGTTTCAACTACCAGTAATATGAGAGCCCTAAATGTTCCTGATTCTCAAGTGGTATCTACCCCGCCACGGGTTAATTATGTGGCAACTGGTCCCATGTTTTCAGTTACCGATGTAAGTGAGCCTCTCACTGTTTGCTCATCTTCCTTTGATTTAGATCCGGTAATTGACATGAAAAACTCTATGGGATTGCTTGAATGCGATGTTCTTATCCCTTTTGAGTCCCTTGACATGTGTTCCTTCCAAAGAACTATTCTTCCTTCTGATGAAGACCTTTTGGAAGCCATGATCAAGGTGTGTCCATTGACATGTCTTTCTTCCAATTGGAAGCCATGATCAGTGAGAAGCGAGGATAGTTTTGTTCCTGTGTCAACCTCATTAAAAAATGAGTCAGGGTTTTAGAGGATAGTTCCTGTTACTGAGTCAACCTCATTAAAAAATGAATCAGGTAGATTTTAGGATATATAGGTAGATTGTAGAGAGTAGTCATGAGCGTAGTTCCTTATCTTGTGTCAAGCTCGTTTAAAAAATGAAACAAGGGTTTTGAGGATAGTTCTTTTCCTGTGTCAACCTCACTAAAAAATGAAACAACTCCCACGAGTTTGTCCAAGATTTCGAAAGTAAACCTTCATTTCATCCACCTGGTTGAATGCAATGAAGCTTGGGGGGCATGTACCTTGATTTGCATCATTATGCTAGGGGCATGCGAACTTATAACAAGCATAGTTTTTCGATTCAAGCTTGCGTAAACATAAATCTGAATCCGAGCATAGTTCTTTTCCTGTGTCAAGCTCATTAAAAAATGAAACAAATCCTCCTCTAATTGAGTCGAGAGTTTGACTAGACCTTATAAATGTTAAGTTGTATATTTAGGTTAGTTATTTCAGTTTTTTGGCATAATTTTCTTACAATCTTAGGTCGAGTCTTTCAAATGATATCGTAACTGAACCTTGATTCCATCCAGCTAATAATTACCAACAGTGTACTTAGTTGAATAAAATGAAGCTAGGGGGGCATGCACTCTAGCACTTATGCTTAGGGGGCATCAAGCATAGTTTTATCTCTGTTTCAAGCTTGTGTAAAAATGAAACTATTTTGAAGCATAGTTTTTCTCTGTTTCAAGCTTTTGTAAAAATGAAACCTATCTCGAGTCAATTTTAGTTATTTTCAAGACTCGTTAAACTCATGAAAATCCCGAGATTATTTTGCTATCTTTCATTCTCATAAAACAAATGAAAATGCCGAGTTCTTTCCGTCCTTTCCTGCTCGTAAATTAAATTGAAAGTCGGCCATATGAGTACATTTTTATCATTTTTTCGAACTCATTAAAAATTACGAAAAAATGAAAACCATGAGTACATTTTTATCATTTTTTCGAACTTGTTAAAACTTACAAAAAAGTGAAACCTTAGAGTCATCTTTAAGCCCTTTTCTGACTCCTAAAACATGAAAAGATTGCCGAGTGTTTCTTTTACACTCGTTAAAACGGAATTAAAAGACGGTCCAGTTACAGCTCTTTTCCGACCATAAAAACATGAAAAGATTGCCGGATTTTTGTCGTTTCAAATTCGATATTGGTTATAAAACGACGTGTCGTTGATCGCTTTTTTACTTTTTCGGGTCAAAGGCACTAATAACGAAAAGTACTCCTTGGTCGTAAAAGATCAAGCGGTTCTCTCAAGTATTATTTTATACTTTTTCGGGCTTGGGAGACACAAATTTACGAAAAAGGTCAACCCTGGAGTCTTCTTAAGTTTTTCAGACTCTAAAATTGAAAAACGTCGCGTTTCTCCTATACTAGACTCGTTAAAATTTCACAGTAAAGGACCTGTTCGATTACAAATAGGAACGGACCACTCCTTCTTAGGGTTCGAATCTAAACTAAGTTGGACTCATCCGAAGGATGAGCTTATAATCAAGAAAATGTTATCCTCCTCAAGCTTGTAAAAAATAAAGAGGTACTTGCCAGAAATGGTGGGGGAAAACAGAGAAAAATGAGCCTATTTGTTATACTCTGTCTCAGAAAAACCTTATTACCACTCTTGAACACGACACTTTTCATTCACCTGGGTTGGGAAATCCTTTGCCTAACAGTTGATCAAACCACATTGAAAGTCTTCAGCCGGTTTCCGGGTATTAACTTTGGGTCATTTGTCACCAAGCCATCTGTTGTGTCATTATGTGTTCAAGAGGTCACTGCAAATAAACCATTCATCTGCAAAATATCTGTCATCCATCTTGACCATCCCTGAGTCAGTCCTTACAGCTACATTTCTTCAACTTGATCTATGATTTCGTGTTGTGGGCTTGCCTACGGCGGATCGCTTTCTATCGACATCAGCACATTATCTAGAAAGATGATCTAGGAATCGTCAGTACCTTGAAATCTGCATGCCTCAATGGCAGGTTTCTCGCCTTTGACGACAGTTTACATCATTGACTTTCGATCGAAGGATTCCGTGACATGTTCGACACCAACACATCTACTCGCATCTCATGGATTGTACTAGGTACTTTGAGAACCATTGACATCACTGGTGGTCTCTCTCACACTTGTTAACAGTTTACATCATTGACTGGTAATCAAGTGGTTTCTACCATGTTCGACATCAACTCATTTATTCGCATGGATAGAATCGTACTATTTCGAGAAGCAGAAATGAAGACCCTGGATCTAGTTTCTGCCATCCAGGCTGCGAGGAGTTTTGTATTCATTATACAGTAGACTAATTATAAATAGATGGCTGCATCCATACTGTGTCTACATGAGTCTATGATTATGATGTACTATGAAATCATTCCTATATCAGAGCAGTAGTTAGTTTGTTAGTTAAAGTTTTTGATCTGAGTATGGGAATGCCTACCTCAGCGATGATATGATCTCATATATGTATTTTGTGTTGAATATTTGCAGGTTCCGACTAGGCTCTCCACAAGATAATCCTTGAAATGATAAAGTGCTTCACCCTTCCTAGATGATATGAAACCCTAATCTACTACAGGCTTCGCATTTTAGGGGGCAATCTGTTACACTAAAATTTGTCACCATGACTATTTGCAGTTAGTATGGCTCCATCAATATTCATATTGTCCTCCTTGGCAAGTCTTATACCTCTGCTCCTCATGTCAAACTCCAAAAAAGAGAGAAAGTCTTTAAAAGTCAATATAACTCTGGTTACGCAGTTTCTCCTACCCTTACCTACGTGTACGCACCTCAAGTACATAATACCTGCGTACTTGTACGCTCTGTCTGTAAAGGGGTGGGTGCATACTCCTGTAAAGGTCAAAAGGCGCAAGTTTTACTTCAAAAAACTTACTTGTGGTCGATTCTAGAGCATTCTAGAAGATGGTTTGACGTGGATTGAGTGCCTCCAGATGGTTCATGCATTCCAATGAAAGAGGAACTTATCCCATCAAGAGGGGAGCTATCCCTTTGAAAGATGGGCTTATCCCATTGATGGTGGACCTGATTAACTTCCTCCAAAGCATTATAAATATAGGCATTGGGCCAGAGGGAGGGGAGGTTGAAAGCTGAACATTCCTAAGGGTAGATGCTGCTGAAATTAGGACTCCCTTATAGAGCTTGAGAGGAGAGATCACATTCCTTTCTTAGCTTCATTTGGAAGTGGGTGAGCTGATCAAAGTAGAGGAGAACTCTTGCTGGACCCTGGGAGGGACCTGCACAACACCAAGGCATTGGTTGTAAGGTTTCTTTTGTTTCCAATTAATACAATTAAGTTCATTTTTCTCAACAAGTTGTTATATATAATTTGTTTCATAAACTCCTTGGTCTTTATGATGAATATGTTTTATTATATGAGTTATTCAGGTGCTATGTAATCGTTTGCTTGTTAGTGAATTCAGGCTTCAAGGAGAAGGAGCTCATCTGGATCGAAGAGGCTTGGCTGCTACAAACAAGCGTTGGACTAAAGTTAAGCCTTAAACACCTGGTTGCTTTTATTTTAAATGCATATTTAGGGAAAGATAGTGCTTGATTGTTTTGTTTGTCACTAGAAAGCCTTAGCTTCCAGGGAGGTCGGTTTTGTCCGCAAAATTGACTCTTTCCGCTTGACAGCAATGTCAACAAACCATGGAGAATCTGTTGACATAGCAAAAAGATGTTCATCTGGAAAATCATCATTAACAGGAGTTGTTTCACCAGGATTATCTAATCTAGAAAGAAAATCTGCTACAACATTACATTTTCCTAGTCTATCAACAATAGTAATATTAAATTCCTATAACAATAGTAATCACCCAGTCACTCTACCACTAGTTAGTGGTTTATTCATGAGATATTTAATCACAGAATGATCAGTATGTACAAATAGTTCATATCTTGTAATATAGTGCCTGAACTTATTAATTGCAAAAATTACAGCTAAAAACTCTTTCTCTATAACTGTATAATTTAATTCAGTAGAAGACAAATTCTTACTAATATAGTAAATAACATAGGATTGCTTATTTTCCTATTGTCCTAAAGCTGCGCCAATAACCAAATCTAAAGCATCAGAGGAAATATGAAAAGGCAAAGACCAGTTAGGACCTCTCAGAACTGGTGCCTGTACTAACTTTTCGTTCAATGTTTCAAAAGACTATTGGCAAGCTGTAGTCCAAGAAAATTCACTATCCTTAGCTAGAAGTCGGAAAAGAGGAGCAACTATCTTAGAAATTTTTTCAATGAATCTTCTATAGTAACTAGCATATCCTAAAAAACCTCTTACTTCCCTTTGGGTTTTGGGTGCAGGAAGATGCAGAATGATTTCAATCTTTGCTGGATCAACCTAGATACCTTTACTAGAAGTCAAGTGGCCAAGTACCACCCCCGCTTTGCACATCAATCTACACTTCTTGTCACTCAAAGCGAGATGGGCTTCCTCACAATGAAGAAGTACTTTTTCCAAGTTTTCAAGAGCTTCCTAAAAAGGATCACCAAACACAGAAAAGTCATCCATATAAATTTCCACAAATTCTAGATCAGCAAAAATAGCCAAGACTTCCCTTTGAAAGGTAGTCGGGGCGTTACATAAGCCAAAGGGGAGCACTCTATAAACAAATGTACCCCATTGTTATAGAAATATTTGGGCACATCAACCCCAAACTTATATGTCAATGTATTAGCGCTCATCAACCCCTAAAAAGAGTTGTTTCATACCCTAAAAGAACATAGTCATCTGAATACATCATTCCCCAAAAGTTCCATCTGAGAAACCATCCAGAAATTGCCTAAATTGAACCATTCTGGCCGCTCCACTAGCAAAGTGCGATGCATACTGAGTGCTGCACTGCAAGGGTGTGATGCATACTGTTTAGGACTTCAATAGGGTGCGATGGGCGAGGATGGATAGATTTCCGAGACAGTTTGCTAAGTGGATGCTCATGGAATCTTCTAGAAACTTCTCCTGTGCCACTTGCCTCTCTAAATTCGCCCAACGATGAATAAGGGATCTAAAACCATACTTTATCCCTTCTGTTATGGAACCAATTGTAACAAGTGGAATGACACTAATCAAACCCCATGGATGACTCATACCCTTGCACACATCTATAAATGGATCCCTCATCCAAGAGATCTAGAGGCTGAAATATTGTGAATTGCAAGGAAGTGTTGATAGTTTGTAATTTAGGAGAGATCATTGTATTCTTGTTGGTGTGATCTTTCTATTTCATGAGGTGAAGAAGGATTGAAGCTGTTAGGATGATGCTGGATCAGAAAACTGGGTTGTAATTCTCCCTTATATTAATAAAGCTCTTCAAGTTTTCTTCCATATGATTGTGCAATTGTGAATGTTATCATTTGTGAATGCTATCACTTGTTCATTGTATATCTGATTCTGTAATGTTTATGTTGTAATAGATCATGATGCTTTGACGGTTCTTTGTTGCTGTACTTGTGCAGGCACTCTCCAAGCGTGTTAAGTATGGGGATGAGCTGCAAGATCTGTCAAAGGGGAGAGAGATCAAACAAGGGATTAAGCAGAAGTTCCAGGTTGGTTCCATTACCTTTCTCTTATCTATTATACATAGAAGAAATCATTGAATTTCTTTAAATTGTTGTTTCTAGGGTAGCTACCAAACCTAGAGGGCTAACATTCTTTAAGAATACTAGTTTTCCCACAAACACCCATGGACATGTAAAGGTAGTTTTGTCTTGATCTTTGGGTGCAATCTGTATCTAGTTATAGCCACTGAAGCCATCCAAAAAGGAAAAGTATCCCTTTCCTACAAGGGTATCAAGCACCTGGTCAATGAATGGGAGAGGGAAATAATATTTGAGAGTGGCTTTGTTTAATTCTCAATAGTCAATACAAATACTCCATCTTCCATATTTCTTAGATACTAGCACTAATGGAGAGACCCACTGACTGTTAGAAATAGGATAGATAAAACTAGCATCCAATAGTTTCTGTACTTCTTCTTTCACAATATCTCTTAGAGCTGGATTCATTCACCTTTGGGGTTGTCAGACAGGTTGTTCTCCTTCCTAAATATAGATATGATGTGTGCAAGTTTTAGGAGGGATACCCTTCATATCTTCATAGCCCCATGCAAAGGCACTAAGATGGTTTCGCAACAAATTCACAAGATGCTCTCGCTGAGATGAGTCCAAATATGAACTAATATACAAGGATTTACCAGGGCTAATCTCAATAAGAGTAGTATCAGGCTCAGGAGTACTCAAGGGAGTGGTCAAATGCAGCGGTACAGAAGAATGAGAATCATGATTATCTTGAATATCTAGGTTGAAAATTTAGCTTAATGGCTCAAAATTAGGCATAGTGTCTAGGTTGTTAAGGAAATCTTGAATCTCATCTTCTTGTGAAGACCCATTATAATGATGGATAAGGGAGATGGGCTGAGTCTCATCATCACTACCTTGATCCAGCCATAAAGTATCTCGAAGGTCCTGAATGGATCTGGCAGGGGGATATAAGGTAACTCTCTTCCTAGAGTCTCCATGTGAAATATACATATCACCAGAATGACATCCAACATATGCATCGATAGTTGCAAGCCATGGTCGACCCAAGATCAAGGGATGTCCTCCTACTAGGTTCTTTGGCTGAAGCACAATGGAATCGGTAGGCAAGAATCTAATGAGATGATCACATCATCTAATACTCTATCTGGCTTAATTTTAGATCTATCTGCTAATTCAAGCACAATGGGGGTAGGGAGAAGATGGGATAACTGAAGTTGATCCATGGTTTGCTTAGTTGTGACATTAATGGCTGCCCCCAGGTCTATAAGAACATTAGAGACAAGGACATTACCAATCTGAACTGAGACAACAGGGTTTCTAGGATCAATATATTTTTCCATAGATACACATCATATCATCAACTCTGTTGCCCTACCAACAAATTGAATGGTTTGGGGTTCTAATTTCTTCCTCCCGGGTTTCTTGAGACAAAGTTCCTTAATAATCTTGACACAAATGGGGATCTCTTTGATGGCTTGAAGCAAAGGTATCTTAATGAAAAGATTTCGAAGCTCTGATGCCAAGCTAGTTGATGAGCCCCAATTTTTGGTAACAATTTGGGCTCATTTGGCCTAATGACCTTGCTCAACCCTTCATCTTTTATCACTTATGCATTCATTTCTTGGTATATTCGTGTTATTTGTAGGAAGAAGGGCAGGCATTATATCTATGTGGCCAATACATGATGATTTCAGGTTTTTTGGCATTAAAGGGAGCAAAGACCACGCAGAAGGAGACAAGGAGACAACAAAGGTGGCATTGCAGGTTTATAGGGAGATTGTCTACAGCCTTAAATGACCTCCCTCGTGACCTCCACCCTAACTCCGAGCTCCAACAGCTCTCCCCACCAAGCTTAAAGGCAGCCAACGGGTTCTACAGGAACAGCAGTTTACAGCAGTTTAACTTTCAGTTGGACAACCAAGCTCCACGTATTGAGGAAGCCAGCTGGATCCTCATCATGTATAAATATTAAGGCCGTAGCCTTTGATAGGAGCTTTTTGAACTTTGGAACTACTGTTGCAATTTCTAAGCACGAGCTACAGCTCGGTTTTTGCTTTTGTTGTAAGCCAGTTTTGGCATGATATTAGACTCATGATTATTCAATAAAGGCAGGCAACTTTGGATTCAATTCTGAGTTTTTAAGGGAGCTATAGCTCTCAGGTTAGGGCCCAACCTGAGAGCAATAGACCTCCTCTTCCTTGTATTGTTACTTGTCTTTCCTTTCAGCACTTTATTCCACTGTTTTGACATGCATTTAGAAATTACAGTCTGCTGATTCGATTTCTTTTATGTGATTGGGTAGGATTAGTTTACAGTTCAAGTGCTTTTAGTTGCTTAGATTAGAGTAGGAGGATCAGCATTTATTAGAGCTCCAAGAAAAGGTTGACAGTGCACGCACTGCCATCTCTATTTAGAGATTGGGGGTGTAGACCGTACCAACCACAAAAAAACGCAGTCTTATACTTTCATTCAAGCTGCAACACAGTCATTTCAATTGTAGGTCCATCCATGCATTCTGATCTTGAGCAGTACTTCTTCATTCCAACTCCATGCACGATTTTTCTCTGAAGTTTACATTGTTGTTCGTGGATTTAATAACACAGTTAGGATAGGTTGATGAATTCTCGATTTTGTGCAGATTTGTTTCCTTTACACTGCGTTGCATCACTCTGTTATCTTCTTCTTCTTCTCAACTGCGCCTAAAGCCACCTACCCAACCTCTGTTCAGCTCGTTTTCCTTCCAACACTTCTACTGTTCACGTAGCTCCATCTCTTTGACCTTTCATTGCTTCCACCCTTCTATCCACCAACCAACTGCAAGCACTCTTTCCTCATCTCATATCTCTGTCCCTGAGCCATCATAAGCTCCCTTTCTATCCTACCTATCCACCCATACAACTCCTCCACTCCTCCAACACCCAAAACTCCCACCATAGAACATCCTGTAGAAGTTAGCAGACTTCCTGTAGAAATCCCGAGCTTCCTGTAGGATCCCCTGCAGACATCCTGTAGAAGCCTGCAAACTCGGTTGCCGAGCACCGGAACGTTGTGGACTTCTGTGGAATGATGTTTTGGATACTCTGGAACCTCTCCTAGCCCTCCTGACCTTTCCCAAGCTTTCTTTCCCTTCGAACTACCCCTGCACAGTCAAACCCTAATAAGAAACAAAATCATATTAACTCCGACCACTTAAGCAAAAATACAAAAACAATGTTCTTTTCAGTAGAAGTAGCTTGAATTCATGCATCTCATATCACTAGAAGTAATGGCATCATTTCTAGAATTTTTCACTCCCACCATTGCATCATAGAGATTAGACTTGTCAGATTATGGTTTACTAGGGTTTCCCTGTTTTGTTGGCTTTCAGTGCATTATTGCAAAGTAGGTTAATTTCCTTTGAGATAGCCTTCGTCCATCATTTAGAAAGCTTCTTCTGAGAACATATAGAAGTTGGCTTGAGCCCTAGCGGACTTGTGCCAGCTAACCAAGTGACAGCTGCAACAAGAGCTAGTACTTGTGCATACAGCACCGTCGCTTCCAAGTTTGTTACGAACTACCGGGTTGATAAAATTAGAGATAGGAAGCTCCAGGAGTTGTAGCATTATTGCTACAATACTGGAGCCCACCATCTTTTTGGCGCCGTTGTCGGGGAAGCGTCAGAGTATTAGTAATTATTGCTTTTCTTCTATTTTCTTACTCTTGCCTTCTGCTAAGTAGTTTATTTCATTTCCATTCTGCAAAAGTAGCATAGACATTTCCTGCTTTCATAGATTAGCATTTCCTGCTTTCATAGATTAGCATTTCCTACTTTCATAGATTAGCATTCCCTGCTTTCATAGATTAGCATTTCCTGCTTTCATAGATTAGCATTTCAATTCTGCCATTTCATTTCTACAAGCGTAGATTAGTGTTTCAATTCTGCAAGCGTAGACTAGCATTTCCATTCCAACAATTTCATTTGAGCAAAGTAGATTAGTTCTTTCCTGCTTTCAATTTAATTCTTCATCTTTATAGTTAGTTGTAGATCAATCTGTTTCAGTTTTGCAGGTACCACAGAAAAAACAAAAGCAATCAAAAAAGTCTTTCCATTTCATGCCTCGTAGGAATCGAGATAAAATAGGCAAATTCTTACCCAACACCCCCACCACATCACTGAGTCACCCTTCTCTCTTCTTCGGTGACAGTGATCCAGAAGAACCTATAGGTGAACCTCTTGAGATATACGAAGATCCTATAGTAGAAGAAGAATTAGAGACCATCCCATCTGAAGCTATGGCTGACAATAGAAGAGAAGATGAGAGAATAGAAGGTGCCTTCCCCATCCGAGAGACCAATGGAGAGATGAAAATGAAGAACATTAGCCCCTCCGCTTTACCTCACTTCCATGGACTGAATACTGAAGATCCTGATACCTTCCTATTTGAGTTTTCTGTCCTTTGTAGAACCTATGACTATACTGAAGATGAGCAGAAGCTGAAACTCTTCCCTTCCACTCTTAAGGATGCAGCATTACGCTGGTTCATGGGCTTACCTGGGAATAGTATCACTACTTGGGCTCAGATGCAGCAAGCTTTCAATACCAAGTACCGGGACTACTGTAGGTCCAAGGAAACCAAGGGAGAAATCTTTCGGATGACCATGGGAAATGATGAGTCCTTAGAGGATTATGAGGAGAGGTTCCAACTTAGCTATAAGCGGGCCAGGTGCACACTTGACCTTGAATCCCTCAAGTTGGTCCTGCTCCGAGGAGTCCCTGAAGACCTCTTAGACACCCTTCACATGTTAGCTGGGGGGGACATTTACCAACTGCCTTATGAGGACATCAAGACTGTGTTTAGAAACCACTCCAGGGCAGCTCGGAAACGAGGTAGAGGAAACCTCCTCTTAGCTGGTGTCCCTTTCTCCAAACATGAGTTTGCAAATCAATTAGAAGATCTTAAGAGTGATGTGAGACAGACCATTGCCATGTAGCTGGACACATTCAGGATCCAGCAGAAGAAGGAAGAAGCTGAGAGAGCCTTGGCTATCTTCTGCCCTAGATGTACCAGGAGACACCCTAAGAACGAATGTCCATTGCATTCGGTTGAAGTGTGTTTCGTTTGTGAGGAGGACCATCCCACAAACCAATGTCCAACCTTACCTGGATTTAAAGCCATATACCAAGGGACAGAAGCTCCCACTGAACCTCTCTATTACCTCAACCAAAGGAGGCCACAAGGACCTAGACCTTACCAGCAGGGGATGCAAGGGGCACCTCAAGCTTATTACAGCCCCAACCAATCGACTCCTATGCCTTCCTGGGGTCCCCCTGCTCATCCTTCTTGGTCTATGCCTCCTCCATGGTCTTACCCACCTCAGTACCCTACTCAACCCTCTACTCATTCCTATCACTCACATGCCCAGCCACAGCCTCAGTGGAATGCACCTTAGTCAGGGTGGAGGTCCCAGTACAACACTCCTCCTGTCATTTTGCCTCCACCACCAGTTCAACCTCAACCATTACCTCCTGCTCCTCCAAGGCAACCTCAAATACCTGCTCAACCAAACCCGAACCCCAACAATAGACAGGCCCAGCAGGTATACACTGGGGAAACATCATGCCCTACTTATGCTGTGGAGATCCAGGAGATCAATCTTCGATCTGGAAAGACTCTTCCAGATCGCCAACCTCCTCCCCCAGAGGATGAGGAAGATAAATAGGAAAGTGAACCAAAGGCTATTCCACCCTTTCCTGAGAGACTAGCAGCCACCACACAACCCAACCTAGAGGAGGATGAGCTCCTGGGTGAGCTCAAGCAGTTGTGTGTGAAAATACCACTTCTCCAAGCCATCAAGGATGTTCCAATATACAACAAACTGGTTAAGGAAAAGTGTTTCAAACACCCAGGCAGGCAAAAGAGAGATGCTTCAACCATCAATGTCTTAGGACAACTATCTGACCTTATGTTAGGACAAGTCATTTGCCCAAAGTATCTAGATCCTGGGAGTCCTGTAGTAGATGTCCACATCAATGGCATCATCATACCTCACACTTTGATTGATTTGGGGGCCGCCATTAATGTGATGACCAGGGATACCATGCTCAAACTCAATCTTCAGGGTTCCTTGAGGAAGACCTCGACAGTTCTGCAACTTGCAGATCGCTCCACTGTGACTCCCGAAGGGATTGTGGAGGATGTCTTGGTCTCTGTCGACTCTTGGGAATACCCTGTAGATTTCTTGGTTATGCAACCCAAGGCAAAGCTTACTGGATATCCTCTTATTTTGGGAAGGCATTGGTTAGCCACTGCAGATGCTTACATAAGTTGTCGTGCAGGAAACATGACCATCAAGAATGGTCCTATGTCCAAGCAGCTAGTCCTATATCCTCCTGCCCAACCTTCCTTAGAGCATGACTTACCACTTTGGTTGGAGGAAGGAGAAGAGGATGAAGTGTACTCAGCACCTTTGTGCACCCTAGATACCACTAGAAGAGACCCCCCAACCGAGGATGACTTGATTGAGACCTTGATCCAGAATCCACTTTCCAGTGCACTATCCTTAGAGAAATTGGTGGAGGATGCCCAAGCCAGCACCTTAGTGGATCTTTGTATGACCAACCCGGTCACTCCCAGAGTCAAGAATGTGGAGTTCGGCCCTGAGAGAACGTTAAAGATCAGCTCCTCCCTATCTCCTTCCCAGGAAAAGGAGCTGTGTAGCCTGTTGGCCAGTCACCTAGATGCTTTTGCTTGGAGCTATAAGGAGATGAAAGGAGTCCATCCCCCAATCTGTACCCATCACATATACATCAAAGAGGGTTGTAAACCGGTTCGGCAACCTCAGAGGAGAATGAATCCAGCCCTTAAGGACATTGTCAAGGAAGAATTGCAAAAACTATTGGATGCTGGATTCATTTACCCCATCTCAGATAGTGAATGGGTGTCCCCTCTGGTGTTGGTTCCCAAGAAGAATGGGAAGTGGAGAATCTGTGTGGACTACCGAGAACTGAACAAAGCTACCAAGAAAGACCACTTCCCTCTACCTTTCATAGATCAAGTGTTGGATGGACTGGCAGGAAAGAAGTTCTTCTCTTTCCTGGATGGGTTTAGCGGGTACAACCAAATCCAAATCAGCCCGGAAGACCAAGATAAGACCACCTTCACTTTTCCTTGGGGTACCTTTGCCTACCGAGTTCTTCCCTTTGGGCTATGCAATGCTCCTGCTACCTTCTAGAGCGCTGTCTTGAGCATCTTCTCGGAGCTGGTCCATGATGCAGTGGAAATCTATATGGATGACTTCACTCCTTATGGGGCCAACTTCCAGGAAGCATTGTCCAATCTGGGAAAAGTCCTAACCAAATTCATTGAGATGAACCTGTCCCTTAGTCCTGAAAAATGTGAATTCCTAATGACTGAAGGGACCGTGCTAGGCCATACCATTTCTTGCCAAGGGTTACAGGTGGATCCTAACAAAATTTCTCTCATCAAGAAGGTTCCACCTCCTCAAAAGGTAAGGGATGTTCGGAGTTTCTTAGGATTAGCAGGGTATTACAGGAGATTCATTAAGGACTTCAGCAAGCTAGCCTCGCCATTGTTTGGCCTGTTGGCAAAAGATGTGGAGTTTAAGTGGACTGATGATTGTCAGAGGGCTTTGAATGAATTAAAGGACAAGTTGGTGTCAGCCCCAATCTTGAGAGGTCCAAACTGGGCCCTACCTTTCCACATCCACACTGATGCCTCGAACAAAGCCATAGGTGCAGCTTTAGGACAAGTTGAACAAAAGCTTCCATATGCCATTTACTTTGTTAGTAAAAACTTGTCCAAAGCTGAACTGAATTACACTGTAACTGAGAAAGAGTTTTTGGCTGTGGTCCATGCACTGAACAAGTTCCGACATTATATCACTGGCTATCAAACATTTGTACATACTGACCATGCTGCAATTAGATATTTAATGAATAAACCAGATGTGAATGCTCGTATTATTAGATGGTTACTTTTGTTGCAGCAGTTTGATTTGACCATTGTTGACAAACCAGGTAAAGAAAATGTTGTTGCTGACTTTTTATCTAGATTGGATTTGTCTGCAGATGAGGATGGAACAGTGGATGACCAGATGCCCGATGAGCATCTGTTTGCTATCTCAGCACTCTCTCCATGGTTTGCTGATATAGCAAACTACCTTGTTTCAACACAGTTCCCTCCGCACCTATCTTCAAGAGAGAAGAGCAGAATCATCAGAAAAAGTGCCTCATTTACTTGGATCGGGGGCAATCTGTTCAAGCTTGGCCCCGATCAGATCTTAAGGCGTTGTGTAAGGGAGGAGTAAGTCTTTGATATCCTCCTCACCTGTCATGATGGGCCTTGTGGAGGACATTTTGCAGCAAAGAGGACTGCCTTCAAGATCCTGCAGGCAGGCTATTATTGGCCCACACTTCATCAAGATGTCAGAAGATATATCAGCCAATGTGACCAATGCCAAAGAATGGGGAAACCGACTCAAAGGGATGAGATGCCTCTCCAACCTCAAGTGACTCTTGAGCCATTTGAGAAGTGGGGTATGGACTTTGTGGGTCCAATCAACCCTCCTTCGAGGCAAAGGTCTTACATCATCGTGTGTACTGACTACCTGACAAAGTGGGCAGAGACTAAAGCAATCAAAGCAGCAACAAAAGAAAAGGTGGCCAAGTTCTTAAGAGAAAACATCTTCTACAAGTTTGGCTACCCAAGAGCGATCAAGGGAGCCAGTTCACATCCAACCTAGTTGAAGATCTACTAGCTCATCACAAGATCAAGCATAGGACTTCCACCCCCTATCACCCTCAAGCAAATGGGCAGGTGGAAGTCACCAATAGAGCATTAGAAGGGATATTGACTAAGGTGGTGAGCAGCAGCAGAAAAGACTGGGCAGATCGCCTGGTTGAGGCCACATGGGCTTACAACACCACCTGGAAGACCACCACCGGCTTCACACCTTATGAGCTGGTCTATGGGAATAAAGCTTTGCTGTCCATTGAGTTTGAATACAACACTTTGAGGATGGCAGCTCAGCTAGATCTAGATCTCAGCCATGCACAACAAGAAAGATTATTGCAGCTGAATGGACTGGATGAGCACCAAATGCAGGCCCTCCTTCACTCCGAAGTGGTTCAACTTCAGAGAAAGGTGTGGCATGACCAACATCTCCATGACAAGCAATTTCAGCCGGGAGATTGGGCCTTGTTGTATGACTCTAGATACAAAGATTTCAAGGGGAAGCTGAGAACCAGATGGCTAGGACCATATGCAGTGGAGAAATGTCATGACAATGGATCTGTTCTTATTCAGACCATTGATGAGGAAGCCATCCCCATGCTTGTCAATGGGCATCGATTGAAGATCTACAGGAAGCCTCTCTCAAGACAAGAGTTCATCAAAACTATGGAGAAATCAGTGTTGGTCATAGAGAAGGGTTCTGCCTCTCCTTTGGGCATACCCTGAAAGATCTAAAAAAAAAAAAAAAAGAGAGAGAAAAAATAATAAAGATCCTTGGCTGAAAAGCTTTCTGAGGCGCCCAAGGCAGGTGGTAGGGGTGCAAACCTCATTGAGGCGCCCCTATTGTCTTTCAAAAAAAAAAAAAAAGAAATTTGAAAAAAGATCCTTGAGTGAAAACGTCTCTGAGGCGCTTAAGGCAGATGGCAAGGGTGAAAACCTCATTGAGGCGCCCCTGTCATCTTTCAAAAAAAAAAAAAAAAAAAAAACAAGGTCAGCAAATTCATAATGTAAAGTTGCATGCAGGTTGCAGGTGTACTATGGAGGAGAGGAAGCCTCTCAACTCAAAGCTAAGGATCCTTATCATGCTGTCAGGAGACCTCACCAGCACCTCCTCCAAGAATACTCCTTTTCTCCAAGGTATGTGCAATTTTATCACGGCTTGAGTCTTCTACAGGAAGACGCAGACTTTCTACAGGAAGACGCAGATTTTCTACAGGAAGACGCATATTTTCTACATGAAGGTGCAGACTCTCTATAGGAAATGCAACCTTTCTACAGGAAGCTCTGTATTTCTACAGGAAACTTCCTGTAGAAGTTCAGGACGGCCCAGAATCCATTTTATGAGGAGATCTAACGACTAAGGATCGGTTGGGACGCATGCAAGCTATTGTTATCTCCCTTGCACATTGTTGTCACCTCGTCCTGCCATCCTTGTCGACATGCAACGAAGTTACCTGCACCAGCAAAGCAGATCGATGAGTTATCAAGAAAAAGCAATTTTTTTTAAGTAAAAAAAGCTGAGATCTCATACCATATCCATCCCAGTCATCCAAAAGCCCTGGGAGCGTGATCGGGAGGCCAGATCCTTCGTCGTGCAGCATGCACCCAAGGAGGAAGAACTGTTACAAGACATCCCGCGGGAGTCCTGTAACAGTTAAGCCCGCTAGAGTGTATACTATTCACAGCGCTGGCCATATGCAATGAAAACGCGGACGCATGCAGCCAAGCATCAACTCCATCGTTGGCAGCCTGTAACGTGAACCTCCGGGCCTGTGCAAATTCACCAGCAGCAGATAGATCCATTCATCATCGTCCAAAACCCGAAAAATCGTGTTGCAGCCGCGCAGGTAAGTGTCTCGACCCTTTCTTCCGTCAGATTGCATGAATTTTACTTTGAATTGTTTGCAAAGTGTGAAGTGAATGGGTTGAGTGGCTGTATGGCCAGTTAACTGGCCACGTCGACCGGTTAATGGTCTAGTTAGATGTTTGGGTGGCGGCCGTGACAAAAGGAATGGGCAGCACACACGTGAGAACAATCCCCGTCGGGAAAAACGGATTTAGCAGAAGAAACGGCGGCGGATCTGCTGGAGGGATGATGCGGTAGTAAGTGAACTCGCAGACAAATGATGGAACGACGTCATCCAACGGTCCGGCGGGGACAACTCACCCCCGCGCCACGGATTCCGCCGATTCAAATCTAATCGGCTAGATTACCCGCATGCATTTATCATTCACCGTTTGAAACTCGAATGAACATTCAGATCCCTCTACAGTTCGAAACTCCGAGCCTTTGGCTATCAGAACGGCTGTGAAGCACCACCGAGAGCACAGACCAACTGCAGTCTTCCCCAGGAATCACGCGCTGCTCCTACAGGAAAGCTGCTCCTATAGGAAAGCTGTTTCTACAGGAAGGCGGGTTCCTCACGTAAAAAGGTGGCAGATAAAAAGGTAACCCTGAACTCTCCATGCAATTGGTTTTTAAAGGTGGCAGAATCGTCTTCTACAGTCTGGTCGTAGAAAGTTGTTGCAAGTATTGTCTGCTGTGCATAGACTGTCGTTCTACAGGATGTCAGTATAATTAAACTGTGTTAAGGTCCTCAGGGATAAGTTTTGTGGATTATTTGCACGACGGAAGCGTAATTCTATGCTCTGTCCCAAGAAGCTAAACTTCTTCCGCATTCGCCACCTCTAGCAATAGTTTTTATCATGCCGGGTGGGTTTATTAGACGGGAACCCACTGATTCATCAAAATTAAGAGAAAACCAGGAGGTGGTGGAGCTCTTCACACGGGCGCAATGGATATCCTTTTGTGACAAGTTGCAGGGTTATGACGACGAAGTGGCAGAAGAATTTTTACAAGCCTTGAGGCCGAAATCCAAAACACTGGCCACCGTGAACTTCAGGGGCCTAAGCCTCAAGCTCACCCCACAATATATCAGTCAAATTACTGAACTTCCAATGGTTTTGCCATGGGATAAGGAAGAAAGGAAGTTGAGCCAGCAGGCAAAGAAAGAATTCTTTCCACCTGAGGAGGAATTCTCGGAGGACAAAAATGGGGTGCGTAGAACCAGTTTGCTGCCACCATGGAATGAAGTTAGCCTGCAAATCATGAATTATATAACCTGTGAAGGTCGTTTTAGCATCGTGTACGGGTATCACTTTCGGTTGCTCACTGAATTGAGGCACCAGATTGATCTTCCTGTAGAAAATAAACTGAGAATTCCTTATTTCCTGCTACAGTCTCTAATTGAGTGTGCCACAAAGTTAAAAGAAGGCATACCAGATCAGGTAGCCCACCATGGATTGATCAAACTTCTTGTGGAGGATGCGCTTCATTCATATAAGGTTCCCCTCTCATGGGAAGCATTCAGAAATTTGACAAGAGATGGAGACATAAGGATGTTGACTGAAGGAAGTGGTTCCTCCAGCAGTGAGGAAAAAGAAGCAGTGGCCGCGGGAAAGAAAGAAACAGGCCAGAAGACCCCGACCACAGTGCAGAAGAAAGAACAAAGGAGGAAGCATGAGAAAAAGGATGACAAAGAAAAAGGTGACACACCCATCTTGTCAGCAAGAGAGAAAAGGTTGCAGAGCAGAACGGACAAAGCTGAGAAGGTCCACATCAGCACAAGTACCTCATCAGCACCCGCAACCAAACCAAAAAGAAAAACCCATGCAGCAAAGCAAGCCAAGGTGGTGACACCTGTGTCTATAGGAAAGCAGAAACAGGCTTCTACAGGAAGCCCGAAAACAGAAAAAGGGTCTTCTACAGGAAGCCCGAAAATTACCAAAACAGGGTCTTCTACAGGAAGCCCGAAATTGGCTAAAACAGGGTCTTCTACAGGAAGCCCTGAAAAGGTGAAACCCAAGGAGAAGAAAGCTGATATTCGTGAAAGGGAGGCAGCAGCTGTGCTGGCCGCCCTCAGCACGCCACCTAAGCCAAAAGAAAAGAGAAAGAGGGAGACCCCTCTATACTTTGAAGTTCGAAGAAGTTCGAGAATAAAGGCGGGCAAGCCACAACCCCCATCCAGCAGCCAAGTCACTACAGGGGATGCCCCTACTTCACCCAGTGAGAGGTCCCGCTCGAAGATATCGGTCACCTACGAGAAGGGGAGCCCAAAAACAACTACTTGGAAAAGAAGGATAGACCAATCGGCTTCAAAAGCCCGGCTCAAGGTCAAGGAAACAGAGAAGAGGGAAGGAGCGGCACCCTCATCGCCACCAAGGGCAAAACAGGTAGAGCCACCAAGAGTAGGAAAGAAAGAGCGTATTCCGGAGCCTGGTTCTCGGCCAAGGACAAGGAGATGGGGCAAAATTGCTCAAGGATGAGCAAATATTTTAGCTGGGGGGTGATGATGAGCCCCAATTTTTGGTAACAATTTGGGCTCATTTGGCCTACTGACCTTGCTCAACCCTTCATATTTTATCACTTATGCATTCATTTCTTGGTATATTCGTGTTATTTGTAGGAAGAAGGGCAGGCATTATATCTATGTGGCTAATACATGATGATTTCAGGTTTTTTGGCATTAAAGGGAGCAAAGACCACGCAGAAGGAGACAAGGAGACAGCAAAGGTGGCATTGCAGGTTTATAGGGAGATTGTCTACAGCCTTAAATGACCTCCCTCGTGACCTCCACCCTAACTCCGAGCTCCAACAACTCTCCCCACCGAGCTTAAAGGCAGCCAACGGGTTCTACAGGAACAACAGTTTACAGCAGTTTAACTTTCAATTGGACAGCCAAGCTCCACGTATTGAGGAAGCCAGCTGGATCCTCATCACGTATAAATATTAAGGCCGTAGCCTTTGATAGGAGATTTTTGAACTTTGTAACTACTGTTGCAATTTCTAAGCACGAGCTATAGCTCGGTTTTTGCTTTTTTTGTAAGCCAGTTTTGGCATGATATTAGACTCATGATTATTCAATAAAGGCAGGCAACTTTGGATTCAATTCTGAGTTTTTAAGGGAGCTATAGCTCTCAGGTTAGGGCCCAACCTGAGAGCAATAGACCTCCTCTTCCTTGTATTGTTACTTGTCTTTCCTTTCAGCACTTTATTCCACTGTTTTGACATGCATTTAGAAATTATAGTCTGCTGATTCGATTTCTTTTATGTGATTGGGTAGGATTAGTTTACAGTTCAAGTGCTTTTAGTTGCTTAGATTAGAGTAGGAGGATCAACATTCATTAGAGCTCCAAGAAAAGGTTGACAGTGCACCCACTGCCATCTCTGTTTAGAGATTGGGGGTGTAGACCGTACCAACCACAAAAAAACGCAGTCTTATACTTTCATTCAAGCTGTAACACAGTCATTTCAATTGTAGGTCCATCCATGCATTCTGATCTTGAGCAGTACTTCTTCATTCCAACTCCATGCACGATTTTTCTCTGAAGTTTACATTGCTGTTCGTGGATTTAATAACACAGTTAGGATAGGTTGATGAATTCTCGGTTTTGTGCAGATTTGTTTCTTTACACTGCGTTGCATCACTATGTTATCTTCTTCTTCTTCTCAACCGCGCCTAAAGCCACCTACCCAACCTCTTTTCAGCTCGTTTGCCTTCCAACACTTCTACTGTTCACGTAGCTCCATCTCTTTGACCTTTCATTGCTTCCACCCTTCTATCCACCAACCAACTGCAAGCACTCTTTCCTCATCTCATATCTCTGTCCCTGAGCCATCATAAGCTCCCTTTCCATCCTACCTATCCACCCATACAACTCCTCCACTCCTCCAACACCCAAAACTCCCACCACAGAACATCTTGTAGAAGTTAGCAGATTTCCTGTAGAAATCCTGAGCTTCCTGTAGGATCCCCTGCAGACATCCTGTAGAAGCCTGCAAACTCGGTTGCCGAGCACCTGAACGTTGTGGACTTCTGTGAAATGATGTTTTGGATCCTCTGGAACCTCTCCTAGCCCTCCTGACCTTTCCCAAGCTTTCTTTCCCTTCGAACTACCCTGCACAGTCAAACCCTAATAAGAAACAAAATCATAATAACTCCAACCACTTAAGCAAAAATACAAAAACAATGTTCTTTTCAGTAGAAGTAGCTTGAATTCATGCATCTCATATCACTAGAAGTAATGGCATCATTTCTAGAAGTTTGCACTCCCACCATTGCATCATAGAGATTAGACTAGTCAGATTAGGGTTTACTAGGGTTTCCCTGTTTTGTTGGCTTTCAGTTCATTATTGCAAAGTAGGTTAATTTCCTTTGAGATAGCCTTCGTCCATCATTTAGAAAGCTTCTTCTGAGAACATATAGAAGTTGTCTTGAGCCCTAGCGGACTTGTGCCAGCTGACCAAGTGACAACTGCGACAAGAGCTAGTACTTGTGCATACAGCACCGTCGCTTCCAAGTTTGTTACGAACTACCGGGTTGATAATATTAGAGATAGGAAGCTCCAGGAGTTGTAGCATTATTGCTACAATACTGGAGCCCACCACTAGTCTCAGAAATAGGCTCACTTCTTTCCATCACTAGCCTCTCTGGGAAGGGAGGCTAGTTGGAAGAAGGTGGCAAGGAGGTAAGGGCTGATGGTGACTGGTTTCGGAGAATGGTTAGGAGTTTTATATTCTCCTTTCTCTTCAACAATAATTGTCGGTTGGTTCTGATTTTCTGATGTTATAGTCCTTCCCGATCTTGACTGAATATCATGAACGCCAACTGGAATAGACTGGTACTCAAATGGTAAAGGTGGGTTTGTTACATAAATCATTTGCACTACTTTGTTATTGTTAGGATTTGGCATAGGTTGAGCAGGAAATTGAGGAGGTCAAAAGGGTGGAGGTAAAGGCAATGGTGGAGTAGACTGACTCGAAAGTTGAGGCATTGAATTTTGTGTATGAGGATATAACTGCATAGGTGGCTGGCAGGAATATGGAGCATGAGTTGGCCCTCTTCAACCTTGCTGCCATGGTTGAGAAGGTTGCCCGTGCTGATATTGATTTCCATACTTCCACTGCTGATTAGTGTTAGGATAAGAATATGCATGTGAATTATAACCAAAATAGTGTGGAGAAAATTCAGGAGCCATACCTGCACCTACCTGAGGCCAATTTCTTCTTGCTCCCATAACATTCAATTATTCAGCTTCAGGCTATCCCCCTGTAAATACAGCTTTAAGTCTTGGTATAGAGGGACATTTTTCTGTGATATGGTCTTCTGCACAAATAGCACACTTATTAGTTTCTTTTAAATTAACAGGGCACTCTTTAGGTGGATGCTTATCTCTACATTTAGGATAGAGAATACATAGTGACTCTTGTTCCTTTATAAGTTTTTTCTGAAATTTTAAAGAGTCCAACTGTTTAGAAACAACATTCATTATATCAATTTTCATATTTTCCATTTTATTTTCTAGTCCAATAATCATAGCATCAGTAGATTCAGTTTTTTTGTTTCTATTTCAAGTTCCTCTACTAGATCTATACTGATTTCCTAAAAATTCTTGCATAATTCACAAATTTGATCAAAAGTTTGCTCAGAAATATCACCTTGTCCTAGAAGATTTAGATTATTTCTAGCATTATCAGTAAGTCCTCTTAAGAAGAAGGTTCTAATAGTGATGAAATCAAGCTTAAGTTTCAACCTTTGTAAAATATACAAAAATCTTTCTAAGTAATCTTCAAGAGTTTCATCATCATCTTATATGATTGTAAAAATTTCATCCTACATGTCCTAAGCTTTGCAATATTCCTGATATTTAGACAAAGACACTTTCTTCATCTGATCCCAAGAGGTTATAGAGTTTCCTCTTAGCCCCATGAACCAGCGTAAAGCTAAGTCCTTGAGAGTAGAAGGAAATAATATTAAATTCTGAGCATCAGTTGAATAATCATAACTTCTACACAGAATATCAAACTCGAATAGAAAAGAGTTAGGGTCTTCATGAAATTTACCATGGAAATGGGGGAGAGCTGATGGTGGATTATTCTTCATTTGCACCACAGTATCAGGATCCATAATTGGAAACACAATAGTGGATTGTTCTCCACTTACATGGTTTTCACCAAACCCTTCCACATAATCTTCATGATCTGCCATTGTTTCTCTCTTACTCTCAATAGGCTGAACCACACCTGAGCTGTTGTCACCAGAATCTAGGTGGATTGTTCCTACGTGATGGGTTTGAATTGGATTGGGCTTCCTTCTCACAGAAGGAGACCAAATATGAGAATTGTTTTAAGAATTCTTTTGGCCCTTAGTGGGCTTTGAACCCTTACCTTCCCTAGGCATTCATTTCAGAAAAAGAAAGAAAAAATAACAAGCAATTTCTAATAAAAATGTTGTCAGAAATAAATTAAGATCAGTAAAATTCCTTCAAAAGGAAAATATTTTCCAAACAATACTAAAAAAATAAAGAAAAATTACCTCTACTGTATAGTCAGAAAATTCTTACCAAATCAAATCGCCTCCCCAACAATGGCGCCAAAATGTTGGGTGCAGGAATTACACTTAAGTAAACTCCTCAACACTTAAATTGTCAACCCGGGGGATTCATAAACTTAGAGACGAAGCACAAGCAATGCCAGAGATGGTATGAATATTTATAATATCAATTCCTACTTTCTTTAAAGGAAAGATTGTAGAACCAAACTATAAAGAGAAAAAGGCAACTTGAACCATAAAAATAATCTAGGACTGGAACAAGAGAAAATGCACTTGCAAAAAGAAATTTAGAAATAAAGGGGAAATCATTCTAGCTAACTATTGATTAACTACTAAGTGTGTGTTTTCTTTAGCAAAGACACTTCATTAGTCTTCAACAAATGGGCCCTTCAAACCTGCTTATGTAAAGATTTCCTTCTCGCAAGAATCTATCTTGCACTAGTGCATGAACAACGATTTATGCAGAGGGTGTAAAATTATGTCTGTACTAAAAGCGTTTTTCTTCGTGCAAGGGCTTGAACTTTCTCAAGTCCAAAGCACTCACATCCAGTAACAAGAAACTGGTTCTTGTACCAAATCAGAGCTTATTACACTTTAACATTTAATTCTTGAAATCAGTGCTTAGTTACTGCAAGTGTTATGAAGCCAAATTGCATACCAAAAGGATGAATGTTTATGAGTTTATCAAAGTACAAAAATAGAGAAACAATCTTTATAATTTATCCTATCATGAAATATTATTGAAAGCAAGAAAGATGTTAGAAGTAAACTAAAAAGGCTTGCTGCATCACACAATCTTGCACTAGTGTAGGTTCAGTTCTTTTGCTTAAACCAGGCAGGAAACCATATCAAACAGAATTACAGAAAGTGAATAGCACATCAACGTGCATTGGTGCAGGTAATTTCTCCTGCTTGGACCAGGCGGAGAAAACCAATCCAAACAAAACGTGCAAAAAGTGAATAGCACACCAACGTGCATTGGTGCAGGTAATTTCTCCTGCTTGGACCAGGCAGGGAAAACCAATCCAAACAAAATGTGCAGAAAGTGAATAACACACGAACGTGCATTGGTGCAGGTAATTTCTCTTGCTTGGACTAGGCGGGAAAACCAATCCAAAATCAGATGCAAGGAAAGGAAATTTAACTACTTCACACTGCAGATCTACTTTCACTCAAACAGGAATTTAGATGTTGTAAATTAAATCACACTTGGCAATATAAAACATAAATTACAAGAACAGAAAATAGGGAGAACGTGTTGGGTTGGCTGGGCCCTAGCCAACCAACGCGTTTCCCTTTCAAGTGGAAACACTACTCAGTATTGTATCAATTCATCAGTTGTTAAACATAAAAATAAGATTCATGAAACGTATGGCAGAGCTCCCTTTCTTATTAAATCATAAAGGCAAATACATACATGATTACATATCCAGCCCACATTTGGGTGATAACAAAATGCAAGCCTGTTACCGCCTTCCTGGTTCTATCTCTATTCTATACAACTCTATCAACCATTAACCATTTCGTCCTATTTACATTTCTCGTTATATAGATCCTTGGCCGAAGGCCAAAAGGATCGTTTAACTCGTTACATCACTGATTGCAGAATTTAGCTTTCAACCTTCAAAATTAGGCATTTTAACAGAACAGGCCGTAGCAATCTCCAGCTGTTCGTTTCTCATAAATTGATCTCATCTACCTCTAGATTGCCTTGCTGTCATGACTAGAGCTCAGTTGCCTTCAGATCTAACCTGCTGTTGTGGCTAAAGTGGCGCAAAACTGGCAGTGATCAAGGAGATCTGGATCTGCTGCCAGGATTCGCGGTGTTGGCACTGGTGCGAGATCTGCTCCTGCACTAAGATCAACGGTCACATAAGCATTTAACTACCAAATAACATTGGAGGTATTGATAAGTTACGAAAGTAATTAAAAGTAAGAAATCACGTAATAAATAATTAATAAATGCTAAGTTATGTTAAAAAATGTAAAATATAAAGTTAATGCAAAATGTGTCATCGTTCTTGCACTAGTGCAAGGTGAGGGTGTATAAGATAGGTAAAAACATGGGTAAATGGTTATGATTTAGGAAGGGAAAAATGGTAAAAAAGGAACAAATTAGGGGGCTAACAATTCGTACTATGAATGAGTCACATTTTTTAAATGTTTTCATAAGAAGGTGCACATCTTTAAGACATGCATATTATTTTTTATTAAAAAAATAAACATGGAGTCTTATAATTCCACTATGGAGTACATTGATCTTTCATGGGAATAGGGACTATTTTCACAAAAATAAAAATAAAAATGTTGTGTTTCTGTAACATGTACACATTCCTCATAAGAAAACAAGGATCATACATTCCTATGCCAATTAGAAAGGAAATTATCTTTGTCCACCCACTCATAACACTATACTATGTAAATATTATACTATTATATAACATTATGTTATGTATCAATATTATGCTATGAAGTTTCTTATCCTTCTACTAAATTATATAAGTTAGTGATTTTTTCATTTTTCTTTATGAGTTGCCATTCTATACTCGTTAGGAAATTATCTTTGTGCAGCCACCCATAAAACTATACTATGTAAATATTATACTATTATTTAATGTATCAATATTATGCTAGGAAGTTTCTTATCCTTCTACTAAATTATTTAAGTTAGTGATTTTTTCATTTTTCTTCATGAGTTGCCATTCTATACTCATTATAGTCAATGGCACTAAGCGTCTAAATTTTCAATATCAAAGGTGATCATTAACGCATTGTAGCAGTGGAGGTTTGAATGGATAATGAGAGAGTGGAGGTTTGAATGTGAGATGCATGTACACCATGTTTAACCATGTTTAACGCGAAATGTTCTCCTTAGCAGCATGTATTATCTTAACAATGTGGACAATGAAAAAGTGGAGATCGTTTAATGCCAAATGTGCTAACCAATAAGATGCAACAACACAATTACTTGGAAAATCAGAGAGTGAAGGCCTAAATACTACATGCATGCATATTAGGTTTATTTTGCATGAACTATATTGGACAACAATACCGATAATAGATACAAGAAGGATTACCAACATATCTCTAAGTACTCCAAGATTATATTTTTTTCATATGTATTCCAATATGAAAGAATCCGTTTCATAATAAAAATATGTGCTCAAGTGATGTATATATTGTGTTTGTAACGGAGAACACTAACATTAATAAATAAAAAATCATAGTATGTGTTCATAGAGTCATTAGTACAACGTTTTGTTATTATATGTGATGATATTTACAATCATAACCCAACACCATATTAGCTGGCATTGAATCTTGGGTTTTGAAGTGTGATATTGTGGATATAGCACTTGGTACCATGGATGTAACCCTTCAAATCAAGGTTAATGCTTTTGCATTCCCACTAATCTTTCTAGCCTGTAATTTTTTTTTGTAGATGTGATGATATTTACAATCATAACCCAACACCATATTGGTTGGCATTGACACTTGGGTGTTGAAGTGTGATATTGTGGATATAACACTTGGTACCATGTATGTAACCCTTCAAATCAAGGTCACCGCTCTTGCATTCTCAATAACATTTCTAGCTTGTATTCATTGAAAGATAAAATAAACATAAAACTATGGAGTGAGTTTAATATTTTGACATTTTTTACGTTTTAATGTAAATAATAATAATCTTCTGATGAGTAGATGTAAAGTAAATTCCAACATTCCAACACTGCTTATGGTGCATTATTGCAAGATGGTCCTCGGAGAATTAGTCGTAAATGCTTGAAAGGTTGAGAAAATTTGAGAGGGAATGGAATGAGAAAGGGAAGCGGTACATTAGGGTGGCATCCATGGTTGTATAATAGATTTGGAAGATGGTTAGTGTATAAAAAGGCACTGTCAAAAAATAGAGATTACATTCTTAAAAAAATTATAATTTAAAATAATAATATTATTATTTTGAAATTTTTGTTGATTTATTTTTTAATTTAATTTTAGTTAAATAAAATATTTATTAAGAATAATTTACTATTCACAAAATTTAAAGTTATAATATAAATATATTGTAATTAAAATATTTATTAAAATAAAAAAATTTCATTACAAAATTAATTTTGTTACAAAAATATATATTTATCAATTGTACATGTATATATTGCTGGGCATTAGATAATCGAGTGCTTTTTGTGTGTTTCATGACATGAGCTTAACTTTCTCTCGAGGATCCGTTAACACTTGCGGGTTTTGGTGTAACGAAATCGTGATTCCAACAAGTGGTATCAAAGCCAAAGTTCTCAAGCTCGAATCACACCCGGCTTGCGTTGGGGGGGGAGATTGTTGGGCATTGGGTAATCCAATGCTCCATGTGTATTTCGTGACATGTGCTTAACTGCCTCTTGAGGATTTGTTAACTCTAGCGATGCTTCTGTTTACTAACACCCGCGGGTTTGGTGTAACAACAATCGTGATTCCAACATATGTTTTTAAATAAACAAACATATGTAGATCAACAAAATTTCATAGAATTCCAAATAATTTTAAACCTCTCATAAATTTCCTTCTCAAAATTTTTATTCACACAAGGACTCCATTTTTTCCCTCTATTACAAAATCATAAACTTAACCATTATGAATGCATCTAATTTTACCCAAACAAACATTTATCCATAATTGAAGTTCTATGGTATTAATAAAATTATTTATTCACAAGATGATGAGAGCTCATTGGTAATTTCTTCACACCAATCTCATCCACAACACATACATTTACACATGCTATTGCTAAAACACCCTCTTTCTATGGCTCTTACTGTCGAGAAATCTACAACAACTTAGTTAGGGCTTATGTAAATTGATTTCTCTGAATCTTTGATAGTTTATAGTGACATTCTTATTAACTTATTATTCTTCTTGTTATCATTATGTTCTTGTTCATCAAACAATTATCAAAACATGAAGATCATTAAAGGTAAATGGACACCAGATGTAGGCACTCAGCCAGGGAAAAACCTTTATGAAGGGGAAAACCCATTCAAAAATTCAACTAGTAGATTCAAATCAAATTGAGACAAACTTGACCTTTTTACGAGAGACATAAGTTTCCTCCATCCAATAGTTTGGTCCTCAACTAAATTAGTTATCAAGAATTTTGTCGCTTCTTGCTTGTAGCTTCTTCTTCTCTTGAATCGAATCCTCTTTTATAGGCCTTTGCTATGTTTTGTTTCTTCTTGTAATATGATATACTTATTCTTCTAGTATCTCGCACTTTTGTTTTTCACTACTTAGCTACAGATCGAATGCCTTGTCTCGTGCTTCAATAGGTCAAATAAACTCTCATATATAGTAGTTTGAATCTCCATATTTAGGCCGACTTGAAGGATTAAGAAGCCAACTTGGTGGAGGAGAATATGTATAAAAATGATTTTTCTTTCTTGACACAAAGATCCCAGAAGGGTCTAGAATTAAATATTAATGACAATGACTCAAGACATAATCCTATAAGCCTACAATGGAGGCTTGGCCTATTGACCATTGACCCAAGCATGAAACCCATGCTTTAATAAGTCAATTTTCTTTTAACAATAATTTTTTTTTTTTTTTTTTTTGACAAATACAATTATGAAGACCAACACTAGTTACATTCTTCAACACTCCCTCTTAACTAGGGAGGTATTCATAATTACATATAGGTACAAGGATAAACTAAAAATGATATTTTTCTACTAAGAGTTACAACACACGCAGTGCTACATATTAGATACTTGACTAGAGTATTTAATCCGGTGGGACTAAGGTGTGTTCCAAGCTTTAGCCACCATAGGTACCATCAGGTTTTAGCTCTAACACCAATCCAAGGATCTAGGTATCGTATCCAAGGCCAGAGCTCCACAAGACCAATGATACCCTCCCTACTTTAGGATATAAACATCATCATAGTCCAGCGAAATGTCCTACCAAGCATCTTGTTTCCCCAAGATGATTTATCTATCCTATCAACTAAATTAGACATATGCATTATTCCAAGCATGCTTTCAAAATATTTCAGCATTCTTATGGAGAGATCTACCTATACAAACCAATAAACTTTCAAATATATACAAGTTACAAAATACCTCTAGGGTCCTCATATATTTTGATGTTGCTTAGGTCATCATCATATCATCCAAACTTATTTCTATAGAAGCTTCCTTCTTCAACTTTTCTAGTAGCACCAACCTCAGCCTCAACACTTTTCAACATAACGATGTTTTTTTTGCAACTTAATCAATCATGAACAACCTGTTTGTAGTGATTTAGCTATTCTATAATCTCAATTATCCTTGTGATATTTATATGAAATTATCAACTGGAAGAGATTAATTTTTCAACCTAGCTCCCTCTCAACTAGGAAATATACACTTTTCTTTTATCCAAGTTTCTTACAAACTCTTTCTTTTGCATCATCATTTCATTAGAGAACTTCAATCCTTCAAAGCTTCGTTTCTTCAAGAACATCATCCTTTCTGTGGCAATAAGATCATTTTTCCATCTTTAATGTCATCATCATTCTTACAACTCATTTTTCCATCTTTAATGTCATCATCATTCTTATAGCTCCCTCTTTCCATCATGCTCATCATTATTATCAAGTCATCTATAATTATGAGGTAGGTGAACATCTTCAACATTTTGAAGATCACGTACTTGTAAATTTTCAACAACAAGTACAATGAGGTACAGATATAAAGGAGCATAAAATTAACTTTATCAAAATAGGGATTAGCATTTCATTGTATCAAATCAAGATTTAGACATCTAAAACCTAAACTTAGTTAGGCTTACAATCAATAAAGAGTTACACCTTTTCATAATATAGACTTCAACAACTATGCTAGTGTTTTGTCATAAAACCTTAGATTCTATTATCAAGACTTAAAGCCTTAGATATCAATGACTAAATCAAGTTAGCAATCCAATCATAACATTTTACATATGAAGTTTCAATATTATGTTCTTATAATTTCGTGTCAAACTCTACGAGGGTTTTGTCACAAACCCTATGTTAACACCCAGGTTGTTCCCTATGACTCCCAAGGGAATACGGCCGGGGTAACCACTAACCAATCTTTGGATTACAGTTTCTAGCCAAAATGTAATTAGAGAGGGCTCTCTCTTTACGATTTGTCTCTGTTTTGATAGCGTTTTAGGCTAGCTATTATGCTCAGGTTTTTGGTTTATGTTTTGGTTGAAGGACTTCTTTCAGTGCTTAAGATGTAGTGTTCAGACAGTAGTATGTCATTGGGCAATGGAGTCTAGAGCTGTGAACTGTTTGAAATGCTGGAGTGATGATGTTCAGACTGCAGGGCCTATTGGGTATCTCAAACAAACAAAATTTAAACTTAAGTGGTGATGTATGGTCAGCCAACAGAAAGCAATTAAGAATTCTCCATTAAGCTGGTGATGTGAAAGTGAAACATGTTGCACAGGAGCAAACTTGAATTCCTGAAACAAAGGTCACTGTGAAAGATATATTCTGATAGTGCAGCAATTAAGAATTACACTTATCAAGATTATAGCTGAAGAAAACATTTATTAACAACATAGATTGAGCTCAGGGTATTGCATGAATAAATCCTGAAGGCTATTCTTTTTCTTTGTTGCTAAATACTTAGAAACTACAAACATATATGGATTGTAAAAGATTGAAACACATAACAAAGAGAGTTACAGAAAGACTTATTGTATTGTGAGGTACACAGGAATCCTGCGGTTTCCAACAAACACCAGAACGCATTCAACACTTCAGAACTTTGAGAAATTCCATCACTTTGTTTATTAAACTCTGAAAAGATTACAGCATAAGAACTTCTTCAGGAGAAATCAACAACAACCCTGTAAGCTTGTGCGAGGGGCAAATATATACAATCGGTTGTACAAAATATCTGAGTGCTAAGTTATCTCAGAAATGAATATGTTCACCAACTTTTCAAGATATTTAGATAAGAAAGTTATTACATCATTGAATACAAAGTAAATGCATCTTTATGCCTGTCAGAAGATATTTTGGCCTTTGGAGGTCACTGAGTCGGTTGGAGTGATCTGCATTAATGCTGAGAAATGCGCTTTTGAAGCTGCTCTACTGTAGCTTCTCGGCCTGGACACCTGTAGCTTCTCACCTTGCTTTGTTGGCCGTAAATTCTGCTGAGTTGGCTCAGCTTTAATTTTTAACGCATGCTGATTCTTTTAAACTGTCCTGTGTATGACAATTTGCATTTTCCATGAACAAAATTTATTGAATGGCTTCTTGTTTATAAAATCATCTGTATTTCCTTAGTCCACCATTCTTGTGTAGGTAATTGATGCCTGAGAATTGCATCCATAGTCTCCTCTACCTCTGTATATTTATAAAAATTGGGAGGCACTTCAAAGAGGTGTTTAATTTCATTCATTATAAAAAATAAACTTTCTACTCTGTTGTAGAGAGTCTGTCCTGTGGCTGGCCCTGTTTCCTCTGAGGTGCTAGGCTTCTCATTGATCTGACTTGTGGCAAATGCATTAACCCTTTTGGCATACTGCTCATGTGTGAACAGTCTTCCTACGCTGTTCAGTAAGCTAGGGAGCCCTCTGTTTTCTAATACCTGAAATTTCTCCATAAACCTGTTTACCTCAGTCTGCATGTCCTGGGTTCTTCTCTCTAATGTCTATACCAAGTTTCTCAGTGTAAGAACCCTCTTGATTAACTGAATGGTCTCAGTTCTGTTTGAAATTCCCATGGTAGCCAACTGAGTACTTGTTCTATTGTTAAGCACATTAATCATCCTGGTGGCCACTTCAGGCATGTTGCTTAGAGCAGCCCTTGATCTCTGAATTTCAGTCTGTGCTTTTGGAATGAGCTCTAACTGCTCATGGATTGTTTCAATATACTGCCATTGGTCATTAATAGATTGGCCAATATTAGCCCACAACACTATTTTAAGCTCAGCCACAACCTTATCTAATTTGAGCTCATTCTCTAGCTCTTTGATCCTGTCTTTGAGGGCTTTTATCTCCCTGCCCTTTTCTGCCACAGACTGCTTGGATTTGTCATATCTATCATTTACTTTGGCCAATTTCTCCCTGGTCTCATTCAGTTCTATCATTTGAGCTTCTAGGGCCTGAATCTCATTCCTTAGCTTTTGCATATCCAAGCTAGGGGCCTGCTCTGCTGTTGGTGGTGCTGAAGTAGATGGTGCTGCTTGTTCAGTCTGTTGAGGAGGAGGAATAGTAGTTGGAGGAGCTTCCTCAAGGTTAATGATTTGAGGAGGAGGCTGGGAGGTCCGACCTTCTTCTCTTTGTTTCAGGGTTGCTTGTAATGCTGCCTGTGCAGCCTCTGATTCTCCCAGCTTTTCTTGTGTCTGGATGAGCTGTTTATAGAGAGACACCAAAAAAGCTGTGGCATCTTGATCATGCCTTTGTTGAGCTACTTCATCTATTTGAGGGTGAATTGTGGCTGGGAGTTTGATCTTTCTCCTTAAAGCTGCCATATCTGCATCCCTCAATTTTAATATTTCTTGTATGCCCTTGATATCTTTGGGATCATGCCCAATCTCAATAATTATATCTTCTAAGGACCTTATTCTGTTGTCCTTTGCTTGTGAGGATGCCCTTTCCAACTCAAGTTGGGCAGCTGTATTATTAAGGCTATTTTCTAGCCTATAGTTATCCAATGTCTTGTCTGCCAAGGAAGCATAGACCATCTCACCTGTTTGTTTATGCAATTCAATTTTATCCATTGGGTGGATGTCCTTGGCCAGGACCTCAAGATTGGTCCTTAGGTAATCTGAAGGGGACTGTGGCTGCAAAGTAGTTGGTATGAGGTGACTCATGATCATCTTGCCCTCCTGGACATCATATGCAGACATTAGTCGCTGCTGGTTGGTGGGAGCCATTTTCAGCAAATGGTTATACAGCTGTATTTTTATGGGCTCATTCCTTTTCTTTATTTCAATGAACTGCTGTTTAATGCTCAGTTCACCCTCTCTCTGTTGGCTAGAGGAGCTGACTTCTCCTCCCACTGTCCTCTCTTGTTCCTGTTGGAAGGAACTTGCAGATGCCTCCAAACTGGGCGGGCCCATACCCAAAGATTGCCCTATAGGCATCTCCTCCTCTGAAAGGGGATTCATCCTGTGCCTCTTCTCACCATGACTTATTGATGTAGTCAAGGGAGTCTCTCTATCCCTTTTCCGGCTTACATCCTCCTTTTGTGGAGTTTGGAGGACTGAGGTTTCATTAACAGCTTCTTGCCTAGGAGGTACTATGTTTTGAGCCTACTGCTCAGTGAGAATTGGGGCCTCCACTGCCCCTTCTTGCTGTGTGGGCTGCTCTCTGTCATGCTGCCCTTCTCTTTGCTGTGATTCTGTTGTTGCTGTTGCTCTACCTGCTGCTGCACTTCTTCTTGCTGTTCCATCTCTTTATCTGTTTGGTTTTCAGTCATGGGAGGTGGTTGCTCTTGTTCCACCTGCTTTCCTTTGCCTTTGTTGCCTGTCTATTGAGTGTCCATGGCAGCTTGCTGATGTGTTGTTGAAGAAGAGGCAGCTGCTCCAAGTTGCCTTTGATATGATAAGGAAACCTGTCCACAAGTTTCCAAGTCAGCCTCTTTTTGCATATTCCTAGCCTCTCTCTATAGTATCTGCTCTCTAGAGATTGGCTCTTCTAGAGTGCCCTCTTTCCAGCTTAAAGAATTTGCATACTTTTCAATATGAGGCAGCCTAACATGTGAATAGTTACCCAATTTGTGTTTTATCCTCCTGAGGGAAATAAAATGATTACGGTCATAAGGTGACCATTTGAAACTGGTTTGCAATTTAAGGCCTGCTAGGATCATATCTGCCTCCTTCCATCCCTCCTCTCTTTTGTTGTACAAAAAAGGGCCTAGCTGGCTCCTTACCTTCAGTTGTACCTTCTTGTTTTTGCTTTGGAAATGGATGTAGTCAGCATATCCAAACTGCCTGAAGTATTCTAGGGCAAACAGTCTCATAGGGACATATCTTGGCAGCCTGTAAGGGTCCAATTCACAGCCATATACTCTGATCACTGTGTGGTGTTGGTAAAAATACCAATCACCAATGCTGTAGGATTTTGAGAGATGGAGAATTCTCTGCATGTCATCGGTTAACCTTGGAGGAGGGACACCATACAGCAATGTCATAGCTGGGTGAATGAACAGGTCTATAAATTCACAGTATGTGTATGGCGATTGAGAAACATGATGGAAAACTGGAGTCCAAAACACAACTGACCTTGGATTCCCCTGGGCATTAAGTTTCTTGAGGGGAATGGAGAAACTGTCTGGCTGATAAAACAAGAACAGGTGGTAGATGTATGAGGTGTATCTGAACACCCTTTCCCTTGGTAGATTCATTAGCTGTTCATGGATCTTTTCTGCAATATAGGTGGCATAGTCATAGTGTACAGCTGGAGGCTTTCCAGGAGAAAACATGGACAGCATTGCCATTATAGTGTCATCAACATCCTCAATTCCTTTAAAGCCCAGGACATAGCTGATCAAATCCACTAGCATTCTGCCCAAGTCATTCAGGTAGTGATATCCAATAGGAGGAGTTCTCATAGTTTCAGAGCTTGGCTGTACAAATAGCTGGTTAATTTTGATAATCTGGGCACTTGACAAGTTACTCCCCTTCTTTATTAAATCCAACATGGAAAGAGGGGTCAATGGCCTTGCAGTATGGAAATGCAGCATCTCATTTATGCTTTCTGGGGTGATAAAGAACAAAACTGAGCCTGTAGGACTGAGAACAGCTCTCTGGCAAGGATCATAGCATTCCTGGCACTTGTGGATCAAGTCTGGGAGGGCATTTACTTGAGGGAGGTTGTAAATGGGAAAATTTGAGTCCCAAATCCCTAAAATATCAGCTCCACCAAGGTGTTGGGCTTTCAATTCATTTAGCATGTGAATATTGAACTTGGAACCCATTGGAAACCAATCTAACATCTGATAATCTACATCTCCCAGGGCTTTCCATGCTATCTCCCTTTGAGGGGCATTCAGAGGCTGAACATTCAGGGCTATTGGTGTCTCCATGGCTAATGAGGCTTCTGAATTGTATGTGAATTGGTTTGAGTGAGCAGAATAACACAGAGGAGTTCTTTATGCAACGGAAGTGCGGATTTCAAGGAATAGATGGTAAATTGAGCAAACAGCAATTGAAATACTGTTTAAAGAAGTGATTAAAACAGTTGCAGGACTAACAGGAGTGCTTCTATGGTGAATTTAGTCAGTCGAGGTTTCTAGTTCACGACTGCGCGAACTAGCTGTGAGTTCAGGTCAATTTGTCAAATGCGGGCTCTGCAGAAGGTTTATTGTTCCACCAGTTTGAAGTAGGTGCAGGTCACTGCGTAATTGATGGTGAAATCAGTGTTTTTAGGCCTTCTTAACAGTTTGTTTGCAGAAATATGCTAAAACCAGGTACAGGGATTTATCTTGAGAAATACCTTGCGAATGGCCGATAACAGGTTGCAGCTGCAGGTACAATGGAGGCGCTGACGGTTTCGGAATCAAATTTGGCAGGTTGGCGCTGGTTTGAACGTAAACAGCATGCAGAAATAACAACAGTCTCTTTTGGCAAAAGTGGAAAAAACATGAAATTTTGGCCAATATATGGATTTTTGGCATATTGGCGCGTTTTTGGGATGACGTCATCAGGTGGGGCCGAAATCGGATGACGTCAGCATGACGTCACCGGGTGAGGTGGCAGGCTGTGATTGGTCCATGGATATGATGAAGTGGCAGACATATCAGCGCGGGGGCAGACGAAGGAGCTGATGCGGCGGCGGGGTGGCAGTGGCGTGGCTCTGACGTGGGGATGACGTAGGCCCGGCAAAACTGGCGGTAAGCAAAAAGGCGGTAATGGTTTTCTCGGACCGCCTACGATACGGCGATGGTTTTGTCAGAGGGCAACCCGAGAAATTGTGAGGGCGACGCGTGGCAGAGGCCTGACGTCACCCTCTGACAGTTTCTCGGGTGCTAACTGTCGGACGTCGGGCCCAACCCGATATGTATAATGGCCGTCCGATCAAAAGCGCTCGATCGGACGGTTGACGGGTTGATGAGTTGCGCGGTTGATATGACAGCGGAAAATGGATTAAAATAATATATTTTTTGGGGTCTGCGCCCGGCGGAAAACCTTTGGGATATGGTGGTTTGCAATGTTTTCCAATGTATTTTTGGAATAAAAATAATGCGGGCGGATACTTTGGATAAGCGGAAAAAAGAGGGTTTTGATGTTATTTCGCAATTTAAAGCGGGTATGGGTAAAAATGGGTCTTTTATAAGGTTTTCTCAGCAAATGAAGGTTTTAATGGGCCAAATGGATTCAGAAGAGGGGAGGGGGGTAAGACTTAGGTTTATCAAAGTGACCAGATGTCATTTCGATCCCTGACAGAGAAAATATGGCTATAATGCCAAGGGGAGGGATATTTATACAATGTTTGGGGTTTATACACCATGGTGTTATAATACTAGGGAAAGGGTAACATAGGGGAATTATATAATAGAGTTAGGGTTAATATGGATGAAAAAGGGTGGATGAAGGGAGATACCACTAAGTTTGTTTGAAAATAACTTAGCTTAGGGAGTAGAGCAAAATGAAAAGAGTTTTAGACAAGAAATGTGGCTTTTAAAGGACTAAGAACCACCATAAAACCATCAATTCTTCCATGAATCTCAACTGATGATGGGATGTTAGTAATGAATGGGAAGAGGGGAAGGAGGGAGGTTAGACATGCTTCTTTGCTTTGCTGCCACCTGATGGAGAAGAACACCTTCTCAATTCATTGATTTTGCTTTGTGAACAAGGCTAACACTCATGCAATTTGTAAGAAATGACATTTCTGCAACCCCAACTGCCTACCCATCTATTTGCCTAGCATTTTTTGTTTCTTCTTGGAGGGTGCACTTGGACTTGCAGACCCTTATTTGCCTTTTCTTTTCTCTGGCTTTTTTCCTTTTGATTTTCTATCTACTGCTACCCTTATTTCTTCCAAGGCCCCAGATTAAGCAGTTGGGAGCCTTTCTTCTCTACCTAAACTACTTGTCTGCCAAGATTAAATAGTTTGGACAGACTTCTTTCTCTATTCTACAACTGAAAATTTAAAACATGGCATGATCCAGATTAGGCTGTTGGACCATCCATCAAAATTGAGTGCTCATCAAGCTATATACACACCTTGTGTCCCTTTGGAAATATGTGATCTTTGCATGGCCAAAGCAGAGCATATTTGGAACTTTTCATTGCCAATCATGAAATATGAAACCTATTGGTATAGGTAGCTAACACCCTAGATTTCATCATTAAGATTAAATCATAGATATCAATAGTAAAGTTAACATCTAGCATTTCATATCTAGTGTTTCATTATTATTTCCTTATATCAATCTTTTACTAGGTTTTTTGTTGTAAACCCTAGATACACACATCAAACTTTAACCATTTGTCTAGACTAGGGTTTCAATTATGTAGAAACTCGTACATTAGGGTTTTATTCCTAGGAATTTGACTATCACAAGGGATTTATCATAAACCTTAATTCATGAAATACTAAAAATCTATGGTTTTCATCATATAACCTAGATATCATTGACAAACCCTAAAAGTCTAGGGTTTCTTCATAACATTACCAAAATCCCAAACATCAAGGGAGTAGGATATTATTATATGTTCTAGAATTTATCAATAAATGCTAAATAGACTAGGGTTTCATCATTAATATACCCTAAGCATCAAAAGGATATGGTTTTACAGTGAACCCTAAAGGTTAGGGTTTCACCAAAATAAACAAATAGAAAGACATAATATGCCAAGGGTAGATTCAATCTAGAGATTAATCACCCTAACAAAAATATTTAAGATTCAAAACCCTAAACATATGAAAGTTAGTAATACAAGTCAAATTTCAAATTGATTGTAGCTTTTAATGAAGAAGCTTAACTATAAATCTTGTGGTCCTAAACATACCTTGAGTTGCTTTATTTAAAAACCTTGTGGGTATCTTATTGAAGGGCTCCCTTTGAATTATGATAAAGCATTCATGGTTCATTAACTTGTTCACATGGACCCAACTTGATTTATCAAGTCATCACACTTGCAATATTTATTGACAAACACACCAAAATATACAAATACAATAACGTAATACTTATCTAGGATTTTTTAATTACTCCTTAGAGAATGAATTTCAGGAGATTTCGAGTACAAACCCTTTTAGTACCTACAAACCTTATATTCATAGAATATTATCACATACCTTCAAACCCTAAATAACATGATTTAGGGTTCCTTAGATGACCAAAAGAATTTTGGATGGGGGTTTCTATGTATTTTATTTAGGATTTATAATCCTTAGATATTAACATCCTTTATTATGATGAAAACTTGCAAACCTTAGAGGGACCTAATTTGAAAATGTCAAATAATGAAATCCTATTGCAACAACTCGATTTTATTTTATGATTGTTAATTACTTTTAACAGTTTATCTACTACAACAAATATCAAATAAAGCACACTTCAAGCTTCACAAATAAGATGTCGAAGAAAAATAATGTTGAAAATTGAAAAATTTAGGAACACACACATAAATTTTTGACACCATTATTTTTGGACAATTATCCCTAGAAAAACCCAATGCGGTAAAATTAGTGCAGCAAATGAGGGTTTTATTATTATTCTTCAGCAACAAATATGAGTACAATAATTTGGATGCCAAACTAGCAATCCAATCTGAGAGAAATACTGACAAAATGTCTATAAGACAAATACCTCAACACCACAACTGATTCTTCCCTGAACTTTGGCCAAATTGGTTTGTACGAATTTCCCCTACGTGAGCCTCTACACAGTGCTTGCATAGGTTGTATTTTCTTTGCCTCTAGAAATAACTGAATCCTGTAACTCTACTTGTCTCTGCTCAAAAAGAGACTCGCTAAGCCTCCTGGAATTTATCCCGACCTCCATCAACTAACTCAACTCCTCCTCTAGCTGAATCGAACTCTTCTTAAAGACCCTTTGTGCATGGCTTGTGTAGTTCCTTGAGGAAAAATCATCCCTCTATTATTTTACTTTTACGACACTAGAAATCTCCTCCAAAAATCTAATAATCTTCCCCTTTGCCACATGTTACTCATGTTGGGAATCACGATTGTCATTAGACCAAAACCCACAGGTGTTAGTTAATGATCACATCGCCAAAGATAAGGATCCACAAGAGGTGGTTAGTCCATGTCGCGAAACACACAGGGAGCGTTAGTTTATCCAATGTCCAACAATCTCCCCCCCAACATGAGTCGGGTGTGTATTGAACTCGTGACCTATGCTCTCATACCACTTGTTGGGAATCACGATTTCCGTTAGACCAAAACCCACAGGTGTTAGTCAAAGATCACTGTCGTGGCGGAAAAAGTCGTTTGTGCGGACACAACTGACCTCCCTAGGAGTCTAAACTCTCTAGCGACAAATAAGACAAAATGGAGTGATCTTTCTCTAAATACACCTTTTAAAACATGAAAACTACAAGTGTTTAGACTTACCTTATTCCAAAACGCTGTTGTTGTAGTCCGTCCTTGCCGATCCGGATGAGCTCCTCCTTCACATCAATTCCTGCAACCACAAACAATCAAACAATTACCAAGCACTTGCATTTCATATAATAAAACATATATCCAACATGCAGACCAAGGAACACATGAAATAACTCATTAACACAAGCTATTGAGAAAAATAAACCAGTTTGTATTAATAACGAAACAAAGGAAACTCTTACAACCTGGCCTTGGTGTTGTGCAAGTTCCTCCCAGGGTCCATCAAGGGTTTTCCTCTACTTTGACAAAGCTCATCCACTTCCAAGTAGAATCAAGCAAAGACAATCTCTCCTCACAAGGTTCTAAATGGGAGTCCTAATTCCTGCAGCATTTACCCAAAGAAAATGTATAGCTCCAACCTACCCTCCTTCTGGCCCAAGGTCTTTATTTATAGTGCTGTAAAGAGGTTATTCAGGTCCACCATCAATGGGATAATCCCCCTCTTTGGGTGGGATAGCTCCCTTATTGATGGGATAAGTTCCTCCTTAATAGGGATACATGAACCAACTGGAGGCGCATCCATTTCATCAAACCGACCTCTAGAAAGTTCTAGAAGTAACCACAAGTAACTTTTTTAAGATGAAACTTGCGCATTTTGCCTTTTACAGAAGGACGCACCTGTCCCTTAACATACAGAGCGTCCAAAGACGCAGTTTTTGTGAACATTGTGAGCGTCCCCGCAGGTAAGGCTTGAGAGAACCTGCGACCCCAGAGATAAACACATTTTTACAAGACTTTCTCTCTTCTTTGAGTTTGAGATGGATAGCAGAGGCATAAGACTTGCCTAAGAGGGTAGCATGACTGTTGATTTGAGCCATACTAACTGTAAGTGGTCATGGTGACATTTTTTAGTGTAACAGATTGCCCCCTAAAGTGCGAAGCCTGGAATAGATTAGGGTTTGTAATTCTAGGAAGGGTGAAGCGCTTTATCATTTCAAGGATTGTCTTGTGGATGACCTGGTTGGAACCTGCAATTTTCAACACAAAATACATGTATAAGATTATATCATCACTGAGGTAGGCATTCCCATACTCAGATTCAAAACTTTAACTAATGGACTAACTACTCTGATACAGGAATGATCTTGCAATACATCATTTTATAGACTTTTGTAGACACAGTATGGACGCAGCCATCTGTTTATGATTAGTCTACATAGATAATGAATACAAAACTCCTCGCAGCCTGGATGGTAGAAACTAGATCCAGGGTCTTCACTTCTACTTCCCGAATTGGTACGATTCTAGCCATGTGATTAAATGATTTGATGTCGAACATGGTAGAAACCACTTGATTACCAGTCGATGATGTAAACTGTTAACAAGCATGAGAGAGACCACCAGTAATGTCAATGGTTCTCAAAGTACCAAGCACAACCCGTGAAATGTGAATAGATGTTTTGATGTCGAACACTTCACGGAATCCTTTGATCGAAAGTCAATGATGTAAACTGACGTCAAAGGCGAGAAACCTGCCATTGATGCATGCAAACTTCAAGGTACTGTCGATTCCTAAGTCATCTTTCTAGATAATGTGTCGATGTCGATAGAAAGCGACCCGTTGCAGGCAAGCCCACAACACGAAATCATTGCTCAAGTTGAAGAAATGTTTGCTGTAAGGACCGACTTCAGGGATGGTCAAATGGATGACAAGTATTTTGCAGATGAAAGTTTTGTTCGCAGACCTCTTGAACACATAACGACACGACAGATGGCTTGGTGACGAATAACTCAAAGTTAATCCCCGGAACCCGGTTAAAGACTTTCAAAGTGGTTTGATCAACTGTGAGGTAAAAGGTTTCCCAACCCAGGTGAATGAAAAGTGTCGTGTTCAAGAGTGGTAATAAAGTTTCTTATGAGACAAAAGGTAACAAACAGGTTCATTCTTCTCTCTTTTCCCCCACCATTTCTGGCAAGTACCTCTTTATTTTTAACAAGCTTGAGGAGGATAACATATGCTTGATTATAAGCTCATCCTTCGGATGAGTCCAACCTAGTTTTGATTCGAACCCTAGGAAGGAGTGGTTCGTTCCTGTTTGTAATTGAACAGGTCCTTTACTGTGAAATGTTTAACGAGCCCAGTATAGGAGAAACTCGGTGTTTTTCAATTTTAGAGAGTCTGAAAAACTTAAGAAGACTCCAAGTTGAACTTTTTCGTAGATTTGTGTCCCTCAAGCCCGAAAAAGTATAAAATAATACCTGGGGGAACCGCTTGATCTTGCGACCAAGGAGTACTTTCATAATTAGTGCCACTGACCTGAAAAGTAAAAAGCGATCAAGGACACGTCGTTTTATTTCCTTATCGAGTTTGAAACGACAAAAACCCGGCAATCTTTTCCTAATTTTACGGTCAGAAAAGAGCTATAAGGGGACCGTCTTTTTAGTTCCATTTTAACGAGCTTAAAAAGAAAAAACTCGGCAATCTTTTCATATTTTGAGAGTCTGAAAAGGGCTTAAAAGAGAACTCCAAGGTTTCACTTTTTCGTAAGTTTTAACGAGTTCGAAAAAGGGATAAAAATGTACTCATGGTTTTCACTTTTTCGTAAATTTTAATGAGTTCGAAAAAGGGATAAAAATGTACTCATATGGCCGACTTTCAATTTAATTTACGAGTAGGAAAAGACGGAAAGAACTCGGCATTTTCATTTGTTTTACGAGAATGAAAGATGGCAAAATAATCTCGAGATTTTCATGAGTTTAACGAGTCTTGAAAATAACTGAAATTGACTCGAGATAGGTTTCATTTTTACAAAAGCTTGAAACAGGGAAAAACTATGCTTGAAAGTAGTTTCATTTTTTCACAAGCTTGAAACAGAGATAAAACTGTGCTTGATGCCCCCTAAGTGTAACTACTAGAGCGCATGCCCCCCAGCTTCATTTCATTCAACCAGCTAGATGAAATGAAGGTTGAGTTACGAGATCATTTGAAAGACTCGACCTAAAACTATAAAAAAATTATGCAAAACACTGAAATAACTAACCTAAATATACAGATCTAGTCAAACTCTCGACTCAATTAGAGGAGGATTTGTTTCATTTTTTCACGAGCTTGACACAGGAAAAGAACTATGCTCGGATTCGGTTTCATGTTTACGCAAGCTTGAAACGAAAAACTATGCTTGTTATAAGTTCACATGCCCCCATCATAATGACGCAAAACGAGGTACATGCCCCCCAAGCTTCATTGCATTCAATGAGGTGGATGGAAAGAAGCTTTACTTTCAAGATCTTGGAAAGACTCGTGGGAGTTGTTTCATTTTTTAGTGAGGTTGACACAGGAAAAGAACTATCCTCAAAACCCTTGTTTCATTTTTTAAACGAGCTTGACACAAGATAAGGAACTATGCTCATAACTACTCTCTACAATCTACCTAACAAAAAATCTACTCTAAAAACCTTGATTCATTTTTTAACGAGCTTGACACAAGACAAGGAACTGTGCTCTAAAAAGTTCGCATGCCCCCAGCATAATGATGCAAAGCGAGGTACATGCCCCCCAGGCTTCATTGCATTCAACCGGCTGGATGAAATGAAGGTTTACTTTCAATATTTAACTTGAAAAGGGAGTTGTTTCATTTTTAAGGAGGTTGACACAAGAAAAGAACTATCCTCAAACCTGATTCATTTTTTAACGAGGTTGACTCAGTAACAGGAACTATCCTCATACCTGAGTCATTTTTTAACGAGGTTGACTCAGTAACAGGAACTATCCTCAAACATGATTCATTTTTTAACGAGGTTGACTCAGTAACAGGAACTATCCTCAAACCTGATTCATTTTTTAACGAGGTTGACACAGTAAAAGGAACTTTCCTCACAAACCTATTTTCTACAATCTACCCATATATCCTAAAATCTGCCTGTTTCATTTTTTAACGAGGTTGATACAAGAAAAAACTATCCTCGTACACACTGATTCATTTTTTAACGAGGTTGACACAGTAAAAGGAACTTTCCTCGCTAATCCTACTTTCCTATATAACCTACTATCTACCTGATTCATTTTTTAATGAGGTTGACTCAGTAACAGGAACTTTCCTCATAACATCCAATTTCATTTTTTAATGAGGTTGAGAGAGGAACAAACTATCCTCGTGCCTAATCATGGCTTCCAACTGGAAGAAAGACATGTCAATGGACACACCTTGATCATGGCTTCCAAGAGGTCTTCATCAGAAGGAAGAATAGTTCTCTGGAAGGAACACATGTCAAGGGACTCAAAAGGGATAAGAACATCGTGTTCAAGTAACCCCATAGAGTTTTCCATGTCAATTACCGTATCTAAATCAAAGGAAGATGAGCAACCTGTGAGAGGCTCACGTACATCGGTAACTGAAAACATGGGATCAGTTGCCACATAATTAACCCGTGGCTGGGTAGATACCACTTTAGAATCAGGAACATTTAGGGGTGTCATATTATTAGTAGTTGAGACAAGACTAGGGAACGAAAGCTGGTCTACAGTCACAATACGGCCATTGTGAGGGAAAGACATCACGCGAAAGAGTGTCGATACGACAGCTTTTATTGCATAAACATAGTCTCGCCCAAGGAGTAAATTGAAATCCAAGGGACCTCGAACTACCATAAGATCAATACAGACAGTTTTACCTTCCAAGGTAATAGAAAACTTAGGAAGGATCCCTAAAGGTTCACTAATGGTTCTGTTAAAAGCTTTCAGATTCTGCGTAATAGGCGCAAGCTGAGGGGAACCCAAAGCTTTCCAAACAGTTGAGGATAAAATACTAACAGAAGCACCTTCATCTACCTGAGTACGATGTATGTCCCTACCACCGGCCTTGACAATGATTTCGAAAGGGATGGAGGAAGGAAGACGAGGTTCTGTCAGTCTATTCCAATCAAAGGAAAAGACCTCAGTACTTGGAGGGGGTTCTGTAGAAACAGGTGAAATGCCCTCTGGCATAGAAGAATCTGATGTAACAAGAAGAACCTGAGCGGTATGAAGTTCACTCTCTAAAGGGAAAGTGGGATCGACTCTTTGTGAAATTGAATCGACCACTTGATCAACTAAAGGATCATCAACCTGAGTGACATGAGTTTCACTCTCCAATGGAAGAGTGTGATCGACCGTACTTGAATTTAGATCAATCACTCCGTCAGTTGACGGTAGGTTGGGAGAAAGTTTACGGTAGCCAGGTGGAAATTCTTGCTGTGGAACAGTAAGTTTTTCCAACAATGTTGAGGCTTCATCCATGTGAGGGCAAATGTGAGTTTGATGACTCCCTTTGCATAACTTACAAGGAAACCTAACTTTACCCCTTTTCCCAGGAACCTGACTATCACTGGTTGATGGATCAATGGAAAGTTGATGAGATTTTTCTGACCATACCTCCAAGACCTTTGGAATACCAGGACAATTGACAAGGAAGTGGTCACCCTTACAAAGCCTGCAAGGGTATTTGGGTTTACGATGCATGTCGGAATTTTCCTCAACACAACTAACACTTACAGCCATGGTTGGTTGGTTGACTTCTTTCTTATCTTGCTTCTTCTTCTTCTTCTTCTTCTTCCCTTTCTTCTTCTTCTTAGCCTCCTGGTTACTAGCATCAAGGCTTTTACCAGGCGAAGAGGAAGAAATGGAGGAAGAAAAATTAGGCGAAGAAGGTAAAGGGTCAACAGAAGGTTGGTGATGTTGAGGTGGTGAACTTTGTTGAGGTGAAGCATCCGGTTGAGATGGAACAATTGGAGTATTTTGGGCCAACGAAGTTGAAAATAACCATATCGGTAAACCTATTGTAAATCCAGGTAATGACAAAGTAGCCATATAAGGAGGACTAACATTTCCAAAGTAAGGAAAAGTACTAGGATTCTCATTAGGAGGGGTTCCTAGGTTGATAAATTCCGAAACGTTTGCCATTATATTCAACTTCAGTGAATTTTATTAACAATTTAAAACTAAAATTAACAATTCACAATTCACACCTAACAATTAAAATTCACTATTCACACCTATGGTCTCTAAAAAGTAAAAACAAACAAATTAACACGCGCTATCAAATCTAGGAGTCAAACCATACACAAACAGTAGCCTTCCGGACCGAAAACACTAGTTGGTGATGAAGCCCAACATCGCCGAATTCAGTACAGAAGTGGTGGGTGGAACAGTTACCCCGGCAACCTGCTTAATGAATAGACCGGCACAAGTTCCTCCACTTTAACCGTCTCGAAGTGAAGTGAACCCCCCGGAAAATCCAAGTGAGTATAACCGACGTCTGCTCCAGGTACAGTGGGACCTTCCCTCCACCGTCACCTCGGGTAGAATCCTAAATATTATGGTCACTAAAGTTACCAATCACAACAATTACACCTGGGGGAACAGTCTAAACTCCGACAGCACGCAAGGGCAGAGTAACAAGCTCAATCCCCTTACCGGCTCCTTGACAGTAATCCAAGGTTTACCGATAAGTGACCCCTGGCTCCTCGACAATGGTTAATCCGAGGTTTACCGTTTGTAATACGTACTGTCTGGCGTCGTTCCCAACGAGGGGGGAATGATCCCCTCACTGGTTCGGACACGAGCTCGTGCTTCTCCTTTAAGAGGAGCTTTCCCAGAGTGAAATTGAAACAATTGGATTTATTCTACTCAAGATAAACTATCTGTTTGGTTTTACTGTCTTGGAGAGTTAAGTACTCACCTACTTCAAGACACTAGCCTAAGCTATATTGGTGTATCAGAGCCCTAGAAATGTAAAAATTACTAGATGAATTTTAATTAAGCGCTGTGTTATTAAGGCTGTTATTACTCAAAGGGGTAAATGGAGATGAAACCAATGGTGTTATGACCCGACTCAACTGAATGCAATCGAATATGATAATGTAATCTTTTCAATTCGATGAATCCTCACTAAAGTAAGGAGAGAGTTTCCATTCACTTCCAACAATGCAAAAAATTGATGCACTAATTTTATCAAGAAAAACTAATGCAAATCAATTCCAAACCTTTTTTTTTTTTTTTGTGTAAATTCAAATCAAAGAAAGCTGATCTAAATCTACAATAGATTTTTCAGAATGTAAACTATGCAATTGTAATCTAAGCACAATTCACTCGAAAAGTATGCAAATGTAATCTATGCACATTTTTCAATAATATTCTGAAAATGAGAATTCTAATTGTGCAAATGTGATCTATGCAAAAGAATTCTCAAACACAAGACGATTCTAATGTGATCTAAGAACCAATCAAGTGCAAATTGAGAAAATTGGGTGAGAGTTCCAAAGATCAAAACATAAAAACACTCAAAGGCGATTAACACTCATACACAATTTAGGGGGAATTTTTTTTTGCAAAAACAAAAGCAAAAAGATGCAAAATTGTGAAAAGACTGAGACAAACCTCCAAGTAATGATCAAAGGAAATCAAATCAAGAATTTCTCAAAAAAGAGACTCAAAACACCCAATTGATGAAAGCTAAGAGCAGGAACAAGCTTAGGTGAAGATTCTGGACAAGGGACTAATGAATCTGGGCAGAAAAAACTAAGAAAAAACAAAATCTAAAAGCAATTAAAGCAAAAATGGAGTTTTCCTAAATTTTTACAGGAAGACGCAGGCGACCCATTAGAATAGGCGCGGGCCCGCTCTGTGAAAACGGCAACAGCGCGTCCAAAGACGCACTGTGCAGTACTCAGAGGGTGCGTCCGTCTGAAAAACTCAAGAAAAACCAAAATAAAACTAATCCTAAGCTAACCCACCCAGAGACAGAATCACAGAGCCAAAACCAGAAAAATAAAACAATTTTCTCAAAGCAAAGTTCACATAAAGGAAAAGACTTTTCTCATCAATGGAATCTTTCCCCAGCGGAGTCGCCAATTTGTCGTGGCAGAAAAAGTCGTTTGTGCGGACACAACTGACCTCCCTAGGAGTCTAAACTCTCTAGCGACAAACAAGACAAAATGGAGTGATCTTTCTCTAAATACACCTTTTAAAACATGAAAACTACAAGTGTTTAGACTTACCTTATTCCAAAACGCTGTTGTTGTAGTCCGTCCTTGCCGATCCGGATGAGCTCCTCCTTCACATCAATTCCTGCAACCACAAACAATCAAACAATTACCAAGCACTTGCATTTCATATAATAAAACATATATCCAACATGCAGACCAAGGAACACATGAAATAACTCATTAACACAAGCTATTGAGAAAAATAAACCAGTTTGTATTAATAACGAAACAAAGGAAACTCTTACAACCTGGCCTTGGTGTTGTGCAAGTTCCTCCCAGGGTCCATCAAGGGTTTTCCTCTACTTTGACAAAGCTCATCCACTTCCAAGTAGAATCAAGCAAAGACAATCTCTCCTCACAAGGTTCTAAATGGGAGTCCTAATTCCTGCAGCATTTACCCAAAGAAAATGTATAGCTCCAACCTCCCCTCCTTCTGGCCCAAGGTCTTTATTTATAGTGCTGTAAAGAGGTTATTCAGGTCCACCATCAATGGGATAATCCCCCTCTTTGGGTGGGATAGCTCCCTTATTGATGGGATAAGTTCCTCCTTAATAGGGATACATGAACCAACTGGAGGCGCATCCATTTCATCAAACCGACCTCTAGAAAGTTCTAGAAGTAACCACAAGTAACTTTTTTAAGATGAAACTTGCGCATTTTGCCTTTTACAGAAGGACGCACCTGTCCCTTAACATACAGAGCGTCCAAAGACGCAGTTTTTGTGAACATTGTGAGCGTCCCCGCAGGTAAGGCTTGAGAGAACCTGCGACCCCAGAGATAAACACATTTTTACAAGACTTTCTCTCTTCTTTGAGTTTGAGATGGATAGCAGAGGCATAAGACTTGCCTAAGAGGGTAGCATGACTGTTTATTTGAGCCATACTAACTGTAAGTGGTCATGGTGACATTTTTTAGTGTAACAATCGCATTGCCAGAGATAAGGATCCACAAGAGGCAGTTAGTCCATGTCGTGAAACACACGAGGAGCGTTGGTTTATCCAATGTCCAACAATCTGGGTTATGGTCCCACCACACTTGGCATTATGGTACATATGTTGTCTTTCATGGCAACATATTCACAGGTGAGTTCAGAATTGATAAAGGGAAACTCACATTGTAAAAGGTCAATTCAGAGGTAACAGACTAATGGCACAAAAGAATAGGAGGATGGAACAAAGGACTACAGATCAGAATCAATAAATTCAAGAAAAAGGATGTTTTCAGTTGTGTTAAGTTGTATACATTAGTTCACCTAGTCAAAGTCGCATATACAAGAGGGTTCACATAAAAATATCCACGTATATGTATGCACACACTTTCACAAGAGGAAAAGTGCGTATGAGATGGAAAATTAAGTTTGAATAATACCAAGGGTCCATACCATGGTATTAGCTCACAATATTAAGTAGAATAACAGTTACTTGATCCCGTCTACGAATACCACACATTCTAAGTGTTGTTTTGGTACAAGGTATTGAGAAAGGCTAAAACTATATAAGGAGGAGAAGATCAAAGGGCTAAGTGTGCAAGTGAAAGGGTTTTTCATGAATACTTCTATCTGAAGTATATTTTATGTTGTAGGGGCTATGATTATGATATGATATGAAATATCTTGTGCACCTTTGGATACAATGTTGGATAAGGATCATGAGACCTGAAATGACTTATCATTATATGATCTGATAATGGTTGGGCTAGATCTGAATGATAACGTATGTTTTATACTTTAAATGTTATGATATGGGTATGTCTGATGTCTGGAATAGTTGCAAAGTTATAATTTATTATTTGCAGATCTATACGTTGGTTCGCCTTGGTAAAGGCGCATATACACGCTAGTTCGACACTTCCAAGTAGCGTATTGATGGCGAGGGTGCAGGCGTTAGAGTCAGTTTCCTCAATCTGTCAGCGAGTTCATCTATGCCTTGGTCAATTTCCTTCTCCTTTGGACTGGGCGCATCAGTCATTAAACTAATGTTTCATTTTCAAGTCCCGATATCATGCGTTACTAATTAATCTTGGCTCTTGGAGGCGGCTTTAAAAGTCATATCTCTTTGGCAGATTACATATACAATACATATCCACGATCTATATGTGCGCGCAGCATGTAATGGAATTACGATGGCAAAGACTTACCTACCGTGGACTGACAGCACTCTATATATATATACTCGGCGCTCTATGCTCTTCTCGGCCAGTATATGTGTACATATAGCTTTATATATCCGCTCTTCAATTGGACTATCCAAAGCATAGCCAAATCCACATCACTCGATATATATTCCGCCCTTGAATTGTGTTCGCCGGTGTATACTCTAATCAACGATTGCTCAGCATAGCCTTCTGGTTTACAAAGCCTCCTCCGCTGGCATAGATGGTAACCATGATTGTTAATGCTTACGGTCCTAAATTGTTAATCCACTACAGACATTCCGCAATCGATGCATATATGGACAGCTTTCAAGCATAACTGAGATAGGAACGCAAGAATTTTTGTGAGGACAGGGTTCGCTCTCTCTGTATATCTTCAAAGGAAAACCACCGCATAACAATAGATTCAGGCGATCTATATCACATGAAGCCAAGCGTTAACAGTTAACACATACATAATTTGCGCGCTGGAAAAAACGCCAAAACAAACAGATTAATGTACAACAGTTTTATATGGTGAAAACTAGAACCATCAGCACCGATTCTTTTATTCCATCGTCTATCAATATATACATTACAGAGCCTGAATACAATAACGCCGAGCGCATAGCTTTTGTTCTTTTTGCTTTAAAGTGATTGCTCAGGCGCTTGAGCGCTTTTCTGGCCTTTATTCTACTTTATGTTTTTTTTTTTTTTTCTAAGGATAAGTCCTCTCGTCTTATCCGATACAAGGAAAAAACATGAATGATTTAAAGCCTGAGAGCTTTATTACAATGCATGATTTATTGCTAGATTTATTCTAATTTTTAACTAAAAAACATAGAAATTGCAGGCTAAAGGACCCCACTCCCTTGCCTGTAAATTTTTTTTGGATTTTTTGGAATAATTTGGGAGATTTTTTCCTCTGAGTCCTCTGCTCCCGCATCACGTATACAGAAGAAAGGCTTTTTGTTCAGAGATGACTGCTATATATAGTCGGTGTTGTTGTTTTACTGTTGGCTATCAATGATTTCTTCATTAGATATGAAAGTAGAATTGACTGTATAAGGAGATTGAGTCTGATTGATTGGTTGATTAAGTGATAAGGGTGATATTTGCTGCTATCTGTGTAGAACTCTATGTCTTGACATTAGATCTTCAGAATGTCACTGATTGGTAAAGTTTGTGGTTCAGAGGTTGTATGATTCAATATCTTTAGAGGTATATGCAGGTTGGGTTAAAGGAAGTAGCACATACATGCAGGTTGGCTTTACTGAAGTAGCATATACATTCTGATATATGATTTTTGAGGTTGCAGTTGGTTCTGGTTGTTGATGTAGTTTTCTAGGTTCAGCTATGTGTTTTGGTGACATTGATCTGACAGTTTAGATTGAATGATTGTTGGTAGATGCATTTATTATTGATTTTGAGCTTCAATGTTACTACTGGGTACATTATGAAAATTTGATGAAATGTGGCCTATATATTGTGTTGTTGTGTACTAGGAGAATCCAGTATGAAAATTTATGAATCGTGGTCCCTGGAGGAAGAGTGAAGGTAGTAGCCTTCTGTAGGCTAGCGCCTACATATTGGTAAACATATTATCCAGTAAAAGAGCTAGCGGGTTGGAGCTCCCTTCCAGTAGAAGCTAGAAAATGAGTGAAGGTTGTAGCCTTTAGCACGTAGATGCCTATGTACTGGAAAAGTTTTCACCAATACAAAATTTGTAAACACTTTTTATTATAAGAAGATTGAAGACTGAGACGACAACAACGATGGTTTTTTTCCCACATTGGGTTTCCACTTGAAAACCCTTGGTGTTCATTTGTGTTGCTTATGTATGTTCATTTATTTTGTTCTTACTACATCTGTTTATTGCTTAATGCACCACACTCTAATTTAAGACAATGAATTAGTTGTTTATTATATATGATGGTTTCATTCTTTATAGTCACGGACATATGGTTGTTGGTTTCAGTAAAGTAGCCTATACTGTTTAAAAAGGAAATTCATTATTGTGAAAGTTAAAATACTGATTCACACCCCCCCCCTCAACATTTTTCTCAACAATTCGTATTAGAGGAGGTCCTTCAGAAGAAGCTTGATTGCATGAAGGGAGATCTCTCAAGATGAAAAATCACGAAGGCATAGGATCTATCAGACCACCAATATTCAATAGAAACAACTTAGTATATTGGAAGGTAAGAATAGGAGCCTATCTTTAGTCACTTGGAGCTGATGTTTGGGAAATTGTCGAAGGAGGATACCAATTTCCAATAGTAATACCCACTGATATAGCAGGAAATAAGTCATATGAAACCAATGCCAAAGTCATCAATACTTTATTGGGAAGTCTGTCAGAATCAAAATTTGTCAAAGTCATGTAGCTCAAGACAACCAAAGAAATATGGGACAAAATCATTCAGAGCTACAAAGGAGACTCCTAGGTAAAACAGGCTAAGCTCCAAACTCTTAGAATTCAATATGAAACTCTCAAGATGCATAGTGATGCAAGTATTGCTAGTTACTTTTTATGAGTAGATGAGATTGTAAATTGTATGAAGAATCTGGGTGAAGAAATAATAGAGGCTACTTTAGTAGAGAAAATTTTGAGATCCCTATCTTCTAAATTTGAGTCAAAAGTATCTACCATTGAAGAGAAGCATGATCTACAATCTATTATTGTTGTTCAACTTCATGGAATTTTAACTGCCTTTGAAATGAGGAAAGGAGGTACATGAGATATTAGAGAAGCCATTTTCAAAGCCTCAGAAAAGGAAGATCTCAAGGAATCAGGATATATTTCATAACAAGATGAGGTAATCTTTGTAAAGAAGCTTCAACGGGGTTCCAGAAGATTCAGAGGTAAGCTTCCTTTCAATTTTTTTCTTGTGGCGGAGTTGGTCATTATGCTGCTAAATGTCCTCATAAAGATAATCATGACAAAGGAAAGGAGTCTGCGAAAGGTAATAGGAAAAAGTTTGTAAATAGAAGAAGTTAAATATTCATGAAGAAGTGATGGCTTGTCTAATAGTGATGAATATGAATTTGAACAAGATATTAAACTACTCATGGCTTATGACAATCATGATTTTATGGATGCCTTAGAAGAGGAATATTTTCTTGAAGAAATCACTCAACTTAAATATGTTTGGAAGAAAAGAATATGCTCATAGACACTTTGACACATCGACTCACTGAAAGAGAAAAGCACAATGAAAAATTGGAATGTGAAGTAGTGGGTCTAAGAAAAGAACTTGAGAAGGCAAAATCTTTGAATCTTAGATTTTCTAAAGGATTAGAAACCTTAGATGAACTCATCAAGGTTTAGTGTTCTCCTCTTATAAAGGCTGGTCTTGGATATACCGGAGAAACATCCCAATCAGAAAATCCTTCAGCAATCACCAGAAGCTATCTTGATGCAACAAAAACCAATGAACAATGTGTCAATCCTCAGCAAAAGCCTAAAGGTACTCCTTAGGTAAATCATGCTCATTTTACTCCAATAGAAGCACCAACCAAAAGATGAACAATACCAAAAGACTTTATGATCATCGAAACCTCTTCTTTAATGGAAAATGTTTTTCATGACATAACTTTGGTCATAAGGCTACTCAATGTGTTTCTTACAAAACTATCATGACTAGAGAAGCACGAAAACAAAGGAGAATAACAGGAATAAAGAAAAGTTCTTATAATAACTTTTCTCCTCTTGAAGATGAAATTGAATGTTCATTTTACAATAACTTTGGTCATGAAGAATCTGAATGCATGAGCAAATTTCGGCCAACAATTCAAAAGGAGCAAACATAATCAAATTTCAAGGTATAGAAAAATAAGGAATTTTAGCCAGAAAGATGTGGCATAACTCTATTTACAGAAGGAAAAGAAAATAAGTGGTACATTGATAGCAGATGCTCTAAACTCATGACAGGTGATAAAGATAAACTCCTTTCATATAATGCTTTAGAAAAGGAAAATAATGTCTCTTTTTGAAATGACACACCAACTGTAATTAAGGGTAAAGGCTCTGTTTATTTGAAAGAAAAGGTTAAAGCTGGAAATGTTATGTATGTTGATGATTTAAAGCATAACTTGTTGAGTGTCAGTAAAATTTGTGATCAAGGAAATGAAGTTGTGTTTCGATCAAAAGGATGTGTGGTTCGTGAGCTTGAAACAGGAAAGACCATAACCAAAGGTACAATAACTCCAATATATATATATATATATATATATATATATATACTAAAAGGAGGTCAAGAACAATGTTATCTAAGAAAAACAGAAGAAAACTAGCTATGGCACAGAAGATTGGGGCATCTAAGATTTTCTCAAATAAGAAAATCATGCAGGCTCAAGGTTGTTCATGATCTTCCAGATATTAGCATCCCAGAAAATACCATCTACAAACCATGTCAATTCGGTAAGCAAACCAAAGTTCAATTCAATGCTAAATAAGGATTAGCAAGTAAGCCTCTTAAAATAATTCATACTAATCTATGTGGACCAACAAGGAAAAATTCACCTCGTGGAGAAGAATACTACATTTTATTCATTGATGATTTTTCTAGAATGTGTTGGATTGGTTTACTAAAACATAAAGACAAAGCATTTTAAACGTTTAAAGTCTTAAAATCTTTAGTTGAAAATGAATTAGATATAAAAATCAAATGTCTCAAATTTAATTGTGGAGGAGAATTCATATTAGATGAATTCTTTGAATTTTGTGAACAACATGGAATAAAGAGAAAATTCCCTATTGCTAGAACTCCTCAACAAAATGGTGTGGTAGAAAGAATGAATAGAAAAGTTCAACAAATGCCTCGAGCTATGCTGGATGATTCTGGTACTCCTGACAACCTCTGGGGTGAAGCTACACATACTGCAGTAAATATTCTCAACAAAGCTCATTTACATGTAAATGGTGATAAAACTCCACATGAACTTTTGTATGGTAAGCCTCTTACTATAAAAACTTCAGAATTTTTGGAAGAAAATGTTTCATCAAAAATACTGATGAAAAACTTGGTATGTTTGAACCTTGAGAAGATGAATGAATATCTCTTGGTTATTCATCTAGAAGTAAAGGATACAAATGTTGTAATAAGAAACTTCGAAAAATTGTTGAATGCATTGATCTTGTAATCGATGAAGCATGCAGAAATCCAGAATAGGTGACATCCGTAAAGAAAGATGATAATGATGAAGATGGTGAATGATTTCCTGTATCAAATCAAAATGATATAGAGGAAGAAACCAATGAATCATCAGAAGAAGATACATCTGACAGGGAAAAGGCTCCATCCAAGTATGTTCAAAAGAATCATCCAGAATCTCAAATTATAGGAGAAAAAGGGTCTAGAGTACAAACAAGAAGAACTCTTATAGGAACTTCTAGTTATCTAGCATTATTATCCTCCATAGAACCACAAAATTTCAATGAAGCTAGCAAAGATGAATGTTGGTTTAAGGCCATGGATGAAGAACTAGACCAAATTGAAAAGAATGATACTTGGGAATTAGTTCTTACAGCTCATGATAAAAATGTTATAGGAACAAAATGGATATTCAAGAATAAGTTGAATGAAAATGGAGGGGTTATTAGAAATAAAGCAAGACTTGTTTGTAAAGGGTATGCTCAACAAGAAGGTATATACTTCGAAGAAACGTTTGCACCTATTGCTAGACTTGAAGCCATAAGAATGTTTCTTTCTCTTTCAAGTTTTCAAAAATTCAAAGTTTATCAAATGGATGCAAAATTTTCATTTCTTAATGGAGATTTAGAAGAAGAACTATATATTGAACAACCAGAAGGATTCATTCTGGGAAATGATGGAAAGCTTGTATGTAAACTGTTACACTAAAAAATGTCACCATGACTATTTGCAGTTAGTATGGCTCCATCCACTGTCATACTATCCTCCTTGGCAAGTCTCATGCCTCTGCTCTCCATGTCAAACTTCAAGAAAGAGAGAAAAGTCATTTAAAGTCAATTATCTCTGGTACGCAGTTTCTCTTAGCCTTACCTGCGGGTACGCAACCCAAGTTCACAATACCTGCGTACTTGTATGCTCTGTATGTAAAGGGATGGGTGCGTACTCCTGTAAAGGTCAAAAGGCGCAAGTTTCACTCCAAAAAAGTTACTTGTGGTCATTTCTAGAGGCTTCTAGAAGTATGTTTGACGTGTATGAAGCGCCTCCAGATGGTTCATGTATCCCTACCAAAGAGGAACTTATCCCATCAATAGGGGAGCTATCCCATCCAAAGAGGGGCTTATCCCATTGATGGTGGACCTGAATAACTTCCTCTAGAGCACTATAAATACAGGCATTGGGCCAAAGGGAGGGGAGGTTGAAAGCTGAACATTCCTAAGGGTAGATGCTGCTGGAATTAGGACTTCCTTGTAGAAACTTGTGAGGAGAGATTACCATCTTTACTTGTTTCCATTGGGAGGTGGGTGAGCTTGTTGGAAATAATACTGAGAGGGGGGGTGAATCAGTATTATCAGATCAGTAAAAACTTTCCAATTTCATGCTCAGAAACATATACGCGACTTCAATTAAGTGAACCCGCGTGTACACGCGACTGTGTCTAATGCAACTAGCGTATACCCAGAGATCTTATAATTCAGTTAGCTTAATCTTCTGTAAATGCATCAGAACATTATTAAGCATATTAACAGTAAACAGGTGCAGTATAATAGAACAGAACATCACACAAGAGCCACACACATGAGCACCATGATATAAGGTGGAAACCCAATGTGGGTGAAAACCACCTGCTGCAAATCGTCTCTTTCTTCTTTAATAAGAAACTTCTTTTACAATGTACTGGTGCAGTCCTTTACCAGCACGCAGGCTGCAACCTGCAGAGGGCTACAACCCTCATAGCTCTTGTACTAGCCGATCCATTTACTAGTACGTAGGTGCCAACCCTACAGAAGGCTACAACCTTCACTCGTTTTCCAGCTGCTCCTGGAAGGGAGCTACAACCCCCTTGGCTCTTGTACTGGCTGATATGCTTACCAGTACGTAGGTGCCAGCCTACGATCTTCCCAGGACCACGTTTCATACATTTTCATACTGGATCCATGAAACAATCACCATTGTAGAACAGCCTGCATCATCAATCTCTGACTCACGCAATACTGAATCACTGAAACCCTGTCAAGAACACAGACAACATAACAACAACCAGATCCAACTCCATCTTCATACTTCACATTGTATACGCTACTTCGACAAACCCAACCTGCGTGTATACGCTCTTTTACCAAAGACAACCCGCGTATAGATCTGTAAATTCAAACTTAAAATTCCGCAGCTATATCAGACATCAAAATATACCCAGATCATAATAATAAACATGTGTCAGTAGATCTAGTCTATCCACAGTAAAACCATAAGAAGATAATCATTCCAAGCCTTGAGATCTCATTCCATCATTCATCATCCTCCACATGAGTGAAACCTTGGTTTAGATCACCAACCCATAACCAGCACTTGGATCTCACACTACCTTAGATCTTCACAACTCACACACATTGCGTATCTCTTTGCCTAATGATCTTCTCCTTATATAGCCTTAGGCCCTTCACAATACCACGGCCAAAACCATAGCAACACAATACCATCAACCTCGAAACTAGGGATCAACACGTCCGTCGAGACACCATGGTCCAAAACCATAGGCACAACTTCCAAGGAATAACCGCCATGGACCAAAGATACGTTTTCCACATACACGCTCTTTTACTAAAGCCAACCTGCGTGTACACACGACTTGGGCTTAACGAACCTGCGTGTATGAGCTTTCTTGACATGCTGTACTAAGCTCTGTCCTCTAATTAAGTTGCCATCACCTGTACCAACCTCTGAGCACCTGTACCAACCTCTGAGTGAGTTGCCATCAAGGACAACACTTGAATCATAATGCCAACAATCTCCCCCTTTGGACTTGATGGCAACCACCACACCAAGTCACTCTCCCCCTTTGACATCAAGGGCAAAGGGCAGACCAAGATATTCTCTTCTTTGGTATACCTTCTGCTGTCCATACTCCCCCTGAGTACCTGCTGAAATCTCCAAATGTGCTTCCCCTTTGTGTATGCCAAAGTGTACCAATCTATCCATCCTGCTCTTGCTGAATTGTGCTATTCATGCTCCCTTTGACTGTAGGCAAGATCTGCAAAAGATGTTCTTCAAGAAGAACAAAGACTTATACATCATAGAAGACCTTCCTATCACCAAAAGACTCAATACATACATTCATCACCCAACCTAGTGGGGATATACCAATATTGACTCATCCACCTAACCATGTGGAGATACATTAAGAGTTTACTCATGATAAGACATGAACATTACATCATTCATCCCAGGCATAGTGGGGAAGCTAACATAGGCCGTTACATGACCTTGACATCATAAAAGAGATATCACAAAAGAGATACATGACATAGTGATGACATATCTATACCAAGACTTATGAAAGCCACCAGCAGCATCATGATCTGTACCATAAGCATCAGCCTGCAATACCATTCCTTTGATCAAACAACGAGATGTATCATTTAGCTTCATAGACTTTATCAACAACTTCTAACCATAATGCCAACAATGCATTATTTGAAGTATATGCTCCCCCTGAGCCTGTGCCATAAGTATCAAGACATTTCCAGACATCCTCAGCAGACTGTAACTGTTAACCAATAGAGCATATACTGGACTGGATCATATCAGACCCCTTTTCTGAGTCTGTCCCCACTGCTTTTTCACAAACTGACATATATGCGATTTTGCAGTGTGAAACTCGCGTATATACGCGTATTTCCTTCATGAAACTTGTGTATGAGAATTAGAACACTGAAGTTCTATACCTTCAGCTCCCCCTGAGTCTGTTATGTCTGTGTTGTGCTGAGTACCCTGTGCTGTGCCACATTTTTTTGACTGAACTTCCTTCTTCTTCCATATCTTCAGGCATGTTGATGATTTCTTCTTATCATGAGCTTTGTTCCTGCAATCCTTTGCTCTATGTCCAAACTTGTTACATGCATAGCATCTTACATGTTTCATATTCCTCTTATAGCAATCAGCAGCTTTGTGGCCAAACATATTGCAAGAAAAGCAATATCCATTAAAGTACCTTGAATGTGATGATCTTTCTGCATGATGGTCTTGAAATCTTCTTCTTCTACATATGGCTGCAACATGTCCAAGATTATGACATACATAACATTCAACATTATTCATGGGAGGAGTAAAAGATTTTCTTTGAGGAGTCTCTTTCCTTGATTGTTGATGGAGTTGTCCTTTCATTTCCTTGTTGACCCTTTCAGATTTTGCATTAGAGATTCTTGTCTTACTTTGTGAACCAGATTCACCTTCAATAGACTCATGAAAACCAAGACCAGTTTTGATAGCGGGGGACCTTTGACTACTAAGAATATCATCCAAGATCTTAGTACTATCTTGAAATCGTAATAGTTTATCCTTTTCTTCTAATTTACTTTTCAAGATATTTACCTCAACTTGATGTTGTTCTTCTTTTTCAAGACATTGCTTCTTCAAGGTCTCTTCAGCTTTCCTTCCTTCATCCAGTTGATGCCTTAGTTTGAGGATCTCGTTTTCTTGCTCTTTATTCAGTGCTAGCAGCATTTGTCGAATTTTGGAGGCACATTCCAATAGATCTTCTAATCTGATGATTTCTTCTTTGAGGGCATTCTCCTTTTTGCTAGGTAGATCTTGCTGATCTATGGTTCGATCTGATGCTTCATTTGCTTGTCCATCTTCATTCTGAGGTGCTTCAGGATCTGAATTCTTGCTTCCATTCAACGGCAGGTTGTTATTGTTCCTTTGAGCTGTCTTCTTCTTCTGACGCGCTTTCTTTCCCATTGTTCTACGAATCTCCTTCAAGCGATCAAGCTTATCTGAAGGACCTGCTCTGATACCAATTGTTGGAAATAATACTGAGAGGGGGGGGTGAATCAGTATTATCAGATCAGTAAAAACTTTCCAATTTCATGCTCAGAAACATATACGCGACTTCAATTAAGTGAACCCGCGTGTACATGCGACTGTGTCTAATGCAACTAGCGTGTACCCAGAGATCTTATAATTCAGTTAGCTTAATCTTCTGTAAATGCATCAGAACATTATTAAGCATATTAATAGTAAATAGGTGCAGTATAACAGAACAGAACATCACACAAGAGCCACACACATGAGCACCATGATATAAGGTGGAAACCCAATGTGGGTGAAAACCACCTGCTGCAAATCGTCTCTTTCTTCTTTAATAAGAAACTTCTTTTACAATGTACTGGTGCAGTCCTTTACCAGCACGCAGGCTGCAACCTGCAGAGGGCTACAACCCTCATAGCTCTTGTACTAGCCGATCCATTTACTAGTACGTAGGTGCCAACCCTACAGAAGGCTACAACCTTCACTTGTTTTCCAGCTGCTCCTGGAAGGGAGCTACAACCCCCTTGGCTCTTGTACTGGCTGATATGCTTACCAGTACGTAGGTGCCGGCCTATGATCTTCTCGGGACCACGTTTCATACATTTTCATACTGGATCCATGAAACAATCACCATTGTAGAACAACCTGCATCATCAATCTCTGACTCACGCAATACTGAATCACTGAAACCCTGTCAAGAACACAGACAACATAACAACAACCAGATCCAACTCCATCTTCATACTTCACATTGTATATGCTACTTCGACAAACCCAACCTGCGTGTATACGCTCTTTTACCAAAGACAACCCGCGTATAGATCTGTAAATTCAAACTTAAAATTCCGCAGCTATATCAGACATCAAAACATACCCAGATCATAATAATAAACATGCGTCAGTAGATCTAGTCTATCCACAGTAAAACCATAAGAAGATAATCATTCCAAGCCTTGAGATCTCGTTCCATCATTCATCATCCTCCACATGAGTGAAACCTTGGTTCAGATCACCAACCCATAACCAGCACTTGGATCTCACACTACCTCAGATCTTCACAACTCACACACATTGCGTATCTCTTTGCCTAATGATCTTCTCCTTATATAGCCTTAGGCCCTTCACAATACCATGGCCAAAACCATAGCAACACAATACCATCAACCTCGAAACTAGGGATCAACACGTCCGTCGAGACACCATGGTCCAAAACCATAGGCACAACTTCCAAGGAATAACCGCCATGGACCAAAGATACGTTTTCCACATACACACTCTTTTACTAAAGCCAACCTGCGTGTACACGCAACTTGGGCTTAACGAACCTGCGTGTATGAGCTTTCTTGACATGCTGTACTAAGCTCTGTCCTCTGATTAAGTTGCCATCACCTGTACCAACCTCTGAGTGAGTTGCCATCAAGGACAACACTTGAATCATAATGCCAACAGAGCTGATCAGAGTAAGGGAGAACTCTTGTGGACCCTGGGATGAGCTTGCACAACACCAAGGCTCAGGTTGTAATGGTTCCTTTTGTTACCTTTTAATACAAATTAGTCCATTCTTCTCAACAATTTGTTATTAATGAGTTGTTTCATGTACTCCTTGGTCTACATGTTAAATATGTTTTATTTTATGTGATATTCAGGTGCTATTTAATCGTTTGATTGTTAGTGAATGCATGTTTCGAAGTGAAGGAGGAGCTCATCCGGATCAACGGAGCTGGACTACTACAACAACGTTGGATTACAGGTAGGATCTAAACACATGATTTCTCATATTGTAAAAGCATATTTAGGGAAGGACTGCTCTTATTTGTCTTGTTTGTCATTAGAGAGTCTTAGGCTTTCTAGGAAGGTCGGTTGTGTCCGCACTAACGACTCTTTCCGCGTGACATAAACTCAGAAAGTCTTTATATTCATTGAAACAAGCTCCAAGGGCATGGTATTATCATCTTGACAAATATCTTCAACAACAAGGTTTCACAAAAGGATCTGGAGACAACAACTTATATACAAAAATTGAGAATGATAAACTAATAATTATTGTTGTTTATGTTGATGGTATCATCTTTCACAGTAATGAAGAATTTATGAGTCAAAACTTTGCTTCTGTTATGCATAAATAATTTGAAATGTATTTACTTGGAGAAATAACTTAATTTCTTGGTCTACAAGTACGACAGACAAAATATTCCATATTTCTTTCACAAGCTAAATATCTCAAGAAGATTCTGAAGAAGTACGGAATGTAAGATTCGAAACTATTATGTACTCTAATGGTAACAGGATGTAGTCTCGGTTCTAATGATGAATCTCCTATAATGAGTAAGCCAGCGTATCGATTGGAAGTCGACTTTATTTAATAGGTACAAGACTAGAGATCATGCATGCAGTAGGAATTTTTGGAAGGTTCCAAGCCAATCCAAAGGAATCACATCTTCAGGCTGTAAAAGTAATATTCAAATATCTCCAAGGAACTCAAGACTTTGGTCTATGGTATCCTAAAGATACAGATCTCACTCTTCATGCATATACAGATGTGGATTGGGCTAGAAATGTTGATGACTAAAAAAGAACTAGTGGAGGTGCATTCTATATGGGATCACGATTAGTATCCTAGTTCAGCAAGAAACAAAGTTCGATTGCCTTATCTATAGCTGAAGAAGAATATGTGGTTGTTGCATCTTGTTGCACACAACTACTCTGGATGATGCAAACATTACAAGATATTCAAATCACATGTTCTCCACCCATCTCCATTCTATGTGATAATACAAGTGCTATTAGTATTTCAAAAAATCCAGTCATGCACTCCAAGACCAAGCACATACCCATTAAGTACCACTTTCTACGAGAACAAGTGCTTGAACAAAAGGTTAAATTGGAGTATGTTCCCTCCAAAGAACAAGTTGTTGATATATTTACCAAAACTCCTCCCAGAGAAGCATCTGAATATCTTAGACAAAAGCTGGGAGTTATTTCTGCCTCATCTTGTTGTTAAAATCAATTTTAAGAGGAATACTTTATATACGCAGATTTCATGAAGCAGAGTTGCGTATATATGCAAGTTTCTGTGCCTATAGTAGCCTATGTGTTTTTCTAATAGAAAAATAGTGGGTTGGACTCAAAATTAGTTTCCAACATAGGTTTTCAATTTGATATTGATGGTTACAATCTGCTGATATGCTTTGTTCATTGTTGTTTATTTTATTAATGAAGATGCCTTGATTAATGAATTGTTGACAATGCACAGGTAGCACAGGTTCAGGGGGAGAATTAGCCTTCAAAAACATTAAGTATTGTTGGCATCATGGTTGTTGAATTCAACTATGGTCTGAGATATTCATATCATTTTTTGTAAATGTCATGTAGAGACCTATGGTGTAATGATATAACTCTTTCTGTCATAGTCTATTAATGAGTCCTTTTGGATATATGATGTAATTTGTACCCCCACTATGCATGGGAAGAATGATGTAATAATTTCAATTTTTTAGTCATGTATGAACTTTTGGCATATACCCACTTAGTTGGGTGATTGATGTATGTATGAGTCATTGGTGATAGGAAGGTCACACTCACATAGTTTATTGGGTTGTGTTATATTCTTTCCACGACTAGCCTACATAGTTAACTCGAAGGTTAGAGTGGGGGGGAGGGGAGTGAAGCCCCCCCTTCATTGCGCCAATTGCGCAGTGGGGGGGTCACAAGGGGGTTTGAGGGGGGTGGGTAGCCCCCTCTACGGGGTCTGGGGCAGAACCTCGGGGAATTTTTTTTTGGACCCTATATTAGGTTGGGTGGACCTACCTATGGTTTTGTACATGGTTTTTGCACATGGTTTTGGATGAGATGGTTTTCGGTCCATGGTTTTGGATGCGATGGTTTTTCGGTCCATGGTATTGGATGCTTTAGCATGTGTAAATATGTATTGTAACATTGAAAGGAACATAATGAAAAATCAATTTGGTAGTCCTAGTTTTGGGATCCAGGGGAAAATCTCTGTGTATATGTGTTTTATGTGTTATTCTCTTGCATTCTTTATTTTTTGTGTTTTAGAATTCATATGCAGGTAATTTCTGTATGGGGTTAAAACCTACATTTGGTATTAGAGTTGTTTTGGCTTCAAAGGGATGCCTTTGTTGCTGAGGGGTTTCGCTTGGGCCTGTGGTAGACCCTGTTCAGTGGGAGATCTGTGGGATCAATTCTGGTGGTGAAAGAAGATAGCGAGCAGTGGAAAGATAGAGATCAAGAAATTTAATGGTTAGAGTTTTGATTTGTGGAAAGTCAAGATGGAGGATCTGTTGGTGGATAAATATTAGTGGATCGTGGTAGATCTGGGTACTAAACCAACGGGAGTGTTCGATGAAGAATGGAAGAAGTTGGATCAGAAGGCAAAGAGCACAATACGATTATGTGTATCAGATTCAGTATTGCTGAACGTATCAGGGGAAGCTACAATGAAGGCTTTGTGGGACAAGTCATGGAATTTGTACTAATCTAAGTCTCTGGTGAATAAGCTGTTCCTACAGAAAAAGTTGTATAACCTGAGGATGAAAGATGGAGAATTAGTGATAGAACATCTGAACACATTTAATATTGTGGTAAGCCAGTTATTATCTTCATCTGATTTCTAAAAGCAACCTGGATGATGCAGGTGTAAAAACAATGTTCGAGAAGGATACCTCCAAGATGGTTCAAGGAGCATTAGTATTGATGTGGGGAGTTCAAATTGGAACTTTGTACAAGCTACAAGGTAGCACTGTTGTTGATAGGTGCAACAATTTTGTGGTTCTTGAAAGTGGAGCAGAAAATCTAGTGGTCTCTGGAGAGAAGACCATGTTGTGGCATCAAAGGCCTGGACATATTGGGGAGAAGGGCCTTCGAATACTTCATGGAAAAGGTATGGTAGAAGGTATGAGTAATAGCTCTCTGGATTTTGATTTCTGTGAAAATTGTGTTTATGGGAAGCAGAATTAGGTAAGTTTCCCCTCTGGTAGTAAGAGGGCGAAATAGATATTAGATCTTGTGCACAGTGATGTGTTTGGACTTGTGAAGGTTCCATCATTGGGTAAGTTTGTGTACTATGTATCATTTATAGATGACTTCTCAAGGAATACATGGATATATTTCCTTAAGAATAAATCTAAAGTCTTTGATAGGTTTAAAGAATTTAAGGCTCTAGTGGAAAACCAAACAGAGAAGAAGATAAAGGTGTTGAGGACAGATAACGGTGGAAAGTTTTGTAGTAAGGAATTTGAAGAATTCTGTAAGAACTGTGGTATAGCACGACAGAAGACTACTTCATATACACCTGAGAAAAATGGAGTTGCAGAAAGAATGAACAAGACGTTGATGGAAAGGGCAAGAAGCGTGCTCAGTGGTGCAAGAATTCTGGGCAGAGGCGGTGGAAACAGCATATTACCTGGACCTCAACAGATCACCTTCATCAGTGTTGGAGGATAAGACTCCACAAGAGGTATGGATTCGTACGAAACCCTCTCTTTCACATCTGAGGGTATTTGGATGTGATGCATATGTACATGTTCCAAAGGAGAAAAGAACCAAGTTGGATAGTAAATCTGAAAAGTGCATATTTATTGGGTATAAGGATGGTTTAAAGGGTTATAAGCTTTGGAACCAAGTAACAAGGAAGGTTGTGTACAACCGAGATGTGGTTTTCAGAGAGGTGAAAGATGTTATTAACCATGAAGTACCATTAAAGGAACATGAGAAGATAGATTTTGAGCTAAAGGAGGAAGAATTAGACTCTACAGCAAAGGAGGAATCAGAAGATGAAGAGCCACAAACTTCGAGTGTGAGAAGATTAGTTCGAGAAAGAAGGCAACAAGAAAGGTATAGTCCATCTGCTTTCTGTTCAAATTTTTCTTTATCTATTTTGATGATGATCCCAGAACTATGAAGGAAGCAGTAGATTCAAAGGATGGAAAACTCTGGAAAGATACCATGGTTGATGGAATGGCATCTTTGCACAAAAATGAGGCTTTGGATCTGGTGGACTTGCCAATTGGAAGGAAACCCATTGGCAGCAAATGGGTGTTTAAGAAGAAGACAAATGCAGAAGGAAATGTGAAGAAATATAAGGCTCGGTTGGTAGAAAAAGGTTATTCCCAGGTGTCAGGAATTGATTTTGGTGATATTTTTTCTCCTATTGCCAACGTAGCTTCTATTAGATTACTTTCATTTGTTGTTGCTGCTTTTGATTTTGAGGTAGAACAGATGGATGTGAAGACAACATTTCTTCATAGGGATCTGGAAGAGGAGATTTATGTGAAGCAAACTAAAAGTTTTGCAGTGAAGGGTAAGAAACAATTGGTATGCAAGTTAAAGAAGTCTCTGTATGGGTTAAAACAATCACCAAGGATGTGGTATTAGAAACTTGATGCATTTATACGGGGACTTGGCTTCACCAGAAGCAAAGTAGATCATTGTGTGTATTTTAAATTAATTGGTGACTATGTTATTTATTTGGTCTTGTATGTAGATGATATGTTGTTGCTTGGAAATGACAAAGAAATTATCCAGGATTTGAAGACCCAATTGTCCTCCAAATTCGACATGAAAGATCTTGGTGCTGCAAACTATATTTTGGGCATGGAAATTAAAAGAGATCGGGCAAAGAGGAAGCTCTGGTTAAACCAGAGGAAGTATTTCGAGACAATATTGCAGAGGTTTAGTATGCAGGATAGTAAACCGGTGAAGGTTCCTATTCTTGTAGGTGTAAAGTGATCTGCCAAATAGTGTCCCAAGACACAAGAAGAGGAAAAGGACATGTCCCCTATTCCATATGCAAGTGCAGTCGGTAGCCTGATGTATGCAATGGTCTATACTAGACCAGATATTGCACATGCAGTGGGAATATTGAGAAAATTTATGTCAAAACTAGGGAAGAAGCACTAGACAATAATGAAGCAGGTTTTCAGGTATTTGCGTGGCACTAGTGATTATGGTTTGTGCTACCAAGGAAGACTAGGATTGGACAAAGTGTTGGATATCCATGGCTTTATTGATGCAAACTGGGCTGGAGATCTAGATCAGAGAATATCTACAAGTGGGTATGTGTTTAACCTATTTGGAGGTGTAGTCAGTAGGATGAGTAAGAAACAATATGTAGTAGCACTATCAACTACAAAGGAAGAATACATGGCAGCCACTCATGCTAGCAAGGAAGCATTTTGGTTGAGAAGATTGTGTTCAAGTATGGGGTTAGTACATGGAGCTATAAAGATAGACTGTGACAGCCAAAGTTCAATTTTCTTGGCAAAGAGCCCTACTTACCATTCAAAGACAAAGCACATCGATGTTCAATATCACTTTGTGAGGGATATGATAGAAGACAAAAAGGTGTTGCTGTTAAAGGTGGGCACTTTGAAGAATACTACAGATGCATTGAGAAAATCTGTGAGCTCTGAGAATTTCTCTTGGTGTAGAGAAACAATGGCTATTTTAGGGCTGGATAAATGACTAAGCTCTCATTTGGAAAGAAAACAACAAGTTGGAGAAGGTTAGGTTGTGTTATATTCTTTCCACGACTAGCCTACGTAGTTAACCGAGGGGTTAGAGGGGGGGTGGAGCCCCCCCTTCGTTGCGCCGATTGCGCGGTAGGGGGATCACAAGGGGGTTTGAGGGGGTGGGTAGCCCCCGTCTACGAGGTCCAGGGAAGCACCCCAGGGAAATTTTTTTTGGACCCTATATTAGGTTGGGCGGACCTACTTGTGGTTTTGTGCATGGTTTTCGCACATGGTTTTGGACGCAATGGTTTTTGGTCCTTGGTTTTGGACGTGATGATTTTTTGGTCCATGGTATTGGATGCTTTGGCTTGTATAAATATGTATTGTAACATTGAAAGGAACATAATGAAAAATCAATCTGGTAGTCTCGGTTTTGGGATCCAGGGGAAAATCTCTTTGTATATGTGTTTTATGTGTTATTCTCTTGCATTGTTTATTTTCTGTGTTTTAGAATTCATATGCAGGTAATTTCTGTATGGGCTTAAAACCTACATAGTTGAGTTATAGAGTCGTGTTATTCTTTTGAAAAATATATCTACAGACTCTGCATGTACTCAGGGGGAGCATCGACAACATTGTGCATCTCAAAGGGGTAGAATATCTTTGTCTGCCCTTTTTCCTTGATGTCAAAGGGGGAGAGTATCTTGGTGTTGCTTGATATATCTAACAAGTACTACAACTTGAAGTGATCAACGCCAATATGGTTGCCATCAAGTCCAAAGGAGGATATTTTTGGCATTATGGTACATGTGTTGTCCTTGATGGAAACCCACTCACAAGCCAGTTAAGAATTGATAAAGGGAAACTCACATTGTAACAGGTCAATTCATAGGTAACAAAGTAATGGCACAAAAGAACAGGAGGATGGAACAAAGGACTACAAATTAGAATCAAGGAATTGAAGAAAAAGGATGTTTTCAGTTGTATTAAGTTGTATACACTGGTTCACCTAGTCCAAGTCATGTATACAAGCGGGTTAACAAAACAAAAGGCGCATATACATATGCACACACTTTCACAAGAGGAAAAACACGTATGGGATGGAAAATGAAGTACAATTAAGGTTAAAGAATACAAAGGGTCCATACCATGGTATTAGCCCACAATATTGAGTGGAATAATGGTTACTTGTCCCGTCTAAGAATTCCATAGGTTCTAAGTGGTTTTTGGTACGAGATATTGAGAAAGGCTAAAACTATATAAGGAGGAGAAGATCAAAGGGCTAAGTGTGCAAGTGAAAGGGTTTTTCATGAATACTTATATCTAAAGTATATTTTATGTTGTAGGGGCTATGATTAGGATATGATCTGAAATATATTGTGCACATTTGGATACAATGTTGGATAAGGATCATGAGACTTGAAATGACTTATCATTGTATGATCTGATAATGTTTGGGCTAGATATGAATGCTAACGTATGTTTTATTCTTTAAATGTTATGATCTAGGTATGTCTGAAGTTTGGAATAGTTGCAAAGTTATAAGTTATTATTTGGAGATCTATACGTTGGTTTGCCTTGGTAAAGCCGCATATACACATTGGTTTGACACTTCCAAGTAGTGTATGTAGAAGAAAACCCTGTTGTTCAGAGATGACTAGTCTATCTGATTGGTGCTACTATTTTACTACTGGCTATCAATGATGTCTTCATTAGATATGAAAGTAGAACTGATTGTATAAGGAGATTAAATCTGATTGATTGATTGATTGAGTGATAAGGGTGATCTTTGCTGCTATCTGTGTAGAACTCTGTGTTTTGACATTAGATCTTCAAAATGTCATTGATTGGTAAAGTTTGTGGTTTAGAGGTTTTATGATTCAGTATCTTTAGAGCTATATGCAGGTTGGGTTAAAGGAAGTAGTGTATACATGCAGGTTAGCTTCACTGAAGTAGCGTATACATTCTGATATATGATTTTTGAGGTTGTAGTTGGTTCTGGTTGTTGACGTAGTGTTCTAGGTTCAACTATGTGTTTTGGTGATAGTGATCTGATAGTTCAGATTGAGTAATTGTTGGTAGATGAATTTATTATTGATTTTGAGCTTCAATGTTACTGATGGGTACATTATGAAAATTTGATGAAACGTGACCTATATATTGTGTTGTTGTGTACCAGGAGAATCTAGTCTGAAAATTTATGAAACATGGTCCCTAGAGGGAGAGTGAAGGTAGTAGACTTCTGTAGGCTGGCGCCTACGTATTGGTAAACATATCAGCTAGTACAAGAGCTAGGGGGTTAGAGCTCCCTTCCAGTAGAAGCTATAAAATGAGTGAAGGTTGTAGCCTTCAACGAGTAGATGCATGCGTACTGGAAAAGTTTGCACGAGTACAAAATTTGTAAACACTTTTTATTATAAGAAGATTGAAGACTGAGACGACAACAACAGTGGTTTTTTTCCCACATTGGGTTACCACCTGAAAAATTCTAGTGTTCATGTGTGCTGCTTATATGTGTTGATTTATTCTATTCTTATTGCATCTCTCTATTGGTTGATGCATCACACTCTAATTTAAGAAAATGAATTAGTTTTTTATTATATATATGTTGGTTTCGATATTTATAGTCACAGACATACACTGGTTGTATTCAGTAAAGTAGCGTATACTGTTTAAAAATCAGAATAATTATTGTGAAAGTTAAAATACTGATTCACCCCCCTCCCCTCTCAACATTTTTCCCAACAACTCAATCACTAGCTCGATCTCATTATTGAATCACACGCTATTGGAAAATCAAATTACCTTGATCACTAAGCATTTGCAACTATCATTTTTTCCATCTACCCATCAACTTATTCTCATAATATTTTGTTGGATCACTAACGTCCAACATTAAAAATTAATCAAAGGTCCAGATTATTTCCTGGTCAATCAATGTAAGTTTTTAGATGATTCACACCTTATCTCAATTAATTATGATTAATTAAGCCCTTTCCCTAAGTTTAGACTTAGGAAACAAATAAAAATAGGCTAATAATCTAATTGAGGAACTTCTAGGTGGAATTTCCATAAATTATTTCTGGGTTACGGAGATCTCATGTGTCTTAGCCTCTCAACAAGGTTTTGAAATTATATCACTTATGATGCTACAAAAACTAACACTCCCTCTTAGTGAGGAAGGTGTTTTCTCTCTAGTGCTGCACATATTGCCACAACACCCTGTTTATGTACCACCCTCTGTCACACTACTGATATCTGGACATTGCCTGCAAACCACTATGCAACTCTAACGTTGCATCTGTGATGCTTCTGACATTACCATACTACTAGTAACTCTGTATCTCCAATGCAAATCCCTCTCATATTTCATTGCTACAACTGAGAAGCATCCAAAATAAACTGTCCCTGCTACTAAAATGGGTTCTCCACCATACCTATATGTTCTCTTAAATAGATAAACTTAGCTCTACCTAGAGATTTTGTGAGTATATCTGTAACCTTCTCATCCGTGGGAACCTACTGTAGTTGGACAACTCCACACTTCACACAATCTCTGATGAAATGAAATCTAATATCTATGTTTTTCGACCTATCATGAAACATTGTATTCATAGAGAGCTTGATGTAAATATTATTATTGTAGTAGATACTAGTCGTCTCCATTCATTGCCTAAAAAAACTACCAACAACTTTCAAAGCCATATAGATTCTCACAGAGTTGTGGTTTTTGTAGCCATATACTCTACTTCTGCATAGCTCAATGCTACTAAATTTTTCTTCCTGCTACACCAAGAAATGATACCTGATCCAACATTGAAGCAGTATCCGAACATACTTTTCCTTTCCACTTAACTGCCTGCCCAATCTGCATATGTGAATCCACATATTATGTTGTCATTCCCTCAGGTGTGTCTCAACCAATACTCAACTGTGCCACACACATACCTCAAAATATGCCTCATTGCTACCCAATCTACCCTCTTCGATTCTTCCATAAACTAATTGATTGTATTGATTGAGAAGCATATATATGACCTAGTGTTGACCAGATACATGAGAGAACTGATGAGTTGTCTATACGAGGTGGGGTCAACATTGTTGTTATCTGACGCACCTATCTTCTTCCAATTAGCGATCATGAGGATAGACATGGGTCGAAAATCCTGCATTATGAACCTCTTCAGAATATTTGTAGCATATATTATTTTCCTAAGGAATATCTCGTCGTCCTTTTGCCATACTTCCAATCCTAGAAAATAGTGCGTAAACTCCAAATCCTTCATATCAAACTCTTCTTCTAGGTTCCTCTTACATTCCTTTATGAGCCTCGATGATCCTGTTAGGAAGATATCATCCACATACAATACTACGATGAGTGGCTCACCTTCTACCATCAAATAGTAAAGGCTAGGATCTGCGTCACTCTTAACAAATCCCATCTATTGTAAGTAGTTGTCAATTCAACCATACAATGCCCTAGGAGCCCTCTTGAGCTTGTATAGATCTTTCTTTAGTATGCAAACATGAGTGCACCTCTCATGGGTCTTGAAGCCCTCTAGTTGTTTTATTTACACCTACTCCTTTATCACCCCATTTAATATTGTTGTCTTGATGTCCATCTGATGAATCTTCCATCCCATTTGAGTTGTTAGGGATATAATGTTGGAAATAATACTGAGAGGGGGGGGTGAATCAGTATTATCAGATCAATAAAACTTTTTCATTTCCATACTTAGATACATATACGCTACTTCATTCAAGGGAACCCGCGTGTATACGCAGCTGTGTCTAAAGCAACTAGCGTATATCCAAAATACTTATGATTTAGTTAATCCATTAAATGTTGATCTTTAGTTAGTGCATCAGAACTTCATTAACCATATGAACAGTAAGCAGGTGCAGTAAAAATAGAACATATCATCACACACAAGAAGCACACATGAACACCATGATATAAGGTGGAAACCCAATGTGGGTGAAAACCACCTGCTGCAATTCGTTTCTATCTTCCTTTATTAAGAAACTTCTTTTACAATGTACTGGTGCAGTCCTTTACCAGCACGTAGGCTACAACCTGCAGAAGGCTACAACCTTCTCTCGTTCTCCAAACTCTCCAGGAAGGGAGCTCCAACCCCCTTTGCTCTTGTACTAGCTAAGATACTAGTATGTAGGCGCCGGCCTACAATATTCTCTCCTCCAGGTACCACGTTTCATAAATTTTCAGACTAGATACTCCTGAAGCACAACACATAATCTGAAAGGCCATGTTTCATCCAATTTTCATACTGGACCCATAACTATCATTGAAGCCCAAAACAATCACTACTAACATCATCAATCTCTGAATCACTGAAACACTGAAACCCTGTCAACAACACAGTCACCAGAACACAGAGCAGACACAGAACTCTGCAAAATCAATTAGACCCAACTGCAACTTCAACATCAAACTTCAAAATGTATACGCTACTACGATGAATAAAACCCGCATACATATGCGCTTTTTCCAAGGTCAACCCGCGTACAGATCTCAAAATATTTTCTTATAACTTTGCAGCTGTATCAGACATCAGTCATACTTATAACATTTATAGAACATTACATGCGTGAGTATGTAGATCTAGAATAAGCATAATCATCCATATAAAGATAGTTCATTTCAAACCATTTGATCCCGATCTCTCCTTAGATCTTGTTCTCCATCAACCGGTGAGATCCCTCCTTAGCTTAGATCAAGAAATGTATCATCAACCCATAACCTGCATACTAGATCTCATACTTCATCAGATATTCAAGACTTATCGGATCCCCTTGCCTAATGATCTTCTTCTCCTTTTATAGTCTTAGGCCTTGCTCAATACCACGGTCCAAAACCATAATAAATCAATACCAAGAGCCCAATACTTGGGATCAACACACTTGTCGAGATACCATGGTCCGAAACCATAGGTTCAAATACTGAGGACTAACTACCACGGACCAAAAGTAAGCTTTCCGACATGTACGCGCTTTCCGTGCATGAAACTGCATGTATACCCTACTTGGTATATAGCGAACCTACGTATACGCGACTTGGTATATAGTGAACCTACTTGTATACGCGACTTGGTATATAGCGAACCTGCGTATACGCGACTTGGTATATAGTGAACCAGTGTGTATACCCTACTTGGTATATAGTGAACCTGCGTATATATATTTTCTCTTCATACTTGTAGTTTGATCATCAATTCCTTGCTGCTATCCTTCTGCACTATGATTTGTCATTAGTGTGATTTTCCATCAAGGACAACACTTGTCTCATAATGCCAACAATCTCCCCCTTTGGACTTGATGGCAAAGCTAACTTGTCACACTTAGAACTTGATCTTCTTGTTCCTTTGAGTTGTCCTACATCCCATGCATTTAGTCACATCTGTAGATTGATCTAGTTATATGTAATTGAGATGTTCTTCTAATGAGAGGGTTGCCATCAAGTACAAAACATGCATCATAATGCCAACAATCTCCCCCTTTGGACTTGATGGCAACAACACCAAATCACTCTCCCCCTTTGACATAAGGGCAAAGGGTGGACCAAGATATTTTCTTTGCTTGATAAACATTTTGCTGTCCATACTCCCCCTGAGTACCTGCTGAAATCTCCAAATGTGCTCCCCCTTTGTATATGCCAAAGTGTACCAATCTGTCCATGCTCCCCCTGAGTACATGCCAAGTCTTTGTACTGCTGAAGTGTGGTGTTCATGCTCTTCCTGACTGAAGGAAAGATCTGCAAAAAGATGTTCTTCAAGAAGAACCATGACTTATACATCATAAGAGACCTTCCTATCACCAAAAGACTCAATACATACATCCATTTCCCAACCACGTGGGGATATACTAGAATTGACTCATCCACCCAACCAAGTGGGGATACATCAAAAGTTTACACATGATAAAGCAAGAGCATTACATTTTCATCCCAGGCATAGTGGGGAAACCAATATAGGCCGTTACATGACCTTGACATCATGAAAGAGATATCACAAAAGAGATATATGACCGAAATATCTAGAGCAAGACTTTATGAAAGTCACCAATAACTGATATCGCCAGCATCTGTCGATTCAGATCAGCAACCAAGAGATCCTTCTGCCTTTGTTTCACCTGAAACCAACAACAACCATGAACTAGAACCAAAAGCTTCTAAGATAATGCCAACAATGCATCATTGGAAGATTATCTGCTCCCCCTGAACCTGTGCCAGATGGTCTCTGTCAGACCCATATCAGACTCTCTGCAACCAACATCTGTCCCTGCTGATTTCCTTCAAAACTCCATATACGCGTCTGCATCCACATAAACAAGCGTATATACACGGATAGGCCTTATGAAACTCGCATACAACCATTTCCATATCAGCAACCTGTAAATGTCCTGCAACAAGGTATGTCTGAACATAGATGTCAACTCCTCCTTTTAAACATCATCATGAAATCATTCACATTATATGTGAAACCACCATAGCCATTACATCAACGTCAAGATCTACATGATCCAAGTATCATTACTTGGGAACATCTGCATCAATCAACATAGTATCAACCTATCATCATATAGATAAGAACTCATCACCATGTCTCCAACAAAGAAACTTTGAGTAGTCATCCATGTATCAACACTATGTATCTTGAGCTCAAGCTCATTTGACAAAACTTCTTGATATCATCAACAACAACAATCCTTATCCACAAGAGTGCCTGCATCATAACTGTATGCATATGATGACAACAACATATGAGTGACTCATCATCAAGTGAGGAAGATGTGTATTCAAGCTTTGTACTTCTCCTTATCCTTATGAAGATCACCATGTAAGCACCATATATGCATCATCAAAGAATCAACCATAAATCTGATCTGAACATCAACTATGTATCCCCAAGAATCATATGAGATTTTATCATGGACAACTCATAACCACATCATAGCAAGATATATCATTTAGCCATATAAGCATCATCACCAAGGACTATTAACCATAATGCCAACAATGAATTATTAAAGGCATATGCTCCCCCTCAACCTGTGCCATATGTTAGATCTGATCATGCATATATCAACAATAAGCATCAAGACATCATCAAGTCAGGATCAAAACACTTCTAGACATCTTACAAGTATCAAAACATTTCCACACATCCTCAGCAGACTGTAACTATTAATCAATAGAGCAGATAATAGACTGAATCATATCAGGTCCTTTTTCTGAGCCTGTCCCCACTGCTTCTCCTCAGACTGACATATACGCAACTTTGCAGTGTCTAACTCGCGTATATACGTGACTTCCGTTTCTGGAACTTGCGTGTGAGATTCAGGATACTGAAGTTTTACACTTTCAGCTCCCTCTGAGTCTGTTATGTCTGTGTTGTGCTGTATCTGAGTACATTGTGCTGTGCCACATCTTTCTGACTGTACTTCCTTCTTCTTCCATATCTTCAAGTATGATGATGTTTTCTCCTTTTGGTGTGATGTCCGTCCTTTGTTCCTACATTCCTTTGCTATATGTCCAAGTTTTTTACATGCATAACATCTTACATGTTTCATATTCCTCCTGTAGCAATTAGCAGCTTTGTGACCAAACGTATTGCAAGCAAAGCAATATCCATTAAAGTACCTTGAATGTGATGATCTTTTGCATGATGGTCTTGAACTCTTCTTCTTCCACATCTGGCTGCAACATGTCCAAGATTATGACATACATAACATTCAACATTATTCATAGGAGGAGTAAAAGATTTTCTTTGAAGAATCTCTTTCCTTGGTTGATGATGAGATTGACCTTTCATCTCCTTGTTGATCATTTTGGATTTCTCTTTATAGTTCCTTGCCTCACCTTGTGAACTAGATTCACCTTCAATAGATTCATGAAAACCAAGACCAGTCTTGATAATAGGAGACCTTTGACTACTAAGAATATCATCCAAGGCTTTAGTACTATCTTGAAATCTCAACAGTTTATCCTTTTCTTCTAATTTACCTTTCAAGATATTTACCTCAACTTGAAGTTGTTCCTCCTTTTCTAGACATTGCTTCTTCATGTCTTCTTCAGCTTTCCTTCCTTCTTCCAACTGATGTCTTAGTTTGAGAATCTCCTTTTCTTGCTCTTCATTCAGATCCTGCTGCATTTGACAAATTCTGAAGGCACTTTCCAGTTGCGATTTTAAGCTGATATCTTCGTTTACCTGTTTTTCAATAGCTTGGAGTAGATCTTTATTCTGCTTCTTTGATTCTTCAAGATATTCCTTTAGCGAGCGGATCGTGGCTTCAAGACTTTCATAGTAACTGGATCTATCTCTGAGTTTCTTGATGGTTGTGCTTCTTTCATTGACTTCATCTCTTAATGATGTCACTTCACCCTGCAACTTTTGACATTGATTTTCCTTGTCCTTGAGTAACTTTCTTACCTTGTTTCCTTCCTCTGATTGAGCTTTTAGTTTGGTAACTTCTTCTTTCAAAGCACATTCCCTTTTGTTCAATAGATCTTGTTGATCTTTAATTTTGTCTGTAAGCCTTCTAAATACTGCCTCTATTTGATACTTTTCTTGCTTACCCATAAAAGCAAATTCAGTTGCTTCACTATCACTTTCATCTTTTCCAAATGGATAGATAGCTGGAACATCAGAGGATAGAAAATTCATACCTGATAGTTCATCTTCATTCTGAAATGATTCTGAATCTGATTCTGAATTTGAAGAGCTTCTTATACCTAATCCCCAATCGATTCTCCCACTGTCATAGTTCTTCTGAGATGTCTTCTTATTGTTAGGTGCTTTCTTCTTAAGCTTCTTTGCCATAGTTCCACGGATCTCCTTCAAGCGATCAAGCTTCTACCAAAGGACCTGCTCTGATACCAATTGTTGGAAATAATACTGAGAGGGGGGGGGGGGTGAATCAGTATTATCAGATCAATAAAACTTTTTCATTTCCATACTTAGATACATATACGCTACTTCATTCAAGGGAACCCGCGTGTATACGCAGCTGTGTCTAAAGCAACTAGCGTATATCCAAAATACTTATGATTCAGTTAATCCATTAAATGTTGATCTTTAGTTAGTGCATCAGAACTTCATTAACCATATGAACAGTAAGCAGGTGCAGTAAAAATAGAACAGATCATCACACACAAGAAGCACACATGAACACCATGATATAAGGTGGAAACCCAATGTGGGTGAAAACCACCTGCTGCAATTCATTTCTATCTTCCTTTATTAAGAAACTTCTTTTACAATGTACTGGTGCAGTCCTTTACCAGCACGCAGGCTACAACCTGCAAAAGGCTACAACCTTCTCTCGTTCTCCAGACTCTCCAGGAAGGGAGCTCCAACCCCCTTTGCTCTTGTACTAGCTAAGATACTAGTACGTAGGCGCCGGCCTACAATCTTCTCTCCTCCAGGTACCCCGTTTCATAAATTTTCAGACTGGATAGTCCTGAAGCACAACACATAATCTAAAAGGCCACGTTTCATCCAATTTTCATACTGGACCCATAACTATCATTGAAGCCCAAAACAATCACTACTAACATCATCAATCTCTGAATCACTGAAACACTGAAACCCTGTCAACAACACAGTCACCAGAACACAGAGCAGACACAGAACTCTGCAAAATCAATTAGACCCAACTGCAACTTCAACATCAAACTTCAAAATGTATACGCTACTACGATGAATGAAACCCGCGTACATACGTGCTTTTTCCAAGGTCAACCCGCGTACAGATCTCAAAATATTTTCTTATAACTTTGCAGTTGTATCAAACATCAGTCATACTTATAACATTTATAGAACATTACATGCGTGAGTATGTAGATCTAGAATAAGCATAATCATCCATATAAAGATAGTTCATTTCAAACCATTTGATCCCAATCTCTCCTTAGATCTTGTTCTCCATCAACCGGTGAGATCCCTCCTTAGCTCAGATCAAGCAATGTATCATCAACCCATAACCTGCATACTGGATCTCATACTCATCAGATATTCAAGACTTATCGGATCCCCTTGCCTAATGATCTTCTTCTCCTTTTATAGTCTTAGGCCTTGCTCAATACCACGGTCCAAAACCATAATAAATCAATACCAAGAGCCCAATACTTGGGATCAAAACACTTGTCGAGATACCATGGTCCGAAACCATAGGTTCAAATACCGAGGACTAACTACCACGGACCAAAAGTAAGCTTTCCGACATGTACGCGCTTTCCGTGCATGAAATTGCGTGTATACCCTACTTGGTATATAGCGAACCTGCGTATACGCGACTTGGTATATAGTGAACTTGCTTGTATACGCGACTTGGTATATAGTGAACCTGCGTATACACGACTTGGTATATAGTGAACCAGCGTGTATACCCTACTTGGTATATAGTGAACTTGCGTATATATATTTTCTCTTCATACTTGTAGTTTGATCATCAATTCCTTGCTGCTATCCTTTTGCACTATGATTTGTCATTAGTGTGATTTGCCATCAAGGACAACACGTGTCTCATAATGCCAACATATAACTGACCGGATAGAGGTGTATCTAGAAACTGGAGCGAAGGTCTCCTCATAATCTATTCCTTCCTTCTCTGCATACCCCTTTGCCATGAACTTACCCTTGTACTTCTCCATGATGCCATTCGCAACATATTTAATCTTCTATATCCATCAAGAACCTACAACTGACATTTCCTCAGGTCTTGGCACCACCTCCCAAACATTGTTAGTCATGATAGAGTTGTATTATTCTACCATAGCATCTAGCCACACCTAATGCTATGTGAATTCCTAAAAGTTGGAAGGTTCTACAACCTGAGCTACGAAGGCTTGATATCTGTCAAGTTTTCTGCACTCTCTCTTGTTCATTCTAGGAACTCCAAGGAACTCCTCTGCATCTCTCAATGTTTGATGAAATTCTCTGCTAGTTTGACCACTAGTGGTGGGAGGTTCAACCAGCTCCTCCTGATCCTGCCTTTGTCGCTCCAACTCCTCAGATCTCACTTGATTCCTTTCATCTGACCAAATTGTAGTATTGTTCATTATACTAGATCCCTGTGGCTGTCCCACTAGTTGTCCCTATTGTTGGACCAATGGAGCTTCGACTAGATAATTCTAATCACCCGCAGGAATTTCACAAGATCTCTTAAAATCTCGATCTTCCATGAACTTTACACCTCATATCACTACAATCTTCCTACTGCTAGGAATGTAGATCATGTATGCCTTGGAGGTTACACTATACCCTTCTCTGCAATCTGATCCAATTTGGTGTGCTTCTCATCTCGCACATGGAAATAAGAAATGTTGCCAAAGATCCTGAAGTGACTAGCTTCTATATTCTTCTGTGTGAAGACCCCTTCTAGCATTTTCTTCCCAAATTCTCTACGAGGAGTCCTATTCTGAATATACAATGATGTGTTACATGCCTCTACCCATAGAAATATGGGAAACTCCTAGTAATATAACATTTCTTTTGCAGCCCCAACTTTGGTTATGTTTTTCCACTCTGCTACCTCACTCTATTGTGGATTGTAAGGATTTGTCCACTCTCTTTTGATATCTTCCTTCACACAAAATTATGTGAATTTTTTTATCAATATACTCTCTACCATTATCTAAGTGAATCACCTTGATCTTCTTCCCTACTGCATTCTCCGCGAGAGCCTTAAACACCCTGAAGTGATTGGAAACCTCATCCTCGGTCTTTGAGAAGTAGATCCATGTTTTCCTAGAATTGTCATCAATAAAGGTGATGAAATATTCAACGCCATTGAGATCTCTAGTGGAACTTGAGCCACAAATATATGAATATATAAGTCCTAACATGCCATTGTCTCTGTTGTCACTTCTTGGGAATGTTACCTTAACATACTTCCCAAGTATGCATCCTCGACACACATCATCGTGTTCCTTACCAATTTTTGAAACCCCTGCTCCACCTTAGAATTTTGATTCTCCATGGTGTAGATATCCCATTCTCCTATGCTATAAGTCATTGAATTCCTCCTCACTACTATTGTCACTTCCTATTAGCGCCATTGGAGAGTCAAGCTACAATCTATATAATATATTGCCACCGAACTCCAATCTGTCTCACCTTCTTCTAGCTTGAGTGTTTGAAAAACACTTCCTTCCCTAAAAAGTGGATACCATATCCCTTATATCATAACTAGGATACTGAAATCAGGTTCATACCTAATCTTGTCACATGAAATACATCTGTAGCGTTGGTACTTGCTCTTGACTCCCTTTGAAAATCGATGGTACCTCTCCCTACTTTGGTACACTTTGTTATTTTTCCCATCATAATATTGAAGTCCATCTAATCATCCTTGTAGCTAGAGAAATATTCTCTAACCCCTATCGTGTGAGTTGATGCTCCATTGTCTATATACCATACACCTTGTGAAGCTGAGCCTGATAAGCAGGAAAATTCATCCTCCAACCTAGAAGACAAATTTGAATCCCCTTAAATGTTAATTCAGTCCATGGTCATAGAAAAGACAATTTTTTGTGTAAATCCTCTTACACTCGACGTTGATCTGTTGCAAAACCCTCTGCATCCAACCAAGGAATCTTCTCAACAAAAATCTTAGCCACTTCCGCTCCCTCTGCCACTGGAATCAATATTATGGGAAAATAGTTTTTTTTGCTAACCTGCAACTAAATATCTAACCCCTTCCCAACAATTTGATCTAGCTTATCTAGGTATTCTGAAGCCTCCGAGAATTTTGGCTTGCTTCTCCTTCTGAATAACAAAATTCTCTTCTCTACTTTTGATCTTCCCGAATGATCACTTAAGCTTTGATACCATGTGAAAATTTCAAATATCGAAATCCTATTGCAACAATTGGAATTTATTTTTCTAATTGTTAATTAATTTAACAATTTATTTTTAATGGAAAATATAAAATAAATCACACTACAACCTTCACAAATAAACTGTAGAATAAAAATAGCGCAGGAAACTGAGAAATTCTAGGACACAAACATAATTTTTTGACACCGTTATTTTTGGATAATTTTCCGTGGAAAAATCTAGTGTGGGAAAACCAATGCAACAAATGAGGGTTTTATTAAAATTCTTCAGCAACAAAATTGATTACAATAATTTGGATGCCAAAATTGGTAATTGAATATGAGAGAAATACTGGAAAATTATCTATGAGGCAAATACCTCAACACCACAACTAATTTTACTCTAAAACTTGGCCAAACTAGGTTGTACGAATTACCCTTGTGTGATCCTCTACACATTGATTGCACATGATCTATTTGCTTTACCTCCAAAGCTCGTTGAATCTTGCAGGTATCCCTATCTCTGCCTCGAAAAGTGACTCACTATGCCTCCTAGAATTTATCAGAACCTCCAACAACTGACTCAACTCCTCCTCTAGCTGAATCAAACTCTCCCTAGAGACCCTTTGTGCATGTCTTGTGTAGTTCCTTGTGGAAAAATTGTCCCTCTCTTAGTTGACTCTTCCAGCATTGGAAATCTCCTCCAAAACTCTACTAATTTGCCCCTTTTCCACCTACTACTCAATTAGTGGCTTGATGTCACTGCTGAATCACCTTCTACTAGAAAATAAATCTACCTTGATCATTGAGTATCTACAACTAGTGTTTTTCCATCTAACCAGTGACTTCTTATAATCTTATGTTGGACCACTAGTGGCCAAGGTTAAAACTTAATCAAGAGCCCAAATTATTTCCTAGTTGATGAGTGTGAGTTTCTAGATGATTCACACCTTATCTCAATTAATTATGATTAGTTAACCCCTTTCTCTAACCTTAGACTTAGGAAACAATTAAAAAATAGGCTAATAATCTAATTGAGGCACTTCTAGGTGGAATTTCGAGACTAGAACACTTTCAATGCTACAAAAAATAACATGTACGCCCTGACATTTCCTACAAATGAACATGCTTTACTTACCTCAAAATTACATACCTTTGAATTCTATGCTTGAAATATTGATATTCCCTTGAGCTTGTTTCTTTTTCTTGAAAATTGAAGACAATTTGTTAGATAAATAAAACATAAAGACTAATCTGAGTATTTACTTGTATTTGATGAAGACTTTGGGTTTATCTTCTTTCCAATATTGTAGACTAAGTTCTCTTTAGCAACCTTCAATTTATGAGCTTCACCAACCATTAACTATATATGATTTGTATAGGAGGGCTCAAAAGAACTGATTTAAATGCTATATTTTTATCACTTAATGAGGCTTGAATAATCACTAAGAAAGTTGACTTCTATATCTTTGTTCAAGTTCAAACTTCTTATATATATAGTCCATAGGTCTATAGCTTCTATTCTAGGTGTCATGACTTTTATATGGAGACTACAGTTTGGTGATAGGTCTTCAAGAATAGGCCTAAATACCTTAAATGATTTTGTCTTCAATTTATTTGACAAGTGTTCTTTATTTCTTTCTATGATGGCTCTCTTTTGATACTATAAGATATATTTTTGGTCACCCACAAATATGCACAAGCGTTTGTAATTTCAGATCTCACAGAAGATTCAGATTCCTTTTGAAGTAATTTCAGACCCTAACATTTGAGCACATAATTTCACTCTCTCTATCAAAAGACTCGACCTTGAATAGACTATATTCTTAGCCTCTCATATTTACATAATGGTTCCATCGATGCTTTCTTTAGATACATTTGTTCCTTTAGTTTAGGCTTGCTACCTAGTCACAAAGATATACCCATAATTGACTTATTTTAATCTGTTCCTCCTTTAGAGATGTGTTTCCTTCATGAAAAGGCTTGAAACTCTAGTTCTTTTGCACAATAATGATCTTATAGCTACCTCAAATCATTGTCCTTAGATTTGAGACCATGTTGGGAAATCTAGGGCAGCTTTGTTAGGGATTATTTAAATTGATTTCTCTAAATCTTTGATAGTTTCTTATGACATTCTTATCAGCTTAATATTCTTCTTGTTATCATTATATTATTTTTCATTAAACAACTACCAAAACATGTAGATAATTAAAGATAAATGGACACAATATGTAGGCATCGGCTAGGGAAAAACCCCTATGAAGGGAAAAATCCAATCAAACTCTTCCACTTGACATAATGTTCCTCCATCCACCAAGTTAGCCCTCAACTAATGTAGTCATCAAGACTTTCATCTCTCTTTCCTACAGCTTCTGTTATGTCCCTATAATACTAGTCTATCCCCCTTATTGTTATTGTTAGTGTAGCACCCTACCATTATTGTTGTGCACATGTATCCCCCATGTTGTTATTGTTGTGCCCCATAGAAGCCCACTATTGTTATTTTTGTCCCCTTACATTGTTATTGTTATGTAGGCTATGATTATATTGTAACCCTTAGGCTCCTATATATACCAAGGAGGTATTATCATTTGTATCATCCAAGAATTGTTCATTTATGTTACGTAAAGGAGGTTTCTCCTCGAAGAGGATATTTATCAAGTCGTTGGTCTATCTTTTCTTCTCCTTTGTGAGTTGGTTGTGTTATCACTCCAGGAAACTCTCCTATGTTGCAGCTCGGAGATGCCAGGTAACATATAATCTCCAATATTTTTCTCTGAACTATTGGAATAAATGATGGTTTGGATCAAGCCAGATAACCATTTCAACTATGTTTTTACTCAAGACATGCATGAACACCCTCAGCTTACAAGGCTTTAGACCACTAATGCTTAATAGTTTGTAGATTCAATGAATGGATGGAGAATACTGACCATACAAGCAGATGCATACATAAACATAAATGAATAGCTAGCTACAGGCAACAAAAGAGAACACTGACTATACCGGCAGATGCATATATGACCACATATGAATGGCTAGCTATAGGCAACAAAGAAGCTTGCAAATCTAATTCATCAATGTAGAGATAAGATGACAGTTATCTAGCATTAGACATAAAAGAAACATGAACAACCTGTTCAAGTGCAAGCTTAGAGCAGAAGTGAAAATGGACATTGAACATATAATAGCAAAAGAAGCTTGTATTACTAATGAATGAAGATAATAAGCTTGAGTAGAAAAGTCTCATTAGTCTTTGGAAGTTGAACGTGTATTACATCTTACTTTCAGCAATTTATAGCCTGTTTACAATGATCCTGAGCTCTAAGAGGCTCAGAGTCTTAATCTGTCTGATCTATCTTGTTAATTGATTGATTCCCTCAATAGGAAAGCAGGGCTCGGAGGTTTTCTCCTTCTAACAGAGGAATAACCACATTCGGATATTTTGGGTAGTTTGTTGCATTGTCTGGGAGCTCTCTCGTGCCAGAGATGCCCCACAATCATTCTATTTGTTCTAGTTGTGTTGCGTTGTAGTTCCATGATCGTTGCTGGTTGATTTGGCTGTGTTATGTTGTCTATGCTCCCTGATCACTTTCTGACTTCTGCTTTGTGGTGGAATGGCTCTTCGGGCCTATGAAATCCCTCTAAAATGCGGACAATGACTATTTTCTGTTTAATATAGAAAACACAACAATACTGTAAAAATCCCACCCGTTTCTGTGTATTTTGGACTTCAAAAGTCCTAAAAAATGGTTTATTCACCTATCGAGTCCGCCCTTAGGGTTATCGCAAGTCGTATTCAACCCATTCTCTGCATATTTGCTTTGTATTATGAAATACGTAAAACAATGAAAATACATGGAAAATGGCTTTCCTTGGACTTAAAAAATTATGTATTTCCCTTCTCGAACCCTTTCGGGTCTGAACCTTATCGTATATTGCAAAACCCAGCTTCCCTTTGTATTCTGTTAAATAATGAAATACATGACAAATGCATTGAAAAATGGCTTTTCGCGAACATGAAATATTATGTATTTCATACTTATAATGCCGTCGGGTCTGGCTCATTGGGTTGCATACATATATATGTAAAGGCCCCACCCCTTAAGGTTTCCGCCGATAGTGATCCAGCGATGTAGCATGGGTCGTCGATCCGTGCGCGCGATCGATTGTCCATGTTTAATCGTCTATCACAATCACTCATTCCCCCTAGTTTGTGTTGATAACCACTGACTCGCCTCCACCGGTTGCAACTTGTCGATCTTATCATCGGCGATCACTGATCGATGGTGTCTTGCGCCAATTGCCACTACCCACCTGTGCCAATCATATCTACCGATGTGATCCACTGATCAGATCTAGACCATTGATTGGCCAGATTAGATGGCTGTCATGCATTTGGACTGTTAAGCTTGCGATTTTGGTTTTTCATGGTTTTCAAGCATTTTTTGCCTCCCGATAGTGTATTTCCTCCCTTCTAAGGGCTCTCCTCTTGCGATGGTTTTAACTTTGAATGATCTTTAAGAGGATTTTGAAGACTTTTGGGGCATACTTGGATCGTTTGGCATGATTTTAAGTAGACCTTGGAGGCTTTGGGAGTGTTTTGGGTCAATTTTTGGGCCAAATGTCTCCAAGGCTAACAATGGCTCCTTCTGGGGATGAAATCCTCCCTGTGAGGTTTCAAGAACTACAGAACAATGCCTTTCCTGTAAAAAACAAGATCAAATCTTCCTCCTAGTGTTGCATTGCGCATGGAGTCTATTTAGCATGAAATAAAACTTGAAAACAACATATTTACAATACCAAGGCTTAAAAGCCTTAACTAAAATAAAGTTTGGAGAAGAACCCATTAACTGGGCCATCAAAAACATATCCTTCCTTTGATGCATCCCTTTTGAGAAAACAGTCACCAAACTGAAAATTGACCCTTTTTACCTTTTTATCAAAGGTTTCTTTCTCTTGGTCAATGTGCATATCAACAAATTCATCAAAGACTTGCGAAAGCCTATTAATTTGATCATCTACTTCAAAAACTTTCCAACATTTGACATTATCAGGCAGAGATGGTCTATATTTCACCTCATCTCTGTATGCTTTCAGTATTGGATGTTTTGCTTGGAAGGTTTTGTACACCTGTTGAATGATAAGGTCTGCTTCATACTCTGCTATGTCATTTGTGACCTGAAAAGTTAATATAAAAGATTAATCAATGCTTTCTTGTGTGGGGACATAAGCACTTCACCTATTCCTGTAGCTTCCTTAGAGCAAGCCCCATCAAAGAACATGTCCCAAATCTGTGGGCCTTCTTCCTCTGTGATCTGGCAAACTAGTTTTTTAAGCTGCGTAGAGGCCAACTGATAAGGCTTGGTAATGTCAAGATCGAGCTTATCCATGACAGCCTTGGGCATTGGATTATGGCTGGATCCAGTGTCCAGAAGGCAATTATGAAGGATTTTATCATGAATAGTCAGAGAGACATAAAATGATGGGGAGCTGTCTTCACAATTTTCAATCATTGGGCTGAGAATAATAGTTGGTTGGTCATCTTGCAGATTTACATAGTCAATGGAAGCTTGGATGGCATTAGGCTCAAGAGCCTCAAGGATAGATTTCTTGAAGGACTCATTCTTCACTGGTTCAATTAGAGGCATAGGTATTCTTGGCTTTTGAATTTCTGATTGAAAACTGAAAGAAGAAGGGGACTTGTCAAGGCCTCTTACCTCTATGGCTAGAGCTTTGAGGATGATAGGATCAACTGTTGGTTGCTTCTACTTATTAGCTTGTTGTTCTACAGGGACAACAAATTTATGAATAGGAGTCTCCTTGGCATTATTCATTTTTGACCTCAGATTATATCTTTGCTGATCTTCAGTTTGTAGAACAGCTTCACCATCCCATTCTTGGTTGATCTGGTCATTGAATAATGACTTCTCATAGGAAGCTTTGGTTAAAAAAGTAGCACTTCCTTTGTCTTCCATACAATGGATTTCATATTCTTCCTCAAACTGCTCTTCTTCCATGACTACATTTTGAAAAGGGGTCTTCATCCTTTGGTCTTCATTGACATCTTTGTTTCTTTGCAAAATTTGCAACTGCTCATTTTCTCTTCTATATGGATTTGGATTTGGAGGAGAAAAGTTGTTAGGAACTCTTCCTTTCCCAGAGTGTTGCTCAATCTTCAATTTAGAGATCTCAAAGGCTAATGATTCTATCATATTGGTCACTTTATTGATCTTGGGATCTGAAGATGATGAAGGCTCGCCCCTCTGTCTCTTTCTATCAGCATTACCTTTGAGCTTTTCTGCAACCATGATGTTTGATTCTACTTCTAGGGCTGCATCTTGCATATCAGCCAAAGAAGCACATCGCCTATCCCTCAATAGTAAATAGAAGTCAGAATCAAAGGCGTTGGCATAGATGAGTCTAGCAGAGGTAGTAGTGGGTTTTACTTTAGCTGGTATCTTGTTGTACATGCGGTTAAATCTCTTATTAAAATTGGACAACAATTCACCATTTTCCCTCTTTAAGTTCCCAAACTCAGTGTGGTATTAGAGGAGATCCTTCTTATCCCCCCAATGCTTTAGAAATGTATCATTTAAAGCCTTAATATCTACTATAGATCTTGGGGTCAGTTCTCTAAACCATTTTCTGGCCTCTCCATCTAGGCTTTGGACAAATACTCTCATCCAGACATCGTCTTCACTAATGTCCAGGTTATCAGCATAGCTATAGAATGACTCAAGATGTTCTTCAGCTGAAATACTTTCAGCCCCAGTGAACTTAAGCATATACTTCTCATATTCTCCAGTAGGCATGGCATTCAAAGGAGTGGGCAATATTAGAGGTCCATACCTAGTAGCTATGATTCTTTCCATTTTGGTAGGTGCTTGTGGACCTGCCATAGCTGTGGTGGCTAAAAGAGTACTGGCAGTCTGAATGATAGAGGGTTGAGGAGTGACTGATAAGACTAAAGGAGTATGATGGATAGGAGGTGAGGTATCCTAAGTTGGGCATACAACAAAAGAAAAACCTAAAGAATGAGCAACTTTATGAATCTCTAAGAGTTTTTCTTCGCTGGTAGTATTAGAAGTTATACTCTCAACATATATTTGTTCTATTACAGGCCTTTCTTGAAGAGATATAGGAGATTGTTTAGGTTTACCTGAACCTGATGCTCCTTTCTACAATAGCTTTCTCTCTTTGATGATTTTTTTCAGGGTCAGATACTGGGTCAGCTTGTAGCTTTTGAGGATTTCTCTAAGTATGCCTCACAAACTGAGCCATAACTATGATGTGGAGTCGCCAAGAGGTTTGGCCTCTAGTAGAGTCACCAGATAGATGATTACAACCAAAAATATGCCCAGACTTTGTCTATCATCAAAGCTAGATATGTGTCATTTCCCAGGGAAGCTGAGCTTTAGTTTCCTCTCCCCGGCAATGGTGCCAATTATGTTATCACTCCAGGAAACTCTCCTAGGTTGTAGCTCGGAGATGTCTGGTAACATATAATCTTCAATATTGTTCTCTGAACTATTGGAACGAATGATGGTTTGGATCAAGCCAGATAACCATTTCAACTATGTTTTTACTCAAGACATGCATGAACACCCTCACCTTACAAGGCTTTAGACCACTAATGCTCAATAGTTTGTAGATTCAATGAATGGATGGAGAATACTGACCATACCGGTAGATTCATACATAAACATAAATTAATGGCTAGCTACAGGCAGCAAAAGGGAATACTGACTGTACTGGAAGATGCATATATGACCACATATGAATGGATAGCTACAAGTAGCAAGGAAGCTTGCAAATCTAATTCATCCACACATAGATAAGATGACAGTTATCTGGCATTAGACACAAAAGAAACATGAACAACCTGTTCAAGTGCAAGCTTAGAGCAGAAGTGAAAATGGACATTGAACATATAATAGCAAAAGAAGCTTGTATTACTAATGAATGAAGATGAGAAGCTTGAGTAGACAAGTCTCGTTAGTCTCCAGAATTTGAATGCATATTACATCTTACTTTCAGCTATTTATAGCCACTTGTATTACTAATGAATGAAGATGAGAAGCTTGAGTAGCAAAGTCTCATTAGCCTCCAGAAGTTGAACACATATTACATCTTACTTTCATCTATTTATAGCCTGTTTACAATGCTCCTGAGCTCTAAGAGGCTTAGAGTCTTAATCTATTTGATCTGTCTTGTTAACTGATTGATTCCCTCAATAGGCAAGCAGGGCTTGGAGGTTTTCTCCTTCTGATAGAGGAATAATGGAATTCAGATATTTTGGGTAGTTTGTTGCATTGTCTGAGAGCTCTCTCGTGCTAGAGATGCCCCACAATCATTCTATTTGTTCTGGCTATGTTGTGCTGTGGTTCCATGATCGTTGCTAGTTGATTTGGCTATGTTGCATTGTCTATGATCCCTGATCACTTTCTAGCTTCCTCTTTGTGGTGGAATGACTCTTTCGGCCTATGAAATCCCTCTAAAATGCAGACAGTGACTGTTTTCTATTTAATATAGAAAACACAACAATACTGTAAAAATCCTGCCCATTTCTATGTATTTTGGATTTAAAAAGTCCTAAAAAATGGTTTATTCACCTATCGTGTCCACCCTTAGGGTTATCAAAAGTCGCATTTGGCCGGTTCCCTGCATATTTCCTTTGTATTATGAAATACGTAAAACACTGAAAATACATGGAAAATGGCTTTCCCCGGACTTCAAAAATTATGTATTTCCCTTCCCGGACCCTTTCGGGTCCAGACCTTATCGCATATTGCAGAACCCAGCTTCCCTTTGTATTCCATTAAATAACGACATACGCGACAAATGCATTGAAAACTGGCTTTCCGTGGACCTAAAATATTATGTATTTCTTACTTATAATGTCGTTGGGTCTGGCTCATTAGGTTTCACACACATATATATGTAAAGGCCCTGCCCCTTAAGGTTTTCATCGATAGCAATCCAGTAATGTAACGTGGATCGTCGATCCACACATGTGATCAATGGTCCACGTTTAATCATTAATCGCAATCGCTTATTCCCCTTGGTATGTGCCAATAACCATCGACTTGCCTCTGCCAATTGCGACCCGCCGATCCAATCATCGACAATTGTTGATCGGTGGTGTCTTATGCCGATTTCCACTACTCGCTTATGCCGTTCAGATCTACCTATGCGATCTGCCAATCAGATCTGGACCGTTGATCGGCCAGATCGGACAGTTGTCGTGCATTTGGACTGTTAAGCCTACGATTTTGGTTTTTCATGGTTTTCAAGCATTTTTTGCCTCCCGATAGTGTATTTCCGCCCTTCCAAGGGCTCTCCTCTTGTGATGGTTTTGACTTTGAATGATCCTTAAGAGGATTTTGAAGACTTTTGGGGCATACTTGGATCCTTTGGCATGATTTTAAGCAAACCTTGGAGACTTTGGGAGTGTTTTGGGTCCATTTTTGGGCCAAACGTCTCCAAGGCTAACAGGTTGCATAACATTTAGTATCAGAGTGGTTGTATGTATTCATAGGGACTTTAAAGAATGACATCCAGGATGAGGTTTGTCTTTGAGTACTTGATACATTGGAGAAGGCATTTAGGGTGGCAAGAAAAGTTGAAAGAAAAATTATGGCAACAAGGAAGTCTACCACTCACAACTATAAAGATGGAAGTGTTGTTGCTCCTAGCCTTCCACAACCTACAAGGGTGACCCCACAACAATTGGAGGCAAAAAGAGAAAAAAGGCTTTGATACAGTTGTGATAACAAGCATACTAAAGGTCATAAGTGTGCTAAGAAGAAATTTTTCTACATAGATTGTGAAGAGGAGGAAGAAAAGGAACAAGAAACATCAAAGGAAGAGGATATACACCAGGAACCAACCCTAGAGAAAGAAGAAATGAATCCAACCATATCTTGTAATGCATTGGCAAGAGTTACCACTTCTCAAACTCTCAATTTAGAAGGATATACCAAGACAAAAAAGGTAATAGTGTTGATTGATTTGGGTAATACCCATAATTTTATTCATTGTAAGATAGCCAAGGAATTGAACTTCTTCCTATATCCAACACGAGAGTTTCAAGTGATGGTTTCAAATGGAGGAACTATAAAATAATCCATAAAGTGCTATAATATCAAGCCAACCATGGGGGAATATGTATTGAATAGTCCAATTATTTCAATTCCAATGGGTGGTGTTGATGTCATACTAGGAGTCTAATGGTTACAATATTTGGTGACAATAGCTTTTAATTTTCAAGAACATTTCTTGATTTTTTTTTGGGAAGGAAAGGAAATTTAATTAATGGGTATCGTAGGGAAATGAGGAAAGATAATAAGATCTAATGGCATGAAAAATCTTATGAAGAAATAAAAATAGGGAGTAATTGCACAATTATGCTAATTAGATGTTAAAACATTGAAATAATATATTTCTCCATATCTCCAAAAAGTCTTGGACAATCATTCCAAGGTATTTGATACTCTTGAAGGCCTCCCACCTATTTTTGTTCATGATCATGCTATTCATTTGATTCCACGAAGCGTTCATCTAAACATCATACCTTACAGATATCCCTATGCCCAAAAGAGTGAAATTTGAATATATGGTTGCAGAAATGCTAGAAGACGGTATAATTCAACCTAGTCAAAGTTCTTTCCTTTCTCCAGTAGTAGTGGTGTACAAGAAGGATGGATCGTGGCGTATGTGTTCATATTATAGCAAGATGAACAAGCTCACTTTTTAAAGATAAATTTCCTATTACTGTCATTGATGAATTGTTGGATGAATTACTTGGAGAATTTTACTTCACCAAGCTAGATATTCATTTAGGATATCATCAATTTCAAATGAAGATTGAAGAAATTATGAAAAAACATTCAGAACTCATGAGGGTCATTATGAATTTTTGGGCATGCCTTTTGGCCTTACTAATGCACCTTCCACATTTCAAGGTTTGATGAATTCGATTTTCAAAACCTTCCTTAAAAAATTTGTGTTAGTATTTTATGATGATATAATAATCTATAACTAGCATTGGAAGGACCATGTTCAACATGTTGACAGGGTGCTCAAACTATTGGAAGAGAAACAATTATATGAAAAAACCTCCAAATGTTTCTTTGGAGTACAAGAGGTGGAATATTTGGGTCATATTGTATCTCATGAGGGTGTTAAGGTAGACCCTAACAGAATTAAAGCTAGTAAAGAATGGAAAATCCCCACAACCATAAAGCATATTTGTGGATCTCTTGGGTTGACAAGGTATTATAGTAAGTCTATTAAGAATTATGGGAGAATAGAAACACCTATAACAACATTACTAAAGAAAGATGCATTTTCTTGGAGTCCAGAAGCAACTAAGGTCTTCAAACATCTTAAAGAGGCAATGTGCCAAGCACCGGTCTTAGCTATGAGAGACTTCAAAAAAACCTTTATTATGGAATGTGATGCCTCAAGAAATGGGATTGGTGTTGTTTTAATGCAAGAAGGAAGACCCATTACTTTTGAAAGTCGTCCAATCAAGGGAACGTATTTACACAAACCTTTTTGTGAGAAGCAAATGTTGGAAATACTATATGTACTAAAGCACTGGTGACCTTACCTAATGGGAAGACACTTCAAGGTAAAAACAAATCATGGGAGTCTTAAATACTTTTTGGAACAAAGAATATCTTCAAAAGAGTAGCACAAATGGGTCACAAAGATGTTGGGTTATGACTTTGAAATCATCTACAAAAAAGGGAAGAAAATTTATGTTGCATATTCTCTCTCAAGAAAGGATGAGGGCGTGGAAGCATTGCTTTGTTTTATTTCTATTATCCAGCCTGATTGGATAATTGAAGTAACTTTGAATAGAAGAATGATGAAGAGGCGTGGACACTCATTCAAAAGTTGCAGCAAGATTCCAATACATCTGATACATTTAGGTGGAAAAATGATTCATTATGGTACAAATATCACTTATATCTTTGTAGTAATTCCCAATTCAAGCAAAAGTTTCTTTTGGAATTGCACACCTCCCCCTTAGGAGGGAACTCAAGATTTAAAAAAACTTACCATAGGTTCAAGAAGGAACTTTTCTGGAATGGCATTAAATATGATATTCTGAAGTTTGTGGCAGAATGTTTGGTTTTCCAACAAAATAAAGTTGAGACAATTAAGACCTCGAGTATGTTTCAACCTTTATCCATTCCAAGTCAGCGTGGGAGGAGGTATCAATGGATTTTATCACAAGTTTACCCAATTCTGAAGGAAAGAGTGTCATCATGGTGGTAATTGATAGACTTACCAAGTATGCACATTTTTTTGGATTATCTCATCCTTTTAAAGTTAGTATAGTTGCTACTAAATTTATGGAAACAATTCAAAAGCTACCTGGAAACAATTCACAAGATACCTAGAAACCCAAAGATTATTGTAAGTGACAGAGATCCCATTTTCACTAGAAATTTTTAGATGAAATTATTTTCTTGTCTAGGTACTCAATTAGCTCATAGCTCATCTTATCATCCTCAATTTGAAAGGCAAATTGAGATAGTGAAAAAATGTTTGGAAGGATATATTTGTTGCTTTGTATCACATAAACACACATAATGGGTCAAGTGGTTACTTCTAGTTGAATGGTGGTATAAAAATTCCTTCCATACTGCAACAAAAATGACCTCATTTATGGCACTTTATGAATATCATCGACCATCCATCACATCATCTTTAAGAGAAAATGTTAAGGTTCAACCAGTGGAAGATCACATCGAGAATCAACAAAAGGTTCTCCAACTCTTAAAGGATAATGTCACTCCCGTGTAGAATCAAATGAAACAAAAAGTATATCAACATCGTAGTGGAAGAAGTTTTGATGTAAGTCATTGGGTGTTTTTACAGTTACAACCATACAAATAAATGTCCCTCAAGCAAGCTAAGAATGATAATAAATTATCACCCAAGTACTGTGGTCCTTACAAGGTGTTGCAAAAGATTGGTATAATGGCATACAAATTGAAGCTTCCTGCACCTTTTCAAGTACACCCAATTTTCCATGTTTCAAACTTAAAGAAGATTATCATTAGCAAGCTCCCAGTTCAAACAATGTTTCTATAACTTGAGGAAGAAGGAAAAGTCATATTTGAGCTTGAAGCAGTTATAGAAACAAGAACTTGACAACTACAAAATCGATTAATTTTAGAGTATTTCATTAAGTGGAAGAACTTACTTGCTAAAGATTCCACATGGGAGGATGAGAATTTTATACAGAAGTATCTGAAATTAATCAGGTGTTGAGGACAACACTTTTTTGAAGGAGAGGGGCATGTTAGGTCCTTATAATACTAGTGTATCTCCCTTATTTTCATTGTTAGTGTAGCCCCCTATTGTTATTGTTGTGCCCTTACATTATTAGTGTTGTGTAGGCTCTAGTTATATTGTAACCCTTAGAATCCTATATATAGCAAAGAGGTCTTATCATTTGTATCATCCAAGAATTGTTCATTTATGTGATGTAAAGGAGGTTTCCCCCTCGAAGAGGCTATTTCTCAAGTCATTGATCTATATTTTCTTCTATTTTGTGAGCTAGTTGCATAAGGACTTCTTCTTATCTTGAATTGACTCCTATTTTCTAGGCCTTTGTTATGTTTTCTTTCTTAATTTCATATTATAGTCTTCTTCTTCTAGTATCTTGCACTTTCTTTTTTCACTGCTTAGCTACAAATCAAATGCCTTTTCTCATGCTTTAATAGGTTGAATACACTCTTATATATAGCAGTTTGAATCTTCATATTTAGTCTGACTTGTTAACTTCTTTTGAGGTTGACCTGAAGGATTAAGAAGCCAACTTGGTGGAGGAGGAGAATATGTATAAACACAGTTTTTCTTTCTTGACACAAAGATCCCAAGAAGGGTATAGAATACAATATTAATGACAATGACTCAAGACACAATCCTAGAAGCCTACAATGGATGCTTGACCTATTGGCCACTCACCCAAATATGAAACCCGTGCTTTACTAAGTCAATTTTCTTTTAACAATAATTTTGTTTTCTTTCTTTTGATAGATACAATTATGAAGACCGACAATAGTTACATTATTCAACACCTACATCGACATGGAATTTATGAAACAAAAAATTATGAATCGTAGGATAGGATAACAAGAGAATTAACATGCTTATAGACGTATTTCATATTCTTGTTACATTGAATATATAAGAAGTCCTCCATATAGAGCGAGGAAAGAGGTCTAATACTAGGTAAAGATAACTATAACACTAGGAAGATAAGAAATCCTACATGAACTTACAACTCATAATAGTTGGCTCATTGGAAAATGACAACACTAACCCCCTTTGCTAAGCAAAATGTAAAGAGTAAACAGAAAGAAAAATTGGGCCACGACAAGCCCTGATAAGATACCCAAGTACAAACTCTCATAAATGGAGAAAGGAGAAAAACCTATAGGGAAAAACTCCTATCCAAGAGAGAAATATGCTAATGCTCAAAATATGGAAGTCAGAATTATGGATCCCACATTGAGCCATTGAATGGAAAGAACAAGAGTTTTTTCAATTAGGAAGTACCTAAACTTTGATGAGGGGAGAAAATAAGCCTTAGTGAACTTTGAAGTACAAGATGTTGTAGAGGTACAAGAAAGGAAAACATTGACAAACACCTCATAAATGCTTTAGAAAAATTAGGTATCGATAAATGACCATAACAAAGGTTTCAAACAGAAGCAACCACGATCGACCATCAAATGAATAATGATGCTTGTATACATTGAAAGGTCCATAAAATAAGTATATAAAATTCATAAAGAAGGTCAGGTAACCTAAGCTTGTGAATGGAAAAAAAAATCATGTTTTAACACTCCCCCATAAATTCAGTGTGGAGGAAAACAAATTTGATAACACAACCCTTCCCCCCTTTATTTTTTATGATTGTAAAAATTAATCAAACGTAGTACAATGACTTGGGAAGAAGTTTGAACATTATCATGATCAACATTGATCAATCACAAGTAATGAAATACTATCAGGGGATTCAACAACAAGATAGCAAAACAACATGGTCTAATTGGTAAATTAAGCAACAATAGATAGTCTTTGTCCATAAAGATAGTCTTTGTCATCATCAAACTTCCCCACTCCCCACTCGAAACACAATTGAGGGGCAATAGAAGTTGAATCTCAATGAATATTCTATTCTAAAGATCTTGTAGACAAATACAAAGGTTGATACTCTAATCATCAGTCATCCTGGGTTAATCCTCAACTTACAACTTTCAAAGTGATAGAAAACATTTACGAGACACATTGTACAATTGTATTTCCATGATACACAATGATATGATATATGGAAATAGGTATTCAAATGATGCCACGACTATCCATCAATCCAACCACAAATGACCTTTGTAGTACTAGTCCATGGTTTTATCATTCACATCATTTTTGTAGCTACTAGATTTTGGTTTATAAGTTAATTCTTCTTCTTCATATGAGGGTGTTGATATGATCATATTTTTGTTCTATAAACTCAAATTATGGTGTATCAATACTATCATCCACAATGACATTACAATCAACCATTTTATTAATTTGCACAACATAGTTAATAAGAGATCATTTTTCTAGCAACTTAGTCTGAACTCCACCAACCACAAATGACACTTTCCCAAATTCAAGAAGACCAAGGGTAAGCAAATATGAACAACAAAAGTAAAATTATGTTTTTGTTGGTCGTGCTTCAAAAATTATGTGCAATGAATATGAACAACAAAAGCAAAACTATGTTTTTGTTGGTGGTGCTTCAAAAATTATGTTGTTGTTAGCCCTTCAAATTGAGCCAATGAACATTTAACCCATTCTTAATAATGGAAATGTCATTCAATTTTCTTATCAAGTTCAACTAACACTTATTTAATTTGGTGTGAGTTATTACTCCTCCTTTACTTCATTTGCCAAATTATTGAGTTATGATGAATTTATTAATATGGATAAAAGATTGTAATAAGAAAAAAACGCAGTTGATCAACACTCCATTTCTGCTGGCCACGTTATGCACGTCCATACAGAGCTCAAAGAGCAAGCCCTCGTATTTAGTGTTCTCCACCTGAAAAGAAGTGCATGAATGGTTGGTTCCATAGCATGGAGGTCAAAGAACAAGCCCTCGCACTTGGTGTTCTCTACGTGGAAAGAAGTGCACGAATGGTTGGTCCCATAGCACGACGGTTTTCTTGAAGGAACCAGAGACTGAAAGAACGTTCTGTAGCTCAATCCATAGGAAAATAGGTACAGCAATTTCTCTATCTAAAATGTGTAAACTCAGTCTTGGTAACCAGGTGGACGATCATGACGAAGAATATTCATGTTTGTCATGGGTACTTTTGCAGTAAAATCTTGTGGATACCATGTATCACCTGAGTGCAACTAGAATTTGATCATTTCACCGTGTTGGCAATTATGACAAGCTTTTTCATATCTAATGTTATGCTTTCCTATATGCATGATGAGAAACATTGAGATCATAGGAACGAATGATATATGAAAGAACGTTCTGTAGCTCAATCCATCAGCAATTTCTCTATCTAAAATGTGTAAACTCAGTCTTGGTAACCAGGTGGACGATCATGACGAAGAATATTCATGTTTGTCATGGGTACTTATGCAGTAAAATCTTGTGGATACCATGTATCACCTGAGTGCAACTAGAATTTGATCATTTCACCGTGTTGGCAATTATGACAAGCTTTTTCATATCTAATGTTATGCTTTCCTATATGCATGATGAGAAACATTGAGATTGGTATTTCAAGGAAATATTTGATACTTGGATGAGATGGATCTGATATACAAAGATCGTGATGGGCTTTTGAATATTCATGTTTGTCATGGGTACTTTGGCACTAAAATCTTGTGGATACCATGTTACAGAGTACAACTAGAATTTGATCATTTCACTATGCTGGCAGTTATGATCAGCTTTTTCATATTGAATGTTATGCATTCATAAATGCATATTGAATGTTATGCATTCATAAATGCATAATGAGAAACATCGAGATTGGTATTTCTAGGAATGATATGATGGATATGTGAGAAACAAAGATCATGATGGGCTTTTGAATAGACCTGGACCTGGATTGTGCTGGCCTAATTAGATTATGTCAACCAGTGCATCTCCTCCAGCTTCTTCTGAATATTCCACCCACAGATTGTTGTTCTTGATGTCTTGCTGTTATCTCCGGCAGATGAAATATGCACCGGTCCCCCAGACATCACTACCAATATCACCGTTTATCTTGGTGCAGCTGTTGCTTCTAATATCAGTGTCCTGGAAAAAACAGACTCATTCTATCAAGCCCTACTGTTTCCATTAATTGGTCTGTTTCTACAATTATCACTATGGCATCTGTTTGATATTCTACCAGTGATGTAGTGGATATTAACCTATAGGATTTCTAATGCATGCTACATTTTCACAGCCAGGGTTACATACAGTTATTGTATTTACTCTGTAAAGGTGTTGTGTACTTGCATGCTACATTTTCACTATTAGGTGTGTTGTGTACTTGCATGCTACATTTTCACTTTTAGGTTTTTATACACTTGATGTGTATTTATTATGTAAATTTATCTTAATTATCTTTTCAAAAATATTTAAGAACCTGAAAAATAAAAGCTAAATAATTTTTTTGATTTTGCCATATCAGTTGGATTCAGAAATATGCTGGAATCAGCAATCCAGATAAGGATGGCCCATATACGCTAGCATCTTTTCAAAAATATTTAAGAGCCTGAAAAATAAAAGCTAAATAAATTTTTTGTTTTGCCAGATCAGTTGGGTTCAGAAATATCAAAAATATTTCTGGAATCAGCTATCCAGATAAGGATGGCCCATATACGCTAGCACTTGAGATGATTTGAAAAGGGCCATTTCTGGAATCAGCAATCCAGATAACGATGGCCCATATTCGCTAGGACTTGAAGTGATTCGGAAAGGGCCACGGGTTGTCAGGACTGCTGATAGCAAAATTATAAGTAGATCAACTGCCATGGTGAAAATCATCAAGTGAATTGCCATGACTAAAATCTAAAGTTTCTATTACCTGAATAATTGCCAATCATGACACTGCTGGCATCTTCTCTTCGGTCCACTTGCAGCCAAGGATCTCATTCTTGTCGGGGATAATGACAATGCCCTATTATTGGTTTTTAACAGAACTATTCCCTGTCTTCCGCTGCTGTTCGCTACAAGGATCCCGATTCTCGAGGTCCAAAATTACCATTGGTCTATGCGCTTGGCTTGCCATCCAATAATCCCAGGCGCTTAGAAACAGTGAAATTCAACTTCAAAACCTTTACAACTGGTTCTGCACAAATCCAAGGAAGGTGCCAGAGTTACGTCCTTAAATATAATAATGTTTATTTTGGGAACAGGTGGAATTAGCGACGGGGACAAAATTAGTCTGGGTTTCGACTATATTTTAAAATTAATTTTTGTTGGGTTTGGACTATATTTTAAAATTAATTTTTGTTTGGATGGAGAAATATGAAAATAGGTTAATTTCTCACTATTTAAACTTATTTGGTAAGAGTGAAAGCATGTTCCATGAGTTGGTAATTTCAGGTGGTCTGGTTTTTCTTGAATATCAATGATGAGTCAGTTTTCTTTGAATATCAAGCTTTAGGAATAGAAGCTAGTGATGGTTGTCCCCACTAGTATCAATGATGAGTCAGTCAATATTTGGGAATAGGAGCAGGGATAGTTCTCCCCATCACTAGTTTGACAACTCATAGACTTAATTGAAGTTTTCACTGAACTAAGTTGGAATGTTTGAGTTTACAATATATGTAAGTCTCTATTTTGAAATAAGGTTTTTAAAATTTTAATTTAATTATCAATAATTATTATGTAGAAAGTTGGGATTTAACTATACACAAATCAAATGTTGAGACTTGTCTCCAAAGTAGCCATGGACTTTTTTTCCTTTTATCTAAATTGACTAGTTAAAAACAAAATATCTTATGAAGTGACTTATGGTTTTTTGAGCATGTGGTATTCATAAGCAATGGTATTGTAACAAAATCTATTTACATATTAAGATTTTCCATGGTAACATGGGGCTAAATCTCCATATTTAAAAATCTCTTTTCATGTTTTTGTAAATGTATATACGTTTAATAGTATATATTAATTCATTTCATAATTAATAATAATAATTTAAATAAAGTTATATTTAGTTTTTTTAGCCACCTAAGATGTATTATGAATTACAGTAAGTATTTTGATTATTTTGAAACACTTTTAGTAGAAATCACATCAAGAATGTTTGGTTGACACGTTTCAAACCATCCAGTGTGGTTCATTTTTAGGAGGAGATGGAGAATCATATCATGGCATGAGATTAAATAAGGAGTGTGATCCAAAGAAGCTTAATGCGAGGGAGTTGTATTTAGTGTGACTTTTTGGACTTTTGAATCCAGCTAAAAATTTTGAGGTGAAATCTTGATTTGTGTTATTTAAATTAGTTTTTTGACTGTATATATGGATTCAACACCCCGAAAAACCCCTAGGGCACTTGGATTGTGTAGGGGTTACCCATCAAGCTTGTGATTTCAATAAATTCCTGCCGGATTTTGGAGAAATTAGACCCAAAAACACCATGGAAAATAGTCCAAAAAGTCTGACTAAAGACAACTCGTAATTCTAATGGTTAGTTTTGATAAAAAATATTTAGTAGTAAAGAAATTTATTTTAGAAATAATAATAATTATTATTCCTATTATAGTATCCATTTATTTAATGTATTAATTTATTTTTATATTCTAAAAAATAAACTAAAATAGGAAAGGAAGGACCAACCAATTAAAGGATAATAAAGAGAGGACAAATTAAAAGAATAAAGCAAGTCAAAATTTAACAAAAACAAATCTAGAACAAATGGAAAGAACAAATACAAATAAATTACGAACAAATGATATATATATATATATATATATATATATATATATATATATATATATATATATATATATATATATATATATATATATATATGACCAAGTCAAAATCGATAGATAAGGGACTAAGAAATTAGTTCGTTAATTTTAATAACAATAATAATATTTAATTTTTTGGAATAATATAAAATTAGTAATAAATAATAGAAATTAAATATAAAAGATAATTTGAACACATAAATATATATAAATAAATAACCTAAAAAATAAAAATAAAAATAAATAAATAAGAAAATATTGAGAGGAAATAAAAATAATAAATCAAAAACAAAAGAAATAAATGAGAATAAATAGATAAATTAATTAATTAATTAATAAAAATAAAAATAAAAGCCAAGGGAAAGAAAGAGAAATTAAAACTACTAGGAAGAAAGGGCACGGACCTAACAACTACTAATTTTTTACCCATCATTTCTATTAAGATTATTAGGCCTCCTCTCAATCTCTATCACTTCCCTAAACTTGCGGTGATGAAAATGATCAATCCTAGCAATGACCCATGCTTCTTCAATGTAGATGTGGTGTTTTGTCTTCTCTTTATGCTGTGGCAATGCTAAGGAGTGTATCATCCCATGTTTGATGTTGGTTGCATGCTCATGGACCCTTTTATTTATTGAGCACCTAGTTTCACCAACATAGGGTGTCCCGCACGAGCATGGGATTACAAAAACACCCTTCATATTCTTAGGGTCCATAGGGTCTTTTACCGATCTAAGGGAATTTTGAATCATGTTTAGGGGCCTAAAAGTTGACTAAACATTATGCTTCATAAGGACCCTAGCAATCTTATCTGTGGTTCCTTGAATAAATGGAAGATGCACCCTTGAAACTCGATCTTTGAGATCTCTTTTAACCTTAGGACCTTTTCCACCTTTTAGGAAGGTTTTGAGACATTGGTGCCTACTATATCCATTATTTTTTAAGGCATTAAGGAGATTGATTATCTTAGCATTGAAATGGTTTTCATCATAAACTCTTAATGCACGAATAGCTAAAGTGTTGAGAACACCCAGCTTTTGAGGAGGGAAATGATGAGACTTAGCATGAAGATATTGCTCCGTGTGAATTATGGATTAAAGTATATAAGCGTTTACCAATTCTTTAATTTATATGATTGAGCTAGTTTATATAATGGTGTTTAATTGGTGTTTATATCATGGGAAAATTTATAATAATTTAGTTATCAAATCAAAAATCAATAGTGGAGAGAGATATTGCTCTTTTTTATTAGCTAGTGTGGTTTGACTCATCACCATTATTGAAGAAAAACCATGTCACTTGAAATTAGTTTGTTGGTGGTCGATAAGGATTAGGTTTTAACTCCTTCCAAATGCCTTTGGGACTTACATTTACCTCCTAGGAAGAAAAACTCTTAACCAAGTAGAAGCAATTTTTGAGTATACTCAAAACTCACATGACTCACTAGCCATCACCCTAGAGTTTGATTTGAATAAATTTTAAAATAATATTTATTACTTTAAACAATTGACTTCCCTCTTACCACAAAATTAAACTAAACTCATATTCAATATTTTTAATATAAATGAGATTCCATTTTCCACACTTAGAATTAAGCATTTACAATTTAAATTCCAATTAAAAATAATTGTTACTTATATTTTATAAAAAACAAAACATATTATGAAAGTGGGTGCATGCCCTAAAATTGTTTCTATTTTTCTAACAACTCATCTTCCTTGGATTTAAAGAAACAGGTTTTGACCCATGGTATCCACCTAAGGTATCTATCCATGGTACTTGCCCATGGTATTGTAACTTAAAAATGGCTATAAATAATAAGGCCCAATTTGTAAAAAGAGAGATTGGTTCGCTCAAAGTAGATGTAACAACATTTTCTCTCTCACTTAATAAGAAATAGGTTTTTTATGGTGTATCTTGTTCTCTCTTTTCATAATTTTGTTTTGGAATGTATTCATTTCATACATTATTTCATTAATATTCTAATACCAGGTTCTCTCCTCTCTAAACATTATGGTTATGAATCTTAGCCACCGAGATATGGATCAGTGGTATCAGAGGTACCAGAGTAGGTACTAACTCCATGACAATCGAGGTTTTATCGTCCATTCTCTCCAAGTATTGAATTACTCACACAATCATTTGAGAGATGAACAAAGCAGCCACAATAAATCTAACCATTGCAAAGCTAATAAATTCCAAGGGCCCTGCTATAACTATACTCGATTTTTACTTATTTTTTTCTTCTAGGGAACAGTTCATTGAATCACATATAGTGGCAAGGTGATCTGGATTTAAATAGGAACACAATAAACAGAGATAACCATAAACACAGAGATGCAGTGGAAATAATACTTCATTTCATTAATGTAAAATACTAAAATATGCTTACAAACAACAATGGAAATAAACTAGCTAGGGCAATGGTAGCTTATCTCTGAGAAGAGAAGTCGCGGCTACATGCCTTTGAACTGTGTTACAATGAGGTTTGAAGGCCTATTTATTGTTGAGAAACATGGGAAAACCATAAATATCCAAAAACCTAACCCTAGAAGATGAAACGCTAAACTGTGGGCCTCGTTTGGGTAAATTGGTACATCAACTTCGTAACTTTGGCATATGATCTTCGTTTGATGCGTATAATATCTCATTAGAAAGATCTATCTGACGCTCCCAGTTTTCCCAAAAAACGTCATTTAGGGCCTCAAAACGACTCTGGAAGTTCAGGACCCGAAAAACTGCTAAAAATAATAAATTGTGCTACAATTAAGGAAACTGAAAAGCTGAAAGAAACAATGGTGGGGGTCCAAGTAGACTTGGTGGGTGGCCACCAATATCCACCGGGATCATTCCTCCCCCCTTAGGAAGCAATGGTCCCCATTGTGTTGAGTTCCTCCATGAGATGAGGAAACTTCTGCTGAACTTGGTCCCTAGTGAATCACCTGGCATGGTGAAGGAGTTGATCTGCTTCAACAACTCGATACAGTTGGATATTCTACTGGCGAGTGTGCTTGATCTGTGTGTCCATGATCTGATCAGTTGCAGCTTGTTCCATGCAATATGGATTTAACTCTGTGGGTGTGAGCTGTTCTCCAATGTCGAATGTGTCTATTAATGGTGGAAAGTATGGCCGAAGGTGGTCCACATTGAACAATGGGTGCAAGCTAAGGAATAGGGGAATGTTGAGCTCAAATGCATTGTCTCCCACAGCCTTGGTAATGGTGTAAGGACGATATCGGAGTGGTCTAAGTTTCCGATAGGGTTCGGTAAGGCGTTCCTTTTGCAAATGCAACTAGACTTTGTCACACACCTAAAACTTGTGTGGCAACCGATGTTGATCATGTTGCTGCTTGTACTTGGCATTTGATTTCTCCAGAATGTCATGGACCTACTCGCGAATATGTTGGATGTGATCAATGAAGTTGTTTGCCTTATTTGCTTTGGACTAGACATGAGCCGAATCTGTGTGAGTAGCTGCAAATGGTATGGCCACATCAATGGGACATAGTGGCTGGAATCCCAAGCCCACCTAAAAAGGGTTGTGGCCAGTCGAGCTGTGGAGAGCCTAGTTGTAGCTATGTTGAACATATGGGAGGCTCTCATCCCATGTGCGTGGATGCTTTGAGTTGTAAATGCGTAGAATGTGTACAATCATCCTGTTGACAACCTCTGTTTGGCCATCAATTTGAGGATGGAAGGTTGTGGACTTAGTGAGTTAGGTGTCCAACATCGACCAGAGACTGGACCAAAATGTACTGAGGAACTTGCTATCCCAATCTGAAATGATAGACTGTGGGATCCCAAAGTGTACCCACACTCGTTCAAAGAAGAGTTTAGCAGTGGATTCTACTGTGATATTCTTCTTGCAGGCCGCCATAATGGCCATCTTCGAGAACTTGTCGATGACCACAAAAACACAGTCGTTTCCATGCTTAGTGGAAGGAAGGCCTGACATGTAATCCATGGAGATGGATTCCCAAGGTCGACTAGGGGTAGGCAACAGGGTATAGAGGCCTTGCTTCTTGACAATCGGTTTGGCAATGGCAAAGGTAGTGCATGATTTGATGTACTTCACGACATCCTGTCGAAGATTCGGCCAATAGAAATACTTTTGAGTACTGCCACCATTTTCTCGACCCCAAAATTCCCAGTAGCCCAACTGTAGTGTGCTTCCCTAATCATCTTGGCACGCTCGCTTAAAGGAACACAAAGGTGACCCAGGTGGTATAACAGGGCATCCTGGAGGTGAAAATCTTGAACATGTTGAACCTCCAAGAGTGTCTAGTATGTGTGGCTGAATTATGGGTCGCTTTTGTAGAGAAGTGGCCAATCAGAAGTCTCGTTCCCACAAGAGTTGAGCACGGTGGTTAATGCCATGATCGGTGGTCGACTGAGGCAATCTGCAACATTATTGGTGCTTCCCTTCTTATACTTGATATTCAAATGGAACTGTTGCAGGTATGTGGACCACTTCTGATGGTGATCATTCTGCAATTTCCCTTGGGTCTGTATGAACTGGAGGGGTCAGTGGTGTATGTGGATGACCGTTTCCTTCCCCAAAATGTAATGTTTCCATTATCGGCAGGCCTGCACAATGGAATACATCTCTTTGTCATAAGTGGGATACTTCCGGACTGTGTCTGAAAGTGTCTCACTGTGATATGCCACTGGATGCCTATGTTGAGTAAGGACTACCCCAATAGCATAGTTAGAGGCATCTGTCCCAACCTCAAATGGTTGTTGCAAGTCTGGCAATGCGAGCACTGATGCTGAGCAGAGGTGATCTTTCAACTCTGTGAATGCCTTCTATTGAGATTCAAACCAAAATAATTTTTCTTTTGCTCCTCCCTTGGTGACTTGACTCAAGGGCCAAGTGATATGAGAAAATCCCAACACAAACCTGCGGTAGAAGTTGTCAAGACCTAGAAGGTTGCGGAGCTCTATTAGAGTGGTTGGAGAGAGCCAATCTCGAATGACTTGGATCTTGGCTGGATCCACATGCACCCACTGTTCATCAATAATGTATCCCAGATACTGAACCTGAGTCATGCCAAAAGTGCATTTCTCCAAATTAGCACATAACTTGTGTTTCTGCAGTGTTTGGAGAACTTGTTGGATGTGGTGGAGGTGCTCTTCCCAGCTCTGGCTAAAGATCAGGATGTCATCCAAGTATAGCACTACAAATGAGTTGGTGAATGGCCGCAAGATGTCATCCATTAGCCTCATGAAGGTTGCAGGAGAATTCATCAATCTGAAAGGCATAACCAACCATTCGAAAAGGCCCTCCTTGGCTTTGAAGGCAGTATTCCATACATCGGAGGGTTCGATTGGTACCTAGTGATATCCTGACTTCAAATCGATCTTGTTGAAATATTTCCCCCCCTTCAGTTGGTCTACGAGATCATCAATCCGTGGGATTGGGTACCTATTATGGACAGTGATCTTGCTCAGCACTCGATAGTCAATACAGAGTCTCCAAGTCCCATCCTTCTCTGTACCAACACGATCTGGCTCCCACAGGGCGATGAGATCGGATGGATGTGACCTTTCTGTAGCAGCTCCTGAATTTGCCTCTTTATTTCATTGTTCTTCAAAACGGAGCATCGATAGATTGGTCCATTAGGCAGCAGTGCACCTAGGGTCAGATCAATGGAGTGCTTGACCTGACAGTGCAGAGGAACCCCTGCTGGGGAGGTGAAGATGTCCTTGTACTCCTCGATGACCTTGTCCATATGTAGTTTTCGTGCGGAGGGGCTCTGTCTGGAGGTCGTGGCCACCATCTTCTTCTTTCCTTGAGGGCGTATCATTAGGAAAACAAATTTCTCGATTTTGGAAATGAGCTTACTGCATTGTTTTGCAGCAACCAAAGAGATGGCAGTAGGCGGTGCTACCTCTGGTATCCTATACAACTTATTTCCCAAAGTAATAATAACAGCACGGGGCCTTGATTCATACACAACATGTCGCTTCCACTAGTATGGTTGTCTTAATAGTACATCAAAAACTTCAAGGGGAGCAATGTCACACAATACCTCATCCGTGAAGGGCTTGATGTTGTATGGAAGGCGACATTGCTGGCTCACACGAAGATCCCTTCCTTGGTGAAGCAACCCGATGGTGTACGGTTGTGGATGTGTTGTGGTCGATAAGCCCAACCGCTTCACGACCTCTACCGAAATGAGGTTCTTTTGGCTACCACTGTCAACAATGAATTGTAGCAGGGATCCCTTTACCAACATCTAGGAGTGGAAGAGACACTCCTCCTCCTCTAGATCTTTGGGTTCCTCCTTCTGGATCTTCATGGTGGCAATGGTGGCGTTGAGCTCCACATCGACAATCTACTTCCCTTTGTCATTCCCCTTGTCGGGTTTTGACTCAGAGTCAGAACATGCATCTGATTTTGAAACCTTTAGCTCAGCCACCAGTGACTGCTTGGCCCGAAACTCACTTGTGTTGTGATTGGAGCTCTTATGGAACTCACACCATTTTCCTGTGTCCTTTTTCGGCTTCGCGGCACTGTTCTTTGCTTGTAGGTTTGGCTAGTTGTCTTGGGCCACCCCGCCTTGGCTTTGTCCTTTGTTCTACGGTTTGGGGGCACCTTTTGCTTGCTTCAGATTCGCAGATCCAAAGTCTCGCTTCTTCTGTTTAAAATTTTGCTCAACCTTGATGGTATATTGGTATGTCGTGCCAAGCGAGGAGATGTTTAGGAATTCTATTTCTTCCTAGATGTACTTGTGTAGGTAGCCACGGTATTTGAGTATCAAATGCTACTCCAAATCCTTAATACCCAACTTTGTGTGAAGGGTATGGAAAATATTGGTAAACTCCACCACGTCTTGGTCCCTTCCCTGCTACATCATGATCCACTTTATGTATTGATCCTCATAGCTTTCGATAGGGTAGTACTGCTCCTTGATGGTATCCCAGAATGAATTCTAGGTGGGTGCGGCTGAAAATAGTGAGCCGATATTTTCATCCTTCTGCTCACAGTAGGTTTCCCACCAGTCCTTGACATGGGGGGTTGCTTTAAGAAGAGTGAAAACAACCCTCTATCAAATTTAACCATTTATCTACAGCATCTGTGTCTATCTGACCCTCAAATATGGGGACTTCAAAATTAACTTGTACCTTAAAGGTCATGGCATTTCCAGAGTAGTTGTTGGAAGGCGATGCGTCGCCTCTGGGCAGCTGCTGAAGGATCTGGGCAAATCTATCCATCATCGTGTTCCTTTGTCGGTCGAGAAGTTCTTCGAGCAAGATTTTGATAGGATCTCTTGCCCCCTCGTATTTCTTCTCATCTGCCATGGGAGACCGTCAGGATTTGCGAGGCTGGTCTTGCAAAGGTTTGACCAGTTCAAGCCCTAACTCCTTATATCTCGACCTCGTTGGGGACATGCAAAGAAAAATAGAGAAAAAGAAGAGCGCTCTGATACCACTAATCTAGATTTAAACAGGAACATAATAAATTACAGAGATAACCATAAACATAGAGATGTAGTGGAAATAATACTTCATTTCATTAATGTAAAATACTAAAATATGCTTACAAACAACAATGGAAATAAACCAGCTAGGGCGATGGTAGCTTATCTCTGAGAAGAGATGTGGCGGCTACATGCCTCTGAACTGTGTTACAATGAGGCTTGAAGGCCTATTTATTGTTTAGAAACATGGGAAAACCCTAAACATCCAAAAACCTAACCCTAGAAGATGAAACGCCAAACTATGGGCCCCGTTTGGGTAAATTGGTACATCAACTTCCTGGGGTCATAACTTTGGCATATGATATCCCTTTGACGCGTACAATATCTCGTTAGAAAGATCTATCTGAGAACTACAACTTTGGGAAGAAAAACATCAATCCATGGACCCATGTTGCTCCCAGTTTTCCCAAAAAACATCATTTAGGGCCTCAAAACGGCTCCAGAAGTTCAGGACCCAAAAAACTACTAAAAATAGTAAATTGTGCTACAATTAAGGAAACTGAAAAGCTGAAAGAAACAATGGTGGGGGTCCAAGTGGACTTGGTGGGTGGCCACTAATATCCACCTGGATCACAAGGAGGCTTTCATGTGTTTGAGTTATATGTATCTTATGCGTTTTAATGGCATACTTAACATCAATAAGGGATTCTGTCAAAGGCCTTCAATATCCTTTTCTCCTATGTGAAACAACCGGGCTCATCATGCTAACCCTAATCCTCCCATATTCCTTCACCATCCTCGGCCACACCCTCATTTCAGGCCCATTGATCCGCAAAATCAAGAAAAATGAGGACACCTTCGAGGAGAAGGTTGGTAGCCCTAATGTTGGCAAGATACTAGCCTTATTTTACTATGAATGGGTGTGATTCCTTCTTTCATAAGGTGGTTACATGGTCTTCTTCATGTCCTTCTCATTGATCTCCATGGCCTCTATGGTCTACATCGTGGCTTGCATTTGCACAGGAAAGCATATCACCTATGCCGAGGTCATGAGTGTAGTGCCTAGGGTTTTGAACCATCTCTTGCTCACTTTCCTCTATTACTTCCTTGTCATGTTCAGTTACAACATGACAATGATGGTCATTTTCATCGTCATCATTCTGGTCATGGGCATCAACAACACTGTGGCCTTTGGTCTTTGATGTTGTGGCTTTCATGTCATTTTTCCTAGCCATCCATGTCTATATCAACACCATATTGAATGTGGCCAGCATGATCTTCATGTTGGAGGGTAGATATGGCAACAATCTGATTCAGAAGAGCAAGGACTTGATTAAGGGGAAGATACTTGTGGTTTTCATGATCATCTTATTCTATTTCATGCTCTATGCTAGGATTCAAGGTGTCTTCAAAAAGAAGGTTGAGCTCATCGAAAGCCAAGGCATCAACATACTAATATTTATGATGCGGACCCTACAACTCTTCATGCATTCAATGGTAACTGCATTAAAATCACCATTTCCCTTTCGAAAGAGAAACTCTATTGTAACTCTCATCTTTCATGAGTCTATGTCTTGGTTTAGCAAAATTTGGATGCCTACATTCCAGGCACCTAGATCACGGCCATAGTTGCTGGAAATGAAGTCTTCCTAGCTATGACGAATCGTCATAAGGCTCTCATCTAGTACAACCTCAACAAAATTGTCCAGGTGTCCAGCCTCATTTCTCTCAGTGTGTTGCCATGATTGTACCCACCTTCAAGTGTTGTCTTCAAGAGCGACCTTGTCGAGATCGTGAGAAAGACCATGCTCGACGCTTTGAGCCAAATGGGATCATATATCATTGGAAGCACCTACCCTTTGTTTACCAATAGGGATGATGCTATTTTTCTAGACTACGCTCTCTTTCATCCCAACACCAAAGTCCTAAACATCCACACAAGGCTCCTATATATCATCCTGTTCGATGTGCATCTTGATGTTGTGTTCTCTTCAATGTCAGCCCTTGGCTAAGAGAACCTTAACATTCTTGTTATTGAGACAGGTTGGACATATAAGGGCTACAAGGATGAAAAAAATGCTAGTCTTAACAATGTTGGTGCCTATAATGAAAACCATGGACCTCTTAGACCCATGTTTTTTAAGAAATGGAAATGCAAGACTAAATACGATATGTCAGTCCATGAATATCTCCCCAACATCTTGTCATATTTTTACTTGATATTTTGTCTATGACCAAGTGGATACAAAGTTGTAAGAACATGTATTGTGGAGGCAATTTACTGTTAATGTGTTCCATTAATAATTTCAAAATACTATTCTCTTCCCTTCAGTGATGTGTCACAATTTTTACTAGTAAATAGGTATGTCCATATGCAAAGTAAACTAAAGAAAGTTAATCTTGCTATCATTCAGTAGCCCCATGAAAATTTTGATCAGTTGGTGCAATGGGAAGTCTAAAAAGAGTTTAAAAGCCAAGAAACAATCCTGAATTTCTTTGCGCAAATGTCACAAAATTATTTCGTAGTGCCTGTTTTCTAATTTATTTTTCCGTTGCTACAAAATTATTTAGTAGTGCCTATTAAAAATTTTTATTATAGTTTCGACGAAGATGAAATGACTCAACTTATTTTCTCTACCAACTCTCCACATCCCATACTTGCTCCGTGACACAAGGAATGATCCCACACACCTTTCTTCATCAAATATTGCAGCTTAGCTCAAAGATAATGGTCAGTAATCCAATCTAAAGGACATGACAACACTCAAATTGCGGATAATTTTTTTCAACACTCGGTTTAGGGTAACTACTTCACGTTTCCACTCTTGAACACCATGGCACATTCCTCTATGGGTTGTGATACCATTCCAACAAGGATACACAAAATATATGAACCTCACAAAGACTAAGGCTACAATTCTCAGATTCTTAATGTAATTCAATGGAATAAATACATACCTTTAAAGATAAAATATGCACAGGAATAAAATTTCCTTTAGCAACAGTTCATAAGCAGACAATGGTTGTCTTCAAACTGGATTTGGAATCAATTCAAAACCACATCAAATTACCGTCAGGTTGATCATTCAACCATGACATTCACATATAAAATAATTCCATGTTCACACAGAAGGAGAGGACAACTATTTGCAATCTACAGGACTGCAATTTTACAAAGAACAATGATCCCTTTCTTCTCCTCCTTCTTTCTTTTTCTTCTAGGCACTGGTTCTCTTTAAAAATAAAACTAACATGGGACAACCAAGCGTCACAAGAGATTAATAATTTCATCTTCTGTACAAAACAAAGGAAACTAAAAAAAACATATTTACAACAGAAAATATATCCTCAACTTGTTAAAAAAAACCAAAAACTTCTCATAAATTAAAGATTCAAAATTTCTGAACAAATATTCCCCCCAAACATATTTACAATAGAAAATATATCCTCCACTTGTTAAAAAAAACCAAAAACTTCTCGTAAATTAAAGATTCTAAACTTCTAAACAAATATTACCCCCTAGCTTTACCATGCGACCATCCCATCACATTGGCAATCTTTGTCCAGTCTTCATCTAATTTTGTGGTTGGTGTATGCATGCCCCTACATCAGGGTTCCTAGGAAAGAAAATTTATGAGCTCATGTTGATAAATTCTTTGACACAATAACCTACTTTTTGTAGAGATGCCACATTCACCAAAGTAGAATCTTCAAACATATGACCTTTCCACTTCACCAATTATTCCAGATATTCCTCCCCTCTAGTCTTTTTTGCAACCTTTGTGGCCAAAATCATTTCATCTTCCAATGCTTTTACCATAGGCATTTTTTTTACCCACTACTACTCAATGACTTCACCATTGTCTCTCTTTTTTGTCGATGAGTCTTTCTCACCGACTAGATAAAGATACAAATCACTCACATTGAAAATTGGTGAAATACTTATGTGTGAGGTAACTCCAGTTCATAAGCATTTGCAGAAAAATTGTGAAGTATCTTGGAGGGACCTAAGTTTATTATACTCCCCCCTTGGAAACCTCTCCTTTCTTAGGTGAGCTAATACCATGTCTCCCACCTCAAATTTCAGTTATTTTCTTTTTAAATCTACTTTCTTCTTGTATTTGGAGTTGTTGTCTTCTAACATCTGCTTAACTTTCTCATGTAACTCACTCACTTCGATTGCAAAATATTCTCATTCAACACTTCTTTGTTCCATTATGCCCAAATATCATAGCTCACAAACTCTCCCTAAGATGCATTCCATACAAAATTTGAAATGGACTATTCCTTGTGCTACCATTTGGTGAATCATTATATGTGAACTCCACTTAATATAATACACGATCCCACTGCTTCCCTAGAATTATATTCACCACTTTGGTCTATCCTTCAGAATGTGGATGATAGGTTGAGCCGAAGTTTAACTTGGTTACAAATTTTTTGCACAAGTTTTTCCAAAAATGCCTTATAAACCTTGTGTCCATGTTAGAAATTATACTCTTCAACAAACCATGTAGTCAAATAATTTCATTGAAAATTAATTTAGCCACATGTGTAGCATCACTAATTTTGTAACATGGAATAAAATGAGTTATCTTTTTTAATATGTCCATGACTACAAGTATTGAGTCATTACCTTGCTGATTATTTGGAAAACCCAAAACAAAATCCATACTCACTCAGTCCCATGGTATATTGGGAATGGGTAAATGAGTATATATTCCAGCATTTTGGCTCCTTCCTTTCACTAATTGACACACCCTGCACCTACTCACATATTTTCGCACATTCGATTTCATCTTTGGCTAGAAATAGAAATGGTCTAGTTGCCCAAGTATTTTTTCAACTCCAAAATGTCTTTCCAACCTTCCATTGTACTTCTCTTGTATCAATTCTCTCTCATAGAATATTTTGGAATGCATATCCAATTGTTCTTGAATAACAAACTATCATTCAACGTGAACTCTTTCCATGGGTTGCTATATTTGTTCACACGGTTCTTTCATGCATCAAAAGCTTCTTGAAAATCAACATCAATTTCATACAAATCCTTCAAATAGTCAAAGCCTAAACCTACACTTGACTCTCTTGCATAATCAAACTCCTCCCACTTAAAGAATTGGCTACCTTGTTTTCTTATCCATTTATATGTTTTAGAACAAAGGTGAAACTTTGTAGAAATTCAACCCACTTGGTGTGCTTATGGTTCAACTTGTGTTGTTGCATTATATACTATAATGTAGAACTATTATAGAACAAAATAAACTCTTTGGTCATTAAATAATGCCTCTAATGCTTTAAAGCTTGAATCACAACATAGAACTTTTGTCATAAGAAGGGTATTTTTGTTTTGAGTCACTTAACTTCTCACTAAAATATGCAATAGGTTTATCTTCTTGGCTTAGTGTAGCTCCAATAGTTGTCCCACTAGCATCACATCTTAGTTGGAAAAGTTGATTGAAGTTGGGAAACTTCAACACTTGTTTCTCAATGATCTTCTTCTTCAATAGTTAGAAACTTTTATCTGTTGTTGTTTTCCAACAAAATGGTTATCTGTCCTTCTTGATTGTATCTATCATAGGAGTGCAAATACCACTGAATTTCTTGATAAACGTTCCATAGAAGCTAGCTATTCCATGAAAGATTTTGACTTCAAAAATTGTCTTGGGTGAAGCCCAATTCACAATTTCCTCTATTTTCTCTAGATCCATTTTCAATCCATATTTGGAAATGACAAAACCTAAGTATGCTAACTCTGGTTTCATGAAAGTAAATTTCTTTAGGTTAATTAAAAACTTTTCTTGTTGCAATATTTCTAGAACATATCTCATATATCTGAGGTGTTCTTCCTTAGTTTGAATAAAAATTAAAATAGCATTTGAGTAAACAATGACAAACTTACCAATGAACTCCTTCAAGACTTTGTTCATCCACCGCATGAATGTACTAGGTGCATTTGTTAATCCAAATGACATGACCAACCATTCATACAACTCGTCATTGGTCTTAAAAGTTGTTTTCCAATCATCCCCTTCTCTAATATGGATTTGATAGTAACCACATTTAGATCAATATTTGAAAAGTAGGTTGCTCCACTCAAACAGTCCATCATATCATCCATTTGTGGCAATGGAAATCTATATCTAATCATGATCTTGTTGATTGCTCTGAAATCTATGCACATCCTCCACTCTCAATCCTTCTTTGGACTTAGAATGGAAGGCACAACACATGGACTCAAGCTCTCTCTTATCAACCCTTTGTTTAACAACTCCTAAATCTGTTTCCTTATTTTTTTCATTTTCCTTGGGTGTCATTTGATATGCAACCTTATTTGGAAGGCTTGCTCCTGGTATCAAATATATATGGTGATTGATGCTTCTTTTTGTTGGAAATTCACTTAGACAACCGTCTACTACAATGTCATTAAATTCATGCAACATTTCCTTAATTTCCATAGGTAATTCTGAAATTTCAGTGTGTAGAAGTATTACCTTTGGTTTGCGTATTACCGTATAACTGACCTCCTCTTTCTCCATTTTCTACAGAAATTCTTTACTACTTAACAACAATGATCTGGGGATGTTTGTCTTAGCTGCACTTTCTTCCTTCAATGGTACACGAGTATGTTTTATGCCATCCTTTTCAAACTTGTAGCAATTACTCTCTCCATCATGTATCACTTTCTTATCGAACTACCATGGTCAAACCAAAAGGATGTGGAAGACATCCATATGCATTATATCACATATTACCTTGTTCTTATATCTTCATATCTAGAACTCAACTTCACTATCCTCATTGATGAGCCTCATCATTGGGTAATTATATGGGCCTTAAGTCACCTCCTAACTTAGTCAAACCAACTATTGTCACAATTTATTGCATACTTTTGATTATATTTTGTTTATGAGATGAGTTAAAGTTGGATATTTTACTTTTTGGTCTAATGTGCATGTAATGCAGGAATAAAGGATAAAAGCAAGGAACTGTGGAAAATACCTTGGTCAAAACTCGAATGGGACAAGGGAGAGGAACTATAGGAGGTAAATCCTCCTCATTAACTACCCCTCCATTCGAATATTCCTCCATTAGCTCAAAGTGAAAACAGCCAAATCATGAGGAATAAAAGACAACCGAGCAAGCGAAAGTGATAGAAACTAGTTTATCTTGAGTGGGGAGCCAAGCCTCCCTAATGGGAAGGAATTCGTTGGAGACTTCAGATGTATAAGTAGAGATGCTTAGGACCTTAGTAGGATTCATATTCTTATTGTAAAACTCTACTTTATTTCTGAGTTGTAAGACCTACGACAGTTTGTTATGTAATCCATGGTTTTTATAATAAAGATGAGTTCTGTTTTGAGCCAGCACTGAGTTAACTCATAGGGCTAAAGCTCTTGGGTTAGGGCCTAACCCGAGCAGCCAACGCTCCTCTTTATTGTACATGTATGATAGCATAGATTTCTAGTTCTGTTCATATTCATAAGTAGCCTTTTGGTTCTATTCATTTGCTTAAGTAGTTGCATTTCCATTATAGCAGTATAGCATAGATGATTCATGGTTTTTCTATTTACTTTCTTAAGTAGCTGCATTCCGCTTACAGTAGTGTAGAGTAGATTGGTTGTGCTTTAGTTTACTTATATTTGTGTCTTCTTTCAGTGAGCAGGTTAGTTAGGAGGAAAAGATCACCATAAGGTTGTCCACAGGTGTCTCCACCTCACCTCTTCCCTCTGGGACCATGACTTGAGGAAGAGACCCTTCAGCAATCCCAAAAACACAGGTTTCTCGTTCTAACATGAGCTATGGAGTTTGTTGTTTGATGCAATTACTTGTTCATCCTCACTAGCTTTTTCTGTCATTTTCATTGAAACCTCCTTCAGCACGTTCCTCATGCATAATCCCCTTACTGTCTGATCCACAACAAACCTACCCAATCACCATCTGATTCATTATTTTATCCAACTGCCACCTCGCGTGAAGTCTTCCACTTACTTTATGCGTTTTAAATCCCCACTGTCGATCTACCTCGCGTGATCTAACGGCTATCACGTCACCTCAACACTTTATGCACCTTAAATCCCTACCATTGATCTGCCTTGCTTGATCCGACGACTATCACGTCACCTGATCGTAAACTAGCTTGGTCGATCTCCACCATTAATTAGCCCCGCCTGATCCAACGACTATCGTGCAATCTCACGCGGATTCTTGCATGGCCGTTATCCATGCGAGAGCATGCGAGAAAAGTGGTTTTCTCATGCTACGTGTTGCGCAGTTAGGCTAATCACATGAAATTTAAAAGTACAACTTACAGCTTTAAGGGCGCACGAGAAACTACTTACCACCTCTGAAAAACCACTCCATCATTTCAGCATGTTTTATTCCCACGATACGATCTCCGCCGTTCATCTGCCAATTAATCATGTTCATTCATCCATTCCCTTAATTCCTCGTGATAAGCTCTCCGTCGTTCATCCACTTCGATACCCTATTCGTCCATCTGTTCACTTAATTCCTCACAATAAGATCTTTTCCGTTCATCTACTTCATTACCCTGTTCGTTCACCTATTCACTAAATCGCCCATGATAAGATCTTCGTCATTCATCCTATTCATTAATCCTGTTCATCCATCTATTTTCTTAAGCCCCTGCGATAAGATCTACACCGTCCATCTTCTATTCATTGATCAATCAAACTGACCCTATGCACTACTGCGTCCTTACGTCCTCCTTTCACCAATTTCGATCTTCAACTGCTCTTCCACTTCAAAACAGATTTAGTCTAGTTTCTTTTCTTGCACCTTAGTACAGTTTGATGCTCTTTACTTCTGCAACTTAGATAGCAGCATTAGCTTAGTGATTGATTTAGAAATTTTTCTTAGCATAGTTGTTTACTTGGTTAATTAGGTTATGGTGTGAGTTAGCATTACATGTTGTTTTCTTAATTACTGCAGTAGAGTAGGCCTCTCTTAGAATAGATTTTCTCTTCTTCCATCAAATAATTAAGCTTATTCTGACCCTATAGAAGTCTGGCTTGGAACCCCTGGGGTCTCTTTCTAGATGAGTAGTGACAACAGGAAAGACCTTCACTTTTACTTGTGCATATAGCATTGTCACCTCCAAGTTTGTACGAACCCTGGGTTGATAAGTAAAGCTGGTAGCCCTGGGAGTTGCAACATTCTTTTTTTCCATACCTAGGGTTATCACTCATTCGCTAACAATTGGTGTCACCTTTACATCCATGATAATTTTTACGGTGTTGGGTGTTTAATCCTCTCCAATCCCAGTTTTTCACCATTTCTAATGAAAAAATATTATGAGTGCTTCTATTGGCAATCAATACCTTGGAGCTCTTTATGTTTTCTCTACACCTAGTCTTAAACAAGGATATTCTTTGGGTTGGTTGAGCATTTTTTTGCTAGATTTGACAACACTTTATTCATCATCAATGCCTCTCTGGTTTCTAGCATATTTTCTTCCTCAAGTGCTTGTTCTTCTGTCTCTTATGGCTGAACTATATGTGCATGTAGAAATTTTGACTGTAGATTAACCTGATAATGCAATATAACCAAAGAAAAATAATTTAACCTACTTATAAAATCAATTTGCGGAAGCTTAAAAGATTTGAGCAAGATCAAGATGAACACATATAACCAGAAGAAGAATCAATGCACATGAAACACATAAGAATACTCAGGGGAAAGCCTCAGCTAAAAACCCCACTATCTATATTATCATACTAGTTGGAAATATTTCAGAATTACACAAATCCTTAGCTCTCACAGTTAGCCAGCTCTCAGTACAATCCTCACAGATGCTCACATGCAAAATAGACTTCTCATAAGCCTTCTCCTTTACCCTCCAAGCTCATATTTCCTTGCATTGTTTCTCCTGGGTGATCCTCCTGTTACCAAGTGGAACACTGATCACTCACACCCTGTAAAACTGTGCAATCCTTAAGGAATGAATTCCTTCTGCATGCATGAGTTTTGTTTATAGGAAAACAAATGCAACTGATAGTACACTGTCCTTGTCTTTAATCTCAACTGAGTCTTTCTCATAATAGACATGCATGAGTTAATGATGAGAGAATCTTTAGTTATCTCGAGTACACTAGTTGAGTGCATGCATGCATCAACTGACTGATAACTCACAATTAGTTCCTCAAACAGTTTGGAACTAATTTAACTAGACTTAACTCAGTAGACTGAGCTAACTAATTACAAATCAAGTATAACTCAATATTATCTCCTTAATTAAGGGATAATCTCCTTAATTTAAGGGATAACTATTGCATGACTTCAGAAAGACTTCTAACTTGAATTTCCCTAAATAATTAACTCAAGATGAATTAATTAATTATTTTTCAAGTAGCTGGTGAGACTAGATTCGAATTTTAATTCACAATTTTAATTCAAGGACAAATTAAAATTGGAATATTCTTGTTTCCACATTTCAACACTCCATCTCAACAAGAAAGGGATTACCTGCCACCCCTATCCTGTCTCTATGGAACTCGAATTTACACTTTGACAATGCCTTTGTCAAAATGTCAGCATCTTTCTCCTCTGTTGAAATATCCTGCAGCAACATGATCCTCCTCGCTACACAGTCTTTGAGATGATGGTACCAAATATCGATGTGCTTGGACCTATCATGAAATACTGGATTCTCAAATAGTTTGATACAAATCTGATTATCACAGTAGATCATAGTTGGATCCATCCTCTGATCAAACAAACCAACTAGGATTTTCTGCATTCAGATGGCCTCACATGCTGCCTAACTTGCAGCCATGTATTCAACCTCTGCCGAGCTGAGTGCAACTGACCTATGTTTCTAGCTCTACCAAGAAACCGCAGCTGACCCAAGGTTGAAAATCCCTCATGATGTGCTTTTCCGATCTGATGGACTCCCTACCCAATCTGCATCAGTGAAGCCATGTAGCTTCACTCCCTTTATCCGTCTGTACCATGATCCATACTGAGATGTGCCTCTGAGGTATCTCAATACATTCTTTGGTGCCTTACAAAACATCTTGGTAGGCTGAACCATCACTTGACTCAGTTGGTTCACCACATAACACAAATCTAGTCATGTTTTCACTAAGTACATCAGTGAACCCACAAGCTTCCTGTACATAGTAGCCTGTACTACATCTCCTGAAGTAGAATCCTCCTTCCTCCAATTACCTGCTAGAGGAGTCTGCATGGGCTTGCACTTCTCCATGTGGAATCTCCTGAGTATCTCGTTGGCATACTTGCCATGAGACACAAACAACTCCCCATCCTTCTGCCACACTTCCATGCCAAGGAAGTAATGCATGAGACCCATGTCTTTCATCTCGAATTCTCTTGCAAGGACATGATCAACTGATCATCACCTATCAATATGAGATCATCAACATAAAGTACAATGATCAATGGCTTACCTTTCACCATGATGTGGTACAAGTTCGCATCCGCTTCACTCTTTGTGAAGCCCAACCTAGTGAAGTAGTTGTCTATCCTGCTGTACCAAGCATGAGCTGCCCGCTTCAGCCAAAACAAAGCTCTCTTGAGTCGGCACACATGCGACTCATGATCGAAGGTCTCAAAACCTTCCGTTGCTCTATGTACACCTCTTCCTAAATCTTTCCATTGAGGGATGCAATCTTCACATCCATCTGATGGATCTTCCAACCCATCTGTGTTGATAGTGCCAACATCGATCTGATAGATGAGTACCTTGCGACAGAAGAAAAAGTCTCATCATAGTCAATCCCCTCGACCTGTGAAAAACCACAGCCAACAAATCTCGCCTTATGCTTCTCCACACTACGATCAACAACTTACTTTACCTTGTAAAGCCAACAGGAACTCACAACTGACTTGTTATCTGGTCTTTGAACCACATCCAAAACACTGTTACAAACTATGAAGTCATACTCCTCCACCATAGCATCAACCCAAATTGGCTGCTGCACTACTTCCTCAAAGGAAGATGGCTCAGTCTCAACACATTCCCCAAAAAGGGCCATGTATCTAGTGTACCTCTTAGGTGACCTCCTCTGTTTGCACTGAGAAGATGGTTCTCTGACATTCTCTCTCGCATTTGTCAACAATCTGTCAGCTTCTCTTGTGCACTTCTATCCATCTTTGGAAGACTCTGCTTGAGTGGATTTCTCCACTCTTGGAACCTCTGCACACGGCTGCTCTGCATCAGTATGAGGCTCCTCTTCCTTAGGAACCAACAATTCCTCCACAACCTGTAGTTGGAGCTCCCTCTCAAGGGAAACTCACATGGCCTTCTACTCATCAAACTTGAGATCTCTGCAACCCATTGTCCTTTAACTGGTAGGAAGATACACCCAACAGTTGTGGGGTGTATTAGTGTACCCAACAAGTATCCCCAACTCTGCTATCAACTCAAGCTTCTTTCGTGCATCCTTTTTCACATGACAATATACCGATGAGCCAAAGATCCTGAAGTGACCCACATCTAGTCTCTTATCGGAGAAAGCTACTTCCTCTGGTATCTTCATACCAAGTATGCGATGTAGGCTTTTATTCTGTAAATAGACCATTTTGTTGTATGCCTTAGCCCACAAATGAAGTTGTAGGCCTTGGTCATGTAACATCGCCTGTGCTACCCCTATAATAGTTCTGTTCTTCCTCTCGGCCACCCCATTCTACTATGAGTTATGAGGTTCTGTCAACTCTCATTTGATTCCTTCCACTGCACAGAAGTCCTTAAACTCTTGAGAGACATATTCTCCACCATTGTCGCTTTTCAAGGCCTTGATCTTCTTCCCTGACTCTTTCTTAACCAAAGCTTTGAACTCACAAAACTTTGTGAAGGTTTGATCCTTCTTCTCCATGAAATAAATCCATCATTTATGAGAATAATCATCAATGAAAATCACATAATACCTTTTCTTTGCTATGGATGCCACCAAGAATGGTCCACACACATTAGTATGAACTTGCTCTAAGATAGCCTCTGCTCGGTTGTCTCAATCATGAAAGGAAGACTTGGTGTACTTTCCCAAGGTACAACCTTTGCAAGTGTCAACTTGCTCAAGTTTACTTTTGGGAAGTCTTGTAGATATCTACTGCATTATCTTCAAGGCCCCATGATGCAAATGGCCCAACCGCCTGTGCCACAACTCGCCAATGTCTTGGCTTTGCACCAATTCTTGTTTCATACTCAATGCTGCACAATCATCTACCTCTAGTTTATAGAGATTCTTCACATGAATCCCTATCCTCTTGGTCTGACCTGTGGCTATGGGTCTTACGAATGCCTTTCCTTTACTGAAGACAACATCGTAGCCTTTTTCCTCCAACTTCGCGACTGATACCAAGTTCTTCTTCAGCCCAAGCACATACATCACATCTGTCAAGGTGAGAGGAGCTCCATGCTTCCTCTGAAAAGCAACTGTGCCCACTCCTGAAACACTATACCTTCCGTCGTCACCCATCTCTAAAGCGCATCTTGAGGTCTTTCTCCTCCAAGGTACTGAATAAAATCTTATCACCAGTCATGTGGAATGAGGCTCCACTGTCAAGATACCTGACACAACCCATTATCGATGACACCATGCATGCGATGAGGGTAAAGCCCATTTTGAACTGAGAGGCTAATACCTCACCTTTCAATCCTTTAGAGGATCCATTCTTGGACTTCTTTGATGGGAAATTAGTTGCATAATGTCCCATCTCGTGACAATTAAAGCATCTCACTTTAGACTTGTCAACTTTCTTCCCTCGATGAGAAGAATTTGATTTGGAATGGGAAGCCTTCCCCTTCCCTTTCCTTGCCTTACTTGCTAAGGCCAGATTTTCTTCATCATCATTCTTAGATGAAGAACCATCTCGTGTGCTCCTCCTGGTCTCCTCCTGCATGAGATCTGACCATAGTCGTTCCTAATCTGGCAGTTTCTCCCTTCCATTCACAGAGTCCTGGTATCTATTCTAGCTCTTTGGAAGGCCACGAAGAGTGAGGCTCACCATATCATCATTGGCAGTAGTTATTCCCACACTGCTAAGCTCATATCTGTAGGTGGTGAGCTTGTTCATATATGTGAAAATAGTATTTCCCTTCTCCATCTTGATTCTTTGAAGCTTATCCTTGAGCACCAATTTCCTCTGGTTGCTACTATTCTGGTAAAGGTCCTCCAATGTCTTCCACATTGAAAATGGAGTATCTTTCCCATGGAGACTCAAGACAATATGGTCTCGAACTCCCTCAAGGATGATCCATATCGCCTTTTCCACAAACTTCTTCCACTCAACCAACTCTTGTGCATTAGTTGAAGTTGGCTTTTAGATTTCTTGATCAATGAATTCCTTCAAGTCGTTGCCTTCTAATATAGCCTCCATGTGATCTTTCCATGCTATCTAATTCGAGCTACCATCCAAGGCATACTCAAGTCTCAAGCCATTGAATGCCATTGGCCAACCTTGAAGTATGATAAGAATTATATTTTGCACCTGCAACCCTGAACTTCAAACTTCGAATTCTCTTCTCAGTATATTGTTCACAACTCAAATAACCTTTGCTTTGATACCATATAGAAATTCTAACTATAGATTAACCTGATAATGCAATATAACCAAAGCATTTTAACCTACTTCTACAATCAATTTGCAGAATCTTAAAAGATTTGAGCAAGATCAAGCTGAACACATATAACCAGAAGAAGAATCAATGGACATGAAACACAGAAGAATACTTAGGGGAAAGCCTCAGCTAAAAACCCCACTATCTGTATTATCATACTAGTTGGAAATATCTCAGAATTACACAAAGCCTTAGCTCTCATAGCTAGCCAGACCTCAATACAATCCTCACAGATGCTCACAGGAAAAATAGACTTCTCATAAGCCTTCTCCTCTGCCCTCCAAGCCCCTATATCCTTGTGTTTTTTCTCCTCGGTGATCCTCCTCTTACCAAGTGGAACATTGATCACTCACACTGATCTCACACCCTGTAAAACTGTGCAATCCTCAAGGAATGAATTCATTTTTCATGCATGAGTTTTGTTTAGAGGAAAACACATGCAACTGATAGTACACTGTCCATGTCTTTAATCTCAACTGGGTCTTTCTCAGAATAGACATGCATGAGTTAATGATGAGAGAATCTTTAGTTTTCTTGAGTACACTAGTTGAGTGCATGCATGCATCAACTGACTCATAACTCACAATTAGTTCCTCAAACAGTTTGGAACTAATTTAATTAGACTTAACTCAGTAAATTGAGCTAACTAATTACAACTCAAATATAACTCAATCTTATCTCTTAATTAAGGGATAATCTCTTTAATTTAAGGGATAACTGATGCATGACTTCACAAAAGATTTATAACTTGAATTTCTCCAACTAATTAACTCAAGATGAATTAATTAATTATTTTTCAAGCAGTTGGTGAGACTAAATTCAAATTTTAATTCACAATTTTAATTAAAGGACAAATTAAAATTGGAATATTCTTGTTGCCACATTTCAACAGTGCACTATGTTGTCCCACATTCTCACTCTCTAGACACTCAAAATATATTTGACCCATTTTTCCACACCCGTAGCACTGGTAAATAGTATCTCCACCTCTTCCTCTACCTCTAGGGAAAGGTCTTCCTCCTCTAGTGCAATCTTCTTTCTCTGCTTGTCCTTTTTGTTTTGAGTTTCCTGCATCATTCTTTTGAGCTGGAAGATTTCCTCTTCTAGTTGATTGTCCTTTTCCTCTATTAAAACCACGACCTCTACCTAAGTTCTACCTTCTTGCTATCTTTTCTTCTAGCTTCAAGGAATACTGGTATGCTTCTTCCATGGCCTTTGGAGAAATCATGTTGATTTCATCCTGAATATTCATTCTTAAGCCATTAATATGCCTTGTTATCTTTTTTGGGGCATCCTCCACATAACCTGCTCTCAAGTTAACTCTGTAAAATTCTTCAATATATTCTTTTACTATTAGGGACCTTTGCTTGAGGTTTTTCATCTGCCTGTAAAGACATTATAGAAATTTTGAGGTCTAAAATGGTCTCCTAAGGAATATTATAAAATAATAGTGAAAATAATAAAATAAGATCAGATTACCTCATGCAGTTTTAGAGGGAAAAATAAAAAAACTACTTTTTTAACTAATATTTTCAACTTATCTCCCTACAATTTTACTCAAATTTCAAGTGGGAGCACTCGTTTTATGTAAAATTTAATTTTTCATCCAAGGAGTACCCATGTTGCATACTTTTGATGGAACTTACTACATGAAAAATGTGAAATACATGAAAAATTGTGATTGCAAACACATTTTTTCATGTGTTTCACATTTTTCATGTAGTGGGGTCCATCGAAAGTGTGAAACATAGGTATTCCTTGGATGAAAAAATAATTCTTCATCCAACAAGTGCTCCCACTCAAATTTTGAGTAAAATCCTAGGGAGATATGTTGAAAATATGAGTTGAAAAAGTTTTTTTTTTTTAACCTTTTTACTCCAAAAATGGTGAATCATCCACCATGGTTCACATCATTATATTGAATCCTATTGTTTCATATAAATATTATTTTTGTTGCAAAATTTTGTTTTTAGACCCATTTTTTACCTCAAAATTTGTCTAATGATTAGCTAGTAATATTTTGGTAAGAATTTATTCTTGATTTTTGCCACCATCTTGTCCTAGCTTTTGATCAATGAATTGTTATTGTTCCTCCTCTTAGCCTACACATTTTCCCACCATAGTGTAGAATGAACCTTCAATATTGTTACTGAAAACTTCACCATTTTGTCATCATCCATCTCTTCATATTCATAAAACTTGTCCAACTCACTGATCAAATCAAAAACGAATTCAGCTACTAGGCTGTCATCATAGGTACATAATTCAGGTTTTGGTCTTGAACTTGATCCTAACAATGAGCTCAATAATTGAATTCTAGAGGTTCCTTAGTAGGGGTTGCTCCTTCTTCCTAAAATTCTTCTTTAGGTTTGCTAATATCTCTAGTCTCTCGATCTCATTGTCTCCTTCTATGTCCTCTAAATGAGCTTGCACTCTCCTTATCTCTTCTATGAGCTTTGCATTACCCATAGGTCTACCTCATTGAATGCATGCTCTTCTAGCTTTTATAGCCATATTATCACTCACATACCACAAATTAGTGCAATAGACAGAATAAATGGAGTTCAAAAATTGAGACATAGTCCTGTTTTTTTTTGCGCAGTCGCTACAGAATTATTTCGTAGTGCCTATTAAAATAATGTATTATAGTTTCAGGGAAGATGAAATGACTCAACTTCTTTTCTCTGCCAACTCTCCACGTACTAGATTTACTCCCCGACACAGGGAATGATCCCACATTCCTTTCTTCATCAAGGATTGCACGTGATCCAGGTGGATGTTGGTGGCCACCCACCAACCCATTTGGACCCCCACAACTGTCTCTTTCAGTCTTTTTAGTTTCCTAAATTGTAGCACAGTTTACTATTTTTAGCAGTTTTTCGGGTCCTGAACTTCCGGAGCCGTTTTGAGGCCCTAAACTATGTTTTTTTGGGATTCTGAGGCAACATGGGTCCATGGACCGATGTTGCCTCCCAAAGTGGTAGTACTCGGATAGATCTTTCTAACGAGCTATCGTACGCGTCAAACGGAGATCGTATGCCAAAATTACGACCCCGGGAAATTGATGTACCAATTTACCCAAACGGGGCCCACAATTTGGTGTTTCATCTTCTAGGGTTAGGTTTCGGGATGTGAAGGGTTTTCCATTGTTTCTCAACAATAAATAGGCCTTCGAGCCTCATTGTAATACAGTTCGGAACAGTTCAGAGGCATGTAGCCACCACATCTCTTCTCAGAGATAAGCTACCATCGCCCTAGTTGGTTTCTCTCCATTTCTGTTTGTAAGCATATTTCAGTATTTTACAGTAATGAAATGAAGTATTATTTCTGCTGCATCTCTGTGTTTATGGTTATTGCATCTCTGTATTTATGGTTATCTCTGTAATCTATTGCGTTCCTGTTTAAATCCGGATCAGTGGTATCAGAGCGGTCTGCTTTTTCTCTGTTTTTCTTTGCATGTCCCCAACGAGGTCGGGATATAAGGAGTTAGGGCTTGAACTGGTCGAACCCTTGCAAGACCAGCCTCGCAAATCCCGACGGCCTCCCATGGCGGATGAGAAGAAAGACGAGGGGGCAGGAGATCCTATCAAAATCTTGCTTGAAGAAGCGCTCGAGCGGCAAAGGAACGCGATGATGGATAGCTTTGCGCAGATTCTTCAGCGGCTACCCAGAGGCGACGCATCGGCTTCCAACAGCGACTCTGGAAATGCCACACCCTTCAAGGTACAAGTTAATTTTGAAATCCCCATATTCGAGGGTCAAATAGACGGAGATGCCGTAGATAAATGGTTAAATCTGCTAGATGGGTATTTTTCTGTTCATGAATTTTCAAATCGGGAAAAGATTGTTTTCGCTCTTCTCAAAGCAGCCCCCCACGTCAAGGACTGGTGGGAAACCTACTGCGAGCAGAAGGATGAAAGTACAGGCTCACTATTTTCAGCCGCACCCACTTGGAATGACTTCCGGGATGCCATCAAGGAGCAGTACTACCCTGTCGGAAGCTATGAGGACAAATACATCAAATGGACCACACTGCGGCAGGGACGAGACCAAGATGTGCCAGAGTTCACAAACATTTTTCATACCCTTCGCACACAGTTAGGTATCAAAGATTCTGAGCTGCATCTGGTACTCAAATACCGTGGCTGCCTGCACAAGTACATCCAGGAAGAGATGGTGTTCTTGAACATCCCCTCACTTGGCACAGCATACCGATACGCTGTCAAAATTGAACAAAAGTTCAAACAGAAGAAGCGAGACTTTGGATCTGCAAATCCGAAGCCCAAAGGACAAAGCCAAGGCGGGGTGACCCAAGACAACCCGTCGAAGCCACAAGAAAAGAACAACACCGCGAAGCCGAAGAAGGACACAGGAAAGTGGTGTGAGTTCCACAAGAGTCCCACTCATAACACAAGTGAGTGTCGGACCAAGCAGTCGCTGGTGGCTGAGTTGAAGGCTTCTGAATCAGATGCATGTTCCGACCCTGAGCCAGAACCCGACAAGGGGAATGGTAAAGGGAAGCAGATCATTGATGCGGATCCCAGCGCCACTGTTGCCACCGCCAAGATCCAGAAAGATGAGCCCGAAAATCCAGAGGAAGGGGAGCGTCTTTTCCACTCACAGATGTGGGTGAAGGGTTCGCCGCTACAATTCATTGTCGACAGTGGCAGCCAAAAGAACCTCATTTCAGCATAGGTCGTGAAGCGGTTGGGCCTACCGACTACACCGCACCCACAGCCGTACAGTATCGGGTGGCTTCATGAAGGACGAGATCTGAAAGTTCGCCAGCAATGCCGCCTTCCCTACAGCATCAAACCCTTTACAGACGAGGTATTGTGTGATGTCACACCTCTAGATGTTTGTGATGTATTATTAGGCCAGCCATACTTGTGGCGGCGACATGCTGTGTATGAGTCAAGGCCTCGTGCTGTCATTATTTCTTTGAATAATTCATTATACAGGATACCAGAGGTAGCCCCACCTACTGCCACATCCTTGATCACTACCAAGAAAGGCAGCAAGCTCATATCACAGACCAGGAAATTCATCTGTCTGGTTCACTCCCAAAATAAGGGGAAGATCGTTGCTACATCCATGACCCCTGCAAAGGGTTCCTCCACGCAGCAGCAGCAACAAAGGGATACGGTCATGACAGAACACATGAACAACTTCTCCTCACCCACAGGGGTACCACATAAGTTTCAGGTGGGCAACAAAGTTTGGTTACATCTACAGAAAGAACGCCTTACAAGAGCCCATCAGAAGCTCCGACCACTCCGACATGGTCCTCACAGCAGTACCAAGGCTATGGGCAACAATGCTTTGAAGCACAGCATTCCTCCATTCGTTTGCTTGCACCGAGTATTCAATGTGGACCATCGTCGACCATGCTTTCCACCATTTCTGGACACATCAGAGATTGCAAAACAGCTCACCAGAGAACCAACTCAGCAGAAGCTTCCTCATCTCAGAGAGGAACTCAACGCAATGGGGACCATTGCTTCCTAAGGGGGGGAGGAATGATCCAGGTGGATGTTGGTGGCCACCCACCAACCGATTTGGACCCCCACAACTGTCTCTTTCAGTCTTTTTAGTTTCCTAAATTGTAGCACAGTTTACTATTTTTAGCAGTTTTTCGGGTCCTGAACTTCCGGAGCCGTTTTGAGGCCCTAAACGACGTTTTTTTGGGATTCTGAGGCAACATGGGTCCATGGACCCATGTTGCCTCCCAAAGTGGTAGTACTCGGATAGATCTTTCTAACGAGCTATCGTACGCGTCAAACGGAGATCGTATGCCAAAATTACGACCCCGGAAATTGATGTACCAATTTACCCAAACGGGGCCCACAATTTGGTGTTTCATCTTCTAGGGTTAGGTTTCGGGATGTGAAGGGTTTTCCATTGTTTCTCAACAATAAATAGGCCTTCGAGCCTCATTGTAATACAGTTCGGAACAGTTCAGAGGCATGTAGCCACCACATCTCTTCTCAGAGATAAGCTACCATCGCCCTAGCTGGTTTCTCTCCATTTCTGTTTGTAAGCATATTTCAGTATTTTACAGTAATGAAATGAAGTATTATTTCTACTGCATCTCTGTGTTTATGGTTATTGCATCTCTGTATTTATGGTTATCTCTGTAATCTATTGCGTTCCTGTTTAAATCCGGATCAGCACGCTTGCTCAAAGCTAATGGTAAAAAATCCAATCTAAAGGATGCGACAACACTCAAAACAAGGGTAATTTGTTTCAATGATTAGTTCATGGTAACTACCTTGCATTTCCACTCCTGAACATCATGGAAATTCCTCTGCGAGTTGTCAGACCATTCCAACAAGGATACACAAAATATATGAACCAGTCACAATGAATAAGGATGCAATGCTCAGATTCTTAATCCAATTAGATGGAATAAATATTTTTTTTTAAAGATAAACAATGCACAGGAATTAAATTTCATTTAGCAACAGTTCATAAGAAGACAACAATTCCCATCAAACATTATATTTCAATTCAATTCAAAACACATCAACTTACAGCCCCATTGGCGATGCAACTACGCCCTTCACATAGAAAACAATTCCTTGTTCACATTGTTGTAACATTTTTGTTTTGATAAGTTAGCTATTAGATAAAAAAATCAAAATTTCATAAAAAAAATGATAAGTTAGGATATGGACCAAAAACAACTTGGAAAATAAAAAAATTAGAAATCATTATTATTACCGGTCCATATCAAATAAAACAATAGGATAGTTGCTCTAAAAAAAGAAGGCAAAATTAAAATGTTAGATAAGCAATAAAAGAAAAATATTTGCTTTAGAAAATAAATTAAGGTTTGCTAGCTCAAATGCACCTTTGAAAAATTCTTTTTGATTAATCATGCTTAAGTTCTTTAATTATGATTTAATTGTTGTAATAAAGCTTGATGACCTTATAAAATAAGTGACAAATGACACTTTTTTGTATTGGCGAAAACAAAAAAATGACACATCAGGCACCGATAACCAACATGAACTTTTCAATGAAGATCCTTCACTCTACCCAAATCAACGGTGGAGGAAGCCTTTCGGCATCGCCTTAGCCGTTTCTCATTAACGTGGGGGGGGGGGGGGGGGGGGGGGGTCCAAAAAGTAGTTTTCATGGCTGCCGCTTTTTGCAACATGGCGCCTTCAAAATGTTTCGTACCCCCAAGGGATGAAGCCACAAACCATTATGTGCCCCCCCACCCGGCGAAATCCACTTCCGGTTTCCTTCCATCTAACCGTTGACTTCTCCCACGCCTTATGCATCCATTATCTCCCATCCAATCACAAATATCCACATCATCCATCCATTTTCAATTACCCATTCACCGCCTACCACGTTATAATATCATTTCCTATATGCTCCAAAGCTCTTGTTGTGCCTAATTATCCGTTTAAACATTTGTTAAGCATTAATTCACATTTCTCCTACAAATTTGTTGCCTACGACTAGATCTAAATGGTTAATTGAGCCCAATTGAACATATAAATCCTCCATGGCTCCAATATTTGCCACTTTTCACTTCCATCCATAAACCAAAAGCACCATTTGTCGCTTTGTGTATTTTCACCACTGTCATCAATTTTAGATTAAAATAGCTTCTGAATTTCCCCTGTAGCAGTGATGGCTCCTAAAGCAAAGATATAAAATACTGTTGAAGAAGGGAATCCCTCGACAGTATCCCTTGATCTGGATCATATGCCTCTTGTAGACTCTCTTTTCAAGATCAATGATTATGAATGTGAATTTGATTTTTATGAATTACATTCATGGTTAACACTGAAATATGTCGATAAGGAGGATCCCATTCACTTCTGGGAGATAATTCTGCCATTATTTTCTTTTCCTAAGACCCATTAATTCCCTGATCTAAACTCTTGGTGTCAAGCCAGGTATGACCCTATGGAAAGAACATTGATGACTCACGATGGAAAAATCTTGATTACCATCACTACTCAGAGCATAAACTAGATGTTAATGATACCTCCATCTAATTCCCTTACCCATTTCTCACTTACAACTCTCATGGACCTCTACAATAAACTCACCTTCCCACAAAGAGCTCTTATATTTGATACTTTCCTACCAGAAGATGTCGAATTACCTAAGAGAAATCCTCCATATTCATCTTCCATGTTTGCTGAAGCTACTAGACACATTATCTCTCTGTTATCATACCTCCTAGGTTATAAAAATTACCAAGCTGTTGATGAATCTATCCTTGGATTCTTTTCCATTTTTAGAAAAGAATATCAACCTACCTTCATGTATAATTATAGCTACTTTTTGGCTAATAATATACATAAAAAATTTATGAATTTGACCACTCAAGGAGTTTTCAGGTACAGTTCAGTCATAATCCATTAATTTTGTTTCAACAGGGAGATATATTGCCCATTCAGCTGAATAGACAAGATGAGCAGGGAGTGAATCAATTAGTGATTCACTGGACAGAGTTAGTAAGAGTAGGATCATCTAACTTTACATTCTCTCAGTTCATTGATTCTTTCATACATCCAGTTCTCCAATTACTCAACATTCAAGTAGAGCCCAGAATTGGAGAAGAAATTAAAAAGACATTGCACCTATCAGAGCAGACCAAGATTGGTGACTGGTACCTATACTAGAATTACACTGAGATTAGGATCTATGGCAGTGAGTTGGCTCCATACAAACTGCCTAAGTATGTGCCAATGAGAATATTCTCACTGGAATACATCAGGCAAATGATAAATATGGATGAAGTCCATTTTGTCTCAGGCAAGAAGAAATCACAGTTTAAACTCAAAGCCAAAGTAGGGAGTTTCATCTGTAACACTAGGTCTGCAGGTACAAAGGTAGACAAATTACTAAAAAACATGAACCTCCAACCAAGCTTCACTTGGTCTTATGATCCTTTTGGGATCATTTTAGCTCTCAGAGTGCAGTTGAAGGTAACACCTTACAACCATACTCCCAGGCCAGAATTGGAGAAGTTCATGAACCAGGAACAATGGTCTGAAGGGACTCTCACAGAAGCCGATGAATAGCTTATATAAACTCAACATACAAAGACTCCAGCTACACAGAAGTACTCAGCATAAAAGAGCCAGAGAGGAAACTCAGTTGGTTATAGAACTAGGAAAAGAGTACTATATATTACAAAAGAAGTTGAAAACTGGACTATCAATGTCATTAGGAAGCAAGCCACCAGAGATCATTTATCTTGGAGAATTGGAAGATGTTTCATCAGTAGGGACCACTGATCCCAAGCCTCCCTCTACTTCTTCAACTCCTTCTTCAACAGAGCCTATGGATATTATCCAATCAACTGAGACCAACTTAGCAGGAGATACTAATATCTTCTCAACATTTTTGGAAATCAAGCAAAAGAATGAAAGTCTTAAATCTCAAGTTTATTGTCAATTTTGGAAATAGACATCCACTTCTCATCATAGACTTCTCTCTTCCTTTGACAGTGAAAGAGGAAGGATGCAAATGGCATTTTTGCAGGCTCAGATTCCATTTCCCAAATCCACAACATACTACAAGAAGACCATCTTCTCATTTGATGTAAGCCAAATACATCCCATTGATCAAATTGATTTGCACAGGAAATCAGGTGAGATGTTCAACAATGACTACAACTGCCATGTCACTTTCCAAGCTCAGAACTGCTTTGTCAAATGTACAGTTACAACTTAATATTGAAAAGGTGTCATCCTTGTCTAAAGATAACAAATTAAAGTCTTTAGAAGATATCATTATCAAGATTGGATATGACCCCAGGACTGTAAAGCAATTGAAGAAATACTACAAAAGAAGAATGTAGAGATTACAACCTTGAAGAAACATTTGAAGGTGCCTTCAACAAAGGATCCACGGACCAAAGAAATGATAGAAAATGAATAACACAAGGAGGAGATGTCAAAGCTCATTATTGAGCAAAACATACAGATCAAGAAAATGGAGGAGCAGATAGAACAACTGCTCAAGGAAAAAGAGACAACACAGCTTGCTCTAACCTCAATGAAAAAAATTCCAATGATAGGTGCAAATTTAAGCTTATCTCCTATTGACATTGCTTCATCTTTAGCAACAGGTGAAACAACAAGGTTATCACAGGAGCTAGAAGCACAAAAAAAACAAAATGAGAAGTTACTCCAGAAGTTCCAAGCCATGGAGTCATAGAAGGTAAAAAATGATACCTTGTATGTAGAGAAAATGAAAACTTCACACAAGTTAGAGCTCAAGGTTAAACAGTTAGAAAGCAATACTCTAATGGAAAAACTTTGGCCCAAGCCAAAAAAGACATCTGGTTAGATATTAGCCACTCTGTAATAGAAGTATGGCCATCCATACAAATTATTTTTGAGTAGCAAGAACTGATTGCTAAATGGAGGGCAGAGATAGAGACCCAAAAGGCAGCATTGGGTACAAAACCGAAAGAAGCGTCTGGGATGATTAGGGTACTAAACTCTAAAACTAGGCAGCAGTTACAAGAGATGAACATTCCAGATAAGACATCTACTATTTTGGAAATTGAGAAAGTCCTAGTGAAGAATAATCTGTTAATTCAGCTAAAAACAAAATGTGAAGCTTTGAACACTACAATTAGAAGGTTTCATTTAAAATTTAGTATGTTGCATAAGAAATGGTTACCAGAAATAATGTCATCAAATGATCAGCTAGTAAAATTGGAGGCTTACTGTGAGAGATACTATTGCAGTAGACAACAGTGAATTTGCAGGGATAAAATGACAAATTATTGGAAAAGAGTTTTTGGAATCCTTGAGCTTTGACCTCACCATCAAATATGAAGTTGGACACCTTTTTCTCACTAAGCCCAATTTTGAGAGATATACCAAAGTTGATGAGATACTTAGAAGGATGGTAAATCTCGAGATACCTAGTGAGAAAAGGTGGGATCAATTGTGTGAAACAATTTATTAACTTCTCATTCCAACAAGAAGACAACAACAACAGATTTTGAAGGAACAACCATCAACAACTTCCTATCTAATAGGGAAACATCATGCAACAATTTTTCTTTTCCTATCTTATTTCAAGCTATTTTGTAATCAGTTTAGGATATTTTGTTTAAAACTTGTATAAATAACTCTCTTCTATGAGTTATTAAAGGTGGGACCTTTCCATAAGAAATTTTGTAAAGCATTGACGTACAAGCTTTTTCTAGATCACTGATAATAAAGAAAAGGATTCTGAATATGTTGTCATATAGTCTTGTTTTCTTCTATAATTTTTTCATGTGTTTCATTCATTATGTTTATTCTGCATATGTTTATGTTTTATAGAGATATCAAGTGAGAATAAATGTATTACAATTATTCTTAAAATTCCTTCTGAAGTTATTATCATAAAGAGACTGAGATATTGGACTGTCTGTCTGAAAACATCCCTCTAGATAATCAGATTGTCAACATCTTATGTAAATTTAAGCATAGTTTGTTTAACTTTTCAACATTGGACAAAGGTTTTCCCACTTATGATAATTTATCTTTCTTTCTGAAATCTAAATTAATCATATCTCCTTACTATTATTTCTACTCACCTTATAAATTCAAATCACTATGTGAAGTTAAATAGAAGCCCTTTGATCATATATTAGTACAACCTAAAATAGTTAATACATCATTCTTACAATGTGTTCTATGTATTGGTCCTTGTTGGGCCGATAATATGCCATTATTATTATCACTTGTGAACGCTTATTCCACCCATTTCTACCATTCTTCATCACGTCATTTATTATAATTTATTATTTAAATCCATTTTATAATGATTTATGCTGTTATGAATGAATATTATTTATTCTCCTTTATTTCTAATAAATTGATGATTATGCATGATTTTATCAATGAAAGTTTAATAAATCAGTTGTAACATTATTCACTATTTTTAGCCTTCAAGATAATTTCCAGATTGAAGATTTGATTATTAAAAGTGCCAACTCAGAAATTCGCTGGAATAAGAAGTGACAGTTTTGCGGTTGAGATTCTGAGCAAATGAAGATGAATCTGGAAAATCTGGAACATGGGTTTTGTCTAGAACAGACCCAATTAATTTTAATAGAGAACAATTTGCCCAAATTCGGCTTGTACTGAGAGAAACGCAGGGTTCTTTGAGCACGATTTTCTCAGATTTGTTGTTGCGGCCGTCCTCCAAATCTCAGCTGCAAAGCCAAATTCGTCTTGTTCTTGTTGAAAGCTGGATGGAAATATATCTTCTTGTTTATCAATTGGTTGGAAACAATCCAATTTTGTAATGTAAATCATGTTGTACTTATCTCTATTTGTAAATTCTCTATGATCTCTCTATTTAAATGAAAACAGAGATGAGATTTGGGGATGATTTCAGAGGGATTCGAATGATGGAATTGATGATTTGAATTAGAGATTCAGAAGCAAGGATTCATGATAGGATAGGAAGAAGAAGAGATTGTTGCATGTGGTAATCCTCAAGCTTTTTCTATTGTAATGATTTCATAATTTGATGAGTAATACATGATTTGGGAGTTGTTGTTCATTCTGTTCATCTGAAGTAACCCAGCAGCATCTGCTGGCAGCTAAGGGCCCAGCCTCTGGTGGAGTACGCTGCTGCTGCTACTGTATATTATATTCCTTTGTTTTATGTGTGGTTTGCTTAGCAGTTTTATTTGGTAATCTGATATGTTCTGTTATTTTACATCACAGCTCCGTTACATTTGATTTACTGAGTAATATCATTTCTGAAGACAGAACCATTATATTAACTTTGCAACGCATTGCTGTTTCTTTAAGTGCTGATATAAATGGTTTTTACAAGATACCGTTGCTATTCAATTATGGAATGTCTGTGTTGTAACATTTGACCATTGGTATTATTGAATTCATCTTAGAAATTATATTTCCTTGAGATTGTTGAATCTACGAACGTTGTTGCTCCATTCTAAAAGACAATCGTATTATTTATAACTAAGATTGACAAGTGGATTACCAAGATCAGATTGCTATTGAGGTGTGCCGTGTGTTAAGTTATTATGCATTTGACTTTCCATCGTTGTTTCATATTCACTATTAGTTAATGGTGTTCTATTTCTGCGTGTTGTTTGATTCATTCTTAGAGACAAGGGATTGCCATTTGGTTTCCGTAGGATATGATTGACTGCATTTGATTTTGTAGACTAAGGTGTTGTTGCTTATTAAATTCAGCTGCTGTTATAATTTCTTAGTTGTTGTTCCATTTTATTTGCTGGTCTATTTCAAGATTGCTGATTTGTTGTTTCATTTACTTGCCATTTCTTAAGGAGAGACTCAGGCTGTAGTGAGTGTCAGCTTCTGCTATTTGGTTGATCTGCTCCCATTAGTTATGAAAGGGATAGGTTATTGCCGCCAAACCCTTGGTTGATGTGCTGTTTTATTTCATCGTTATTTCCTTTACTTGCCATTTCATTTATATTCATCAAGGATGATCTCAGGCTGTAGTGAGCCCCAGCATCTGCTACCTAGCTCCCAGACCTTGGATTTGTTCTCATCAGTTATGAAAAGGATGGGTTATTGCTACTGAACCTTCGACTGATGCAATGCTTGGTGTGATTTAGCCTTTTGAAATAGTTAAGTTATAGACATGCAGTCATTTACTTTTGTAGCTTTTAAGCACTATACTACAAAACATTACTCTTGAGTAAATAGCCGCCTCAGACTGAGTACACTCTTGAAATAAAAAGTCGTCCCTGGGTTGATAATTAATGTGAAGGTAATTAGGAGTTAAAAAGACACCTTTTTATCGCTCCACATTTTGGCGCCGTTGCCGGGGAAAGTGTAGCCATTTCTAAAGAGTAGTGTGAATCTGATGAGTCCCTGCTAGGGAAGAGTTGGATCTTAAAAATGGAAGGTAAGAACCTGCGTGCGGAGCATGTAAAAGCCCTGCTCCACTGTCCGCTTTCCTAACAGATTTGCTATTGCTTTGTTGGGTAGAAATAGATGTTTGAATTTTTGTGTGAATGATTAGGGAAAAAAATAGAAATTTGGAAAAACATGATTTCACTCAAGTGGTGATGTAAGCACCACCCATTTCACTAACTGATTGACAGGAACATTTGAAGAAGGAGCCTCGAAGAAACACATGAAGAACATCTTCTATTATGGTAAGAAATGGCTCACGTTTCTACTTTTGAATTTCCTATCAAAGATCTAGGAGGAGTGACACAAATACACATAATTCCCCCATCTTTACCAAATTTTCATGGTTTAGCAAATGAAGACCCAGATACATTCTTATTTGAGTTCGAAATACTTTGTAGAGGATATGATTATTGTACTAATGATCAAAGATTGAAAGTGTTTCCTCTTACTCTAAAAGGAGCAGCTCTCCGATGGTTCATGAGCCTAGGTGGGAATTGCATCCAAACATGGGAGGACATGAAGAACATATTCTTGAAGAAGTACCAAGACTATTGCAAATCCAATGAAGATATTTTCCATATGATACAAGGGGAAGATGAAAGTTTGGAGGACTATGTAGATCGATTTCAATACAACCTTCAAAAATCAAAATATAAGCATTTGGAGAAAGAGACCTTAAAAACACTCCTTCTTAAAGGGATCAAAGATGAATTTTTAGAACTCTTAAATCTGATAGGAAAAGGTGATGTTTTTCAGTTATCATATGATGATGTTTGTGAATTGTGCATAAGGTATTCAAGAGGAATCTCCAAGGCTGGTAAGAATTCTAGAGATGTTTTTTTCTTTGTTTTCCAAATTTGCTACAAGAATAGGAGACACAAGAGCTGAAATCAATGTTTTATTTGAAAATTTTAGAGTTGATTTTATTAGCTCTCTAAATGAAAAATTGGATGTTTTGCAGGTTCATAAAAATGAAGAATTTGAAGTGTTTTTCCCTCATGACCGAAAGGAGCATCCCATAGATACTCACTCTTCCTTATCTACGATGGAAGTAGCATATCAAAGAGGTGAGGAAGCTGCAAAAAAGTCAAAACCATGGAAATCATGGCCTACAAGTATGGTTCAAAACACTTCTTCTCCATTCTCTTACTTGCATAATCCGTTATGGAATACTAATGTGTTAGGGCAGCCATGTCAATTTCAATATAACCACCAATCTTGTCTACAAGTTGGGCATGGTTCACCTTATGATTGCATGACTACTCTCCCTCATCTTGTAGCACAAGCACATTCTCCATATTCTCCATCGGCTCCTTTGCAACATCCTACTTGCATACCAAATTCATCCACTCAACCCAATCAACCACATCATCACAATGCTCCATTCTTTACACATTTTCCTGCTCAACTAATTCCACACCCTCACCACAATAAACCTGTACAACATGCTTACAATGTTGAACTGCCAAATTTACCCACCCTTCCCACCCATTCTATCTCACATGTGCCATTAGAGAAAAATTATAATGAGATTCAGAATGTTTCAAATTCAAAAATTGTAGAAGCTATGGAAGAAAATGAGGTTTCTTATAGTATGTATCAACAAGCTATTTTAAAAGCTCAAGAACTTCATGATCTGATGGATATAAGAAATCAAGAAAGTAACGGATACATTGAAGATTGGTTTCACTCCATCATTTGTTTGCAACATCACTCTATGCTTCAACAATTTTTGATATCATTTTTTCAAGGGAAGTTGGCTTCTCATACCCTAATTTTCATTAATATGCATTTTTCAAATTTAGGTATGTGTATACATGAAGCCTTATTTCGAAAATGGCTCCACTGGAAGTACTCATATACGTAGTCATATTCATTTTTCAAATCAAAATAGGTTTGTGTAGGAAATAAAATAAATAAGGGAATAAATAAATGCATTTTGTTTTTCCATGTAAAAGTAGTGTTTTTTTTTGTTGCAACATGTTATGCAAATCAACATCGGTGATAATTTTTTTTTTTCATTTGTGTATGTAGATGAATCATAATGGAAATAATAAGTTCTACAAACACTCATTTTTATTTTTATCACCAATTTGAAAAAATGCTTGAATATCATTTTTTTTGGCTTGTGGGCTTGATGAAATTTCTGGAGAAATAGTCGGGACAGTCATGTTTTGAGGGACCAAAAGTGAATATTTTTTAAACCTATTTCTACCCTAGGTATAACTTGATGTCTACTTTCTAACCCAATTTGAATCACTCGATTTGGATTTGAAATGAAAAAGTTAGAAACAAAACATTGACGGGATGTCTAGCGAGCAGCTCAGGAACAGAGTTGGGACAGTCCGTTTTTGGAGGCCTAAATGAATGAATTTTTAAAACCTGTTTCTATAGTAGATTCCCCTATGAATCTAGTTTACAATGCAATTGGAATCACTCATTTTCAATATCGTATGGGGAAGTTATGATCACAATACTGACTGTCTATCGTAAATCAGCACTCTTAAAACTCTGTGTTTCCGGCTGTTCCTTATAGTATTTTACCTATCAATTCTTCTTGTCTTCAAAACCTGTTTCTATTGGAGATAAATAAATGAATCTACTTTCATTTCCAATTTGAATCATTTGAATCCGACATCAAACGAAAAAATTATGCTTGAAATATCAACTGTTGGTCTAGGCTGGGTAATCGAAAATGACTCTGTTATGCAGGTTGTTCTAACTAAAATTGACATATCATATCATTGAATTTTTAAAACCTGTTTCTAATGGAGATATACCTTTGAATTAGCTCTCATTTGGCTTTGGAATCACTCAATTTGGACGAAAAACAAAGAAGTTGTGATTAAAACACTGCTGGTTAGTATGGTCGACCACTGCTCTCCCGCAGGTAACAAATAAATTTTACTTTGTTATTTTCTCCTTGGATTTGTTCTATAGAGTAACTACTTGTTAGTTTTTTTGCATAATTATTGGATTAGGGGAGCCCGCACACCTCTCTTTCTCCATGATTTAATGTTTTATTGCAGGTAGATACTTGTTTTTTGCAGGTCTTGGGAAAATAAAGAAGGTCAATTTAGGGACGAGTGATTTTTGAAAGAAATTTTTGAAACAAAGGAATTTCATCCAACTTATTACCCAACGGATTCATAATAGAAGAAATGAAGAATTGATTTCCATTTGAAGATTCATGTCATGTCTTTGCTGCCAAAACATTTTTCGAATAAATCATTTTTTTGACATCACATCATAGCTGTTGTAACTTAATCTATTTATTTACATACTGTTTTTTGTTGTTTCTTTTCTAATTTTTCTTATATTTTGTGTTTCACGTGTTGCTTCACTCAAAGTATAACTCATCCTCAGCATCAATGCCGTGAACAGCTAATCTATTTTTTTGCATGTTTGCATTTTATGATTGTCCATTTTGCTATTCCTTTTTCACGTTTTGTTGTTCCTTTTCGAAATGGAACAGCACTTCTGCACTTTCACATTTTGATGTTCCTTTTCGAAATGGAACAGCACTTCTGCACTTTCACGTTTTGCTGTTCCTTTTCGAAATGGAGCAGCACTTCTGCACTTTCACGTTTTGCTGTTCCTTTTCGAAATGGAACAACACTTCTGCACTTTAACATTTTGCTGTTCCTTTTCGAAATGGAACAACACTTCTGCACTTTCACGTTTTGCTGTTCCTTTTCGAATGGAACAGCACTTCTGCACTTTCACGTTTTGCTATTCCTTTTCGAAATGGAACAGCACTTCTGCACTTTCACGTTTTGTTGTTCCTTTTCGAATGGAACAACACTTCTGCACTTTCACGTTTTGCTGTTCCTTTTCGAAAGGGACAACACTTCGACACTTTTCATTTTTGCTGTTCCTTTTCCAAAGGAACGACACTTGCGTTTCTGCTGTTCCTTTTCCAAAGGAACGACACTTTTCATTTTTGTTGTTCCTTTTCCAAAGGAATGACACTTGCATTTTTTTGCTGTTCCTTTTCCAAAGGAACGACACTTTTTATTTTTTGCCGTTCCTTTTCCAAAGGAACGATACTTGCGTTTTTTGTTGTTCCTTTTCCAAAGGAATGACACTTGCGTTTCTGCTGTTCCTTTTCCAAAGGAACAACACTTTTCATTTTTGCTGTTCCTTTTCCAAAGGAACGACACTTGCGTTTTTTTTGTTGTTCCTTTTCCAAAAGAACGACACTTTTGATTTTTGCTGTTCCTTTTCTAAATGAACGACACTTGTGTTGTTGCTGTTCCTTTTCCAAAGGAACGACACTTTTTTATTTTTGCTGTTCCTTTTCCAAAGGAACGGCGCTTGCGTTTTTTCTGTTCCTTTTTTAAAGGAATGACACTTTTAGTTTTTGCTGTTCCTTTTCCAAAGGAACGACATTTGCATTTTCACACTTTTTTATGTGTATTTTTGCTTTTTGGTGTGCATTTCCTTTGCTGTTCCCGACACGGAACACCACTTTTTGAGTGTTTTTGTTGTTCATTCAAAAGAGCAACACTTTGGGAATATTTTTGAGAGCAACCCTTTCCTTCCTCTTGTAGGATTACTCTTAGTTCATGTCAACCACATTTTACTGATTCCCTTTTATGGCATGAAGTACACTACTTTTATGAGGACAAGAATTATGGATTCTTTTGAAGCAAAGTTAATATCATTCATGTTATGATCTTTAACAAGACAGCGCCTTGATGATAGATTCTTTTCAAAAGGGACACAATTATTTATATATCACTTTACTGCATTGTTTTCTGTTGAACATGATATTGATTGATCATCTTAATACCATGCTGGTTCCACCCTTCCTGGTTATAATCTTCTCTGTCTGTAATAAATGAGACTATGGGTATATTTTTTTATATTGACATGTTCAACTTCTTCCGCCATCCCTGCTCTTAAGGAGTACTGAGCCTCCCTCTTTTTATCATCAAAATGTGTAATAATAACAAAATTTTGTTCGCAGATGGAGGATAGGGGGTCTCATTACGAGCCAGCCTACCATGTTCATAAGGCTGTAACAAAGTGACATTCCCATTATGGCCACCGCACCAGGGTTATGATCCATTGGATAGCCAAATTATCCTTGGAACAGGAGGTCTCATCACGAGCCGACCTGATCACTTTTGCTACATCCCAGTGAATGGCAGTGTGATTATTTGGTTACCACGCCAGCACACTGATCTCTTCTGTAGAACAGCACTGTAACTCTCCATTTATAAATTGAGGATCCTGGCTCATATGGGTTGAAAAGCAACCCTGACGAGGCTATGGACGCCTGCTGGCAGCAGCGGCTCTGCTTATGGTATTGAAGTTATATCTTATCGTCAATTATTATTATAATACCCTTTTCTTATTTTTTCTTTTTATCAGAGAAGTTATTTCCTTAACTTTTTCCCTGTTTTGAACCTTTATGCATGAGAAATTGTTTTATGATCAATCACATCATTTTCAGCTAGAATACTATCATCAAAGCATCTTTTTAGCATATTGTTGTCCTTTTTCGTTTCGCATAAACTATCATCAATCCAAAGCGTCCTATCTCTTATTCATAACTATCTTTACACACTTTGCTCTCAATATAACCATAACTTTCACCGTCCTATCATTGATATGTGTACTCTGCTTCATTTACTGTTGTATTGTTCATTCCCTTGCCTTGTCATCAACACAACACCTTTCATATGCTTTATGGTCATGGGATCCATTGTTCAATTGGAGGGGGGAATGCAGGCATTACGGGATTGCATGCAATATGATTACTGCCCTTTGCCATTACTTCTTGATTTGACAACATCTTAGTTTGCATGTATATATAAGTTTTCTAATTGAAATTTTGCATGCATCTTATCTATTGCTATTCAACACTAACACTATGGATTCAAGACCATTGTATGCAAAATAGTGCTTTGTTTACAGGAGACCAACCAGTATGGGCAGAATTCTATTCGTAGCATGACCACACTATTGCACTTCACAGCAGAGGCTCGCGAATGTGAACAATTCTTTAGACATGATGTGCTTACATGGATTCCACCTTTTGCATCACTTTCAGCACCAACTCAGCTTCAACAACTACCAGTCCATATATGTCATTTCACATTTTTCTTTTTGGAGGTAAAACTTGAGGTAAAATAGCATAATTTTCTAATTTATTATGAATTTAGGAGAATTTAATGAAAATCCATTTTGAGCATTATTTGTCATCCTTCATTCCACATATTTACCACTTTCCCTTTTTCAGCAACATATCATTTTCAAGTGTGGGGGAGTGTTCCTTTCATTCATTTCTTTCTTATGACCACGTCATTCATATTCTTTATCATCCATTACTATTCTTATTCCTTCTCAACACCTCCCTTCTTCCATGTTGTTTTACACCAAGCATAGAATTCAACAGCTGGTAGCAACCACCTCTATTTGTTTTCTAGCATCGCATGAGGGCATGCTAATTCTTCAGAGAGGGGGAGGAATTGATGGATGTTTTCTACTTCCTTCCTCATTTAAGGCATACAATTTCATTTTTACACAATGCAGAAATTGATTTCCATAATATGAACTCAATTCTTGTGATTTTTGGAAAACACAGACGTATCATTAATACAAACCCAAATAATTTCAAGATAAGTTGGTTCATAAAATTTCGGAAATCATGCATTCTCACCTACAGCCATTTTGTTTATATCTCATGATCCGTGCATCAAAACGATTTGATTTTTGGATCATAGAGACATTCATATATTGTAAATTTACTTGCAACATTTCAACAAAATCTGGTTTGTAGTTTTGAGAAAATGCTTAATGTAGTTTGATGTTATCTATATCATATTTTGCTGCAACTTCATACATATAGTTGAATGTCAATGTAAAAATTATGCCTTCATCAAGATTGCTAAGATTGAATATTCATTAATTAAAGAAGCATTCATTTGTTCTCAAATTTTTATTGCTTGGTTAACACATGGGTTTTTGTCTTTGGATTGCATGAGGACATGCAATATATTCAGTTTTTGTTGCATGAGGACATGCAACATATTGAGTGTGGGGGTATGTTGGGCCCATAATATGCCATTATTATTATCACTTATGAATGCTTATTCCACCCATTTCTACCATTCTTCATCACGTCATTTATTATAATTTATTATTTAAATCCATTTTATAATGATTTATGCTCTTATGAATGAATATTATTTATTCTCCTTTATTTCTAATAAATTGATGATTATGCATGATTTTATAAATGAAAGTTTAATAAATCATTTGTAACATTATTCACTATTTTTAGCCTTCAAGATAATTTCCAGATTGAAGATTTGATTATTAAAAGTGCCAACTCAGAAATTCGCTGGAATAAGAAGTGACAATTTTGCGGTTGAGATTCTGAGCAAATGAAGATGAATCTGGAAAATCCGGAACATGGGTTTTGTCCAGAACAGACCCAATTAAATTTTCTAAGGAACGGTTTGCCCAAATTCGGCTTGTACTGAGAGAAAAGCAGGGTTCTTTGAGCATGATTTTCTCAGATTTGTTGTTGCGGCCGTCCTCCAAATCTCAGCTGCAAAGCCAAATTCGTCTTGTTCTTGTTGAAAGCTGGATGGAAATATATCTTCTTGTTTATCAATTGGTTGGAAACAATCCAATTTTGTAATGTAAATCATGTTGTACTTATCTCTATTTGTAACTTCTCTATGATCTCTCTATTTAAATGAAAACAGAGATGAGATTTGGGGATGATTTCAGAGGGATTGGAATGATGGAATTGATGATTTGAATTAGAGATTCAGAAGCAAGGATTCATGATAGGATAGGAAGAAGAAGAGATTGTTGCATGTGGTAATCCTCAAGCTTTTTCTATTGTAATGATTTCATAATTTGATGAGTAATACATGATTTGGGAGTTGTTGTTCATTCTGTTCATCTGAAGCAACCCAGCAGCATCCACTGGCAGCTAATGGCCCAGCCTCTGGTGGAGTACGCTACTGCTGCTACTGTATATTATATTCCTTTGTTTTATGCGTGGTTTGCTTAGCAGTTTTATTTGGTAATCTGATATGTTCTGTTATTTTACATCACAGCTCCGTTACATTCGATTTACTGAGTAATATCATTTCTGAAGACAGAACCATTATATTAACTTTGCAACGCATTGCTGTTTCTTTAAGTGCTGATATAAATGGTTTTTACAGGATACCGTTGCTATTCAATTATGGAATGTCTGTGTTGTAACATTTGACCATTGGTATTATTGAATTCATCTTAGAAATTATATTTCCTTGCGATTGTTGAATCTACGAACGTTGCTGCTCCATTCTAAAAGACAGTCGTATTATTTATAACTAAGATTGACAAGTGGATTACCAAGATCAGATTGCTATTGAGGTGTGCCGTGTGTTAAGTTATTATGCATTTGACTTTCCATCGTTGTTTCATATTCACTATTAGTTAATGGTGTTCTATTTCTGCGTGTTGTTTGATTCATTCTTAGAGACAAGGGATTTCCATTTGGTTTCTGTAGGATATGATTGATTGCATTTGATTTTGTAGACTAAGGTGTTGTTGCTTATTAAATTCAGCTGCTGTTATAATTTCTTAGTTGTTGTTCCATTTTATTTGCTGGTCTATTTCAAGATTGCTGATTTGTTGTTTCATTTACTTGCCATTTCTTAAGGAGAGACTCAGGCTGTAGTGAGTGTCAGCTTCTGCTATTTGGTTCCCAGACCTCTGATCTTCTCCCATCAGTTATGAAAGGGATAGGTTATTGGCCCCAAACCCTTGGCTGATGTGCTGTTTTATTTCATCGTTATTTCCTTTACTTGCCATTTCATTTATATTCATCAAGGATGATCTCAGGCTGTAGTGAGCCCCAGCATCTGCTACCTAGCTCCCAGACCTTGGATTTGTTCTCATCAGTTATGAAAAGGATGGGTTATTGCTACTAAACCTTCGACTGATGCAATGCTTGGTGTGATTTAGCCTTCTGAAATAGTTAAGTTGTAGACATGCAGCCATTTACTTTTGTAGCTTTTAAGCACTATACTACAAAACATTACTCTTGAGTAAATATACGCCTCAGACTGAGTACACTCTTGAAATAAAAAGTCGTCCCTGGGTTGATAATTAATGTGAAGGTAATTAGGAGTTAAAACGACACCTTTTTATCGCTCCACAGTCCTCCATAAAAACCAAAACCAAAACCCCTAAAAACAAATATCCTAGATGCTCTGGCATGATCAATTGACCATTATCATCTCAAAGGAACAACATCAATCTGGCGTCGTTGTCGAGGATTCGAATTTGATTAGTTTTCCTTGGAAAATGATATAAATCCTATTCCTTTAAAGGTGACTAAAGGTCTCGATAGGTCAAAATTCTTCACCTAGCAACTCCACTGTGCCAAACTGGCACCTTTTAACCACACTAGATCCCATTTTGAATCTCACACAGTTAGTCCTATGTCAGATCCATAAAAACTAGTGAGAAGGGCCAATTACAAAAGAAAACTTCAACCATATGTTACACTAAAAAATGTCACCTTGACTACTTACAGTTAGTATGGCTCAAATCAACAAGTCATGCTACCCTCTTAGGCAAGTCTCATGCCTCTGTTATCCATCTCAAACTCAAAGAAGAGAGAAAGTCTTGTAAAAATCATGTTTATCTCTGGGGTCGCAGGTTCTCTCTAGCCTTACCTGCGGGGACGCTGACCATGTTCACAAAATCTGCGTCCATAGACGCTCTGTATGTTAAGGGACAGGTGCGTCCCTCTGTAAAAGGCAAAATGCGCGAGTTTTATCTTGAAAAAGTTACTTGTGGTTACTTCTAGAACATTCTAGAGGTCGGTTTGATGAAATGGATGCGCCTCCAGTTGGTTCATGTATCTCTATTAAGGGGGAACTTATCCCATCAATAAGGGAGCTATCCCACCCAAAGAGGGGGATGATCCCATTGATAGTGGACCTGAATAACCTCTTTACAGCACTATAAATAAAGGCATTGAGCCAGAAGGAGGAGAGGTTGGAGCTATACATTTTCTTTGGGTAAATGCTGCAGGATTTAGGTCTTCCATTAGAGCCTTTGTGAGGAGAGATTGTCTTCACTTGATTCTACTTGGGAGAGGGTGAGCTTTGTCAAAGTAGAGGAAAACCCTTGATGGACCCTGGGAGGAACTTGCACAACACCAAGGCCAGGTTGTAAGAGTTTCTTTGTTTCGTTATTAATACAAACTGGTTTATTTTTCTCAATAGCTTGTGTTAATGAGTTATTTCATGTGTTCCTTGGTCTGCATGTTGAATATATGTTTTATTATATGAAATGCAAGTGCTTGGTAATTGTTTGATTGTTTGTGGTTGCAGGAATTGACTTGAAGGAGGAGCTCATCCGGATCGTCAAGAACGGACTTCAACAACAGCGTTTTGGAATAAGGTAAGCCTAAACACTTGTAGTTTTCATGTTGTAAAAGGTGTATTTAGAGAAAGATCACTCCATTTTGTCTTGTTTGTCATTAGAATGTCTTAGACTTCTAGGAAGGTCAGTCGTGTCCGCACCCTTGACAGATTCCGTGTGACAAATTGGCGACTCCGCTGGGGAATCCATTAATGAGAGAGTCTTTTCCTTTATATGAACTTTGCTTTGAGAAAATCATTTTTATTTTCTGGTTTTTGACTGTGAGAATTAGTATTTGGGTGGCTTAGCTGTAGATTTAGTTGGCTTTAGTTTTTCTTCCTTTTTCCAGAAAGACGCAGTCTCTGTGTGCTGCACAGTGCGTCCTTGGACGCGCTGTTGTCGACTGCACAGTGCGGGGCCGCACCTGTGACAACGGGTGGCCTGCGTCTTCCTGTAAAAGTTAAGAAAATTCCATTTTTGCTTAAATTACTTTTAGATTTTGTTTTTTCTTAGTGTTTTCTGCCCAGATCCTTTAGTACCCTGTCAAGAATTCTCACCTGAACTCGTTTTGTGAGCTTTGAGTGTTTTAGTGGTTTTCAACGAAGTTTAGACCTAGGGTTTGATTTTTGGAAAGGCTTTGTAGTGACTTTGAGCTTAGAAAGTTGTCCAGCCTTAGATATCTCTGGTTAGTCAACCTTCTTAGAAGTTGAGCCTGCCGTAAAGTCTCCTTGTTTGAGCAACTTGTCATTTGAGTTGTTTTGGGTCAAATTTCGAATTGCTTGTTTTTAAAGTATTGATTTCCATTTTCAAAAAGGACAAAAAGATTAGAATTTTGTTTTGACTAGTTTTTGGTTCTGCAATAAGCTAGTCCTTGATTTGATTGTGATCAAGTAAAACACCTTAGAAATAATCATTGTTAGTTTTGGCCTCGTTAAGATTGCTTAGAGTAAATTTGCCTTTAGTTTGCTTATGAGTGCATTTTCATAGATTTTAAGAGTTGTTAAGATTGTTTTTTTTGGTTATATTAGATTTATTTGCTTTATTAAAAGAAAAATACAAAAACATCTTCTTAAAAAGTCTTGTTTCAAGTAGCTTTTTGTTTTCAAAAGAAGAAAAGAGTTTTTTTCGTGCATGTAAAGAGAAGTTATGTTTTTATGCTTGGAAAAGAAAAACGAATTGTTTCTTTGATTGTCTTCAATTAAGAAGTTGCTTTTATAAAGATTGCATTCTCTCAACTTTTTAGTTAAGCAATTCATCGAAAAAGTAAAGTAGTGGATAAATCATTTTAGGTGCATTTTGTAGTGGTTTCGAGTCGAGTCAACACACCACTAGTTTCACTTCCATCACCTTTTGACTTAAGAAACAACCTTAAAAGTAACGCTTAAATTAAAATCAATCTAGTAATCTTTATTTTTCTAGGGCTCTGAAGCACCAACATAGCTTAGGCTAGGGTCTTGGAGTAGGTGAGTACTTAACTCTCCAAGACTACAAAACCAAACAGATAGTCTATCTTGAGTAGAACAAATCCAATTGTTTCAGTTACATTCTGGGAAAGCTCCTCTTAAAGGAGAAACACGAGCTCGTGTCCGAACCAGTGAGGGGATCATTCCTCCCTCGTTGGGAACGACGCCAGGCAGTACGTATTACAAACGGTAAACCTCGGATTAACCATTGTCGAGGAGCCAGGGGTCACTTATCGGTAAACCTTGGATTGTTGTCAAGGAGCCGGTAAGGGGATTGGAGCTTGCTACTCTGCCCTTGCGTGCTGTCGGAGTTTAGACTGTTCCCCCAGGTGTAATTGTTGTGATTGGTAACCTTAGTGGCCATAATATCTAGGATTCTACCCAAGGTGACGGTGGAGGGAAGGTCCCACTGTACCTGGAGCAGACGTCGGTTATACTCACTTGGATTTTCTGGGGGGTTCGCTTCACTTCGAGACGGTTAAAGTGGAGGAACTTGGTCCAGTCTATTCATTAAGCAGGTTGCCGGGGTAACTGTTCCACCCACTATTTCTGTACTGAATCCTGCGAGGTTGGGCCTAATCACCAACTAGCGCTTTTGGTCCGGAAGACTACTGTTTGTGTGTGGTTTGACGCTCTAGATTATTTAGGCGTGTGCTTCAAATTTGATTGGTTCTTTAGAAGACTTTAGGTGGTTTGATTTGAAATTTTTTACTTTGATTTCGTGTGTTGTAGTTAAAATCTTTAATTGTGGCGGAATTACCGAGACAGTCCCGTAGACTTCGGGGCAAGTCTCCTGAGATTGTTACCGGGATAGATTTGTTAAGAAAACTCCGTAAATCGCGGGGTGAATCTCCTGAAACATTCCGGGTCATTTAGAAGGGTTAAAGGTCCTTGTAACTCCTCCTAGTGGCAGTAGAGTAGGTTCACCTGAAGAAGGAGAATCTTCTTTGGTAGTCCATCCAGATTACCAAAGATTAGAAACAGGTTACAATCCCGAAGCTGTTACAGTTTCCGAGCTTGCTGGTAGTTTTTCATCTGCCAGTGAAACAGGCGAAGAACCTGAAATTTCAGAACCTGTTACTCCAACTCCTAGTGTTCCTGATTCACCAAGAATAGAAAGAATTATCACCGAAAATCTTCCTGTTGGATTAATTGCTATAGAAGAACTTGTTCCAGAGGAAGAAATAGGCGTTTCTGATTCTGAAGATCTAATTACCCTTGATCTAAGGGAGCGTGAATCCATCTTTTACAGTCCTCCTAGAAGTGAATCTTGGTACCTTGCATTAACCAATTTTTTAGACAACTCAGTAGGTTTTTCTACACCTCGTACTCCGGTTCCACCTAGAGGAATTCATTCTCCTGTAAATATGTCTGGTCAGTCATCTGTGTTTTCACAAAGTCCTGAATCATTTTTACATGGCGGTCCTTCTGTTCCTACTGGGTATCAGTCACTTTCTGGTACCTTTGCGGGAGCATCTCCTCAACCTGTTGATCATGGGTTATTAGTTGGAAACAGTGGTAATGTACCATTGAGTATAGGTGAAGTTTATATGATGTCAGGTTCAACTCCCATTAACCAACCTCAAGGTGGCCAATTACCGCCTGGGGGGCAACCTTCGTTAATGCCTGGGGGGCAACCTCAAGGTACTTCATTTGTGACTGGGGGGCAACCTCAAGGGTATCAACCCCAGCCTCAATACGTACCCCAAAGTCAACCTCCACTATTCGTATTTACCTCAAGGTTATCAACCTACGGGTCAATACCCTGGTCAAGGTTATCAACCACCTCAAGGGCAATCATATGGGACTACACCTTACAGTTATCAACCCTATCCTCAATACGGCTATGGATCTCAGTATCCTCAACCTGTTACGAGTCAATACCCTGGAATGTTAACATGGGATCCGTCACAGGGTCAACAGATGTCGCAACCAAGTATACAGTCGGTACCTCAAGCAGGACAACCTGCAGTTCCTGGTCCACCCCAGCAACCGCAACCTGTCCAGTCAAGTGTTCAGACCCCTGTAACTTCTGTAGTTACTCAGCCGCCAATTGCACCGAGTACTCCACCTCACACGGCTGCAGCAGCTACCGCTTCATCTACCATGCTTACATCTGGAGTATCGGCAGCTCCGGTTTCTACTGTCCCTGTAACCGCTCCTCAGACATCTGTACCGTTGTCTGGACCCACGGTTCAAACCACAGTCCAGATGCCTGCAGGTCAACCTGGTACAAGTACGGTTGTTACTACTCAACCTCAATTTGTTCAACCTCCGTACCAGGGACAGTATCAACCTGGTCAAGCTGCCCAACAACCGGTTTACCAGTATCAACCGTATCCTGGGTACAATTATCAACCACCTCAACAACCCCAGTACGGTCCGGTTAATCCTGGTTTTCCAGGAGGATATAATATCCCCAATGCGAATCCTGTTCCTAGTTATCCTGGATATCCTCCTCCTGGGGCTGGTATTGTGACTCAGAGTTTCAGAGATCCTAACCGGCAGTTACCATTTATTGCGACTTTAGATTTACCCGACTTGACGCGCCTAACGAACGATCCAATTCAATATCTTCCGTTCTGGCCGCCAATGCCAAATAAGTTGCCCAGCGATATACCCAAGTTCGAAGGTAAGTCTGGAGAGGATCCGTCTAATCACGTGATGACTTACCACCTCTGGTGTGCATCAAATTCCATCTCAGATGATTCTATCCGCTTACGTCTTTTCCAGCGTACACTCATTGGTCTCGCAGCCAAGTGGTACATTGAGTTGCCACGGGCTTCTTTTTACAACTTTAGCCAGTTAGCTACTTCATTCTTAACTCATTTTCAGTTACCAGTCAGATACGATAATGGTACGGAATTATTAACTTCGCTAAAACAATCGACATCCACGTACATTTCTGATCACATCCATGAGTGGAGACGTCGAAGGAGATTAGTGAAAGTTTTTATCCCGGACCAAATTTTAGCTGAATGGTTTGTAAAATCATTATTACCAAGAATTACTGAAGATGTAGCTAAGGCCGGCGTAGTTACTGAGGAGCAAGTCATTGCTCAGGCACAATACCTTGACTTAGTTTACACTCAGTCGGGTACGTTACACGAGAAAATTCCGGATCTTCCAAAGTCAAACCAAATCGCTGCTGCTCCTTCGGGATCTCATGCCGCTGATGGTATGATCGGTATCGTGACTACGAAGAGTAAGAAGAAGTCTTCCAAGACCTCCAATACTCCAATTATCACTTTGCCTGATTCTCCGACAGGAGAGTCTTCTCCTCCTGAACTTACCGCCGACATTCACGCTGTAGAGTCATCTACGGCCAAATCCAAAAACGGTGGAAAGAAGAAAGGAAAGAAGAAGGCTAAAGCAGACAAGGCTCCAAAGGAGAAAACGGAAAAGTCGGAAACTAATGACGAAAAGCGCAAACCTCGTTATCCTTGTCTCATTTGTGAAGAAGATCATTTTACGAGAGACTGCCCTCATCGGGCCGAGGTAGTGAAAATAGTTAAAGGTTCTCCGACTCCTGCTGTGTTAAAGAATCCATTCCCCGAGCAGGAAAATAAGATGATAGGTTCTTCTTCGAATGCCAGTGAAGAACCCATTTTGATGATGTCTCATGTCAGGATTGCGACTCGATCGCAAGATTATGGTAGTAAGGCTCCTGTTGATGGTAAAGAAGCAGAATCTTCTAACTCTAACCCATCAACCTCAGCTCCTGGTTCCGATCCACTACAGATCGAAAAACCTAACCCAGACTTAGTGATTAAGCCGCCCGCCAAGGGTGTACTTCGAAGGTCTGCTTTCAATCCACATGCGAGAGCAGCCCAGAATTACAACATTGTTGAAGACTTAGCTGTTTCACCTTCAGCAATGTCGGCACTCGAAGTGCTGCAATCATGTCCAGCGCAACGAAAATTGCTTTTGTCGGCTATTGGAGCTGTCGATGTTCAGGACCCGAACCTAATGATCTTTGATCTAGAAAGTAGTACACCGCGTCTCCCCCATCAAATGGCTTTCCAAATTCCAGTGATAGTCAAAAACAGGCCTATTCATCGGACTGTGATTGATGAGGGAGCTTCTACGTGTATTATGTCGATTCAATGTTGGAGATCGCTTGGTTCTCCTTCGTTGAACCAATCCCCCACCATCCTTAAGGCCTTTGATGGCCGTGGGTTCCGTCCGTTTGGTATTCTACAAGAATTGCCTATAGGGGTCGAAGGTAAAACCGTTAGTCTGGATGTGGAAGTGGTTGATGCCCCTCTAGACTACAACCTTCTTTTGGGTCGAAGTTGGTCATATGCTATGACAGCGGTCGTTTCATCGGTCTTCAGAGTCATTAAGTTTCCACATAACGGTAAGATCGTGACTATTGATCAGCTGACATACTTTTCATCCGACCCAACCTCTTTAGAAACTATCCAGCATGTTGGTAAAACGACAATCCCTTATAGGGACATTGGTGTAGGTTTAGTTAAGGATTCCGGTTTACTGGGAACTTTTCCTCTCCCTCCACTCAATGCAGACCCTTCGTTCGCAACAATTCATATGATCACGTCAGAAAACATTATTTATGATGATCCTTGGTATGTTCCCTCTGACTCTGAGCTAGACTCACTCGGTGATGTTATGCCGTTGAGTCCGTATGAGATTGCTTATGAAGCTCTTATGTCTTTTACCGACTTTCATTCAACCGACCAAATGAATGTGGTCAGTGAAGAGTCACTTTTCACCTCACCCTTAGAACGGATAACGTTTCCCGAAGAAGTGTCATCTGACGAACAACTTCGCGAAATCCTAAGTGTAGATGATCTACCATGGGACGATCTCCATCACAGATCTTCGTTTTTACCTAAGGATGATGCCTTTGAAAATGATTTTTCATCTATCTTTACCGCTGAATATGTCAAAGACGCTCAGGATCCAACGAAACATTCTGATTCAGAGCTGAATTTAGGGAATATTTCTCGTACTATTCCCATTGATATTTCAGTGAAGCCCGGAATCAAGGAGAACATTCATATAGGTGCCGCATGTACTGACGAAGAAATTGAAACTTACAAGGCCCTATTCCAAGAATTCCGCGACGTGTTTGCCTGGTCTTACGAAGAAATGCCGGGAATTGATCCTGCCATTGTTGTTCATGAAATCAAAACCTACCCGGATGCTAAACCCATTCGGCAACGGTTGCGTCAGATTCACCCTCGAAAAGCAGCTGCAATCAAAGCCGAAGTCGAAAAGCTGTTGAAAGCAGGTTTCATTTATCCGATCCCGTTAACGGATTGGGTATCGAATATTGTTCCCGTCAATAAAAAACAAGGAACAATAAGAATCTGTATCGATTATAGGGATATCAATCGAGCTTGTCCAAAAGACAACTATCCTACGCCTTATATCGATCAAATTATTGATGATTGTGCCGGAAGTGAGATGTTTTCCTTCATGGATGGTTTCTCAGGGTATAATCAAATCAATATTCTACCTGCCGATCAACCAAAAACGGCATTCATTTGTCCATGGGGGACATTTGCTTATTGCAAATTACCTTTTGGCCTTAAGAATGCCGGTGCTACTTTTCAACGGGCCATGTCTTATGCATTTCATGACATCAAGCACATTGTGCAACCCTATCTCGATGATTTGCCTGCTCATTCTTTACACCGAGCTGATCACCTTGTCCATTTACGAGCAATCTTTATGAGGTGTAGGCATTATCGAATTCGGTTGAATCCCCACAAGTGTGTTTTCTGTATAGAAACAGGTCGATTGCTGGGATTTGTTGTTTCCAAAACCGGCATTCGCGTCGATCCCTCGAAAGTCGAGGCTATCATCCAATTGCCTCCTCCTTCGAGTTTGCGCCAACTCCAAAGTTTGCAAGGGAAAGCAAACTTTTTACGCCGATTCATCCCTAACTACGCCGAGGTCACTAAAGGTTTTACACGGTTGTTGAAACAGAACGTACAATTCTTTTGGGACGAGATTGCTCAACAATCTTTTGATGCACTGAAACACGCGTTGACCCATGCACCGTTATTGCATCCTCCCAACTACAACCAGGACTACTTCTTATACCTCGCAGCTTCGCATTCCACCATTGGAATGGTGTTAGTTCAAGAAGATGAATTCAAGGCAGAGCATGTGATATATTACCTTAGCAGAACCTTAAATCCAACTGAGTTAAAATATTCACATGTGGAGAAATTGGCCCTGGCAGCCGTTCAAGCTGTCCAGCGTTTTCGTCACTACATTCTTCTCCGCAAAACTACTGTTATTTCGGATTGCAACCCTATGATTTATATCTTGACAAAACAACTGCTAGGGGGCAAGTACTCTAAATGGATCGTCATCCTGCAAGAGTTCGACTTGGAGTTTGAGAAGTCCAAGTCTAAGAAATCTTTAGTCTTCGCGGAATTGATGTGTGATTTCCCGAGTGCTGACACAGAGACTGTGGCAGAGGAGTCCATTGCGGACGAATCTTTGTTTCTTATTAGCACTGTAGATCCGTGGTATGGGGATATAATCATCTATCTCCAAACCCAAACCTTTCGGCCTGAAACTTCCAAGGAAAACCGTCGAAAAATTCGGTTTCAATCCCAGCAATACAGAATTATTGGAGATACACTTTATCGCCTGGGGGCAGACTTAGTTTTTCGACGTTGTTTAACTCACGATGAGGCTGAGAGAGTTTTGAATGATTGTCACTCTGGAGCATGTGGCGGTCATATGTCTGGGTATGCCACAGCTCAGAAGGTGTTGCGCGCTGGCTATTTCTGGCCGTCTATGTTTAAAGATTGTATCCTTGCCGTCAGAAAATGCCACAACTGTCAAGTGTTTGATCGCAAGATGCGCGCTCCACCTGCTCCTCTCCACCCTATAATTGCCGCTGGTCCATTCGCCAAATGGGGCATTGACTTTATTACTTGTAACCCTCACTCGGCCGGGGGGCATGCGTATATCATCCTTGCGGTTGATTATTTTACTAAGTGGGCCGAGGCGATGCCTACATTCGACGCAAGCGGCAAGACAGCTGCACTTTTCGTATTCAATCATATCATAACTAGGTTTGGTGTCCCACAAGCAATCATTACGGACCATGGAAGCCATTTTCGAAATGTCATGATGACTGAACTTACAAGCCAGCTTGGTTTGCGCCACGATAGCTCTACACCTTATTATCCGCAAGCCAACGGTTTGGTTGAGTCAATCAACAAAGTTCTAGTCGTCATGATTCGACGGATCATTGGTATCCATCGAACGAATTGGCATAACATGTTATTTTCGGCACTATGGGCATATCGAACTTCAGTGAAAAATTCAACAGGTTTCACCCCTTTTCAGCTAGTTTATGGCTTAGAAGCTGTGTTACCTATTGAGTGCGAAATCCCATCACTTCAAATGGCTGTCGAATTACTTCCAGCTACTTCCGAAGAGGAGAAACGGTTGTTATACTTAGCTAAATTAGATGAGACTCGACGTGACGCTACTTTAGCTATCGAGACTCACGCGAAACGAATGAAAGCTCAGTACGATAAAAATGTAACCCCTCGAAGTTTTTCGGAAGGAGACCTAGTACTATTATATGATCAAGCTAACGATAAGCTAGGTGCTGGAAAATTCGTTCCCATGTGGCATGGGCCCTACATTGTAAAGCGAAAGCTAGCAAAAGGGGCTTATGAGTTAGTTGATTTTGATGGGGACTCTTTGGGCAAACCCAGAAATGGACTTTACCTAAAGAGGTATTATGCTTAAAATGATGGATGGAGAAATTTTTAGATAGGTTAGATTTCCTTTCTAGCTAGCAAGTGTGTTAGTTTAGTCAGTGTGCTTAGCTTAGCAAGTGTGGTTTTTCGTCATTATTTTGGCTCATCTTGGTTTTACTCTTGATATTGTAGATGTCGACGCCTCTCCAAACATACATTGGATTTGCTGATGGTGCTTGTCGTAGTACACGGAATATCTCTTCCGCAGCTTGGGTTATCTATTCGCCCTCTGACGAGTTAGTTTCTATGCATGGGGTAAGCCTCGGTCAAACAACGAATAACATTGCAGAATACAGTGCAGTGGTTGAATTATTATCCGAATCTATTTCATTTGGAATTCGACGTTTGATAGTGAGGTTAGATTCTGAACTTGTTGTATTACAGCTTAATAGAGTTTATGCCATTAGAAATCCTGTGTTATTAAGGTTGTTTTTGAGAGTGCGTCTCTTGGAACGTGAATTTGATTACATTGAATATCAACATATTCCAAGGTCTTTGAATACATTAGCAGATGCAATTGCTTCTCGAGTGTTGGACAGACATTTATAATAATCATGCAAGTAAATTTAAAGACATTTCATCATACATGTTAAACAAGATAAGCCGATAATAGTGATATATAGATATAGATAGAAGTGTGTCCAAAAATATATACATCGTCTTCGATCATAGGTTTAACACACCTTATGATCGGCAAAATGATAGTGCAAAAAGTCAAAAATGTCACATGTGACTACAAAAGTGACTAGTCAATCACTGGTGGTGCTCTCTGTACGACACCACTGCGCGGGCTATCTTGCGCAGAAATCTCCTAAACGGTCCAGGGACTGCGACCACGAAGCGCTGAAGCCTCATTGGAATATCATCCATAGTAGTCTCAGGTATATCTGCCGTGAGACGCTCTAGATCATGCTCCAAATCGGCTAGTACTTCTGCTGTCGCATCCTGTAAGGCCGGTGCCGGTGCAGCTGGATGTCGTCTGTCGTAAGGCCGGAGATTGGCTGGACGCTGTGGTCCAACATCTGCATTTTTAAAATTTTACTGTTACTTTGAGACGATATATATGAAAAATAAAAAATACATAATTAGAAAACTTGTGAAAATGAAAGTACCTCTGTCATCCCATTGTTCTCCCTGTGGAAGAACCATGTCCGGATCACCTCTGAAATCCATTCCGGCATATGGAAAGTCTTGTATCACAAAAAGCTGGCCCTCTAGCCAGTCGAAGTAACTGTCTGAGAATCGAACCACTGCAGCACCCTCGTCAGGATGCCGGGCCATCACCGCAACCCATCGAACAAGCTTTGGCTCCCGAGGACCCAAGTCATCAACAGTGAGTTGCTGAGGGATCAGCATAGGAACTCTCTCCAAGGCAAAGCTCACGACTAGAGGCCCATATCCAAAAGTCTTTAGTCGTCCGTTCTTTGCCTTGGTTAGTTGGCTCTTCATATGAGCCGACACAGCTTCGCACCAGTTGAAGATGGTGCCTTGGTAACAGTCAACTGCCATCCGCATTTGGGATCCGGAGGCAATGTGCAAGGCGGCCGCGCCACAAATCCTAGTGACCGTAAATGCAATAACTCTAAGTTCCGCCAGAGCGATGTGCTTTATCTCCACGCCTTTTTTATGGCGAGTCCCTGGTCTGCACCACTCCTCGCGGAGATCATCAAGGGATTGGCCACCCGGCCTGGTCCCCGCAAGGTTGAGTTGCTCACCTCTGTTTGGCAAGCCAGTGAGAAAGTATACATCCGAGGGCTCTATCTCGAGCTGGTGCCCTCCAATGTAAAAGCATTGATCTTGAACGTTCCATCGCTCAACCAGCCATTCCAAAAATCTTACCTGGCCCCTCATGCCCGGTATGGTCCAATATTTGTACAATCCACATGTTCTTAAGGCATCCAGAGAGGGTTGGTGGTTAATCGCAGCTTCATCGTCTTCTACGTGCTCTCTCTCTCTCCAGTCTAACATGTTTTGGGCCCTGCACATCAAAAGAGTCAATTAGAAATTAATTTGAGAAAATTTGGTGGTTTTTTGAGAGAGTTAGGGTTTTGAAATGCGCCCTTTGCGGAAGACGCACCCCGGCTTGTTAGCACAGGGCGTCCGGACGCAGCTCGCCTGAAGGCGGACTGCGTCCCCAGACCTTTTTCCCGTGTGAGAAAAAGTCGGGGGACGCGGGTCACCCGAAGGGCACCTGCGTCCGCCGAGGGGCGCATTTTGAACCCAAAACCCCCCCAAAAAATGAAACAGAGACCAAAAACAAAAAACTAAACGGATAAAAATGAAGAGTGGGATGTGTAAAATACCTCGGTGAAGCGGCGTTCGATTCCGACGGTCAGATTTTCCGCAGCAACCACGGGAAGTTTCTTGTCAAAAGCTCCTTTTTCAACCTCAACAGTGAAACGGTAAAAATGACATGGTAAAAGGTCTTTTTATAGGTTTTTTGGATGAATTAGTTCATTTTTTACCATGAAAAGATGTTTTCAAATGTATTTTTGCCTATTTTAAACAGGTATGAGTAATGTGTCGCTTTTGTGCAGGACGAAGGGATTTCGAGGGAAATTGTAATTTTTCACAAACAAAATTTCAGAGTCATCTTTTAAGCCCTTTTCTGACTCCTAAAACATGAAAAGATCGCCGAGTGTTTCTTTTTCACTCGTTAAAACGGAATTAAAAGACGGTCCCCTTTTAGCTCTTTTCTGACCGCAAAATCAGGAAAAGATTGCCGGGTTTTTGTCGTTTCAAACTCGATAAGGAAATAAAACGACGTGTCTTTGATCGCTTTTTACTTTTCAGGTCAACGATACTATTATGAAAGTACTCCTTGGTCGCAAGATCAAGCGGTTCCCCCAGGTATTATTTTATACTTTTTCGGGCTTGAGGGACACAAATATACGAAAAAGTTCAACGTGGAGTTTCCTTAAGTTTTTCAGACTCTCTAAAATTGAAAAACGCCGAGTTTCTCCTATACTGGGCTCGTTAAACTTTTACAGTAAAGGACCTGTTCAATTACAAACAGGAACGAACCACTCCTTCCTAGGGTTCGCATTTAAACTAGGTTGGACTCGTCCGAAGGATGAGCTTATAATCAAGCATATGTTATCCTCCTCAAGCTTGTTAAAAATAAAGAGGTACTTGCCAGAAATGGTGGGGGAAAAAAGAGAAGAATGAACCTATTTGTCACCTTTTGCCTCAGAAGAAACTTTATTACCGCTCTTGAACACGACACTTTTCATTCACCTGGGTTGGGAAATCTTTTACCTCACAGTTGACTAAATCACTTTGAAAATCTTTAACCGGGTTCAGGGATCAACTTTGAGTTATTCGTCACCAAACCATCTGTTGTGTCGTTATGTGTTCAAGAGGTCTGCAAGCAAAACTTTCATCTGCAAAATACTTGTCATCCATTTGACCATCCCTGAGTCAGTCCTTACAGCAACATTTCTTCAACTTGAACAATGATTTCGTGTTGCGGGCTTGCCTGCAACGGGTCGCTTTCTATCGACATCGACACATTATCTAGAAAGATGACTTAGGAATCGACAGTACCTTGAAGTCTGCATGCATCAATGGCAGGTTTCTCGCCTTTGACGTCAGTTTACATCATTGACTTTCGATCAGAGGATTCCGTGAAGTGTTCGACATCAAAACATCTATTCACATTTCACGGGTTGTGCTTGGTACTTTGAGAACCATTGACATTACTGGTGGTTTCTCTCACACTTGTTAACAGTTTACATCATTGACTGGTAATCAAGTGGTTTCTACCATGTTCGACATCGAATCATTTAATCACATGACTAGAATCGTACCAATTCGGGAAGTAGAAGTGAAGACCCTGGATCTAGTTTCTACCATCCAGGCTGCGAGGAGTTTTGTATTCATTGTCTATGTAGACTTATCATAAACAGATGGCTGCGTCCATACTGTGTCTACAAAAGTCTATAAAAATAATGTACTGCAAGATCATTCCTGTATCAGGATAGTTAGTCCATTAGTTAAAGTTTTGAATCTGAGTATGGGAATGCCTACCTCAGTGATGATATAATCTTATCCATGTATTTTGTGTTGAAAATTGCAGGTTCCAACCAGGCCATCCACAAGGCAATCCTTGAAATGATAAAGCGCTTCACCCTTCCTAGAATTACAAAACCCTATTCTATTCCAGGCTTCGCACTTTAGGGGGCAATCTGTTACACTAAAAAATGTCACCTTGACTACTTACAGTTAGTATGGCTCAAATCAACAAGTCATGCTACCCTCTTAGGCAAGTCTCATGCCTCTGTTATCCATCTCAAACTCAAAGAAGAGAGAAAGTCTTGTAAAAATCATGTTTATCTCTGGGGTCGCAGGTTCTCTCTAGCCTTACCTGCGGGGACGCTGACCATGTTCACAAAATCTGCGTCCATAGACGCTCTGTATGTTAAGGGACAGGTGCGTCCCTCTGTAAAAGGCAAAATGCGCGAGTTTTATCTTGAAAAAGTTACTTGTGGTTACTTCTAGAACATTCTAGAGGTCGGTTTGATGAAATGGATGCGCCTCCAGTTGGTTCATGTATCTCTATTAAGGGGGAACTTATCCCATCAATAAGGGAGCTATCCCACCCAAAGAGGGGGATGATCCCATTGATAGTGGACCTGAATAACCTCTTTACAGCACTATAAATAAAGGCATTGAGCCAGAAGGAGGAGAGGTTGGAGCTATACATTTTCTTTGGGTAAATGCTGCAGGATTTAGGTCTTCCATTAGAGCCTTTGTGAGGAGAGATTGTCTTCACTTGATTCTACTTGGGAGAGGGTGAGCTTTGTCAAAGTAGAGGAAAACCCTTGATGGACCCTGGGAGGAACTTGCACAACACCAAGGCCAGGTTGTAAGAGTTTCTTTGTTTCGTTATTAATACAAACTGGTTTATTTTTCTCAATAGCTTGTGTTAATGAGTTATTTCATGTGTTCCTTGGTCTGCATGTTGAATATATGTTTTATTATATGAAATGCAAGTGCTTGGTAATTGTTTGATTGTTTGTGGTTGCAGGAATTGACTTGAAGGAGGAGCTCATCCGGATCGTCAAGAACGGACTTCAACAACAGCGTTTTGGAATAAGGTAAGCCTAAACACTTGTAGTTTTCATGTTGTAAAAGGTGTATTTAGAGAAAGATCACTCCATTTTGTCTTGTTTGTCATTAGAATGTCTTAGACTTCTAGGAAGGTCAGTCGTGTCCGCACCCTTGACAGATTCCGTGTGACACCATATTCTTCTTCTTCTTCTTCAGCCTTACAGTCTGAAGATATATTACCATTTGATCCCTATTCCAACATTCCATCCAATCCAGATTGGACACAATTATCACCTAGGGTTTTTGAACTTTTAGACAGGGGAGTTGATTTCAAATCAACTTTCCTCATTCACTCACTTGAAACATGTCAAGCACCCCCACTACCAATAGGATCACCTAAATATAAGTCTGATGTGGTTGTTCATTTACCTGAATACAAACCTACAGACTTCATATCCCCCACTACTTATTCATTCCCTTCCACTCCTGAACAACCTAAAGCTTCCACTTCTGAACAACCTAAAGGGACCTTTTCTATATATTCAAATCCACTCTTTGAAACAAAATAGGTTATTCAGTCATAGGTTCATAAGTTAGTTATTAAGACTCCCTTAAAATCATATAGGAGATCTCCTCCTTCTTCATCTCCCCCTTCCTCACCTCCACATAGGTATACACCTTCTATATCACCATCTTCCTCTTTTTCTTCTTCAACATCTACACAAACATCTCACACACCATCTTCAACTACGGCATTCCAACCTATTGTACACGTTGGATATGCAATTTTAGTTTTACCTCCAAACCTCGATGCATTCCCTCCAGGATATTTAAAACATCTTCCTAGGTATAATGGAGAAATTGGTTCCTCAGCTGATGGCCATCTTCAAGCATTTCTAGATTTTGCAGATAATATGAACATTGAGCAATAAAACATTTATATGCGGTTGTTTTTTCAATATCTTGAGGGAAATGTGAGAACTTTGTTTAGGCCGTTACCTGCAAATTCCATTAGGTCTTGGGAAGAGTTAAAAAATATATTCAAAAACCAATCAGGTGTGAAGAAAGATGCTCTTTACTTTCTGACTGAGTTTGAAGAACTTAAAAGAAACTTTGTTGAACCTGTATCTGATTTTATTAAAAGGTTCAACAAACTTTATCATAAGATGCCCCCTGATTGCAAACCCCATGTAACAGCAGCCAAATCTAGGTTTTCAAAATCCTTTGAAGATGATTTTGTTGTAATGTTAAGAGAAAGAACTTCAAGGACTCTTGAAGACATGCAAACTAATGCTATAGAGGTAGAAGCAAATAGGGTTGCCTCATCCACTTTAAAGGCTAAAGAGGAAAAGGCCCAAAGAAAGCTTAAATCTAGTCAAGAGGCCTCTACTTCTTCAAATACTAAAACTGAAGATTCTAAAATAGATGAGATCACTTCACTTCTTAGAAATCTATCCAATAGAATTTCCAAGATTGAGACTCAACCTAGAACAGTTCAACAGATAGTAACTCGACCTCAAAATCAAAATCAAGGTCAATACAAAAGAAATCCATAATTACAAATTCTTCAAAGACCTAGTAATGATCAGCAGGTTCCAAATCCTTTGCTGATAGATGATCAACAACCTAATGAAAATACCATGACTATCACTGAAGACATTAACAATATGGATACCTCTTCTGGTCAGACCATTATTATTCCTCTTTCACAACATAAGCAAGTTCAAGAAGATCAAGAATCCTCACAGGTTTCCAAATACCATGACTTATTTGAATTCCTAATTTCAGAGCTGAACAAAAGATATGCTCTTAGACCTAGACCTAGCCTTGGAAGAACTCCTAAGGAACCTCCAAAAATTGAACCTAATACCAAAACTGTTGAAACTCAGACAACTATTATTCAACCATTAAATCATTCAACTGATACAGCTGAAATTGAAAAACCTATCTTAAATGCATTTAATGTTGAAAAGGAGTTAGAAAGAGTTAAAATCCCTATACCACTTTCAAAACTTTTAAAAAAACCTAGATATAAAAACCAAGTTTCCAAATGGACACAAAACACCTTTGTTGATGCTGAAGGTGATGTTATTAGCCTTCAAGATGAAAAGCCATCAGTTGTCTTTGGTCCTAGCTCAGATATGATAGATGAAATAGTACCCCCTTTCTATGTGACACTAAATACAAATGACTCCATGCTATACAAATGTATGTGTGATTCTGGAGCATCACACAATCTCATGCCAAAAGCCATCATGGATCATTTAAAACTTGACATAATTAGATCCTATCATGATTTGTACACCTTTGATTCCCAAAGGTGTTACAGGGAAAAGTGTCTATATAGAACTGCTCTATCCCACTAAGGTGTGACAGCTGCCTTAGAAACAAACAGAAAAAAGCTACTTTTGTTTTTCCTTTATGAATTATAGATAGAGAGGAGCAGAAAGACCAACCTCTGTCTTGCGCTAATCTCCTGATTTGATCCCTCTCTTCTTTGATAGTCCTCAGCTACCTGCGCCCTTGCACGCCCAGCTTCACAAAGTGCCTGTAAGATCACAGAAGCATAGCACTATACAAAGACATGGATCTATAATCATAAACAATCTAGGATCAGATGTAAATTGACCATACGAATGTAACAAGCTTCAATGACACAAAAGCATGGAGGAAAACTCAAATAGCTTTTATTGATAAACAAGAAAAGAGCCAAGAGGAGTTACAACCAGTTGTTCTGACCCAGCGTCAACCTCCCAGCAAAGAAGCCCCTCTTCACCTCAAACAAAGCTTAGATCACCCAACAATCTGATGTTTGTCTCAAGAAACCAACAGCAATTCGTTACAATATGCAAAATTCCAACCTCTGGATCTCTGGGATGAGGGATCCATATATAGATATCTGTAAGGGGAAGAGTCTGCTTGTGATTTGATTAGTGTCTTCTCTCTGATAGTTCTTGCTTCCACTTGGAGATTGATGGCCTCTTACTCATCCTTGGTCGAATTCAGTGAGGCAAGTGTCACAGGAGAAGATTATGGAAGCTTCCATTGTCTCTCCACCTCGCGGAATGACACTGCCATTTGTCATTTCTCACCCATCGCACCCCACAGAAGGGACTTTTGAAATGAAACGCACCCTCACAGTGTATTTGGGTGAGATGCAACACACTTAGCCAGTGGAGCAGCTGCAATGATCCTGTTTTGACCAATTCTGAGCAGTTTCTCATGGAGAACTTCTGGGAGAAGCTGTAATCTGTTGACCTTGTTCCTTTAGGGGTTAGAACAACACTTTTAGGGACTTAGGAGCCCTTGGTTTATGGACATTTCATGCTTGGGGTTGTAGGGCCCAAAATGTCTATAACAGTTTCCCCCTAAAGCATGAGGCCATTAATCTTTTGATGTCGGGTGAAATGCTTTATTGTGAGGATCCGAAGTTCTTTCAATGCTGGGAGGAGACCTGTAATAAGATACAATACAATACATTATCTTCATAATATTTTCATGATCTGGCTGAGGCGGGCATTCCCATGCTCAGGTTTATAAATTCATTTTCATGTACATAGGACAGACAATCGTCTGAGTGTAGACTGATGATTCTGATAGAGCCATCATCCTTTTGAGTGGATGATTATCTGTGCAGCAATGATGTACATTTAATGTTATAATTTCCCTGAATATATATCACAGCCCGGATGGATGAAACTAGATCCGGGGTCTTCAATCTCATTCGATCCTCACTCGAAGTACAAGTCTATCCATGTGAAAAATGTTCTAAAGTCGAACATGGAAAGACATCGCTTGATTACCAATAAATGATGTAAACTGTTAACAAGCGCGAGAGGAATCATCGATAATGATAATGACCCTCAAGGTACTGCAGTACAATTCACGTGGTGTGAGTAAAGGACTTGGCGTCGAACACCACGCAAAATCTTTTGGTCGAAGGCCATTGATGTAAACCTGTCGCCGAAAGTGAGAAACTTGTCATTGAGGCATGCAAGCTTCAAAGTACTGAATGGGGTGTTCCTAGACCAACTTCTTGGATAATGAGCTGATGTCGACAAGAAGTGATTTGTCACAGGAGGGCCTTAATGAATCCCACATCAATGACATGGAACAGAGCAAATGATTTTAATGGAGGTGAAAACGATCTGGTGATATAAGGTTCAGGGTGGCGGTCATGAAAGAATGGAGTATAATGTATGGTAGTGGGTGAGACATAGGTGAATTGACTGAATGACTTCTCTTGAATATATCAGCGACACTGATGTGATGGATTGGTAGCATTAACCCCAAATGTGGATGGTATGGCGTGACCATGGTGATGTGGCCAGTGAATGAAACAACCCAACCTGACTCGGACACGGAGTGGAAGTGTCATGTTCAAGAGCGACTTGCTACCAAAAAAGTTTCTTCAAGTTTTCTTCCCAATTTTCCCCAGTCATTGCTGACCAGTACCTCTTTATTTTTGTCAAGATTGAGGAGGATAACATATGCTTGTTCTATAATTTTCCCTTCGGGAAAACCCATCACTATGTTTTAACGAGCCTAGCGATAGTGAAGCTCGTTCTCGTCTATAGACAAGTTTGTCACTATTAATCTTTTTAACGAGTTTAACAACAAAGATAACTCGGTCCTTTTCAATTTTAGAGAGTCTGAAAAGGAACGTAAAGGTAACTCCAAAACTCCTTTTTCGTCATCTAATCCCTTAAGTTTGAAAAAGTAGAAAACAATACAGAAGGGATGAATTTTCGATACTTTTAACGAGCCGAACAAAACAAGCGCTCGATCTTTTTGTGTAATAATCCCTCAGGTCCAAAAAACTAAAATCTAGAGGAGGGATAGCACTTCCTGTCCCTTTAACGAGCTGGAGAGGCCAATGGCTCGACAATATTTTCATATTTTATGAGTCAGTTGAAAAGAGCTTAAAGGAGACTCGTCTTTTGAGGAACAAGTGATAAAATGGGTAGCAGCTGATTCCAGGTAAGGTTTGGAATTTTCCAATCATGGCAGTGTTACAAGGATGGCTAGTGAAATGACTCTTCGCAGCTGTTCCTCAAAATGGGTAAACAATCAAATGGGGGTGAATGATCGGCCAATGAAAAAGTGGAGGTGACGGTGCAAACACGACCAAGGCTTTAATGGCTGAAGTACTACATTCACGATGGTTATTTACCGGGGGATAGTTCATTTTTTAACGAGCTTGAACTATGTGCTAAAACTGCTCAATTAATCCAGTCGTGTGATAAGAATGTCTCATATAAAACGACAACTTTTAGAGTTTTGCCCCACATCCTTTCTTTATGCAAGTTAGGAGACGACCAATCCTACGAGTTTAAAGGGTTAGAGGTCCTATAAATTTTAAAAAATAAATAATCTCTCTTCGCTTGCACGCCAAAAGGCTTGCATGCCCCCAGGTATAAAACAGAGTTTCAAGGTTACCCCTTCTTTAGTCCGTTAAAACATTTGTTTTACCGAGAGAGACCTACCTCTTACAGGTTACCAAAGATAGTTCTATTTACGGCGTAAACAAAACACCTCTTCGGCGATGTCTACCGAGATAAACAAAGGTGAGTGGCGATGCCCGCCAACTCACATAACTTTGACAAGAGGATCTTATTCCAGTCCAACTCCCTCTTCCAATCACGGACGGGAGTACAGAGGTCATATACTCTCGCGGAAACCTACCCTATACCCGAGGTTTTCCTGCCGAAGCAGACTAGGGTGCATGCCCCCTGGGTTTTAGTCATGTCCCTCGAATCACTCGCGCTCATCAGGTGGACGAACTAGGGGTTGAGACATTTCTTGCGTGAAAAGACCATTCAGGGATGGTATATGACTATTTTCTATGTGTGATTCGGGAAATGAAAGTTGGTCTACGAGCTTGACCACTCTTCCTTCGTGCAGAAAACACATCACTCTAAAGAGTGATGAGACAATAGCTCTCATGCAATAAATATAGTCTCGTCCAAGGAGTAGATTGTAATCCAGGGGTCCTTGAACTACCATTACGTTCATGTGAACGGTTTTCCCTCTCAATGTTATGGGCACATTGGGAAGGATCCCTAACGGTCGACTGGTTCCTTTATCAAAACCTGTTATATTTCTCATCTCAGGCAAAAGCGATGGCGAACCAAGCGCTTTCCAAGTAGTCGAGGAAAGGATACTCACAGAAGCCCTCTCATCTATGATGGTACTAGCCATAACCATTCTATATATTTGAATAATGATTCGGAATGGTATACTAGCTAGTAAGCGGGGTCTGCCTAGTTGATTCCAGTCGAAGGAGACAACTAGGTTGCTTGGAGGTGGGACCGAATAGAAGGCCGGGTACGACTCTGACGAACTTCCTTCCTGCGGTAAAGGAACGGGTAAATTGCCCCCATGTTCGTTGGAGTCTATGCTTATGAAAAGAATTTGGACGGTGTCATCCTTGTTCTTTTCAGTGATTGTATCATCTGAAGATGGAACCTCTGAAGGCAAGACCGGGTCAGCTGCCACCTCAACCTTTTGAATTTCGTCTGGTATGGGTTCAGATGGTTTATCTTCAACGACAGATACTTCGGCCGACCACCTGAGCGGGCCAGCCGGATTTTCAACTAGTGACGGACTCGGCAAGAGTTTTTGATATCCAGGAGGAAGTCGTAACGGTGAAACCGGACGATCGTCCAAAACTCTTTTAGCTTCATCTAAGAAGGGACAATGGTGGACGGCATGATCACCTTCGACAGTTTACAAGGAAATCTATATTTTCCTTTTTGTCCTGGGGCTTCACTTTCACTAGTCGACGGTGTGTTTTAAACATGATCATCAGAGGTTGACGACACCGGGTTGTGCAAATGAGGAGACCAGTCCCTTAAGATCCGAGGGATGCAAGGACAATCTCTGTGATAGTCATCAATAAAAGCATACAGGTTACCATTACACATAGTAACGCTTGAGGTACAACCCGTTACGAGGTTGTGCTAGTGGAATTCCGTCATAATCCATTAACTCATAGGCTCCTTTTGCTAACACCCGTTTAACAATATAGGGGCCCATCCATAAAGACTTAACTTTCGCTGCTCCCAATTTATCGGATTCTTGGTCGTAAAGCAAGACCAAGTCACCTTCTGAGAAGACACGTGGTTTGACATTTTTGTCGAACTGCGCCTTGACTCGTTTCTTATGGGCTTCGTTAACCAGAGCGGAATCACGACGGGTTTCATCCAATTGGAATAATTCCAAGAAACGAGCTTCTTCTTCTGAAGTTTCAGGGAGGAGATCAATTGTGAGTTTGAGAGACGAGATTTCGAACTGGATTGGTAAGACTGCGTCCAGGCCATATACCAGTTGGAAAGGTGTAAACCCAGTTGCATTCCTTACCAATGTCCGGTAAGCCCACAAAGCTGAGTACAGGATTAGGTGCCATCTTCTCTTGTGAACTCCAATCATACTTTGCAGCATGCGTTTCAGGACCTTGTTGATTGCTTCAACTTGTCTGTTTTCTTGTGGATAATATGGAGTAGAGCTGTTGTGAGACAACCCTAGTTTGGCAGCTAATTCGACCATCATGTGATTGCAAAAATGCGATCCATGATCTGTGACTATAGCCTGTGGTACGCCGAATCTGGCGACTACATGATTGAAAAAGAAGAGGGCAGCTGTTTCACCAGTATTATCCAATGTAGCCATCGCCTCGGCCCATTTGGTAAAATAGTCAACTACGACTATGATATACCCATGCCCCTCGGTCGAGGTGGGGTTACATGTCATGAAATCGATGCCCCATTTGGCGAATGGCCCAACAGCAACTATTGGCTGCAGAGGTGCGGGTGGCCTTCTAGTTTTGCTATCAAAAATTTGAAAAGCATGGCAACTTCTGACTGCGTTATGCAATCTTTGAACATTGTTGGCCAGAAGTATCCTGCTCGTACGATTTTTTGTGCTGTAGCATATCCAGATTGATGACCCCCACACGTGCCTGAATGAAAATCATTCAGGACTTTTTCGGCCTCCTCATGGGTGAGGCACCTTCTCAGAACTGTATCGATACCACAACGGTAAAGTGTATCACCGACGACCATGTAGTCTTTTGCTTGGTATCGAATACGTTTTTGTTCGGAGTGGGAGGTGTTTGGCCTGTATTTTTGGGTTTGGAGATAAATTATTATATCCCCATACCACTCATTGCTTGAAGATATCAGAAACAAACTTTCATCCACGATTGTTTCTTCGGACGTTTCATCGTTGGACGACGATGGGAGATCGCACAATAATTATGCGAAAACTAGAGCTTTTTTCGACTTGGATTTTACAAATTCCAGATCAAACTCTTGTAGGATTGCTATCCATTTTGAATATTTGCCCCCAGCAACTGTCGCGACAATATATAAGTCATGGGGTTGCAATCTGACAGAATGGTAGTTTTCCGAAAGAGGACATAGTGTCGAAATCTCTGTATCGCTTGAACAGCTGCGAGTGCTAGCTTTTCAACGTAAGAATATTTGCTTTCTGTATCATTTAAGTTTTTACTTAAATAATATATAGGATGTTCAATTCCATCGACTTCTTGAACTAAAACCATTGCGATGGTCGTATCCGCTGCAGTCAGATACAGGTTAAAATCTTTTTGATAATCAGGAGCGTACATTAATGATGCTTTCATTAGTGATTCTTTTAAAGCATCAAAGGAAGCTTGCGCACTTGATCCCAGACAAAGGGCACTTCCTTTTTCAAAAGACGTGTATAACCTTTAGCAAGTTCGGCGTAATTTGGAATGAACCTCCTCAGAAAGTTCACTTTCCCTTGGAGTTTCTGAATCTGAAGCAAATTCGAAGGTGGAGGCAAATTTATGATTGCCTGGACCTTACATGGGTCGAGACGAATCCCGTCCTTCGAGACTACAAAGCCAAGTAAACGACCAGAACTGACGCAAAATACACATTTGTGTGGATTGAGTCGTATCTTGTAGTGTCGACAACGTAGAAATATCACTCTTAAATGCTGTGGGTGATCAGTCCGCTTTCACGAATGAGCCGGAAGGTCATCGAGGTATGGTTGAATGATGTTTTTGATGTCATGGAAGGCATAATTCATTGCCCTCTGAAACGTCACCCCTGCGTTCTTCAAACCAAAGGGTAATTTTCGATATGCAAATGTGCCCCACGGACAAATAAATGCAGTCTTGGACTGGTCCTATGAGCGGATATTTATTTGATTATACCCGGAGAATCCATCCATGAATGAAAAGATTTCGCATCCAGCGCATTCATCAATTATCTGGTCAATGAAGGGTGTAGGGTAGTTGTCTTTTGGACAAGCTTGATTTACATCCCTATAATCGACACACACTCTAATTGTTCCTTGTTTTTTCATAACAGGGACAATATTCGATACCCAATCGGTTAGAGGAACCGGGTAGATGAAACCAGCATGGAGAAGTTTTTCAACTTCTACCTTAATGGCAGCGGCTTTCTTGGGGTGCACCTGCCTTAGCCGTTGTCGTACTGGTTTGACATCTAGATACATCTTAATTTCGTGTTCAACGATACTCGAGTCAATGCTTGGCATTTCACTATATGACCAAGCAAAGACATCTCTGAATTCGCGAAAAAGAGCATTATATATTTCGAGTTTTGAAGGAGAACAACATTTGCCAACATAAATATTCTCTACAACATCTGTTTTGGTCGAGATATTTATGGCGATAGTCTCTTCAATGTTGGACAAGTTTCGCTCGGAATCCACCGTGTTTACAGTATTTGATAGGAAATCAAAGACTGAAGGATGATAAAGGTCATCTTGAGTATTTTCTCCACAATCTGGAAGAAGGGAACGATGGTGGGAATCATTCCATGGTGCCCCTTCAATTACCATTGATTGTACAATTCCTTCGTCAGTGACATGCACTCGTGACCAAGGATCTGAAGGGGTACCACATTCTTTAGACCTATCTATCCAAACGCTTGATGAGCGTTGATTTGGGTTTGCCTCCCATGCTAGGAACATTGATTGCTACAATATTTCCATTGGGCTTGGAGGCAAAACCATCGCATGATCCATGTCGATATTGTTTTCTGAGATCTTTTTAGAAGATATCATATTGCAGGTTCCTACTAACGCTACTTCCGCCAGGTTGATTGGAGGTGGAAGGGTGAAAGTTCCCATTAGTATAGGATCTTTTAGTAGGCCTACCCCAATATTTTGAAGCGAATGGGGGCTTCCATGGATCATGGGAATGCTTCCTGTAACTTGAGAACCATTGGGGAGGAAGTTTTGTTGATCGACGATTGTAATCCATCCTTGAAAGGGAAATGCAATCTTCCTAAAATAGGTTGACACAACAGCCGCCATAGCATATATCCATGGCCTTCCTAGTAGGATGTTGTAATCAAGATTTCCATCGATTACTTCAACATCTACTTCTACTGTTTTCCCCCCTAGTTCAACTTTCAAGTTACTTAGAATACCATATGTGGTATATGTCCTTCCGTCGAATGATTTCAATGTCATCGAAGATCGCGACAAGGTTGGAGATCCTAAGGTTTTCCAGCAACTCATCGACATAATGCATGTAGATGCTCCCTCATCAATAATTGTTCAATGAACAGTTTTGTTGAGGGCTTTCACTTGAAAAAGGAAAGCTATTTGAGCTGGTAATTGAGGATCGTATCCTTTATGGTCGAAGGATACAAGATTGGAATCCTTTGGGTCTATCCCACCAATGGCTAATAATAAAGCCTGCCTTTAAGATGGGCAATTCTGTAGTACTTCAAGAGTCGACATAGCGGATGGCGATTGGGCCAAATCTTCCACTATATTATAATGCTGTGCCGCTCTAGCGCGGGGATTAAATGTCGACTTGTGTACTACTCCCTTTGGTGGTTTTATTGTCAATTCAGGAATTATGGGTGGCGCAACTTCTATCGAAGTTGTTGTCGAACTACTAGGTTGATCTTTATCCTTATTGTTCGATAGCTGTGGATTCCCATAATCTTTGTTCCTAGTCGATATCAAAGCATCATTTTGCTGTTTTGATACCGACAACATTAGCACTTGAGACGGGGAAGCATTTCCACTTTCAACCAGATTTGTTCCCGAATTTGGAAACGGATCAGTTAACACTGTGGAGGTTTTTGAATTCTTGAAGAATTTCTTAAGCTCAGCTCTGTGTGGACAACTTGCGGTCCAATGATCTTCATCGCATATAAGGCATGGATTTTTTGGTTTCCTATCTCTAGGAGGGTTTGAAGAAGATTTTTCAGGTGATGATTCCTCTTGTTTCTTCTTCTTCCCTTTGCCTTTCTTCTTGCTCCCTGGTTGTTTGGTTTCTTTGCCTTTATCTGTTGATACGGCATTTACTTCCGAAGCAAGAAGTTCATATTTTGCATTTTGACCTTAAATCTTACGGGCCTTTTTGGATGTAGCCTTTGTCGATTTCGTGTCTGTTGTGCCAATCACGCCATCGCCGGCATGAGAGTCATTGTTTGATCTAGGAGGAGGAGGAATTGAGAATTCCGGTCTAGGGGCGTCAGGTATTTTATCGTAGAGCGTGCCGGACTGAGTGTAAATCAAGTCCAGATATTGCGCACAAGCGATAACTTGCTCTTCTGTTACGACTCCCCCCTTTACCACATCTTCCGTGATGGAAGGTAGTAATGACTTGATAAACCATTCAGCTAAGAGCTGATCGGGGACATACGTTTTTACCATTCTACGATGACGTCACCACTCATGTATATGATCAGATATGTGAGTGGCCGTTGTCTGTTTGAAATTGGTAAGAAGTTCTGTTCCCGTTTCGTACCTTATTGGTAACTGAAAATGGGTTAGAAAGGTTGTGGCTAAGGTACTGAATTTGTCGAACAAAGCTCTAGGCAATTCGATGTACCATTTTTCCGCCGGACCCGTCAACGTCCTTTGAAAGAGGTGAAGTCTTATCGAATCATCATTTAGGGTGTTTGATGAACACCATAGATGAAATGTCATCACGTGATTCGATGGATCTTCACCCGGATTTCCATTAAATGTAGGAATATCTTATGGAAGTTTATGCGGAATCACTAGCCACCAAGGGGCGTAAGCGATTGGATCGTTTGTTAACCTATTTAAATCAGGTAACTCTAAAATTGCCACAAAGGGTAACTGTTGATTCAGGTTAGGTGAAGCATACCCAGGATAAGATGGGATTGCCTGAGCAGTTGGTCTTTGCATATCGGCATAATGCATTTGATGCTGGTAACTTTGGTAAGGTTGGTGGGCATGACCATTGTAAAATGGTTGATTTTGACCGTTTTGAATGTACGACTATCCACTATTAGCAAAGATTTGTTGCTCAGAACCTTGGTATACTTGTTGAAATTGTGGTTGTTGGTATTGCACTAGCCATGGTTGTGAAGCCATGTGCTGTTGCCCAATACTAACAGTTTGACCAAGATGAGGGGTAATTGTACCCGTCTGAACCTGTGTCATTCCACCAGTCGGCGATTGTGGTTGAGTCGCAGGGTCAAGGGGCTGTTGCATTACAACCTGAGAAATCTGAGGTTGGCATACAATAGATAGCGCTTGAACTTGCGACACCGTCACAATAGCTGGCGTAGTTGGTATATTTGACGTAGGTAAGCATTGTTGCATCGAGTATACAACTCTTGGTTGTTGAGGTAGTATAGGTACCCAACCACTTGAGGTAATTCCAGTATAACCTGAATGTTGTTGTGGACTCCCGTATGGATATCCTCCCGGAGGGGATAATGAAAGGGTATATTGCCCCCCATACGGTGGTAATCCAGAACTCAAGGGAATTGTTTGCCCTTGGGGGCCGAACTGCCCAAATTGACCTCCAAATGGATCAATTTGTTGAGACACAACATAAGAGTTTCCGGATATTATTCCGGATGAACAAACAGGAACAGACCATACTGTCGAAATGGCCCCTGAGTGGGCTCCTTCTAGTGGTTGAGAGCTAGTCGGGATAGATGGTATACCGGCGAACATTGTCGGAGTGATAGCAAGGAGTTCTGTCGTCGCTATGTCAGACGACACAGTCCTAGATGTTGACGGTTGTTCAGACATTTTTATTCTATCCAAAATATTACCTACCGATTCTACAGGAGCTTCCTCTGGTGGCAGACTAACTTCTGATGAAGAAGGATATAGAGTGATCCCGAATCCAAATTGCGATGGAGTACTCGTTGGAGGATCTTCCACAATTTCCTCTATGACAATCAGACCAGGTGGAAGGGGAAGACCATCAGGTCCATATAATATTTCTGGTGTCGAATAAGGTATGGAATCGGCAGCGACAGATGTTTGAAGAGCAAGACTCTCCGAACCGGTTGAAAATGGAACTAGTTCGGTAACACAAGTGTTTACTCTCAGACTAGGATCAGTATCACTGTCCTTTTGTGGCTGCTGAACTTCTTCTGTAGAGGCAGGGATTCCAGAAATGTTTGGAGTAACCGGAGTCTCTGATGTTGTTGGAACACTTGTTCTAACTTTAACAGGAGATTTGGAACCGGTTAAACAAGTTCGCTTTGTCCGTACTGGCTTCGATTCCAGAGACAAAGACAGTTGACTCGTAAGCCTCCATGAACGACGGGGTTTCAATTGACTTTCTTCCACGATTGCAGATTACTCGATCAACTAAAATAAAGGGGAAGTATGTTTCTGAATTAAATGAATTTTAGACGCTTTGACACAACTTGCTTTTTCAATTTTTAAGAGTCGAGAAAAAACAAAAGATGACTCTAGTCTCCTTCGATTTTTAATGAGCCTGAAGTGACAAGTGCTCAGATGGACCTTTTCTGTTAAGGAGTCTGAAAAGGAACGAAAGGGACTGCTCTAGAAATCTAGGTAGAGGGATTACCAAACCAATTGCAAAACTGCAGAATACTTTTTCGGTACGGCAGTCAATCTACCCAAATGTTGTGTTTAGTGCATTGCAATCGATAGGGCGGCAGACACGGCTTCCTATGGATAAAGGATTAAGCCTATTGGGGTCTCCCAAAATATACTCGACGGTACGTGGGAGCATAAGTCCGTACTGGCACTTATCATCTCAAAGTGGAGGAATCACCCAACCATCAGTGAGAACAATAGTTACCAAGCTTTACGACGCCGGAATACATCTCTAGCCTAGACTTCTAAATGTTGTGCGTTAAGTTCCAAAGCGTTGTTAGATTCATTGAATTTATTTTAAGTTGATCTTGTTTATGAAGTTTGCCTTTTGGGTTCACCACGAGATGTAGATGTAATTCCTAAAATGCAATCTAAGATGATAAACAAACTTTTTATCTCCTTTATGCAATGAAAATCCTAGCTACTAGGGAAAAGAAAGAATCTTTTCACAGAGAGCAAAGAGAACACTCTAAATGCACTTTCCTAAATCAATCCAATCAGACTGTCTATATGCAAATGCACATGCATGTGTTTGTTTTTCAACTTTCTTAGTATATGAATGCTAAAAAGAAAGTTGATGCAAAAATCTGAATTTCTTTTCAAGCGACAAATATCAACAAGTTTCTTTTCGAAATCAAAAAATGGAGATGATCATAACACTTTACGATTTTGAACTAAATACTTGTTCTTGACACTAGAAAATTACAAATTCAGACCAAAAGCAATAGTAACAGGATAATCGACCATCAACAACAATTAAACTCTTTCCTACGATTGAAAACGACACTTGCGACAGTTTCAAATCAAAGGACGACAGTACGATTACGCTACTTTTGCAAAAGAGAATTGCAAATGACTCAGCAAACACACAAAAACATCTACAGTTCTTTTGTACAAAGGAGGCGGAATAACAGTAAGGAAAAGGGGTTTCAAACAAACATATACTGATCACAGGTAGCAAAATTCAAGAATAGAACTGGAAAGAATGAACCACAGAAGCCACAACTGCACAGAGCTAGTCTGATCAGCGCACCTGTAACACAGAGAATCTGAAATGCAGCGCAGGTTGTCCACTCGGGAAGTGCGCTCAAATTCAAAATCTCTGAACAGTACCTACGCTGGGCCATAAACGAGACTCTGTTCGGGTTCCGGGTCACAGTTTGCAGTTCAGTTCTTGGGTTTTGGCCAAGCAAAAGCAATCAGTAATGCAACAATCAGGGGTAGATCTAAGGAGGATCTAAGAGCTATCACAAGGGCAATCAGATAGTTTTTGAATCAGTTGTTTAAATCATAAACAGATCCAGTAGATGCACTGAAGTAGCAGTTGTCTACTTTGCATTTGTTATGGCAAATGCAGTTCGAACGCTACTTGTAAGTTTATGAAACAAACAACAAAGAATGATAAATAAACAAACTAATTAGCTCCCCAATGGGGTCGCCATTTTGTTACAGGGAAAAGTGTCTATATAGAACTGCTCTATCCCACTAAGGTGTGACAGCTACCTTAGAAACAAATAGAGAAAAGCTACTTTTGTTTTTCCTTTATGAATTATAGATAGAGAGGAACAAAAAGACCAACCTCTGTCTTGCGCTAATCTCCTGATTTGATCCCTCTCTTCTTTGATAGTCCTCAGCTACCTGCTCCCTTGCACGCCCAGCTTCACAAAGTGCCTGTAAGATCACAGAAGCATAGCACTATACAAAGACATGGATCTATAATCATAAACAATCTAGGATCAGATGTAAATTGACCATACGAATGTAACAAGCATCAATGACACAAAAGCATGGAGGAAAACTCAAATAGCTTTTATTGATAAACAAGAAAAGAGCCAAGAGGAGTTACAACCAGTTGTTCTGACCCAGCATCAACCTCCCAGCAAAGAATCCCCTCTTCATGTCAAACAAAGCTTAGATCACCCGGCAATCTGATGTTTGTCTCAAGAAACTAACAACAATTCCTTACAATATGAAAAATTCCACCCTCTGGATCTCTGGGATGAGGGATCCATATATAGATATCTGTAAGGGGGATGAGTCAGCTTGTGATTTGATTAGTGTCTTCTCTCTGATAGTTCTTGCTTTCACTTGGAGACTAATGGCCTCTTACTCATCCTTGGTCGAATTCAGTGAGGCAAGTGTCACAGGAGAAGATTCTGGAAGCTTCCATTGTCTCTCCACCTCGTGGAATGACACTGCCATTTGTCATTTCTCACCCATCGCACCCCACAGAAGGGAATTTTGAAATGCAACACACCCTCACAGTGTATTTGGGTGAGATGCAACGCACTTAGCTAGTGGAGCATCTGCAATGATCCTGTTTTGACCAATTCTGAGCAGTTTCTCATGGAGAACTTCTGGGAGAAGCTGTAATCTGTTGACCTTGTTCCTTTAGGGGTTAGAACAACACTTTTAGGGACTTAGGAGCCCTTGGTTTATGGACATTTCATGCTTGGGGTTGTAGGGCCCAAAAATGTCTATAACAAAAGGGTACCTTGTCTAGGATTGATTAAGGATTTAGTAATCACTCTTGCCCAAATCCCAAAAAAGAGCATTGTGTTAGATATTTTTGTCACTGACATCCCTCCCAAATTTGGAATTCTCCTTTCAAGGTCTTGTTGTGCCAAATTAAGGGGAACTCTTAGATGGACATGTCTTATGCCACTATCCTAGTTTATGGGAGAGAACAACTTCGGTTGTATAGAGAGGTTAGATTTTTCTACACAATATGCAAAACATATCAACCTAAGAATCACCCCATCTATGCTATTGATCAAGATTTTGGCTATTTTCAACTCTATTCAAATCAAATACATGAACCTCAAGTAAAAATTGAAGATGTAGTTGAAAACCCTGCATCAAATCAAACTGATGTATAAAATTTGTTCTTTGATGGTTCTTGTACAAAGGATGGAGCAGGGGTTGGGGTAGTGCTAATCTCAACAGAAAAGTAAAACATTACACAATCATCTAAAATTGATTTTGAAGTTACCAACAATGTAGCTGAATGTGAGGCTTTCCTTTTAGGACTACAGTTAGCCAAGAGTTTAAAGGTACACAACTTGAGTGTTTTCACTGACTTAGAGCTCATTGTAAGACAAATTCGAAATCTTTTCCAAACAAAGCATCCTAGCCTTAGGTCTTTCCAAAATGAGGTTTTGGATTCCACTAAAAATTTATTTGATGCCTTCAACATAACTTATCTCCCTACCAACAAAAACATACATGCATATTCTTTCGATGTTTCTGCAAGCTCATTTAATATTCCTGATCAAACACAACTATTATACCAAATCTAGGTTAAATATAGGCCATCGATACCTGATAACCAAAAGCAGTGGGAGCTGTTTGAGGATGATAAACAACTAAAATATTTCCTTCAACTTGTAGGTGAATTTTCTATTCTGGAAATCGATGAAGATAATCTTGATATGGTCAATCCTCAAGATGTTGATGATCCAAAATTAAATTCCAAGATTCCATATCATGACATCATACAATTATCAAACAAATCCATTCCTAAAGGGTTAATTCCTTTAGAGAAATTATTCGATTATAATGATGTACCTCGAAACCCTCCATCTATTTCTCCTGAAGATGACATAGAAGAAATCAATATTGGAACCCAAGAACAAGTGCAAAAGATAAAAATATCTACATCTTTAGCCCGAGAAGTTAAAGATGAATATCTTATGTTACTTAAAAAATACAAAGATTTTTTTGATTGGTGTTATGCTGATCTTAAAACTTATGATACATCCCTCATTGAAAATAAGATCCCACTAAAAACTGAAGCTAAACCCTACAAGAAAAAACTCAGAAGAATTAATCCAGTTCTTATACCAACTATTGAGAAAGAGCTTAAGAAAATGTTAGATGCACAAATTATTCTTCCATTAAGATATTCTAATTGGATTGCCAACCTAGTACCTGTCAGGAAAAAGAATGGTGAGATTAGACTCTGTGTTGATTTTGGAAACTTAAATAAGCATCACTAAAGGATAACTATCCATTACCTAAGATGGATCAGTTACTTCAACAGGTTTCTAGAGCTAATATACTTTCTATGTTAGATGGTTTTTCTGGTTATAATCAAATTATGGTAGACAAGGAGGATACAGAAAAGACTACTTTCACAACACCTTGGGGTACTTTCATGTATGCAAGGATGCCTTTTGGTTTGATAAATGTAGGAGCTACATTCTAGAGAGCTATGGATATAGATTTTGTAGGCCAGGTAAAAAAAAATTCTTGTTATTTATCTTGATGACCTTACAATGTTTTCTAATTCTGATAAAAAAAATTTAAAGCACCTTGTTATGCCCCTATACCAATAGGTGTCATATATCATGATTGACTTGGTTCAACTCTGTAATATGTTCATACTTTTAATTGTTGCAAAGTTTTTCCATATTTGTAAAAAATCAAAAAATTTAAAAATGTAAAGAGGGTATACCCTAAAAGAAAAATCAAAGGGTGAAAAGAATAAAAAGATGGTCAAAAAATGAAAGAAAATGAACCCCAACAAAAGGAAAAGACCAAGAAAGTGTGCAAGTATAAATGCCACTACATTTTTACTTTTGTATAATAAAAAATTGTGTGCAGTTTGTCACCTATGCCACAATTCATGAATAGTCAAATAGTTTAAACTTGGCTAGTTCATATTTTCAATTTCATGTTGTAGAAATAGAGAATAAAGATCTGACCAAACAGTGTAATCTTGGTAGATAAGTAGATAGGTAGAGTGAAAAAAGGGGCTCAGCAGTTTAATCTGAGCCCGTGGACGTAATAAGTGTAGACTTAGATAGGCATCTTCATGTAAAAGTAAAGAAAGTTTGATAAGGGTTTTCCAGTCTAAGTGCACCCTAATAAAGAAGTAAAAATGCTAGGTTAAGTAGGTAGGGTAGGTAGATGATGGTTGCAAAATAATATGCGGTGAATGATAAGTCTAAATGTGCAAATATTTTACTTTCATCACAAGGCAAATGGCATGTATCATATGGAAGGCACATCAAGCAAGCAAAGTCAAAAATAATTAACTTCCCTTCTCATTTCCCCTAAATTTTCACTAATTTCCCCTAAGTGCCAAGGTATTTATCAAAGTTAGAGGGGCTCAGAGCATTTCTTTGAATTTTGGAGGGACCGGACCCTTGACCCAATAATTTATAATGCCTAAGTACTTAAACCCCTTCATCAATATTTACCCTTTCATAAAATCATTCATTCCCTTTATAAATCTTTTCCTAAGTAAAATCCTGTTTTACTTAGGGAAAATAAAGCATTCTCCATAAAAACCCTCATTTTTCACTCAACCTAAGTTTTAAACATATACATGAAAATGGTTCAAACTTGGCAGCACTTCACACAAAATCATATTAACTTTTAACTTATATTATTATTTAATTCCCCTATATAAAAATTTACCCGCTCCCGTATTATTTTAACTATGTAAAAGCCCCAAATAATTATATATCTTACCCCTCGGTTAAATATAAACACAACACATCATTAATGGGGATTAATTAGTTAATCTGTAACTAATTAAGAACCCCAACCCCTGCCAGCTGAGCGCGCGCCTCCCTGCGCGTTTCCCTGACCTAGCAGCCGACTGCTGGTCTTTTCTTTGCAGCGCGAGGCCTCTGGCCTCTGGCCTTCCATGGCCTCTCCGAACCCCGCCATGGAGGGCCCTGTTGATCAGCCTGATGCAAATGCGTGTTTCCAGTCCGCTGCAGATGCGTTTTCTGCTTTAGTCAAATCTCTTCAGCCTCAGAGAGCTCGTCCTGTGCTATTCAAGTTTGTCAATAAATTGGATGGGTTGAAAGAGGTTGACCTTCCTCCTACGTTGCCATGAATGGCTGCTCTCTCTTTAGCTGAGCGGGGGCTCATCGGTCAGTTCACCGGCCTATGGCCTTCCCTGAAAACTATTCAATGATGGATCGAAAGAAACTGGGCAGACAAAGTTAATGGTAAAATCTCCATTTGTTTCTGTGGAAAAGGTTATTACACTTTCCACTTTGAATCTAGAGCAGACAAGGACCTAATCTTCAGAAATGGGCCATACTTCATGGACTCTCGTGGTCTGTACCAGAGCAAATGGACTCCAGATTTCGATCCTGAGCTGGATGTCCCTAATGTTGTTCCGGTCTGGGTTCGTCTTCCGCATCTCCCGCTCCACTGCTGGGGAGATGACTCGATTCGAGCCATCGACAATGCTGTTGGAAAATACATTGATCGGTGTGAGCCCAAGGATAATATGCAGGCATGTGCACAGATATGCATTGAAGTTGATCTCGGTAAGGGTCTTCTAGAAGCAATCAAACTAAAAGTGGACAATTGGACACATATTCAGCAACTGGACTATGAACAAATTCCTTTCAAATGCAAGGTATGTCACGAATACGACCATTTTGCCAATCGCTGTTCTAAAATAGTTAATGTTGAACCTGCTCAATCAGAAGAACAATGGGAAACTATAAAGAAAAAGAAGACTGCCTCTGGCTTGAAAGCAAACTTTGAAGAGGCTCCTCCCAAAACTGCCCCTCCCAAGCCTAATCCCCCTTCAGCTCCGCCCAAAGCGTCCTCCTCAGTTGTCCCTTCTCCCTCCTCTCCTCTTGGTCCACCCATCTTCCCCACCTCGGGGCCATCCACTGGTTCTCCCCTGATCTCTTCAAATCCCTTTGGTGCCCTCTCTCTCCCTGATAATGACCCCCTTGAAAATGACCCCCCCATCCTTTTTTCTCTTTCTCAATCCTCCCCCTCCCATTCCCTGCCCCCCCCCCCCCCCACCCCAAGCTACTAGAAGCTCCTCGAAAGAGCATGGAATCAATCAAGAATCTCAAAAAAAGGACCTGGCAGGAAATCAAGTAAACAAAAAAGGAATGAAAATGCTCAAAAAGACATCGCCATGGGAACTCAAAATCCCATAGAAACTTATATATTGGGGCAAAATAGCAATGAAACAACACATAAGGAGCAAGGGGGACGCGTATCCCTCCGAAACCCAAATACTCAATGATGAAAGTCATATCATGGAACTGTAGGGGACTAGGGCACCCCTCAAAAATTGCTGCCCTGAAAGATCTCTCAGCTCATGAGAATCCAGGAATTGTAATGATTCAGGAAACAAAGCAAAGATTGCAAGAGATGACAAAAATTATAGAACAGCTCAGGCATTATGAGGGACAAATATGTGAAGCAAGAGGAGCTTCTAGCAGTATCACCACAATGTGGAACAAAAATAATTGGAAATGCACATCCAAAACTATCAATCCATATTGGATCAAAGTCACACTAGAAAAACAAGCAGAGGATAAGCAAATAGTCATTTATAACATTTATGCTCTGAACCATTTCAGAGATAAAGATCAGTGCTGGGCCACACTACAAGAAGACATCCAAACTGAAGACAATAGAAATATCATCTTTGGGGGAGACCTAAATCTTATATTACACTCCAATGAAAAAAGAGGAGGCATTTTTACACATGATCCTTATAGAGCAAAGCTAGAAAACATCATGCAAAAGTGAGATTTAGTAGATATCATCCCAAAAAATTGGAGGTACACTTGGAACAACCGCAGGCTGGGTAGAGATAACATTCTGGAGCACCTTGAAAGAATTTTGGTAAATACTTCTCTCCTCTCTGAGTTTTCCACTGCTCATGCTGATATTCTACCTTATTCAGCCTCTGATCACTACCCCATTAGCATTTTTCTTGAAGCACATTGTCCTTTGGGGCCATTTCCTTTCAAATACAATTCTCTTTGGCGTGGCAATCCTATTGTGGATCAGATTGTCCAAACAGCCTGGCATCATCATATAGAAGGATCATCGGGATTCATTTGGGAATGCAAGCTGAAGAATACAAAACATGCCCTGAAGGAATGGGTGAAGCAGCATTACAAAGAACCAGAAAATTTCAAAGCTGAGCTAAAAAATAAATTGAAAGAAACTCACAGGAAAATCGAGGAAAATGGGTTGTCCCAAGAGGATAAAGCATTAGAAAGTGATATATATTATCAGATGTACCGGGTTAATAGAGAAGAAGAGCAGAAATGGAGAATTAAGTCAAGACAGATTTGGCTTCATGGAGGAGACAAAAATATAGCTTTCTTCCATAAGCAAGCAACTGTCCGGAAAGTTAGAAATAATGTCACCATGATCAATGATGAGGAAGGTTGCCCTCAAAAAACCCAAGAAGCTATCAATCAAACTGCCTCAGCCTATTACAACACTCTCCTAACTGAGACAAAGGAAATAGAGGACTATTCAAACCTCCTACAGCATATGCCCAAAGGAATCAATGAGGATATTAATGCAGATTTGACTAAGGAGATCAATGAAGAAGAAATAAATGATGCCATCTGGGCTCTCCAGCCAGATAAAGCCCCAGGTCCAGATGGCTTTGCTATCTGTTTCTATAGAACATACTGGGGAGTAATAAAAAAAGATCTTGTCAAAATGCTAAGATGGGTCCAACGTAAATTCAAAATTGGAGGATTCACTAATGCCACCCATCTTGCCCTTATCCCTAAAGAAAATCGACCTTTGACTTTCTCACGCTTTTGCCCAATATCCTTGTGTAACTCAGCATATAAAATTTTGACAAAAATTTTGGCTACTTGCCTAAAATCTATCCTCCCCACTCTCATATCTGAAAATCAAGGGGGTTTTTTGGCCAATAGGCAAATTTCGGACTCCATCCTTCTTGTCCAAGAGGCCATTCACTCCAGTCAAACCCGAAATGAGAAAGGCATCATCTTAAAGTTAGACTTAGTCAATGCCTTTGACCGTGTCAGACATTCCTTCCTGTTTGTTGTGCTTGAAAAAATGGGATTTGCCACATCCTTTATTAGACTTATCAAAGTCTGCATTACAGGACCTTGGATTTCCCCTCTTCTAAATGGCAGACCTGGACCTTCCTTCCAATCCTCTCGAGGCCTTAGACAAGGCTGCCCTCTTTCACCTTATCTCTTTATATTAATGGCTGAGTCTTTTAGTAGAGCTCTGGATTACAATTATCGCATGGGCCTCATCACCGGGATCAAATTTGACAATGGAGTCAAAAACATCAATCACTCTCAGTTTGTTGACGATACTCTTCTAATGGGGGGAGCTTCAAACATCATAGCCCATCGTTTTAAAACCCTCCTAGACAAATACATGAGCTACTTTGGAGGTCTGATAAATTATCTTAAGAGTTGTATTTATGGGTGGAACACTTCGACACATGTTCTCCATAGGATTGCTTGTACTCTTGGGGTTCCTTGTAAGCTGAATTGGGAGCAATTTACTTATTTGGCCATGCCTGTAAGTGCCGGCAACTTGAAAGCTACAGCCTGGGAAGTTATTATTGACAAAATGAAAAGGAAGATACAGCATTGGGGCACTTCTTGGCTTAACCTTGCAGGGTGCATAATTCTTCTGAAAGAAGGCCTCTCCTCCCTGCCCTTGTACTGCTTTACACTTTTACAAGCCCCCGCTAACTTCCATTTTAAAATGGATGGTCTCCTTCGTCATTTTCTTTGGAAAGGAGGGAGAAATGAAAAAAAAAATACAACTTGGTAAGCTGGAAGCAAGTCACTCAGCCATGTGAGAATGGAGGGCTCGGAATCAGATCATTTAAATTCCTAAACCTCGCCTTTTCTGGCAAGCTGGTTTGGAGACTCATAACTGGAAGGAATGCTTGCTAGAAAACTGTTCTTGAAAAAAGATACCTCAGCCACCCAAGGCACCAACTTTTGGATCATGAGCTCCCCAACATAGCATGCTCTAAAATCTAGAGGATGTGTAAGAAAGCTATACCTTTTCTTGACCAAAACACTTCCAAAGTGTCCAAAGGAGGCAGCTACATAAGAATTGGAGAAGACAAAATAATGGGGCAACAGCCCATAAGCCAACGTCCTGGTACTCAGTAGATTCTAGCTCTTTTCAGCAGTGCGGGTATTCAAACTCTAGCCCAAATCTCTCAATGGGAAGCCCACTCCCATACCTGGAAAGGTTGGAGTTTCCCTCATATACCAGCAGATGCAGAAATCAGTCTCAACAACCTGAAAACTTATCTTCATGGTATAGCGCCCTCCAAATGCTACCTTGCTGATGAATTTCGATGGGATCCTTCAGGCACTATCTACACTATTAAGGCTGCTTATCATCAGATCTGCATCAACGAGTATCCCATGGCAATCTGGGCACATTGGAGACTTGTTTGGAAGGCAGAAACTCTCCCAAAAATCAAATTCTTCTTATGGATCCTCTTAAGAGGGAAAGTCCTCACTGTTGAGAACCTCAGAAAGCGAGGAATAATTGGACCATCTCGCTGTCCAAACTGCCAAAATGAAGAAGAGACAATCCAGCATCTATTTATAGATTTCTCATTTGCTTCAGCCTGCTGGAAGGAAGCCTTTCAGAGTCACAATCCCCCCTAGGTGCCTGGCACTAGTATATTTGAAGTGTTGCAGATATGGAAAAAGAGCTACCCGTGGGGAAGAAAAGAAAACAATACATCTCGAAGGGTCTGGAATTCCCTACCCTGTACACTTCTCTGGAACATCTGGCTAGCAAGAAACAGAATGATCTTCAAAGGCACAGAAACTAATGTTAGAAAGCTCTACAACAAAGCTTGGAATCTCAACATGGAAACTCTATCCACAAAATGTCATGGGAATCTGAAGGTGTTGGACCTAACAGTCGAAGAAAGGAATTACATAGGGCATATTCTGGACAGAAGCAGAATAGAACAAAAAAGATGTGATCCCAATAGCAGAGACAACCCCAGATGTAGCTGGAAAATTAGGATGAAAGATGAAGAATTTGCTCGGTGGCTCAAGAACAGCAATACTCATTATCTTTTTTTCGACGGAGCCTCCAAATCCAACCCAGGAATGGCTGGGGCTGGAGGTCTTATTTGCAATGGTAATGGAGATGTGTTAACTGAATATGAATGGGGTCTGGGCCATGCTTCAAAAAACAGGGCTGAAGCTTTCGCCCTCCTTCAAGGTTTTCTTCAGCTTCAGAAACTTGGTATATCCAAGGCTATTATAATTGGAGACTCTGCCATTATCATTGGCCTGATGATAAGCAACAGAAAAGCCCAAAATCTGAGTCTGCAGCAAATCATTGAGCGATGCCATTCTATGGACCAGCAAATGAAAGGAAATCTTTATTACCACATCCTTCGATCTCTTAACAAAACTGCAGATAAATTGGCAAATAAAGCCTGCTCACACCCTGTTGGTAACCTTCGATGCAATGGCACTGACCATTACTTTTTCTTGCCATGATTAGGCTATATCCTCTTTGTAGATTCACCCCACAGCAGATCACTATTCGTGGTTTCCGAAGCTCTTTGCCCTGCCTCTCTGTGAAGAATCAAATCTCTACCTCCTGTCCAATGGCATTGGCCACCACAGATTTAACCTCTTCAGCACCAAACTCTGACTCTCTCTGGATCGCCCTTTCAAATCCCTCAAAGCTCTGCGTTCTCAGCGGTTCCAACATTTCATGATCAATCGATTGTTCTCCTACTCCTGTTGACTTCTTCCTATCTCCAGCCTATCGGTCTCAGGCGCATATTGGACATGGCTCTATGAATGCAGCATCTCTGCTCCCCCAGACAGAGTGTCTCTCTCCCAATTTTATAGCGACGAAAGCAAGTTGTAATGCTGATTTTAACATCAACGACATCCACTGTTGGTTCTTCATATTCCAACATCATTCTGTAAAACTGGAGATCTGTCTCCCTCCTTTTTTATTTTGAATATAAGCCAGCAACTGATCTTGTGAAAAAAAAAAAAAAAAACCCCCCGACCCCCGCCATATTAAATAAGGATTAAATAACGCCCATGGTTAATTAATAACTTTCCCGACCAATCCCATTGCTCCCGATATGATTAAAAAATCTTTAATTATGTTGGGCCCGCCCTCATTAAACTCTTTTCACCTCGCCTCCCCGATAGCTGTCCGATCAAGCCCCCCACATCCAATGGCTATCGTGCATATCGCACGACCTTCCGCGACCGAACCATAGCACACCATCGTGAAGTGGTTTTGTGAATAGTGCCCTCGCTACGCATCACTCATCATATGGAATCGCTCGGTAGAGCCCAAATACCACCTTCCCTCCATGAGCAGTGTGATAAAAACTGCTTACTGCCTTCTACTAAATTACAAATCATTAGATCACTCACCTGCTAACGCCACCTGTCCAAATCTTGAAACTCGTCAAATTTTGACTTTATATAAAAAACAAAATAAAATAGTTCGTTGTCCCATTCTGCAAATGCATATATCCATGCAAATTGAACGTCGAGGTCAACCAATTCATGCATTTAACCGTCAACCACCCTCAAACTTGCAGTCGACGCTGCTAACAGTCCGCCATTACACTCATTGAACCTGCATTCCATCGCCCTCTAGAAACATGTATTTACCACCCTCCCGTCAAAGAAACCTTGTGAATATCTGCTTTCCTCTGTAATTAAAGCTGAAAAACCCAAATTTAATCATAATTCAGTTGCTTCAATTGAAATTCAAGTTCCCCAGACCCTCTATTTTATTAATTTCACATAAAAAACCATAGTTTCCTATCTAAATCGACAAGAACCAGAATGGAAACCCCCATGGCCCTAAATATTGCACCCATTACCACCCCTCACCGTGATTTAGACTATCTACCCCTAGAAAATAAGGATTTTCAAATAAAAGACCTAACCACTGATAAAGACCACCTGAAAGTATTTTGCAAATGCCAAGATAATCACTTAAATGGCTATGATGCCATAGGATTGTGGGAATCCAATCTCCCAATGTAATTTCTCCCCTCTGTGCATGTTTTCCCTAGCATAATCCATCAATGCCATGCAAATTATGACCCCAACCTCAGAGCAGTGATGTCTCCCAATCAAACAGTCCTCTTCACAATAACTGCAGACTCAATCAATGAGATGCTGCAATTTCATCCTAGTCAAGCCCTCACCCCCATTTCCCTTGGAGATTTGCTTGAGAAATCAACTGAATTATCCCAATCTAAACTCAGTCGCCTTTGTCAAAATTTTGTGGATAAGAACCATCAACCCAAAGATCCCCCTCCTTATATGTCAGATTTATTCACAAACACAGGCAAAATTATAGCTGATATGATAGCTACAGTCATGGGATTCAACACTAGTGAGTATGTGGATGAATTAACCCTAGTGCTGATGTCCATCTTTACCCCCGGTCAGCCCCCTGCTATCAAATACAATTATGTTGCATTTATTGCTGAGAAAATTCATGACCAATTCATGAGATTGGAGAATGAAAAGGTTTTTAAGTATTCCACATTCATATATCACCTCATCCTCTACTATCAGTCTGACAAGTTACCATTTTCTGTCAAAAAAATTGATACAAAGGTTAATCCAAGGTCAGTCATTTTTGGACTTCTATCTTCCATGAATCGTTTGGTTGCCCTTATACATATAATGAGTTCATTGACCAGTTTGTCCACCCAACGACCACCTTGCTGACAGGAAATCCTCCTCCTAGGATTAGTGATGAAATCAAAAGGATCCTATAGCTGTCAAAATAGTACAGGGTAGGTGACTGGTACTTATACTAGAATCACACAAAGATCAAGATATATGGCTATGAGCTTCCTCCATTCAAGCTACCAAAATATGTTCCAATGAGACCGTTTGCTTTGGAATATTATAGACAAATGATCAACTCAGATTAGATTCATTTTACCAAGGACAAGAAAAAAGCACAATTAAGAATCAAGGATCACCTAGGCCCATTTGTCTGCAACAATAGAGAAGCAGGCAAAGCAGCAAAAAAAAATCCTAGAAGACCACATGAGATTAAACAAAAGCTTTGGTTGGACTCCATATGACCCCCACAGTTTCATCTGTGATAGGAGAATGAAAAATAGACTATCACCATATTTTCATCACAGAATCCCATAAATTGAGCAATATCCTAATATGGATGAATGGAGGGAAGGGACTCTTGTAGAGATGGATAGTGATCAGGTCAGTGTAGAAAATGTAATGAAAGATCTAGAAAAGACACTTGACCTGGATTCTTTTGAACAAGTGCCAGTTGGGACTTCTTAGAAACCAACACCAGGGACTATTGCCTCAACAGCAGATACTTCTCAAAGGCACTCATAGAAAACAAGTGCACCACTTGCAGAGACATCACAGGGAAGAGAACAGGAAACCAACACTCTAGCAACAGGGAAACCAAGCATGAAAAAACAACCTGAAACCTCTCAAGAATAGGCTCAAACACAAACCCATCCGACTCACGTTAACATGGGAGACCCCCCAATTTTGCAGACTCCTCTGAATGAGGAAAAGAGCTTAAAAAGAGTCAAGGAAGTAGCTACCCCTGCCAATGGTCCTTCAGATCAGCTTGGAGCTAAGAGGCATAGGCTAAATCCCCATTCAGAAGAGGAATTCTTTGAAGAAACTACAGGGAGTCAGAGGAAAGAAGGTGCAGACAGTCAGCATACTTTCCCAATAGGTGGGACACCTTCTAGCTCACAAAGAGAGGAGTTGGAAAGACAACAAAGTGCTGAAGTTTCATCTTTCAGGCCTTCAGCTAATATGTCCCTGGACATCAAAGAAAAATTTAAAGAGATAAAGGCCAGAAATGAACCATTAAGGGCCCAAGCCTACAATCAATATTTGAAGATGGCTCCCACCAATCAAACTAGGTTGATGCCAGCCTATGACATCAAGGAAGGCAAAATGTAGATGAGCTTTTTTAAGCCCAAAGTACAACAGCCTCAATCAATTGCAGACTACCTCAAAACTAGTTTTGAGGTCATGGCCAAGGACATTCACCACCTAGATCAAATTGAATTACATAAGCAGACAGGGGAGATGGTGTATTCCACCTTGAAAAGTAAAGCCATGATGGCCCACATATTAGAGAATTCTTTGAATAATACCACTGCTCAACTACAGCTAGAAAGAGCCTCCTCACAGGCTAAAGATAATAGAATCAAATCACTAGAGGAGTTGGTTATTGGATTGGGTCATAACCCAAAATATGTAAAAGCTACAGAGGCCTTGATAAAGAAAAAAGATGAAGACATAGCTGCCTTGAGAAAGCAGTTAAAGTTGCCTCCATCAAGGCATCCACAAACTGCTAAAGTTATTCAAAAGAAGTTTGAAGAAGAGCTTATGGACTTACTCCTTAAGCTAAATGAGCGGTTGAAGGAAACTGAGTAGGAATTAGAGAAATCACTAAAAATCAGGTAGAGTGAGTCGACCTCTCAGCCTCAAAATGTGATACCAGTGGTCTCCACGGCAATCCCATCACAAACACAATCACAATTACAACACAACAGAAACAATCACAATTACAACACAGGCATAAAATTCAGGTCAAATCACAGAAGAATTAATCAAGTCCATGGAGGAGATGAAACTCCAAGTTTTTGAACTCCAGAAGGTAAAGGAGAAATTTGTCAGTTTAGATCATAAGTATGATGTTTCAAAGATTAATTTTGCTGAAGGAGTGACGCAAAATAAAGGCTTGGCTCAACAAGTAAAAACACTGGAAAAGGATCTCACATTTGAAAAGCCTTTAATAGATATTAGAAAAATTCTATGGATCAACATCATGCAATCAATAAATGATGTTTGGTCATTAATACAAATCATTTTTGAACAGATTGAACTGGTGAAAGTTGCTCTTCAAGAAATTCAAAAAACCAAGGAAGAGCTAGGAGGGAAGCCTGATGAAGCTATTAGGCTGATAAAATTTTTGAACGACAGGACTGAGCATTAGTTGGAACAACTGAATATTGAAGATAGAACTAGAACCATCCTTGAAATCAAATTTTTTTTGACAAAAAGGTCTCTAACGCAGAACCTAGAAAGAAAATGTCAGAACATGCAGTAGGACATAGAGGAATTTATGAAACAGTTTGGTATTTTACAGAGTAAAGGACTTCCAAGTCCTTTAGTAATCAATGATAAGTTAATGAGGCATGAGGATTATGTTGACAAATTGGGTTAGTATGTGAATAACCAAGCTAGTTCATCAGCTAGTGCATAAACCTAAAGCATTACCTACAGGCATGGTTCTCTATGACAGTTTAGAGATCCTTTTTTATGTTGAGCATGAATTAAAACATTCGTTTCCAGTACAACCCAATTTTGTAAAATACAATGAGGCTGATGAAATCTTTAGGAAGCTACAAAGGACTCGGATACCAAGGGATGATTGGTGTACAGATATGACAGAGATTTTATGTTTTACCTTGGTAAAAAAGTAAAATTGATGTATTTACCATAGTCAATTTTGGTAAAAGAAGGTGAATAAGGATGAAGCAAGTAAAGAGTGTCAGAATAGGTCAAAGAGTATCACTAAGAAGATGAAAGGAAAAACAGCCAGCACAGAATTACGAGCAAGACAACAAGATGCTCAATCATAGGGCCTACGTCTAGCTCATTCACCAAAAGGGACAACAAGCCATTAGTTCACTTTTAGTTTCTATCTTCGAGACCATATGTCTCTACTTTTATGTAAAATATAGTTAGTCTTCCTAGATTATATCTCTCTCAGTTATGAGATATTTTGTTGTAAATTTTTGTATGAGTACTTCCTCATTCGAAGTACTTGTGGTGGATTCTTAGACATTTCCATAAACTCATTATTTTGGAATAAAAGCGTTGTTGAACAACTTTTGTATGGCTGGCTGGATGAAGAAATAAAGTAAAGGAGTTTTATAGGATTCACGTGTCAAACATTGGACAAATAAGTATTCTATATCTTATGTGTTCTACTATTTTCTGGTTTAATATTTCACTTTTGTTTCATATCTGAATAATAAATGAAAAAGTATATTTTAGAAAGTGCTTTATTGCAATCTATCTTTAAAATCATTTATATTCTGAATGTTTTCTTCTAAACTATCATAGATAGGGAATTCTTAACTGCTCCTTGTTTCTTAGTTTATCAATGTGGTCATTTAATAATAAATTCTTAATTGCTTTTTGTTAATGATCACCCACTTTCCCTCCTCTTAAAATTTGTTGAAGGATTCTTAACTGCCCTTCTTCCCTTTTAAGACCATTTCACCCTTTCAAGTTACCTTTTGTTCCTTGTTTAGCTATCTTGCCTTGTGAAGCTCTCCTTTGCTAAATCAACCTAATCCAGTTAAGCCATCTTCAGTTGACTCCATAGCCCAATGGCCTGAGATACACTGTTCTATCCATCTGCGCTTGAATTCCACCACCAATCAAAATCAAAACCCTCAAGCTTTCATAACTAGCATAATATCTGATAAATAAAGCTAAATCTTAAAGAGAGAGCCCTCTTTGAATACAAATTGGCTAGATTTTGTACTTAAAAGTTGGTTTGTGGTTACCTCGGACACCTTTCCTTCTTCTGACAACCTCAAGGAAAATATGAGTGATAACATAGTGGCGACTCCACTAGGGAAGCCAATTCCTCAGTTAAAGCAATCTTTAAGAAAGTTTAAACCCTAAATCTACAACATCTTAAATAAATCACAAAAGTTGTTTGTTGATATACATTAATAAAAACCAAAAACAAAGTGTAAAACCTTGGCTTCCGAAAGGACTCGTTACACTAGAGATAATCCTGATCCCAATCCACCACAAGTGTTTGAGAACCCCAATCTGATCCCTAGGATTCTAAGGAGGCAAGAAAGTTCTGTTAGTCCTTGGCCCACCTTCAGATCATCATCCTATCCTGTTAGGTGGATTTACCTTGAAGACCAACCCTTTGAAGAATACTTTGAAACCTCTTTGTTTAGGACTTCATCTGATTCTGAATTAATTGACTTGGTCCAAGACCCAGATTTCATCCGAGAATTAGAGCTTCAAGCAGCTAATTTGTCAATCGATAATTATTTCTAGAACTCACCACAATTTGATCTTACCACAGAAGGAACACCTAATCCCTCTGTAATCACTATTGTTTCTGCAAGCTCATCATCATTTCCTCATACATCTCAACCTGAAACCACTCCACATCAGACCATCACCTCCAGCTCGCCATCCACAACTCAAACACCCACTATTACTCCAACCCCAGCTATTGTTTCACCATTACCGGTAGCAATGGAAAACAGATATGCCCCCTTGGTACTACCAACAAACTTAGGTGCCATGCCCCAGGATTACCAAAGTAAGAATACTACTTTTGATGGCACTGGTACCTATACAACCCAACAACACACAAAAGGATGACTGATTATTTTGAAATTTATGAAATAGATACTGATGATGTGCAAATGAGAATATTTGTTCAGATTTTATCTGGGAAAGTTAGAACCTGGTTCAAAGGTTTAGTAGTAAATAGTATAGACAACTTAGCAACTCTCTATAGACAATTCCTAAACTGATGGGAGAAAAAGAAAGACCCTCATCAAATTCTATCTGAATACGAAAACCTAAAGAGAGGAACACAAGAGACTGTGCAGGATTATTGCACTAGATTCAATAGTGTCTATAATGCCATCCCTCAAAATCTTAGACCCCCACCTAACTTAGACTTAATCAAATTCCAAGATGGATTTGATTCTGATATGGCTTTCTAGCTGAGAGAACGAGCCCCTCGTACTTTGGAAGATATGCAAAGCATAACAGTCAATGTTGAAGCCAACCTGATGTCTAAAAGAGCCAAGGCTAGGAGTGAAAGGAGAATACCATTAAAGGAAGAAGCCTCACCCTTTGAACAGAAGCTAGATGCCATAATTAAAGGGATGGATAGACTAGGAGACAAAGTGGAAACAATTGAAAGGAAAGCTCCTTGGGATGGTCAGCAAAACAACACAAGGAGAAATCCTAATTTTAGGAAAAATCAAAATCCAAACACTGGGAAGAATGGTCCTAAACAAAACATTAGACCCCCTTTCCAGGAGAATTATGCAGAAGCTTCAAACTCTGAAGAACCAGAAGAAGACTCTCAAATTAATTTGATGGGCCTTGGTAATGAAGGAGAAGTTTTCTTGACCCAAGAGGATCAAGAGGCCGACATACTTAAACAGTTTCAAACTTAATCAGGGGAGTCATTCGACTTTAGGGAAGGATATGACACAACCATATTTGAGGTGCACAAGCAATACAACCTAAGAAGTAGGAGAATTGATGTCCTTGAAGCAAATAAGCAAAAGGTTCCAAAACAACCCATAAAAGGTAAGACAATCACTACACCTGTACATATTCTTTCTAGATCAAACGCTAATCCCTAAAACACTAATCCTTCTAACCCCATAATTGAAGATGTCTCTGATAATCAACCAAATAGTAAACAACCTTCCACTCCCCTTCCTTCTAAGGGAACTATGGAAGAACCTCCAAAATTTGGTTTAGGAGAAACAACAAATCATGATTCCACTCCTGAAAAGGAGAAAAACACAGAAGACACAGAAAACAGAGAGAATATTGTTGTTTGAAATCCGAAAGCTCAAACAGAAAAACCATTTAATCTAGAAACTGAAGTAGGTAAGATAAAAATTGATGTCCCATTATCTGAATTAGCTAAACATGATGCCTACCGAAGTCAAATCAATAGATCACTGAAAATTACTGGAACTGAAGACTTAGTTAATGTTTTTGATAACCAACCCGAATTAATATTTGGCCCAAAAGTGAATGGAAAATCACTTGATGGAAGAATTCCTCCTTTCTATGTGAGCTTAAACATACATGATAAGATTCTTCACAATGCCATGTTTGACTCTGGGGCACCTCATAATCTCATGCCCAAGTTTGTAATAGAAAAGCTAGACCTAGACATCACTAGACCATACAAAGATTTGTTTTCTTTTGATTCCAGCCAAGTGAGATGTTTAGGACTGATAAAGACTTGTGTGTCTCATTGCTTAAAAACCCTGCAAAAACAATTTTAATGGATATAGTGGTAGCTGATATACCACCCAAATACGACATGTTACTATCCAGATCCTGGGGTGCTAAGCTTTAGGGATCTCTTCAATTGGATATGTCATATGCTACCATCTCGGTTTTTGGACAACCAAAGAAGCTATATAGAGAAACATTGATGAAATATGTAGTAAGTAGTCAGGAAAGACCCCAAAATTTCCCCATCTACTCAGTACACTCTGATATGGACTCATTCATTCTTTACAATGCAGAAACCAATCCTTCCAACACCATAGAAGTTTTAGCAATAGAACCAAAAGGAATTAAAAAAGGAAAATCAAGTGTTCAAATTCAGGAAATATCTGATAACAAAGAAAATTCGGATGAAAATGAAAAACCAGATCTCACGGTCAAGCAAATTCCTACTACCCCGAATACAAATTATGAGCATGAAATTCTTTGGCATTTGGAATTTGATGGCTCAGTCAATAAACTAGGGGCAGGAGCAGGAGTATGGGTGTACAATTTAGAAAATGATCATGCTAAAGGCCATGCCTACAGATTAAATTTTAAGTGCACCAATAACATGGCAAAGTATGAGGCTCTCTTGTTGGGTCTTATACTTGTTTAAAAATTAGGAGCAATTAGAGTGTCTATTATAGGAGATTCAGAATTAATAATCAAACATATTAAAGGAAAATATTTAAATAGGGATCCTAGATTAGGATGTTATAGAGGAACAGTCATGGAAATTCTCAACACTTTTTTGGAAACTCAACTTGCTACAATCCCTAGAAAACACAACTTGCAAGCCCACAACTTGGCCATGTTTGCGAGCACCTGTAAATTACCTTTTCAACCTAATCATCAATTTACTGCTGAAATTAGGCACAAACCAGCCATCCCTGATAATCTGAAGAACTGGCAGGTTTTTGATAGTGATGAGCAGATCAATAACTGTTTAACTTTAGATGAAGAGTTTTCTAATAGTAACATAGATGTTGATACAGTTGTTAATTATAATCAAATAGATGAGGTAGAAATAAACATTTTAGAAGAAAGTTAAATAGACATGCTTCATCCCACAAAATTCACACAAGAAGAAGCTCAAGACCTGAAACAAATGGACCTAGATGAGATAATTGAACAAGAAATAGAGGTTATCAACTTAAAGGACAGTCATCTACCCAAAGGATTGACTCATCTAGAAGATCTGTTTGATTCCAATGAAATTCCAAAGAAACCAAAATGGAACCATTAAAAGCAGATATTGAAGAATACAACTTAGGAACTAAATACAATCCAAAAATGATAAAACTTTCAAAGCCTTTACCTCCTGATTAGAAGTTAAAGTATGTTGAACTTATAAGGGAATTCCAGGATGTCTTTCCCAAGAGTTACAAAGATTTGAAATCCTATGAAACCTCTATTATTCATCATACTATGCCTCTGAAATAAAATCAAAATCCCTTTAAGCAAAAACTCAAAAGAATTAACCCTGTGCTATTACCATTAATTGAAAAAGAAATCAAACGCATCTATGAAGCAGGGATTATTGCCCCTATCAGATTTTCAGAGTGGGTGTCTAACTTGGTACCTACTAGGAAGAAAACTGGGGAAATAAGGTTATGTGTTGATCTCAGGAGTGTGAATAAGGTCTCTCTTAAAGATAACTATCCTTTACCCAAAATGGATCATTTTTGGAAAGGGTAGTGGGTTCTTCTAGAATTTCACTATTAGATGGGTTTTCAAGATATAACCAAATCTTGGTTCATCTTGATGACCAAGAGAAAATGGCTTTTACAACACCATGGGGAACTTTTATGTACATCAAAATGCCATTTGGACTAAAAAATGTAGGAGCAACCTTCCAAAGGGAAATGGACATTGACTTTGCCAAATAAATTCATGATTTTCTTGTTATATATCTGGATGATCTAACAGTTTTTTCTAAATCAGATCAACAACATTTGGACCATCTCAGACAAGTCTTTCTAAAATGCAGAAAATATGGCATTTCTTTAAATCCAAAGAATTCATTGATTGGTTTGGAGGAGGGTAAACTTCTAGGTCACATCATATCCAAGGATGGCATTCAAATTGACCCTCCTAGGATCGAAGCTATTCTACAGATACCTCATCCAAGAAGTATTAAAGAACTTCAAGCTTTCCTAGGGAAGATAAATTATTTAAGAAGATTCATTTCTAACTTAGCTGAACTCATTAGATTACTAAATAACATGCTAAAAAACGATTCATGTATCAAATGGATAGTAGAGGCCAAGCAATCATTTGAAGAAATCAAAATGGCCTTAACCAAAACTCTAGTCCTCATTAGCCCACAATTTGATAGAGACTTCATCATTTTTTCTTTTGCATCAGAACACACTATAGCTGTAGTTTTATTACAAAAGTATGATCAAGGATGTGAGAAACCTATAGCCTTGTTTAGTAAAGCACTCAGAGATGCATCATTAAAATACAAAATAATGGAAAAACAAGCTTTTGCACTGGTAAAAGCCATCAAAGATTTCAAAGTCTACATATTATAATCTCATGTGATAGCTTATGTTCCTAATGTAGTTGTCAAAGACATCCTAACTCAGGATGGAATTGATGGCAAAAGAGGTAAATGGATAGCCACCATCTTAGAGTATGATATAGATATAGATCCTACCAAACTAATAAAAGGTCAGGGACTGGCTAAACTCATGGTAGAAACTAATTGTCAAGCCCTAGACATAAATGAACTGGATGAAGAACAGGAGATGGCGAATCCACAAATTAGCTAGGCCTTTTCAGACTCACCTTGGTATGCTGATATAATTTATGTTTTACAAAACCTGGTAGCTCCTCTACGGTTATCCAGAACAAAGAATAGGTTTTTTAAAAATTAAATCTTCAAAGTTTTGCATCTTAGATAATACTCTTTTTTGGAAAAATCATGAAGGAATTTTATTGAATTGTATATTAAAAGATGAAGCTGACAAGGCTCTCCAAGAATTTCATGCAGGCGATTGTGGTGGACATCTCTATTGGAAGTCAAATGTAGATAAGATCCTAAGGGCTAGATTCTATTGGCCAACCTTGTTTGCAAATGTGAAGAAATTTGTAACTTCTTTCCATAAATGAAAAATTTTTGAAGGCAAGAGAAAGTTGTTACCTTTACCCCTGAAACCCATTTCCACTGAGAAACCTTTTCAACAATGGGGTCTTGACTTCATTGGAGAATTCCATCCACCCTCTTCAGGCCAACACAAATGGATACTCACTTCCATTGACTATTTTACTAAATGGATAGAGGCCATTCCTTCCAGACAGGCCAATGACACACTGATCATAGGTTTCCTACAGACCAGTATATTTTCCAGGTTTGGTTGCCCCACTAAAGTCATTACTGATAATGTTGCGGCTTTCAAATCAAAGAAAATGATCATTTTCTGTAATAAGTACCATATTACACTAGGCTATTCCACAGCCTACTACCCTCAAGGGAATGGGCTAGCTGAATCTTCCAACAAGAGTCTCATTAATATCATCAAAAGACTATTGGAAGAAAACAAGAAAAATTGGAACAAAAAAATGATAAATGCATTGTGGGCAGACAGGCTTACAACCAAAAAATCCATTGGAACTAGTCCTTATGAGTTAGTATATGGCATGGAGGCTATTTTTCCTTCATCACTAGGGGTTCCTGTCATGAAAATACTCCAAGAAGCTCAAGTGGAACCTTATGACATTCAAAGAAGGATAAACCAGACCATCAATTTACAGCAGAACAAGGAGGAGGTGTACTAGATATCCCAAGTGTTGTAGGAGAAACTTAAAAAGATATTTGACAAAAGAACCAAGGTAGATGATTTCTTCCTTGGAGACAAAGTATTAAGATGGGATTCTAGAAGAGAGGATAAGGGGAAACATGGGAAGTTCGACTTCCTATGGAAAGGACCATACATCATCTATGCTTTCAAAGGAAACAATGCATATTTTCTTAAAGAGTTAGATGGTACATAAGCAGAAGAAGGACTAGTCAATGGTCGGATGCTAAAGCATTACTTTGATCCTACTTACTAATGTTACCATGTTCTTCATGTACATATTATATCCTTTGTAATGTCATAGTGTTGATTGGACAGTAAGATTTTGGAGTTGAAGCTCGAAGAGAAGGCCCTAAGTTCAAAAGTATCACTACCATAAATACAATAAAGCAGCAAGCAAAAGAAGATTGTAGAGCACAGTCAAAATCATTAAGAGGCCATTGATCTACTGTTCTTGACTTTCCACCAGGGAAAGCCATCCCCAAGTGGAGCCACTGTTATGCCCCTATACCAATAGGTGTCATATATCATGATTGACTTGGCTCAACTCTATAATATGTTCATACCTTTACTTGTTGTAAAGGTTTTCCATATTTGTAAAAAATCAAAAAATTTTAAAAATGTAAAGAGGGTATAGCATAAAAGAAAAATCAAAGGGTGAAAAGAATAAAAATATGGTCAAAAAATGAAAGAAAATGAACCCCAACAAAAAGAAAAGACCAGGAAAGTGTGCAAGTCTAAATTCCACTACCTTTTTACTTTTGTATAATAAAAAATTGTGTGCAGTTTGTCACCTATGCCACATTCATGAATAGTCAAATAGTTTAAACTTGGCTAGTTCATATTTTCAATTTCATGTTGTAGAAAAAAAGAATAAAGATCCGACCAAATAGTGTAATCTTGGCAGATAAGTAGATAGGTAGAGTGAAAAAAGGAGCTCAATAGTTTAATCTGAGCCCTTGGATGTAATAAGTGTAGACTTAGATAGACATCTCCATGTAAAAAGAAAGAAAGTTTGATAAGGGTTTTCCAGTCTAAGTGCACCCTAATAAAGAAGTAAAAATGCTAGGTTAAGTGGGTAGGGTAGGTAGATGATGGTTGAAGAATAATATGTAGTGAATGATATGTCTAAATATGCAAATCTTTTACTTTCATCACAAGGCAAATGGAATGTACCATATGGAAGGCACATCAAGCAAGAAAAGTAAAAAATAATTAACTTCCCTTCTCATTTCCCCTAAATTTTCACTAATTTCCCCTAAGTGCCAAGGTATCTATCAAAGTTAGAGGGGCTCAGAGCATTTCTTTGACTTTTGGAGGGACCGGACCCTCGGCCCAATAATTTATAATGCCTAAGTACTCAAACTCCTTCATCAATATTTACCCCTTCATAAAATCATTCATTCCCTTAATAAATCTTTTCCTAAGTAAAATCCTATTTTACTTGGGAAAAATAAAGCATTCTCCATAAAAACCCTCATTTTTCACTCATCCTAAGTTTTAAACATATACATGAAAATGGTTCAAACTTGGCGCGCACTTCACACAAAATCATATTAAATTTTAACTTATATTATTATTTAATTCCCCTATATAAAAATTTACCCACACCCGTATTATTTTAACTATGTAAAAACCCTAAATACTTATATATCCTGCCCATCAGTTAAATATAACCATAATACATCATTAATGGGAATTAATTAGTTAATCTGTAACCAATTAAGAACCCCGACCCCCACCATATTAAATAAGGATTAATTAACCCCCACAGTTAATTAATAACTTTCTCGACTAATCCCGTTTCTCCCGATATGATTAAAAAATATTTAATTGCATTGGGCCCACCCTCATTATACTTCCGTCACCTCGCCTCCCCGATAGCTGTCCGATCAAGCCCCCCACATCCAACGGCTGTTGTGGATATTGCACAGCCCTCCACGACCGAACGATAACACGCGATCGTGAAGTGGTTTTGTGAATAGTGCCCTCGCCACGCATCACTCATTGTATGGAATCCCTCGATCGAGCCTAAATACCACCTCCCCTCCATGAGTAGTGCGATAAAAACTGCTTACCACCTTCCACTAAACGACAAAACATCAGATCATTCACCCGCTGATGCCACCTGTCCAAATCCTGAAACCCGCCAAATTTTGACTTTATATAAAAAACAAAAGAAAACAGTTCGTCGTCCTATTCTGCAAACGCATATATCCATGCAAATTGAACGTTGAGGTCAACCAGTTCATGCATTTAACTATCAACCGCCCTCAAACTTGTAGTCGATGCCGCTCAGAGTCTGCCATTACACTCAGTGAACCTGCATTCCATCGCCCTCACTAGAAACAGGTATTTACCAGCTTCTCGTCAAAGAACCCCTGTAAATATCTGCTTTCCTCTGTAATTAAAGCTGAAAAACCCAAATTTAATCATAATTCAGTTGTTGCAATTGAAATTCAAGTTCCCCAGACCCTCTATTTTATCAATTTCACTTAAAAAACCCCAATTTCCTATCTGAATCCACAAGAACTAGAATGGAAACCCTTGTGGCCCTAAATATTGCACCCATTACCACCCCTCACCATGATTTAGACTATCTACCCCTGGCAGATAAGGATTTTCAAATAAAAGACCTAACCACTGATAAAGACCACCTAAAAGTATTTTTCCAATGCTGAGATAATCACTTGGATAGCTAAGATGCCATAGGACTGTGGGAATCCAATCTCCCAATGTACTTTCTCCCCTTTGTGCACGTTTTCCCTGATAGAATCCATCAGTGCCATGCAAATTATGACCCCAACCTCAGAGTAGTGTTGTCTCCCAATCAAACAGTCCTCTTCACAATAACTACAAACTCAATCATTGAGATACTGTAATTTCCTCCTAGTCAAGCCCTCACCCCCATTTCCCTTGGAGATTTGCTTGAGAAATCAACTGAATTATCCCAAACTGAACTCAATCGCCTTTGTCAAATTTTTGTGGATAAGAACCATCAACCCAAAATCCCCCTCCTTATATGTCAGCTTTCTTCACAGACACAAGAAAAATTATAGCTGATATGATAGCTACAATCATGGGATTCAACACTAGTGAGTATGTGAATGAATTAACCCTAGTGTTGATGTCCATCTTTACCCCTTGTCAGCCCCCTGCTATCAAATACAATTATGTTGCATTTATTGCTGAGAAAATTCATGACCAGTTCATGAGATTGGAGAATGAAAAGGTTTTTAACTATTCCACATTCATATATCACCTCATCCTCTACTATCAATCTGATAAGTTCCCATTTTCTGTCAAGAAACTTGATATAAAGGGTAATCCAAGGTCAATCGTTTTTTGGACTTCTATATTCCATGAATCTTTTTCTTGCCCTTATACATATAATGAGTTCATTGACCAATTTGTCCACCCAGCAACCACCTTGCTAACAAGAAATCCTCCTCCTAGGATTAGTGATGAAATCAAAAGGATCCTATAGCTGTCAAAACAGTACAGGGTAGGTGACTGGTACTTATACTAGAATCACACAGAGATCAGGATATATGGTTGTGAGCTTCCTCCATTCAAGCTACCAAAATATGTTCCAATGAGACCATTTGCTTTGGAATATTATAGACCAATGATCAACTCAAATCAGATTCATTTTACCAAGGCCAAGAAGAAAGCACAATTAAGAATCAAGGATCACCTAGGCCCATTTGTCTGCAACAATAGAGAAGTAGGAAAAGCAGCAAAAAAAATCCTAGAATACCACATGAGATTAAACAAAAGATTTGGTTGGACTCCATATGACCCCCACAGTTTCATCTGTGATAGGAGAATGAAAAATAGACTAGCACCATATTTTCATCATAGAATCCCAGAAATTGAGCAATATGCTAATATGGATGAATGGAGGGAAGGGAATCTTGTAGAGATGGATAGTGATCAGGTCAGTGTAGAAAATGTAATGAAATATCTAGAAAAGACACTTGACCTGGACTCTTTTGAACAGGTGCGAGTTGGGACTTCTCAGAAATCAACACCAAAGACTAGTGCCTCAACAGCAGATACTTCTCAAAGGAACTCACAGGAAACAAGTGCACCACTTGCAGAGACATCACAGGGAAGAGAATAGGAAACCAGCACTCCAGCAACAGGGCAATCAAGCATGTCAAAATAGCCTGAAACCTCTCAGGAACAGGCTCAAACACAAACCCATACGACTCAAGTTAACATGGGAGACCCCTCAATTTTGGAGACTCCTCTGAATGAGGAAAAGAGCTTAAAAGGAGATAGGGAAGTAGCTACCCCTGCCAGTGGTCCTTTAGATCAGCCTGGAGCTAAGAGGCACAGGCTAAATCCCCATTCAGAAGAGGAATTCTTTGAAGAAACTACAGGGAGTCGGAGGAAAGAAGGTGCATATAGTCAGCATACTTTCCCCCAGCAAGTGGGACACCTTCTAGCTCAGAAAGAAAGGAGCTTGAAAGACAACAAAGTGTTGGAGTTTCATCTTTCATGCCTTCAACTAACAAGTCCCTAGACATCAAAGAAAAATTTAAAGAGATAAAGGCCAGAAATGAACCATTAAGGGCCCAAGTCTACACTCAATATTTGAAGATGGCTCCCACCCATCAGACTAGGTTGATGTCAGCCTATGACATCAAGGAAGGAAAATTGTAGATGAGCTTTTTTAAGCCCAACAATAACCTCAATCAATTGCAGACTACCTCAAAACTGATTTTGAGGTCATGACCAAGGACATTCACCCCCTAGATCAGATTGAATTACATAAGTAGACAGGGGAGATGGTGTATTCCACCTTGATAAGTAAATCCATGATGGCCCATAGATTAGAGAATTCTTTGAACAATACCACTGCTCAACTACAGCTAGAAAAAGCCTCCTCATAAGCTAAAGATAATAGAATCAAATCACTGGAGGAGTTGGTTATTGGATTGAGTCATAACCCAAAAGATGTAAAAGCTTCAGAGGCCTTGATAAAGAAAAAAGACGAAGACATAGCTGCCTTGAGAAAGCAGTTAAAGTTGCCTCCATCAAGGCATACACAAACTACTGAAGTTATTCAAAAGAAGTCTGAAGAAGAGCTTATGGACTTACTCCTTAAGATAAATGAAAAATTGAAGGAGACTGAGCAGGAATTAGAGAAATCACTAAAAAGCAGGTAGAGTGAGTCGAACTCTCAACCTCAAAATGCGATACCAGTGGTCTCCACGGTAGTACCATCAACACTTTCAACAGCTATTGCACCAAATGTCCCTTTAGCCACAGCAGAAACAGTCATAGGTACAACACAGGCAGAAACTTTAGGTCAAAGCATAGAAGAATTAATCAAGTCCTTGGAGGAGATGGAACTCTAAGTTTCTGAACTCCAGTAGGTAAAGGAGAAATTTTTCACTTTAGAGTAGAAGTATGATGTTTCAAAGATTAATTTTGCTGAAGAAGTGAGGAAAAATAAAGGCTTGTCTCAACAAGTAAAAACACTGGAAAAAGATCTCACCTTTGAAAAGCCTTTAATAGATATCAGAAAAATTCTATGGACCAACATCACTCAATCAATAAATGATGTTTGGTCATCAATACAGATCATTTTTTAATAGATTGAACTGGTGAAAGTTTCTCTTCAAGAAATTCAAAAAACCAAGGAAGAGCTAGGAGGGAAGCCCGAGGAAGCTATCAGGCTGATAAACTTTTTGAATAGCAGGACTAGGCATCAATTAGAACAACTGAATATTGAAGATAGAACTGGAACCATCCTTGAAATCAAAAAAGTTTTGACAAAAAGGTCTCTAATGCAGAACCTAGAAAGAAAATGTCAGAACATGCAAGAGGACATAGATGAATTTATGGAAAAGTTTGGCATTTTATAGAGTAAAGGACTTCCAAGTCCTTTAGTAATCAATGATAAGTTAATGAGGCATGAGGATTATGTTGACAAATTGGGTTAGTATGTGAATAACCAAGCTATTTCATCATCTAGTGCATCTGCACCTAAAGCATTACCTACAAGCAGGGTTCTCTATGACAGTCTAGAGAAGCTTTTTTATGTTGAGCATGAATTAAAACATTTGTTTCCAGTAGAGCCAAATTTTGTAAAATACACTAAGGCTGATGAAATATTCAGGAAGCTACAAAGGACCAGGATACCAAGGGATGATTGGTGGACAGATATGACAGACATTTTATGATTTACCTTGGTAAAAAAGTAAAATTGAAGTATTTACCATAGTCAATTTTGGTAAAAGAAGGTGAATAAGGATAAAGCAGGTAAAGAGTATCAGAACAGGTCAAAGAGTATCAGTAAGAAGATGAAAGGAAAAATAGCTAGCATAGAATTACGAGCAAGACAACAAGATGCTCAATCATAGGGCCTACCTCCAGCTCATTCACAAAAACAGGGACAGCAAGCCATCAGTTCACTTTTAGTTTCTATCTTCGAGACCATCTGTCTCTACTTTTATGTAAAATATAGTTAGTCTTCCTAGATTATATCTCTCTCGATTGTGAGATATTTTTTTGTAAATTTTTGTATAAGTACTTCCTCATTCGAAGTACTTGTGGTGGATTCTTAGACATTTCCATAGACTCATTATTTTGGAATAAAAGCGTTGTTGAACAACTTTTGTATGGCTGGCTAGATGAAGAAATAAAGCAAAGGACTTTTACAAGATTCATGTGTCAAATGTTGGACAAATAAGTATTCTATATCTTATGTGTTTTACTGCTTTCTAGTTTAATATTTCACTTTTGTTTCATATCTGAATAATAAACGAAAAAGTATATTTCAGAAAGTTCTTTCTAGCAATCTGTCTTTAAAATCATTTATATTCTGAATGTTTTCTTCTAAACTATCATAGACAGGGAATTCTTAACTGCTCCTTGTTTCTTAGTTTATCATTTTGGTCATTTAATAAGAAATTCTTAATTGATTTTTGTTAATGATCACCCACTTTCCCTCCTCTTAAAATTTGTTGAAGGATTCTTAACTACCCTCCTTCCCTTTTAAGACCATTTCACCCTTTCAAGTTACCATCTGTTCCTTGTTTGGCTATCTTGCCGTGTGAAGCCCTCCTTTGCTAAATCAGCCTAATATAGTTAAGCCATATTCAGTTGACTCCATAGCCCAATGGCCTGAGATACTTCGTTCTATCCATCTTCTCTTGAATTCCACCACCAATAAAAATCAAAACCCTCAAGCTTCCATAAATAGCCTAATATCTCATAAACAAAGATAAATCTTAAAGAGAGAGCCCTCTTTGAGTATAGATTGGCTAGATTCTGTACTTAAAAGTTGGTTTGTGGTTACCTGGGACACCTTTCCTTCTTCTGACAACTTCAAGGAAAATCTGAGTGATAACACACTTGATGAAGGTTTTTGAAAGATTTAGGAAATTTGGGATATCATTGAATCCAAAGAAGTCTCTATTTTCTATCTCAGAAGGGAAATTTCTTGGCCATATAATTTCTAAAGATGGAGTAGTTATTGATCCAAACAGAGTATCAGCCATTCAGAAATTAACATTACCAAGAAATAAAAAAGAAGTTCAAGCTTTTCTTGTTAAAATCAACTTCTTAAGAAGGTTCATTATCAATTATGCTAAAATTGTCAAAGATATAACTGATATGATTAATAAGGTTCATGAATTTAAATGGAATTTCTTTTCCAGACATGCATTTGATCAAATAAAGAAATCTATCTCTAAAGCTCCAACCTTGGCCAACCCTGATTATACGAAACCATTTAGTATCTTTTCCTTTTCCTCTGAAACAACCCTTGTTGCTATTTTACTACAAAAGAATGAAGGTTCCCATGACCAACCTATAGCCTTTTTTAGCAAAGTTATGAGAGATGTTGATCTGAAATATGGCATAATTGAGAAGCAGGCTTATGCCCTAGTCCAATCTTTGAAATCTCTCAGGATGTATGTTTTGCATTCAACAATTATAGCCTATGTTCCCAACAATGCCATTAAAACTATTCTCACTCAACCAAATACTGATGGGAGGAGAGGTAGATGTATCACTCAAATTTTGGAGTATGATCTAACTATCAAAACCATAAAGCTAGTAAAAGGTCAAGGATTAGCTAAGCTCCTAGCTAAATCTAACTGTAAAGTGCTAGGCATCAACTCAGTTTTGGAAATACCAGGGGAGAATCCACAAGAAACTTTTGTCTATGCAGAAGGGGAGAATACACAAGAACCTTCACAAAATATGAATGAGAATATTCCACAAGAAACTTTTGTCTCTGCCGAAAGGGAGAATACACAAGAACCTTCCCAAAATGTGAATGAGAAGAATCCACAAGAACCTTTTGTCTTTGTAGAAGGGGAGAATAGAAAAGAGCCTTCCAAAAATGTGAATGAGAAGAATCCACAAGAACCTTTTGTTTATGCAGAAGGGGAGAATACATAAGAACCTTCCCAAAATCCTAAAGAAAAGAATCCACAAGAACCTTCACCTTCTGATCAGACTATTTATGTACACATTGATGAGAAATTCCTTTTATCATATTGGTATCAATATATAGTAAATTTCTTGATTCATTTTGAGTGTCCTGCACATTTTCGAAAAGTTAATGTAAGAATTTCAAATTGAAATCAATCAAGTACTATATCATAAATGCAAATGTATACTGGAAGGACCCACTCAATATCTTTCTAGTATGTTTAACAGAATCTGAGACAGAAGGGATCACTGATTAGTTCCATACAAGATTTTGTGGAGGACATTATGCTTGGAGAGCAACAACATATAAGATATTAAGGGCAGGATTTTATTGGCCAACATTGTTCTTACAAGTAGGAGAAAAATTCAGAAGTTGTGTCCCTTGTCAGATGTTTTCTAGTAAGAAAAAACTAGGAGCTCTTCCACTGATCCCAACAATAGTCTTAGCACCTTTTCTCCAATGGGGATGAGATTTTATTGGATAGATTCATCCTACTTCAAAAATTCAGCATAGATGGATCCTCACTAAAACAGACTAATTTACTAAATGGGTGGAAGCAAATCGAGTAAGAAATACTACTGATTCAGTAGTAATCAAATTCATTGAATAGAACGTTTTATCTAGGTTTCGTTACCCAACTCAGATTGTTATTGACAATGCCACAACATTTTCCAGTGTTAAAATGATTGATTTTTGCTAGAAATATCAGATTTTGCTACATCATTCAACTCCATATTATCCTTAAGGTAATGGTCTTGCAGAATCATCCAATAAAAGTTTGGTAAAGGTTATCAGAAAAACTTTAGCAGATCATAAAAAGAGCTGGGACACTCATATAATTTATCCAGTCTGGGCAAATAGGATTACTCCAAAGAGATCTACTGGAAAATATCATTTTCAGTTAGTTTATGGGAAAGATGCAATTTTCCCTACCAACTTGGCCTTCCCTATTTTAACGTTTATGGAGGATTCAATTGATGAACCTGATGATTTTTCTAGGAGGATAAATCAAATCATTGAACTAAATGAGAATAGAGATGAAGTTCAATACAAATTGAAAAAGCACCAAAATAAGATGAAGAGCCTATTTAATAGAAGAGCCAAGGAAAGGGACTTCAAGGAGGGTGATCTAGTTTTAAGATGGGATTCTAGAAGAGAAGACAAAGGAAAACATGGAAAGTTTGACAACCCATGGTTTGGACCTCTAACTATTGCTGAAGTAAAAGGAAGCAACACTTTTGTGTTACAAAATCTAGAGGGACAATATTCCACATATCCTATTAATGGAAGATTTCTGGAACATTACATTCAGTACTGAGAAGTTCGAGTAGATTTTACACCATCATTGTAAAAGATTCGGTGTTATTTTACTTTTTCAACTCTAAGTTTGATTTTTACAACAAAGACTCTAGAGATCGAGGAGAAGGCACATGGATCTGCAAGTTCTCCGCATTCTATAGGAGAAAGCAGACCCCAATTGGAGCCGATGTTGTAACATTCTTTTTTTTTATAAGTTAGCTATTAGATAAAAAAATCAAAATGCCATACAAAAAATTATAAGTTAGGATATGGACCAAAAAAAACTTGGAAAATAAAAATGTTAGGAATCATTTTTATTATAGGTCCATATCAAATCAAATGATAGGATAGTTGCTCTAAAAAAGGAAGGAAAAATGAAAATGTTAGATAAGCAATAAAAGAAAAATATTTTCTTTAGAAAATAAGTTAAGGTTGCTAGCTAAAATGCACCTTTGAAAATGTCCTTTTGATTAATCATGCTTAATTTATTTAATTATGATTTAATTGTTGTAATAAAGCTTGATGACCTTATAAAATAAGTGACAAATGACACTTTTGTTGTATTGGCGGAAACGACAAAATGAGACATCAGGCACCGATAACCAATGCGTACTTTTCAATGAAGATCCATCACTCCACTCGGATCAACATTGAAGGAAGCCTTTCAGGCCCCCCTTGGTCATTTCCCATTAACGCAAGGGGGGGTTCCAAAAAGTAGTTTTCATGGCTACCACTTTTTGCAACGTGGTGCCTCAAAAATATTTCGGATCCCCAGGGCCCGAAACCACAAACCATTATTCCCCCCCCCGCTTCCATTTTTCATCCATCCAATCGTTGACTTCTCCCGTGCCTTATGCATCTGTTATCTTTCGTCCAATCATGAATCTCCATGTCATCCATCTGTTTTCACTTATCCATTCCCTGCCCGCCATGTTATAATATTATTGCCTATATGCTTCAAAGCTCTTATTGTGCCTAATTATCCATTTAAAGATCCGTTAAGAATTAATTCACATTTCCCTTCCAAATTGATTGCCTACGGCTAGATTTAAACAGTCAATTGAGCCCAATTGAACCTATAAATCCTCCATGACTCCAATATTTTCCACCTTTCACTTCCATCCATAAACCAAAAGCACCATTTGTCGCTCTGTGTGTTTTTGCCACTGTCATCATTTTAGATTAAAACAACTTCTAAATGTCCCCTACAGCAGTGATGGATCCTAAAGCAAAGATACAGAAGACCGTTGATGAAGGGAGTCCCTCCAAAGTCTCCCTTGATCTAGATCATATGCCACTAGTAGACTCCCATTTCAAGATCAATGACTATGAATGTGAATTTGATTTTTATGAATTACATTCATGTTTAAAACTGAAATATACTGATAAGGAGGATCCCATTCGCTTCTGGGAGACACTTCTACCACTATTTTCTTTTCATAAGACCCATCAATTCCCTAATCTAATCTCTTGGTGTCAAGCTAGGTATGACCCTGTGCAAAGAATAATGATGACTCAGGATGAAAAAATTCTGATTACCATCACTGCTCAGAGCATAAACTAGATGTTAATGATACCTCCATCTGATTCCCTTAGCCATTTTGCACCTGCAACTCTCATGGACCTCTACAATAATCTCACCTTCCCACAAAGAGCTCTTATCTTTGAATTTTTCTTACCAGAAGATACTGAATTACCTAAGAGAAATCCTCCATATTCATCTTCCATGTTCCTTGAAGCTACTAGACACATTATCTCTCTATTATCATACCTCTTATGTTATGAAAATAACCAAGCTGTTGATGAATCCATCCTTGAATTATTTTCCATTTTTAGCAAAGTATATCAACCTGCCTTCATGTATAATTATAGCCACTTTTTGGCTGATAATATACATGAACAGTTTATGAATTTGACCACTCAAGGAGTTTTCAGGTACAATTCAGTCATAATCCATTTAATTTTGTTTCAACAGGGAGATCTATTGCCCATTCAGTTGAACAAACAAGATGAGCAGGGAGTGAATCAATTAGTGATTCACTGGATAGAGTTAGTAAGAGCAGGATCATCTAACTTTACATTCTCTCAGTTAATTGATTCTTTCATACATCCAATTCTCCAATTACTCAACAATAAGGCAGAGCCTAGAATTGGAGAAGAAATTAAAATGACATTGCGCCTATCAGAGCAGACCAAGACTGGCGACTAGTACCTATATCAAAATTACACTGAGTTTAGGATCTATGGTAGTGAGTTGGCTCCATACAAACTTCCTAAGTATGTGCCAATGAGAATATTCTCATTGGAATACATCAGGAAAATGATAAATATGGATGAATTCCATTTTGTCTTAGGCAAGAAGAAATCACAGTTTAAACTAAAAGCCAAAGTAGGTAGTTTCATCTGTAACACTAGGTATGCAGGTGTAGAGGTAGAAATATTACTAAAAAACATGAACCTCCAACCAAGCTTCACTTGGTCTTATGATCCTTTCGGGATCATTTCAGCTCTTAGAGAGCAGTTGAAGGCAACACCTTACAACCATACTCTCAGGGTAGAATTGGAGAAGTTCATGAACCAGGAACAATGGTTTGAAGGGAATCTCACAAAACCTGATGAACAGGTTATATCAACTCCATAAATGAAGAGTCCAGCTACACAGAAGTACTCAGCATAAAAGAGCTAGCAGGGAATCTTAGTCAGTTAAAGAACCAGGTAAAGAGTACTATCTTACAAAAGAAGTTGAAAACCGGACTATCAATGTCATTGGGAAGTAAGCCACCAAAGATAATTGATCTTGGAGAATTGGAAGATGTTTCATCAGTAGGGACCACTAATCCCAAGCCTCCCTTTACTTCTTTAACTCCTTCTTCAACTGAACCTATGGAGATTATCAAATCAGCTGAGACCAACTCAGCAGGAGATATTAATATCTTCTCAACATTTTTAGAAATCAAGCAAAAGAATGAAAGTATTAAATCTCAAGTTTACATTTAGTTTTGGAAACATACATCCACTTCTCAGCATAGAATTATCTCTACCTTTGATAGTGAAAGAGGAAGGTTGCGAATGGAAATTTTGCAGGCTAAGATTTCATTTCCCAAATCCACAACAGACTACAAGAAGACCATATTCTCATTTGATGTGAGCTAAATACATCCCATTGATCAAATGGATTTGCATATGCAATTAGGTGAGATGTTATTTTCAACATTGACTACAACTGCCATGTCTCTTTCCAAGCTTAAAATTGCTTTGTCAAATGTACAGTCACAATATAAGATTGAAAAGTTGTCATCCTTGTCTAAAGATAACAAATTAAAGTCTTTAGAAGATATCATTATCAAGATTGGATATGACCCCCAGGTCTGTAAAGTAATTGAAGAAATACTTCAAAATAAGAATGTAGATATTATAGCCTTCACGAAATAGTTAAAGCTACCTTCAACTGAGGATCCACAGACGAAAGAAATGGTAGAAAATGAATAGCACAGGGAGGAGATGTTAAATATAATTATTGAGCAAAACATATAGATCAAGAAATTGGAGGAGCAGATAAAACAACTGCTCAAGGAAAAAGAGACAACACATCTTGTTGTGACCTCAGTGACAACAATTCCAATGACATGTGTAGATTTAAACTCATCTCCTACTGACATCACTTCATCTTAAGCAAAAGTTGAAGCAATAAGGTTATCACAGGAGCTACAAGCACAAAAACAACAAAATGAGAAGTTACTCTAGAAGTTCCAAGCCCTGGAGTCACAGAAGGTAAAAAATGATACCCTATATGTAGAGGGAATGCAAAAGTCACATAGGTTAGAGCTCAAGGTTAAATAGTTAGAAAGAAATACTCTAATGGTAGACACTTTGGCCCAAGACAAAGAATACATTTGGTTAGATATTAGATATTCTATAACAGAAGCATGGCCATCCATACCAATCATTTTTGAGCAGCAAGAACTGATTGCTAAATGCAGGGCAGAGATAGAGACCTGGAAGGAAGCATTGGGTACAAAACCCAAAGAAGCATCAAGGATGATCTGGGTAATAAACTCTAAAACTAAGAAATAGTTACAAGAGATGAACATTCCAGATAGGACAACTACTATTTTTGAAATTAAGAAATTCCTAGTGAAGAAGAATCTGTTAACTCAACTAAAAACAAAATGTGAAGCTTTGAACGATACAGTTAGAAGGTTTCATTCTAAATTCAGTATGTTGCATAATAAAGGTGTTATAGACATTTTTGGGCACTACAACCCCAAGCATAAATGTCCATAAACCAAGGGCTCCTAAGTCCCTAAAAGTGTTGTTCCAACCCCTAAAAGAACAAGGTCAACTGATTATAGCTTCTCCCAAAAGTTCTCCATGAAAAACTGCTCAGAACTGGTCAAAACTAGACCATTTCACCTGCTCCATAGGCAAAGTGTGTTGCATCTCACCTAAATACACACATTAGGTTCATTGCATTTCAAAAAGCCCTTCTATGGGGTGCGATGGGCAAGAAGGGACAAATGGCAGTGTCAATTCGCGAGGTGGAGAAGCATGGAATCTTCCAGAAACTTCTCCTGTGACACTTGCCTCTCTGAATTCGACCAGGGATGAGTAAGAGATCATCAATCTCCAATTGAAATCAAGAACTATCAGAGGGAAGACACTAATCAAATCACAAGCTGACTCATCTCCCTTGCAAACATCTATATATGGATCCCTCATCCCAGAGATCCAGAGGCTGGAATTTTGCATCTTGTAAGGAATTACTGTTGGTTTCTTGAGGCAACATCATAGTGTTGGGTGATCTAAGCTTTTCATGAGGTGAAGAAGGGCTCACTTGCTGAGAGGATGATGCTGGGTTAGAACGATTGGTTGTAACACTCTAGGCTCTTTCTTGATTATCAATAAATCTAGTCAAGTTTTCCTCCGTACTCTTGTGTGATTTATGTTTTATGCATTTGTATGGTCAATTTACATCTGATCCTGGATTGTTTATGATAATAGATCCATGTTCTCGTATAGTGTTGTGCTGCTTTGATTCTACAAGTACTTTGTGAAGCTGGGTATACAAGAAAACAAGTAGCAAAGGACTATCAGAAGAGAGAGGAATCGAGCAAGGAACCAAGCGCAAGACATAGGTTGGTCTCCTTTATTCTTCTCTCATCTATCTTTCATAAAGGAAAACGAAAGTAGTTTTAATTTGTTTGATTCTAAGGTAGCTACCAGCCTTAGTGGGATTAGCAGTTCTGCATAGAAACTATTCCCGGTAACAAAATGGCGACTCTGCTGGGGAGCGAATAGGTTGATTGTTTATCTACATTTGTTTACTTTATAAACTTACAGACGGAGCCTGAAGTCAAGCTAGCTAGCCTTCGAACTGCATTTGCTATGCAAGTGCAAAGTAGATCAACATTGCTTCAATCAATCTCCAGGTTTTGTTTATGATTTAAACGATTGATTTACAAGCTCTCTAATTGCCCTTGTGGTGGCTCTAGTAACCTCCTTAGATCTACCCCTGTGATTGATTTACTGACTACCACTTGCTCGGCCAAAATACCTGAAATGAACTGCAAACTGTGACCCGGAACCCAATCAAAGTCTCATCCCTGGTCCAGTGCACTGTATGTTCTGTGAATCTCAAATTCAGCGCACTTCTCGAGTGTAGTAGGTGCGTTGCATTTCAGTTTCACTGTGTTACAGGTGCGCTGATCAGACTAGGCATTGTTCCTAAATTTTGGTTTCTGTGTTCACTCTTTTCAGATCTATTTAAGAGTTTTGTTGCCTGTAGTCAGTACACCTCTGTTTGAAACCCCTTTCCTTGCTATTATTCTGCCTCCATTGTGCAAAGAACTGTAAATGTTTTTATGTATTTTTTGAGTCATTTTCAGTTCTCCTTTACAAAGAAGTAACGTAATTGTACTGTTGTTTCTTGATTTGAAAGTGTCGCAAGTGTTGTTTTCAATCATAGAAGAGAATCTTATTGTTCTTGATAGTCGATTACCGTGTTACTATTGTATTTGATCTGAATTAGTAGTTTTTCTAGTGTCGAAAGCAAGTTTTCATTTCCAAATCACAAAGTGTTTTCATTGTCTTCATTTTGATTTTGAAAAGAAACTTGTTAGTAATTGTCACTTTGAAAAATAATTCAGATTTGCGCATTAGCTTTCTTTTTATCATTCACATATTAAGAAGGCTGAAAAAAAATACATGCATGTGCATTTGCATTTAGACTGTTTGATTGGTTTAATTTAGGACAGTGCATATAGTGTGTGCTCTTTGCTCTATGCTGAAAGAATATTGTCTCTCTTTCCTTAGTAGCTAGGATTTTCATTGCACAAAGAAGATAAAATGATTATTTATCATCTTAGATTGCATTTTAGGAATTGTACATCTACATCACGCGGTGAACCTGAAAGGCAAATTTCTTAAGCAAGATCAACTATAAAATAAATTTAATGAATCTGACAACGCTTTGGAACCTAACGCACAACATCTAGAAGACTAGGCTAGAGACGTATTCCGGCGTCGTAAAGCCTGGTAACTGTTGTTCTCACTGTTGGTTGGGTGATTCCTCCACTTTGAGACGATAAGTTCCAGTACGGACTTGTGCTCCCACGTATGTCAAGTATATTTTGGGAGACCACAATAGGCTTAATCCTTTATCCATAGGAAGCCGTGTCTGCCGCCCTATCGATCGCAATGCACTAAACACTGCATTCGGGAAGATTGACTGCCGTACCGTAAAAAGTATTCTGCAGTTTTGCGATTGGTTTGGTAATCCCTCTGTCTAGATTTCCAGAGCACTCCCTTTCATTCCTTTTCAGACTTTTTAACAGAAAAGGTCCATCTGAGCACTTGTCACTTCAGGCTCATTAAAAATCGAAGCTGACTAGAGTCATCTTTTGTTTTTTTCTCGACTCTTTAAAATTGAAAAAACAAGTTGTGTCAAAGCATCTAAAATTTATTTTAAACAGAATAATCATCACCTTTCCTACGTTGGTCTTAGGTTGAGGGAAATGGAGTCCACCAACCAAGGAGTTCCCCTTGGAGGAAATCCTAGTCCCTTCTCCTCTTGGGGGGATGTTGGTGCACCCCATATGGCCACATTGTCACTTCTAGGATTGACAATTGGCTTGCCCGTATGGCTTTTCTCAACCTCCGTCGTTCAGAACACCACGAATCCTGATCAATCGAGTCAGCAACTAGACAATTCCAGAGTTACCCCCCAACCCTCTACTTCGTCCAATTCTTCCTCTCCTCCTTCCTCTTCGCTTGATGGGGCTGGTAAAGCCAAAAATCAAGTACCTGAAAAGAAGAAGGAAAAGAAGAAGAAAGAGAAGAAGAGGAAGGAGCTAAAGGCAAAAAGGGGTAACCAAGCATCGTCTAGCGAAAATCCCTACACCTCACTGAATAGGTCTAAATCGCCATGTGTCATTTGCAAGGGAGACCACTTTCATAGAGATTGTCCTTGCATCCCTCGGATCTTAAGGGACTGGTCTCCTCGTTTGCACAACCCGGTGTCATCAACCTCTGATGATCATGTTGAAAATACACCGTCAACTAGTGAAAGTGAAGCCCCTGGAAAAAAAGGAAAAAGAAAATTTCTTTGTAAACTGTGTGAAGGCGATCACACCGTACACCATTGTCCCTTCTAAGATGAGGCTAAAAGAGTTTTGGATGACCATCCGGTTTCACCATTACGGCTCCCTCCTGGATACAAGAAACTCTTGCCAAGTCCGTCACTAGTTAAAAATCCAGCTGACCCGCCCAGGTGGTCGGCTGAAGTATCTATCACTGAAGAAAAACCATCTGAATCCATACCAGACGAAAGTCAAAAGGTCGAGGCGGTAGTTGACCCGGTCTTGCCTTAAGAGGTTCCATCTTCAGATGATACAGTCACCGAAGAGAACAAGGATGACACCGTCCAAATTCTTTTCATAAGCACAGACTCTGATGAACATGGGGGCAATTTACCCATTCCTTTACCACAGGAAGGAAGTTCGTCAGAGTTGTACCCGGCCGTCTATTCGGTCCCACCTCCAAGCAACCTAGTTGTTTCATTTGACAGAATCTACTAGGCAGACCCCGTTTACCAGCTAGTATACCATTACGAATCATTGCTCAAATATATAGAATGGTTATGGTCAGTACCATCATAGATGAAGGGGCTTCTATGAGTATCCTTTCCTCGACTGCTTGGAAAGCGCTTGGTTCGCCATCGCTTTTGCCTGAGATGAGAAATCTAACAGGCTTTGACAAAGGAACCAGTCGACCATTAGGGATCCTTCCCAATGTGCCCATAACATTGAGAGGGAAAACCGTTCACATGAACATAATGGTAGTCCAAGGACCCCTGGATTATAATCTACTCCTTGGATGAGACTATATTTATTGCATGGGAGCCATTGTCTCATCACTCTTTAGAGTAATGTGTTTTCCGCACGAAGGAAGAGTGGTCAAGCTCGTAGACCAGCTTTCATTCCCTGATTCACACATAGCAAGTAGTCATATACCATCCTTGAATGGTATTTTCACGCAAGGATTGTCTCATCAATCCCCAGTCCTTCCACCTGATGAGCGCGAGTGATTCAGAGGACATGACTGAAACCCAGGGGGCATGCGCCCTAGTCTGCTTCGGCAGGAAAACTTCAGGTATAGGGTAGGTTTCCGCGAGAGATATATGAATAGTCTGACACTCCCATCCGTAATTGGAAAAGGGGGTTAGACTGGAATAAGATTCCCTCATCAAAGTTATGTGAGTGGAGGCGTCTGTGCCACTCGCCTTTGTCTATTTCGGTAGACATCACCGAAGAAGTTTTTTTTTTGTGGTACAAATAGAACAATCTTTGGTAACCTGAAAGAGGTGGGCCTTTTTGGCAAAACAAATGTTTTGTCTGCGAAATTGCGGGGTCACCTTGAAACTCTATGTCTATACCTGGGGGCATGCAAACCTTTTGGCATGCAAGCAAAGGGTGACCATTTATCTTTTTTTTTAGATTGGTCGTTTCCTAACTTGCATAAAGAAAGGAAGTGGGGCAAAGCTTTGAAAAATGTCTTTTTTAAATGAGACATTCTTATTATACGACTGGATCGAGCAGTTTTAACGTGGACTTCATGCTCGTTAAAAAATAAACATAAGCAATGAGCAAATGTTTCCCCCAGCGTTTAAGCTCATTAAAAAATGAACCAATTTCCGGTAAATAACCGTCGTGAATGTAGTACTTCAGCCTTTGAAGCCTTGGTCGTGTTCTCATCATCACCTCCACTTTGTATTGGTCGATCATTCACCTCCACTTGATTGTTTACCCCTTTTGAGGAACAGCTGCAAAGAGTGACCCTATTAGCCATCCTTGTAACACTGTCGTGATTTGGAAATTCCGAACCTTACCTGGAATTAGCTGCTACCCGAATTTATCACTCGTTCCTCAAAAACAAGTCTCCTTTAAGGTCTTTTCAGCTGACTCGTAAAATATGAAAATATTGCCAAGCCATTGGCCTCTCCAGCTCGTTAAAGTGACCGGAAGTGTTATCCCTCCTTTAGATTTTAATCTTTTTCGACCTGAGGGATTATTACACAAAAATATCGAGCGCTTGTTTTGTTCGGCTCATTAAAAGTACCGAAAATTCATCCCTTCTGTATTGTTTTATACTTTTTCGGACCTAAGGGATTAGATGACGAAAAAGGATTTTTGGGGTTTCCTTTACGTCCCTTTTCAAAATCTCTAAAATTGAAAAGGACCGAGTTATCTTTGTTTTTTAAACTCGTTAAAACCCAATAGCGACAAACTTGTCTATAGCAGACAAGAACGAGTTTCACTATCGCTAGGCTCGTTAAAACATAGCGATGGGTTTGCCCAAAGGGAAAATTACAGAACAAGCATATGTTATCCTCCTCAAGCTTGACAAAAATAAAGAGGTACTTGTCAGCAATGACTGGGGAAAAATTGGGAAGAAAACTTGAAGAAACTTTGTTGGTAGCAAGTCGCTCTTGAACATGACACTTTCACTCCGCATCCAGGTCGGGTTGGGTTGTTCCATTCACTGGTCACATCACCATGGTCACACCACACCATCCACATTTGGGGTTAATTCTACCAATCCATCATGTCAGTGTCACCGATATGTTGAAGAGAAGTCACTCAGAGAATTCACCTGTGTCTCACCCGCTGCAATACATTTACGCTCCATTCTTTCATGACCGCCACCCTGAACCTTATATCACCAGATCATTTTCACCTCCATTAAAATCATTTGCTCCGTTCCGTGTCATTGATGTGGGATTCATTAAGGCCCTCCTATGACGGATCGCTTCTTGTCGACATCAGCTCATTCTCCAAGAAGTCGATCTAGGAACACCCCTTTCCGTACTTTGAAGCTTGCATGCCTCAATGGCAAGTTTCTCACTTCTAGCGATAGGTTTACATCAATGACCTTTGATTGAAAGATTTTGCGTGGTGTTCGACGCCAAGTCCTTTATTCACACCACGTGAATTGTACTGCAGTACCTTGAGGATCATTATCATTATCGGTGATTCCTCTCGCGCTTGTTAACTGCTTACATCATTGGCTGGTAATCAGGCGATGTCTTTCCATGTTCAACTCTAGAACATCTCTCACATGGATCGACTTGTACTTTGAGTGAAGATCGAATGAGATTGAAGACCCCAGATCTAGTTTCATCCATCGGGCTGCGATATATATTCAGGAAAATAAAGACATCAAATGTACATCATTGCTGCACAGATAATCATCCAATCTAAGGGATGATGGCTCTACCACAATCATCATTCTATACTCAGATGATTGTCTGTCCTATGTACATGAAAATGAATTTATAAAGCTGAGCATGGGAATGCCCGCCTCAGCTAGATCATGAAAATATTATGAAGATAATGTATCGTATTGTATCTTATTACAGGTCTCCTTCCAGCTTGAAAGAACTTCGTATCCTCATGATAAAGCATTTCACCTGACATCAAAAAGATTAACGACCTCATGCTTTAGGGGGCAACCGTTATAGACAGTTTTGGGCACTACAACCCCAAGCATAAATGTCCATAAACCAAGGGCTCCTAAGTCCCTAAAAGTGTTGTTCCAACCCCTAAAAGAACAAGGTCAACTGATTACAGCTTCTCCCAGAAGTTCTCCATGAAAAACTGCTCAGAACTGGTCAAAACTGGACCATTTCACCTACTCCATAGGCAAAGTGCGTTGCATCTCACCTAAATACACACAATCGGTGCGTTGCATTTCAAAAAGCCCTTCTATGGGGTGCGATGGGTGAGAAGGGACAAATGGCAGTGTCAATCTGTGAGGTGGAGAAGCATGGAATCTTCCAGAAACTTCTCCTGTGACACTTGCCTCTCTGAATTCGACCAGGGATGAGTAAGAGATCATCAATCTCCAAGTGGAATCAAGAACTATCAGAGGGAAGACACTAATCAAATCACAAGTTGACTCATCTCCCTTGCAGACATCTATATATGGATCCCTCATCCCAAAGATCCAGAGGCTGGAATTTTGCATCTTGTAAGGAATTGTTGTTGGTTTCTTGAGGCAACATCATAGTGTTGGGTGATCTAAGCTTTTCATGAGGTGAATAAGGGCTCACTTGCTGAGAAGATGATGTTGGGTCAGAACGATTGGTTGTAACTCTCTTGGCTCTTTCTTTATTATCAATAAAGCTATTCAAGTTTTCCTCCGTACTCTTGTGTGATTTATGTTTTATGCATTTGTATGGTCAATTTACATCTGATCCTAGATTGTTTATGATAATAGATCCATGTTCTCGTATAGTGTTGTGCTGCTTTGATTCTACAGGTACTCTGTGAAGCTGGGTATACAAGAAAACAAGTAGCAAAGGACTATCAGAAGAGAGAGGAGTCGAGCAAGGAACCAATCGCAAGACAGAGGTTGGTCTCCTTTATTCTTCTCTCATCTATCTTTCATAAAGGAAAACGAAAGTAGTTTTTCTTTGTTTGTTTCTAAGGTAGCTACCAGCCTTAGTGGGATTAGCAGTTCTGCATAGACACTATTCCCGGTAACAAAATGGTTACTAGAAATAGTGTCATCAAATGATCAGCTAGTAAAATTGGAGGATTACTATGAGAGACTATATACTATCGCAGTAGACAACAGTCAATTTGCAGGGATAAAAAGACAAATTACTAGAAACGATTTTTTGGAAGCCTTGAGCTCTGACCTCACCATTAAAAATGAAGTTGGACACCTTTTTCTCACTAAGACCAATTTTGAGAGATATATCGAAGTTGATGAGATACTTAGAAGGAAGGTAAATCTCGAGATACCTAGTGAGAAAAGGTGGGATTAATTGTGTGAAACAATTGATTAACTTTTCATTCCAACAAGAAGACAACAACAATAGATTTTGAAGGAACAATCATCAGCAACTTCCTATCTAATAGGGACACATCATGCAACAAATTTTCTTTTCCTATCTAATAGGGACACATCATGCAACAAATTTTCTTTTCCTATCTTATTTCAAGCTATTTTGTAATCAATTTAGGATATTTTGTTTAAAACTTGTATAAATAACTCTCTTCTATGAGTTATTAAAGGTAGGACCTTTCCATAAGCAATTTTTTAAAGCATTGATGTACAAGATTTTTCTAGATCACTAATAATAAAGAAAAGGATTCTGAATTTGGTGTCATATAGTCTCGTTTTCTTCTGTAAGTTTTTCATGTGTTTCATTCATTATGTTTATTCTTCATATGTTTAAGTTTTATAGAGATATCAAGTGAGAATAAATGTGTTACAATTATTCTTAAAATTCCTTCTGAAGTTATTATCATAAAGAGCCTGAGATATTGAACTGTCTATCTGAAAAGCTCCCTCTAGATCATAAAATTGTCAACACCTTATGTAAATTTAAGCATATTTTGTTTAACTTTTGAACATTGGACAAATGTTTTCCCACTTATGATAATTTATCTTTCTGTCTGAAATGTAAATTAATCATATCTCCTTACTATTCTTTCTACTCACCTTATAAATTCAAATCACTGTGTGAAGTTAAATAGAAGCCCTTTGATTATCTATTAGTACAACCTAAAAGAGTTAATACATCATTCTTACAGTTTGTTCTATCTATTGTTCCTCCATAAAAACCAAAACAAAAACCCCTAAAAACCAATATCTTAGATGCTCTGGCATGATCAATTGACCATTATCATCTTAGAGGAACAACACACATAAAAGGAAAGTACAATGGTTTGTAACCTACATGACTTCAATTTCACAGAGAACTACGAGCTCTCTCTTATCCTCCTCCCTTTTTCTTATAGACACTCATTCTCTTTAAAAATAAAACTAACATGGGAAAACTAAGAGTCACAAGAGATGAATTGTTTCATCGTTTCTACAAAACAAAGGAAACTAAAAAAACCATATTTACAATAGAAAATATCTCCTCCACTTATTAAAAAAAGTAAAAACTTCTCCTAAATTAAACATTCAAAATTTCTAAACAAAGATTTTCCCCCAATTTTACCATGCGTCCATCCCATTACATTGGAATGCTTTATCCAACCTTCATAATTTTTTTTGCTCTATTTATGCACCTGCATCATCATTCATGGGGAAAAATATCTTTGTTAAAGTTCATGTTTTGCATGTTTACCCAATTTCACAATTTTATGGAGGTGAATATATTTTTGTTATATTTCCATTGAAAGACAGGTAGGTTACTCCAGTTCATCTTGCCAAGAAGGTCAGGGCCTTGAATTTTGTACAAATAAGGCATTCATATGGTGATCTCATTCTAGCTTCAAGAGCATCAAAAAATAGAGGGGTCCAAACTTCAACTTATATGGCTTACCTAGAAAGGGTGTTCCATTTAAGAATAATAGATGCATAGTGGATTTCTTGATACATTTATTGCAAAGGGTATTGTGAGAATTTACAAAGAGAATCCAACAAATATCTACCAGGTTGATCGGAAACCGAACTATCTCAGCATGGTTATGGATCACCCATAGACCCATGATTATGGGTAAACCACACAAAACCCTTGCCACCAAATTCCATTTGTTAGGCTGCACACCATCAACATCACAATTGGATTGTAGGAATTACAAGGTATCTCTATACTTAGAACTTTTTTTCATCGCGATTATGGGTAACCCACACAAAACCCTTACCATCGGAGTCCATTTGTTAGGCCACACACTATTAGTATAAAATCTAGCATATAAGCATTATAGGGTATCTCTATCCTCAAATATTCGTTTATCATGGTTATGGGTCATCCACAAACCTTTAGTTATGGGTAAACCACAAAAAACCCTTGTCTTCATTAGCACCTAGTTTTGGCTCATCCACAAACCCAAAATTATGGGTTAATCACAGAAAACCTATCACTTCATTTGCTCCTATTCATAAAAAGGCCTCTCAGGAGGGAACTTCATGCAATGGGGACCAATGCTTCCTAAGGGGGGAAGATTGATCTAAATGGAAAGTGGCATGGTATTAACCCATGGTATCCACCTAGGGTATCTACCCACGGTATTTACCCATGGTATTGTAACTAAGCTAAATGCTATAAATAACAAGTCTCACTTTGTGATGAGCCTCAGTATTACAACAAGAATGTTGCAACTCCCAAGGCTACCAAATTTAATTATCAACCCAAGGTTCATACAAACTTAAGAGGTAACGACACTATATGTGTAGCATACAATGTGTCCTTCCTTCTCTGTCATGATGTAATGGAGTGAATGTATTGAAATAAAAACCTAAACTAATTATAGAAAGGAAAATGCTCAAAATGGAAACCCTAACCTATTGAAGGAAAGAAAATACAAGGAAAGAAAACCTATTCTAATTACATAAATAAAATATCATTAATTAAATATCAATCATTACATTTCAAATAGTTCATATCCATTGACAAAGTTCATTGGATGTGGCAATCAAGAAAATCATCATTGTATTATCCTTTTCATAAATTAACCCAAATTGTTAAGATGTTTTGCAGGGGTAAAAATCCAAGTCCTAAGTGGTTTTTATTACTCCTAAACCATTTACTTAGAGTCTAATGGTTATGATTCAACCCTAAGGGACAAAACCCAATCTTTTGAGCAAATTTGGGTAAGTATATACATGTTGGAAGAGTGCTACAGGAAGCTACTACGAGCTGCTAAAGGAAGTTACATATTTGCTACATGAAGATATAAATCACCAAATGACAAAGAAAATCATATCCAAATTATATGGGAATTTTTTTTTTTTATTTACTATAATGTATTAGGTATCCATTGCAAGTGGAGTCACTCAAAATTACCCCTATTAAACATGCTAAAAAATAGCAGAATATAAGTAGTCTAAAATCTAGAAATTCGAGAACTAGTGAGCTAGTTAATATATAAAATGCCTAACCTAATCAAGTGAAAATGAAATGGGGTAAATTTTTTATTAACTGAATTTGGTTTTTGATCAAATGCGGGTGGAATCAACTCGATTGAATCTCATTAGCATGTTCTAAAACATAGCAGAAATTTACTACTATTTCACACAAGGGACTTCCACAAATTTAGATTTGGGATTAAGAAAACTAATCCAAGTAGCTCAATGATTACTATTACCTTCAAAATATTTTCCAAGGATGAAATCATACTTGTGATCCTACAAAATAACTTGCTTCAAACATTTAATCCAATCCTAAAATAAGAAAACATCAATACTAAATGCAGAAATAGAAAAAAACAAGAACAAGAGATGGATGTGAATAAGAAGAAAAAAGAAGAAAAGTAAATTAGACAAAATTGCTCTAAGGCTCTTGGGATGGACAAGACCAAGGAAACTCAAATTCCTATGAAGGAGACCAAGATTTAGAAGGTGAAAATGGTACCAATATTCATTATTTTTATCAAAACAATTACATCCCTGCAAGAAATAAAAGTGGAGCTACAAAAATACAAGTATTCTCCACAAGAAGATAAGAAAAATCAACACCTAGAGGAAAATTCGACTTGGTACTTATACAAAATTATTAGGAATCATTCCCCATGAAAGGAGGAATCTTTCCCCTCCAAAATCTCTCAAATATTGGATTTGGTTCCCCACACTAGGAATCTGCATTAAATGATAGGGAACACATTCCTAGATTTTCTCAATCATTGGAGCTTCAGAATTTGTGCATGATTTAATGATATATTTTATATTTATTATTCAATATTGATCCTCCTATAGTAGGGTGAAACTCCATAAATTATCTGCTTCTCCAAATCTTCATAATTTGCCCAATATTCTCACAATACTCCACAAAAATAAATAATATTAGGTACAAATATGCAATTATCCATAAGCCTTCCTAATGAACATATTAAAGTTAAAAATACATTATCTAAAAAAGAGAGGTTTAATGTACTGAAGAATGGTCAGATGGGCCTTAATTTATGTCTAATTTGGAGGCCCATCACACCCCCTGATGAAAATGTTGCTCATCCTATGAGAAACTTAGTGACCTCATTGTGCCTCATTCATGACCTTGGTGGCCTCTCTCTTGTAGGTTCCTACCTTTTTCCCCTTATGCAAGATGGGTTCTTGAAGATTCTTCAGTTTGGAAAGGTCTTCCACATCCTTTTCCAATCTTCTGCTACCTTTTTCCACCATTTGGACACCTTTGAAACCTTCAAAACACCCTTACATGAGATCTTGTAGTAACACAAAGCATCATGTAGCACACCACAACATCTATCAAATCTTGACCAAAATTGCACCTCATGCTTAATTTTTTCCTCTTACCTTTCTATAACATCTTCTAGGCCTTGCAAAAAAAATAGAAAAATGTTAGAGTCCTCTTGGAAAGCCTCTTTTCATCGCTGCAGTTTGAGTTATATTTTGATGGTGAATTCTTTCTTTCCTTTTGTTGCCTTATTCTTCTCTTTTGTTACCTCGATGATTGCCTAATGGGCTTTGGATTTCTCTGTTTTGATTAGGCCTCTAATTTAGGCATTGTTATTTTGGTTTTTATCACAATTTGTTCCTTTCTTCCTTCTTCCTCCTTGAGATTTTCTTTTGGCTAATTTCCCTCTTCTCCATATTCTTCTTCTTATTCATTAGATTCTTCTTCCCCTTCTTCTTGGTTGTGGGATTTCTATGGTCAGATATACCCCCCATAGCCTTCAATACAAGTTTCCAAAGATGGCAAGGCAACTGTCTATTTCTGCTAGAATTTTTAGATATTCTTGTGTAATGAGGGTTTTTATAACAGAGGAAAAAAGAACAAGTTTCTCATATTTCCAAGAGGAAGACTGATTTCATGCTTGCTAAAAAATAATTGCAATTCCACTTCTTTCAAGTTCAATTCAAAGAAAACATCCATATTTCATTTTTTTGTTTTGTAAACATTTATCAAAAGTTTCCTATAGGTTGTACTACTCAAAAATGAAAATTTTTGCAGGCTTCATATTCACATGTGGCAAGGAGAAATATGTATTTACCCTTGCTTCGGGTGTTGTCCTTCGAATCCTGGGGTTTGAGAGTGAAATTCCTCAAAATCGAGGTCTTTTGCAACAAATTTTGCCTTCTTGTCGCATCTTTGTTTTTCCTATAGCACACAATCTGTATTTTCTGTAGTAGCCATGTTTCTCCTGTAGCAGCTATGTTTCAACCTGTAGTAGCACAAAATCCTCTTGTGGCTAGTTAGTCTTGGCTCCCTAGGTGTTTGGCTTTCTCTATGAGGCTTGGGCTACTTCCCCTTAGCTTGGAGGGAGGTTATTCCTTCAATCTGCTCCTTATTTTCCTCTAATTATTCCTTTTGTTTACAAGTTGATTGCTTAATTGTGATTACGGTTGTTGAGGGAGGTTGAGAATTTTAACCCATCCTTAACTTATAAAACCTCATCTGTCATGCATTGACAACAAATTTCTAGCTATAATACACTCAAGAGAAGAGGTAAAGAATATTGCATATCTGTACCTACCTGATGGTTGCTAGAGAGGCATGCATACTGCTATTGTGTTGCTGATAGATCCATGCTTATATGGAGGTGATAATTTCCTTTGTTTTCTTCTACACAGCTATTCATAGCTTGATGATTCTTTGATTGATAAGGTTGTTCTATGCAAGTTTTTTTCTAGTGTCCAATTTACCGCTGGTGGAGTGGATGAGTGATGAAAGTGTTGTTTTGGGGCCTCTCTCAACCTTCCCTAAAGAATACATGACCTTTTGATCCCTTTCTCTAATCATAATTCCTCTTGTAGCTTCTTCTTGGCCATCCTGTAGTGCTACATGATCTTCTTATAGCAATTCAAGACAACCTCATGTAAGATACTTGTTTTGTGCATATCTCCCAAATGGTAGACTGCATTGACCTAAAAAATTTTGAGCATGTTACCATCATCCTTATGCACCTCCTCATAAACAATGTTGATCAATGGACGCACACATCTTGAGAAAAAATAAAACTGGTTGCAGGTGATGGAGGTCATTTTCTCAAAAAGTGTGCACTGGAATTTGTTGAAATTGCTTGAGCATGTTACCATCATCCATATGTATCCCCCCTTGAAACATCTTGGAAAATGGATGCATTGTTTTCAAGATATGACAAAAATAATTTTTTTCTCTATGTATTTTGGCTTTCTGTAGCAAAACAGAGCCTTTTTGTAGCGTTTTAGGACAGCAAGGACAATGAATGGGAAAAGCATGGGAATGATGGGTGTATGGTTGTTGTGGGGAAAAGTGTCTATTCAGAACGACCCTATCCCACTAAGGTGTGACAGTGCCTTAGCAACAAACAGAGAAAACTACTTTTGTATTCTTCTTTATGAGCTATAAACGAAGAGGAATAGGATGAACCAACCTGTGTCTTGCGCTAGTCCTTTGATCCAATCTCTCACCCCTTTGACAGCTTCCCGCTACCTGCTCCCTTACTTGCCCAGCTTCACCGAGTTCCTGTAAGATCACAGAAGAAGAAAACTACACAAAGACATAGATTTATATTCATAAATAGCTTAGGATCAGATTTAAGCTAAACATACAAATGTAACAAACATCAATGATACATAAGCATGTAGGAGAAACTCAAATAGTTTTATTGATATAACAAGAAGATCCAGGAGGAGATACAACCAATGATTCCCGATCCAGCATCAACCTCCTAGCAAAGGAATCCCTTCTTCACCTCCAACAAAGCATAATCACCCAATACTCTAATATCAATCTCAAAACCAACAACAATTCTCTGCAATGTACAAAATTCCAGCCTCTGGATCTCTGGGATGAGGGATCCATATACAGATGTATGCAAAGAGGATGAGTCAGCTTGTCATCTGACTAGTGGCTTCTCTCTGTCAATTCTTGCTTCCACTTGGAGACTAAGAGCCTCTTACTCATCCTTGGTCGAACTCAGTGAGGCAAGTGTCATTGGGGAAGATTCTGGAAGCTTCCATTGTCTTTCCACCTCGCGGAATGGCACTGCCATTTGTCATTTCCCGCTCAACGCACCCTGGTAGTGCATTTAGGTGCGTTGCAACGCACCTAGCTAGTGTACTTGGATGCTATGCAACGCAGGTAGCTAGTGGAGCAGCTGAAATGATCCTAATTTGACTGATTCTGAGCAGTTTCTGGTGGAGAACTTCTGGGAGAAGCTGTAATTTGTTGACCTTGTTCCTTTAGGGGTAGGAACAACACTTTTAGGGACTTACGATCCCTTGGTTTATGGACATTTAATGCTTAGAGCTGTAAGGCACAAAAATGTCTATAACAGTTTCCCCCTAAAGTATGAGGCCGTTTATCGGGTGAAATGATTTATTAGGAGGATCCGAAGTTCTTTCAATGCTGGGAGGAGACCTGTAATAAGATACAATACAATACATTATCTTCATACTGTTTTCATGATCTAGCTGAGGCGGGCATTCCCATGCTCAGCTTTATAAATTCATTTTTATGTACATAGGACAGACAATCGTCTGATGGTAGACTGATGGTTCTGATAGAGCCATCATCCTTTTGGTAGGATGATTATCTGTGCTGCAATGTTGTACATTTCAATGTCTTTATTTTCCTGAATATATATCGCAGCCCGGATGGATGAAACTAGATCCGGGGTCTTCAATCTCGTCCGATCTTCAGTCGATCCATGTGAGAAATGTTTTGAAGTCGAACATGGAAAGACATCGCTTGATTACCAGTCAATGATGTAAACTGTTAACAAGCGCAAGAGGAATCACCGATAATGATGATGACCCTCAAGGTACTGCAGTACAATTCACGTGGTGTGAATAAAGGACTTGGCGTCGAACACCATGCAAAATCTTTCGGTCGAAGGTCATTGATGTATACCTGTCCCCGGAAGTGAGAAACTTGCCATTGAGGCATGCAAGCTTCAAAGTACTGAAGGGGGGTGTTCCTAGATCAACTTCTTGGATAATGAGCTGATGTCGACAAGAAGCGATCCGTCAAAGGAGGGCCTTAATGAATCCCACATCAATGACATGGAACGGATCAAATGATTTTGATGGAGGTGAAAACGATCTGATGATATATGGTTCAGGATGGTGGTCATGAAAGAATGAAGTATAATGTATGGTAGTGGATGGGACACAGGTGACTTCTCTGGATGACTTCTCTTGAACATATCGGCAACACTTATGTGATGGATTGGTAGCATTTACCCCAAATGTGGATGGTATGGCGTGACCATGGTGATGTGACCAGTGAATGAAACAACCCAACCCGACTCAAGCACGTAGTGGAAGTGTCATGTTCAAGAGCGACTTGCTACCAATAAAGATTCTTTGAGTTTTTCCCAATTTTTCCCCAGTCATTGCTGACCAGTACCTCTTTATTTTTGTCAAGCTTGAGGAGGATAACATATGCTTGTTCTATAATTTTCCCTTCGGGCAAACCCATTGCTATGTTTTAACGAGCCTAGCGATAGTGAAACTCGTTCTCGTCTAAAGACAAGTTTGTCGCTATTAATCTTTTTAACGAGTCTAACGACAAAGATAACTCAGTCCTTTTCATTTTTAGAGAGTCTGAAATGGTACGTAAAGTTAACTCCAGAATTCCTTTTTCGTCATCTAATCCCTTAAGCCCGAAAAAGTATAAAACAATACAGAAGGGATGAATTTTCGATAGTTTTAACGAGCCGAACAAAACAAGTGCTCGATCTTTTTGTGCAATAATCCCTCAGGTCCAAAAAGATTAAAATCTAGAGGAGGGATAGCACTTCCGGTCGCTTTAACGAGCTGGAAGGCCAAAACTCGGAAATCTTTTCATATTTTACGAGTCAGATGAAAAGAGCTTAAAGAAGACTCGTCTTTTGAGGAACGAGTGATAAAATGGGTAGCAGCTGATTCCAGGTAAGGTTTGGAATTTTCCAATCACGGTAGTGTCACAAGGATGGCTAGTGAAATCACTCTTCGCAGCTGTTCCTCAAAATGGGTAAACAATCAGATGGAGGTGAATGATCGGCCAATGGAAAAGTGGAGGTGACGGTGCAAACACGACCAAGGCTTTAATGGCTGATAATGCTACATTCACGGTGGTTATTTACCGGAGGATAGTTCATTTTTTAACGAGCTTAAACGCGGATTGAGACACTTGCTCATGTCTTATGTTTATTTTTTAACGAGCTTGAACTATGCGCTAAAACTGCTCGATTATCCAGTCATATGATAAGAATGTCTCATATAAAATGGCAACTTTTAGATTTTTGCCCCACATCCTTCCTTTATGCAAGTTAGGAAACGACTAATCCAAAAAACAGATAAATAACCGTTCTTTGCTTGCACTCCAAAAGGTTTGCATGCCCCAAGGTATAAAATATGATTTCAAGGTTACCCCTCAATTTGCAGACAAAACTTTTGTTCTATCGGGAAAGGCCTACCTCTTACAGGTTACCCAAAGATTGCTTTATTCACGGCGTAAACAAAACACTTCTTCAGCGATGTCTACCGAAATAGACAAAGGTGAGCGGCGAGATCAACCAACTCACATAACTTTGACAAGAGAATTGTTGGCATTATGATTCAAGTGTTGTCCTTGATGGCAACTCACTCAGAGGTTGGTACAGATGCTCAGAAGTTGGTACAGGAGATGGCAACTTAATCAGAAGACAGATCCTAGTACAGCTTGCCAAGGAAGTTCATACACGCAGGTTTGTTAAGACCAAGTCGCGTGTACACGCAGGTTGGCTTCAGAAAAAGCGCGTGTATGTGGAAAAGTACCTTTGGTCCATGGCGGTTAGTCCTTGGAAGTTGTGCCTATGGTTTCGGACCATTGTGTCTCGACGGGCGTGTCGATCCCTAGTTTTGAAGTTGATGGTATTGTGTTACTATGGTTTTGGCTCTTGGTATTGAACAAGGCCTAAGGCTATATAAGGAGAAGATCATTAGGCAAGTCAATGAAGCAAGGAGTGAGAGTGTGCATGAGTGATAAGGAAGTGTGATCCAAGTGCTGGTTATGGGTTGGTAATCTGAACCAAGGTTTCACTCATGTGGAGGATGATGAATGATGGAACGAGATCTCAAGGGTTGGAATGATTATCTTCATATGGTTTGACTATGGATAGACTAGATCTACTGACGCATGTTTATTATTATGATCTGGGTATGTTTTGATGTCTGATATAGCTACAGAGTTTTAAGGTTGAATTTACAGATCTGTACGCGGGTTGGTCTTGGTAAAAGAGCGTATACACGCAGGTTGGGTTCATCCAAGTAGCGTATACAATGTGAAGTATGATATTTGAATATGGAGCTGGATCTAGTTATTGCTATGTTGTCTGGTTGTTGTTGACAGGGTTACAGTGATTCAGAATTGGGTGTTTCAGTGATTGATGATGCAGGTTGTACTACAAAGATAATTGTCTTATGGATCCAGTATGAAAATGTATGAAACGTGGTCCCGCATAGATCGTAGGCCGGCACCTACGTACTGGTAAACATATCAGCCAGTACAAGAGCCAGGGGGTTGTAGCTCCCTTCCACTAGCAGCTGGAAAACGAGTAAAGAAGCATTCTGTAGGTAGGCACCTACGTACTAGTAAATGGATCGGCTAGTACAAAAGCTAAGAGGGTTGTAGCCCTCTGCAGGTTGTAGCCTGCGTGCTGGTAAAGGACTGTACCAGTACATTGTAAAAGAAGTTTCTCATTAAAGAAGAAAGAGACAAATTGCAGCAGGTGGTTTTCACCCACATTGGGTTTCCACCTTATATCATGGTGTTCATGTGTGTGGCTTTTGTGTGATGATCTATTCTGTTATACTGCATCTGTTTACTGTTAATATGCTTAATAATATCCTGATGCATTTACTGAAGATAAGATTAACTGAATCATAAGATCTCTGCATATACGCTAGTTGCTTTAGACACAGTCGCGTGTACACGCGGGTTCACTTAACTGAAGTCGCGTATATGTTTCTGAGTATGAAATTGAAAAGTTTTATCTGATCTGATAATACTGATTCACCCCCCCCCTCTCAGTATTATTTCCAACAATTGGTATCGGAGCCGGTCCTTCAGAGAAGCTTGATCGCTTGAAGGAGATTCGTAGAACAATGGGGAAGAAAGCACGTCAGAAGAAGAAGACAGCTCAAAAGAACAATGACAACCTGTCATTGTGTGGAAGCAAGTATTCAGATCCTGAAGCACCTCAGATTGAAGATGGACAAGCAAATGAAGCGTCAGATCAAATCATAGATCAACAAGATCTACCTAGCAAAAGGGAGAATGCCCTCAAAGAAGAAATCATCAGATTAGAAGAACAGTTGGAATGTGCCTCCAGAGTTCGAGAAATGCTGCTAGCACTGAATAAAGAGCAAGAAAACGAGATCCTCAAACTAAGGCATCAGTTGGATGAAGGAAGGAAAGCTGAAGAGACCTTGAAGAAGCAATGTCTTGAAAAAGAAGAACAACATCAAGTTGAGGTAAATATCTTGAAAAGCAAATTAGAAGAAAAGGATAAGCTTTTACGATTTCAAGATAGCTCTAAAGTCTTGGATGATATTCTTAGTAGTCAAAGATCTCCTGCTATCAAGACTGGTCTTGGTTTTCATGAATATGTTGAAGGTGAATCTAGTTCACAAGGTGAGGCAAGAAACTCTAATGTGAAATCTGAAATGCCCAAAAAGGAACAACCAAGGAAAGAAATTCCTCAAGGAAGATTCTCTACTCCTAACTATGGACGTGATAGACGATTATTTCCTCCACTGAATAATGTTGAATGTTATGTATGTCATAATCTTGGACATGTTGCAGCCATATGTAGAAGAAGAAGGTTTCAAGACCATCATGCAGAAAGATCATCACATTCAAGATACTTTAATGGATATTGCTTTTCTTGCAATATGTTTGGCCACAAAGCTGCTGATTGCTACAAGAGGAATATGAAACATGTAAGATGCTATGCATGTAACAAGTTTGGACATAAAGCAAGAGATTGCAGGAACAAAGCTCATGATAAGAAGAAATCATCAACATGCGTGAAGATATGGAAGAAGAAGGAAGTTCAGTCAGAAAGATGTGGCACAGCACAGGGTACTCAGCACAGCACAGACATAACAGACTCAGGGGGAGCTGAAGGTATAGAACTTCAGTGTTCTGATTCTCATACGCAAGTTTCATGAAGGAAATACGCGTATATACGCGAGTTAAACACTGCAAAGTCGCGTATATGTCAAAAAGCAGTGGGGACAGGCTCAGAAAAGGGATCTGATATGATTCAGTCCAGTATTATTTGCTCTATTGGTTACAGTCTGCTGAGGATGTGTGGAAATGTTTTGTTACTTGTATGATGACTAGAAGTGTTTTGATCCTAACTTGAGGATTATGATGTTTTGACGCTTATTGCTGATATATGCATGATCAGATCTAACAGATGGCACTATGCCTTTAGTAATTCATTGTTGGCATTATCCTTGGTGATGATTCTTATATGGCTAAATAATATATCTTTGCTATGATGTGGTTGTGAGTTGTCTATGATAAACTCTCATATGATTCTTGAAGTTACATAGAAGATGTTCAGATCAGATTTATGGTTGATCCTTTGATGATGCTTACATGGTGAACTTCATAAGGATAAGGAGAAGTACAAAGCTTGAATACACATCTTCCTCACTTGATGATGAGTCACTCATATACAGCTGTTGTCATATGCTCATACAGTTATGATGCAGGCACTCTTGTGAATAAGGATTGTTGCTATGAAGTTCTGTCAAATGAGCTTGAGCTCAAGATACATAGTGCTGATACATGGATGACTACTCAAAGGAAATTTACAAGTTGCTGATATGGAGATTGGTATACGCGAGTTGGATAAGGCCTATCCGCGTATATACGCTTGTTTAGGTGGATGCAGACGCGTATATGGAATTTTTGAAGGAAATCAGCAGGGACAGATGTTGGTTGCAGAAAGTCTGATATGGGTCTGACAGAGATCATCTGGCACAGGTTCAGGGGGAGCAGATAATCTTCCAATGATGCATTGTTGGCATTATCTTAAAGCTTTTGGTTCTAGTTCACATTTGTTGTTGATTCTAGTGGAACAAAGGCGAAAGGAGAACAGAAGGATCTCTTGGTTGCTGATCTGAATGGTGATTATCAGATGCTATTGGTGACATTCATAAGTCTTACTCTAGATATTTCGTCTCTATGTCATATATCTCTTTTATGGTATCTCTTTCATGGTGTCAAGGTCATGTAACGGCCTATTTTTGTTTCCCCACTATGCCTGGGATGACTGATGCAATATGATTGGTTGTCATATGTAAACTTTTGATGTATCCCCACTAGGTTGGGTGATGAATGTATGTTGAGTCTTTTGGTGATAGGAAGGTCTTCTATGATGTATAAGTCTTTGTTCTTCTTGAAGAACATCTTTTGCAGATCTTGCCTACAGTCAAGGGGAGCATGAACAGCACAATTCAGCAAGAGCAGGATGGATAGATTGGTACACTTTGGCATACACAAAGGGGGAGCACATTTGGAGATTTCAGCATGTACTCAGGGGGAGTATGGACAGCAGTATGGACAGGAGAGGGTATACCAAAGAAAAGAATATCTTGGTCCACCCTTTGCCCTTGATGTCAAAGGGGGAGAGTGACTTGGTGTGGTGGTTGCCATCAAGTCCAAAGGGGGAGATTGTTGGCATTATGATTCAAGTGTTGTCCTTGATGGCAACTCACTCAGAGGTTGGTACAGATGCTCAGAAGTTGGTACAGGAGATGGCAACTTAATCAGAAGACAGATCCTAGTACAGCTTGCCAAGGAAGTTCATACACGCAGGTTTGTTAAGACCAAGTCGCGTGTACACGCAGGTTGGCTTCAGAAAAAGCGCGTGTATGTGGAAAAGTACCTTTGGTCCATGGCGGTTAGTCCTTGGAAGTTGTGCCTATGGTTTCGGACCATTGTGTCTCGACGGGCGTGTCGATCCCTAGTTTTGAAGTTGATGGTATTGTGTTACTATGGTTTTGGCTCTTGGTATTGAACAAGGCCTAAGGCTATATAAGGAGAAGATCATTAGGCAAGTCAATGAAGCAAGGAGTGAGAGTGTGCATGAGTGATAAGGAAGTGTGATCCAAGTGCTGGTTATGGGTTGGTAATCTGAACCAAGGTTTCACTCATGTGGAGGATGATGAATGATGGAACGAGATCTCAAGGGTTGGAATGATTATCTTCATATGGTTTGACTATGGATAGACTAGATCTACTGACGCATGTTTATTATTATGATCTGGGTATGTTTTGATGTCTGATATAGCTACAGAGTTTTAAGGTTGAATTTACAGATCTGTACGCGGGTTGGTCTTGGTAAAAGAGCGTATACACGCAGGTTGGGTTCATCCAAGTAGCGTATACAATGTGAAGTATGATATTTGAATATGGAGCTGGATCTGGTTATTGCTATGTTGTCTGGTTGTTGTTGACAGGGTTACAGTGATTCAGAATTGGGTGTTTCAGTGATTGATGATGCAGGTTGTACTACAAAGATAATTGTCTTATGGATCCAGTATGAAAATGTATGAAACGTGGTCCCGCATAGATCGTAGGCCGGCACCTACGTACTGGTAAACATATCAGCCAGTACAAGAGCCAGGGGGTTGTAGCTCCCTTCCACTAGCAGCTGGAAAACGAGTAAAGAAGCATTCTGTAGGTAGGCACCTACGTACTAGTAAATGGATCGGCTAGTACAAAAGCTAAGAGGGTTGTAGCCCTCTGCAGGTTGTAGCCTGCGTGCTGGTAAAGGACTGTACCAGTACATTGTAAAAGAAGTTTCTCATTAAAGAAGAAAGAGACAAATTGCAGCAGGTGGTTTTCACCCACATTGGGTTTCCACCTTATATCATGGTGTTCATGTGTGTGGCTTTTGTGTGATGATCTATTCTGTTATACTGCATTTGTTTACTGTTAATATGCTTAATAATATCCTGATGCATTTACTGAAGATAAGATTAACTGAATCATAAGATCTCTGCATATACGCTAGTTGCTTTAGACACAGTCGCGTGTACACGCGGGTTCACTTAACTGAAGTCGCGTATATGTTTCTGAGTATGAAATTGAAAAGTTTTATCTGATCTGATAATACTGATTCACCCCCCCCCTCTCAGTATTATTTCCAACAATTGGTATCGGAGCCGGTCCTTCAGAGAAGCTTGATCGCTTGAAGGAGATTCGTAGAACAATGGGGAAGAAAGCACGTCAGAAGAAGAAGACAGCTCAAAAGAACAATGACAACCTGTCGTTGTGTGGAAGCAAGTATTCAGATCCTGAAGCACCTCAGATTGAAGATGGACAAGCAAATGAAGCGTCAGATCAAATCATAGATCAACAAGATCTACCTAGCAAAAGGGAGAATGCCCTCAAAGAAGAAATCATCAGATTAGAAGAACAGTTGGAATGTGCCTCCAGAGTTCGAGAAATGCTGCTAGCACTGAATAAAGAGCAAGAAAACGAGATCCTCAAACTAAGGCATCAGTTGGATGAAGGAAGGAAAGCTGAAGAGACCTTGAAGAAGCAATGTCTTGAAAAAGAAGAACAACATCAAGTTGAGGTAAATATCTTGAAAAGCAAATTAGAAGAAAAGGATAAGCTTTTACGATTTCAAGATAGCTCTAAAGTCTTGGATGATATTCTTAGTAGTCAAAGATCTCCTGCTATCAAGACTGGTCTTGGTTTTCATGAATATGTTGAAGGTGAATCTAGTTCACAAGGTGAGGCAAGAAACTCTAATGTGAAATCTGAAATGCCCAAAAAGGAACAACCAAGGAAAGAAATTCCTCAAGGAAGATTCTCTACTCCTAACTATGGACGTGATAGACGATTATTTCCTCCACTGAATAATGTTGAATGTTATGTATGTCATAATCTTGGACATGTTGCAGCCATATGTAGAAGAAGAAGGTTTCAAGACCATCATGCAGAAAGATCATCACATTCAAGATACTTTAATGGATATTGCTTTTCTTGCAATATGTTTGGCCACAAAGCTGCTGATTGCTACAAGAGGAATATGAAACATGTAAGATGCTATGCATGTAACAAGTTTGGACATAAAGCAAGAGATTGCAGGAACAAAGCTCATGATAAGAAGAAATCATCAACATGCGTGAAGATATGGAAGAAGAAGGAAGTTCAGTCAGAAAGATGTGGCACAGCACAGGGTACTCAGCACAGCACAGACATAACAGACTCAGGGGGAGCTGAAGGTATAGAACTTCAGTGTTCTGATTCTCATACGCAAGTTTCATGAAGGAAATACGCGTATATACGCGAGTTAAACACTGCAAAGTCGCGTATATGTCAAAAAGCAGTGGGGACAGGCTCAGAAAAGGGATCTGATATGATTCAGTCCAGTATTATTTGCTCTATTGGTTACAGTCTGCTGAGGATGTGTGGAAATGTTTTGTTACTTGTATGATGACTAGAAGTGTTTTGATCCTAACTTGAGGATGATGATGTTTTGACGCTTATTGCTGATATATGCATGATCAGATCTAACAGATGGCACTATGCCTTTAGTAATTCATTGTTGGCATTATCCTTGGTGATGATTCTTATATGGCTAAATAATATATCTTTGCTATGATGTGGTTGTGAGTTGTCTATGATAAACTCTCATATGATTCTTGAAGTTACATAGAAGATGTTCAGATCAGATTTATGGTTGATCCTTTGATGATGCTTACATGGTGAACTTCATAAGGATAAGGAGAAGTACAAAGCTTGAATACACATCTTCCTCACTTGATGATGAGTCACTCATATACAGCTGTTGTCATATGCTCATACAGTTATGATGCAGGCACTCTTGTGAATAAGGATTGTTGCTATGAAGTTCTGTCAAATGAGCTTGAGCTCAAGATACATAGTGCTGATACATGGATGACTACTCAAAGGAAATTTACAAGTTGCTGATATGGAGATTGGTATACGCGAGTTGGATAAGGCCTATCCGCGTATATACGCTTGTTTAGGTGGATGCAGACGCGTATATGGAATTTTTGAAGGAAATCAGCAGGGACAGATGTTGGTTGCAGAAAGTCTGATATGGGTCTGACAGAGATCATCTGGCACAGGTTCAGGGGGAGCAGATAATCTTCCAATGATGCATTGTTGGCATTATCTTAAAGCTTTTGGTTCTAGTTCACATTTGTTGTTGATTCTGGTGGAACAAAGGCGAAAGGAGAACAGAAGGATCTCTTGGTTGCTGATCTGAATGGTGATTATCAGATGCTATTGGTGACATTCATAAGTCTTACTTTAGATATTTCGTCTCTATGTCATATATCTCTTTTATGGTATCTCTTTCATGGTGTCAAGGTCATGTAACAGCCTATTTTTGTTTCCCCACTATGCCTGGGATGACTGATGCAATATGATTGGTTGTCATATGTAAACTTCTGATGTATCCCCACTAGGTTGGGTGATGAATGTATGTTGAGTCTTTTGGTGATAGGAAGGTCTTCTATGATGTATAAGTCTTTGTTCTTCTTGAAGAACATCTTTTGCAGATCTTGCCTACAGTCAAGGGGAGCATGAACAGCACAATTCAGCAAGAGCAGGATGGATAGATTGGTACACTTTGGCATACACAAAGGGGGAGCACATTTGGAGATTTCAGCATGTACTCAGGGGGAGTATGGACAGCAGTATGGACAGGAGAGGGTATACCAAAGAAAAGAATATCTTGGTCCACCCTTTGCCCTTGATGTCAAAGGGGGAGAGTGACTTGGTGTGGTGGTTGCCATCAAGTCCAAAGGGGGAGATTGTTGGCATTATGATTCAAGTGTTGTCCTTGATGGCAACTCACTCAGAGGTTGGTACAGATGCTCAGAAGTTGGTACAGGAGATGGCAACTTAATCAGAAGACAGATCCTAGTACAGCTTGCCAAGGAAGTTCATACACGCAGGTTTGTTAAGACCAAGTCACGTGTACACGCAGGTTGGCTTCAGAAAAAGCGCGTGTATGTGGAAAAGTACCTTTGGTCCATGGCGGTTAGTCCTTGGAAGTTGTGCCTATGGTTTCGGACCATTGTGTCTCGACGGGCGTGTCGATCCCTAGTTTTGAAGTTGATGGTATTGTGTTACTATGGTTTTGGCTCTTGGTATTGAACAAGGCCTAAGGCTATATAAGGAGAAGATCATTAGGCAAGTCAACGAAGCAAGGAGTGAGAGTGTGCATGAGTGATAAGGAAGTGTGATCCAAGTGCTGGTTATGGGTTGGTAATCTGAACCAAGGTTTCACTCATGTGGAGGATGATGAATGATGGAACGAGATCTCAAGGGTTGGAATGATTATCTTCATATGGTTTGACTATGGATAGACTAGATCTACTGACGCATGTTTATTATTATGATCTGGGTATGTTTTGATGTCTGATATAGCTACAGAGTTTTAAGGTTGAATTTACAGATCTATACGCGGGTTGGTCTTGGTAAAAGAGCGTATACACGCAGGTTGGGTTCATCCAAGTAGCGTATACAATGTGAAGTATGATATTTGAATATGGAGCTGGATCTGGTTATTGCTATGTTGTCTGGTTGTTGTTGACAGGGTTACAGTGATTCAGAATTGGGTGTTTCAGTGATTGATGATGCAGGTTGTACTACAAAGATAATTGTCTTATGGATCCAGTATGAAAATGTATGAAACGTGGTCCCGCATAGATCGTAGGCCGGCACCTACGTACTGGTAAACATATCAGCCAGTACAAGAGCCAGGGGGTTGTAGCTCCCTTCCACTAGCAGCTGGAAAACGAGTAAAGAAGCATTCTGTAGGTAGGCACCTACGTACTAGTAAATGGATCGGCTAGTACAAAAGCTAAGAGGGTTGTAGCCCTCTGCAGGTTGTAGCCTGCGTGCTGGTAAAGGACTGTACCAGTACATTGTAAAAGAAGTTTCTCATTAAAGAAGAAAGAGACAAATTGCAGCAGGTGGTTTTCACCCACATTGGGTTTCCACCTTATATCATGGTGTTCATGTGTGTGGCTTTTGTGTGATGATCTATTCTGTTATACTGCATCTGTTTACTGTTAATATGCTTAATAATATCCTGATGCATTTACTGAAGATAAGATTAACTGAATCATAAGATCTCTGCATATACGCTAGTTGCTTTAGACACAGTCGCGTGTACACGCGGGTTCACTTAACTGAAGTCGCGTATATGTTTCTGAGTATGAAATTGAAAAGTTTTATCTGATCTGATAATACTGATTCACCCCCCCCCCCTCTCAGTATTATTTCCAACAAGAATCCTTTTCTAGAATAACCCCTCTTCCACCAACGGACGGGGTACAGACTAGTCATATTCTCCCGCAGAAACCTACCCTATACCCGAAGTTTTCCTGCCGAAGCAGACCAGGATGCATGCCCCTGGGTTTCAGTCATATCTCTCTGAATTACTCGCGCTCATTGCGAGGACGAACTGGGGGTTGAGACATTTCTTGCGTGAAGAGACCATTTAAGGATGGTATATGACTATTTGCTATGTGTGATCCGGGAAATGAAAGTTGGTCCATGAGCTTGACCACTCTTCCTTCGTGCGGAAAACACATTACTCTAAAGAGTGAGGAGACGATGGCTCCCATGCAATAAATATAGTCTCGTCCAAGGAGTAGGTTATAATCCAAGGGTCCTTGAACTACCATTACGTTCATTTGAACTGTCTTCCCTCTCAATGTTATGGGCACATTAGGAAGGATCCCTAAAGGTCAACTGGTTCCTTTATCAAAGCCTGTCAGATTTCTCATCTCAGGCGAAAGTGGTGGCGAACCAAGCGCTTTCCAAGAAGTAGAGGAAAGGATACTCACAGAAGCCCCCTCATCTATGATGGTTCCAGCCATGACCATTCTATATATTTGGACAATAATTCTAAATGGTATGCTTGCTGGTAAACGGGGTCTGCCTAGTTGATTCCAGTCGAAGGAGACAACTAGGTTGCTTGGAGGTGGGACCGAGTAGATGGCCGGGTATGGCTCTGACGAACTTCCTTCCTGCGGTAAAGGAATGGGTAGATTGCCCCCATGTTCGTCGGAGTCTGTGTTGATGAAGAGAATTTGGATGGTGCCATCCTTGTTCTCTTCAGTGACTGTATCATTCGAAGATAAAACCTCTGAAGGCAAGACCGGGTCAACTGCCGCCTCGACCGTTTTACTTTCGTCTGGTATGGATTCAGCTGGTTTATCTTCAATGACAGGCACTTCAGCCGACCACTTGAGTGGGCCAGCTGGATTCTCAACTAACGAAGGACTCGGCAAGAGTTTTTTATATCCAGGAGGAAGTCGTAACGGTGAAACCGGATGATCATCCAAAACTCTTTTAGCTTCGTCTAAGAAGGGACAACGGTGGATGGCATGATCGCCTTCGCACAGTTTACAGGGAAATCTAGCTCTCCCTTTTTGTCCTGGGGCTTCACTTTCGCTAGTTGACGGTGTGCTTTCAACATGATCACCAGAGGTTGATGACACCGGATTGTGCAAACGGGGAGACCAGTCCCTTAGTATCCGGGGATGCAAGGACAATCTCTGTGAAAGTGGTCTCCCTTGCAAATGACACATGGCGATTTAGGCCTGGTCGGTGCAGTGTGTGGATTTTCGTTAGACGACACTTGTTTCCCCCCATTCGCCTTTGGCTCCTTCTTCTTCTTCTCTTTCTTCTTCTTTTCCTTCTTCTCCTTAGGAACTTGACTTTTGGCTTTGCCAGCCCCATCAAGCGAAGAGGAAGGAGGAGAGGAAGTAGAAGGTTGGTGGGTAACTCTGGATTCGTCTAATTGCCGATTCGATTGTTCAGGAATAGTGGTGTTTTGAACGACATTGGTTGAGAAGAGCCATACTGGCAAGCCAATTGTCAGTCCTGGAAGTGACAATGTGGCCATATGGGGTGCACCAACATCTCCCCAAGAGGAGAAGGGACTAGGATTTCCACCAAGGGGAATTCCTTGGTTGGTAGACTCCATTTTCTCAACCTAAGATCAACGTAGGAAAAGGGTAATGAATATTCCGTTTAAAATAAATTTTTAGACGCTTTAGACACAACTTGTTTTTTCAATTTTAAAGAGTCGAGAAAAAACAAAAGATGACTCTAGTCTCCTTCGATTTTTAATGAGCCTGAAGTGACAAGTGCTCAGATGGACCTTTTCCATTAAGGAGTCTGAAAAGGAACGAAAGGGACTGCTCTGGAGATCTAGGTAGAGGGAGTACCAAACCAATCACAAAACTGCAGAATACGTTTTACGGTACGGCAGTCAATCTTCTTGAATGCTGTGTTCGGTGCATTGCGATCAGTAGGTCGGCCGACACGGCTTCCTATGGATAAAAGGTTTTAAGCCTATAGGGGTCTCCCAATATATACTCGACGGTACGTGGGAGCACAAGTCCGTACTGGCACTTATCGTCTCACGGTGGAGGAATCACCCAACCATCAATGAGGACAACAGTTACCAGGCTTTACGACACCGGAATACGTCTCTAGCCTAGACCTCTATGTTGTGCGTTAAGTTCCAAAGCGTTGTTACATTCATACAATTTATTTTAAGTTGATATTTCTTATGAAGTTTTCCTTTTGGGTTCACCACGAGATGTAGATGTAATTCCTAAATGCAATCTAAAGATGATAAGCAAATCTTTTATCTCTTTTCAGCAATGAAAATCCTAGCTACAAGGGGAAAAGAAAGACACAATCTTTTCTCAAAGAGCAAAGAGCACACTATAAATGCACTTTTCCTAAATCAAGCCATACAAACTATCAATATGCAAATGCACATGTGCATGTATTTGTTTTTCACTTTCTTAATATTGATGCCTAAAAAGAAAGTTTATGTACAAATATGAATTCGCTTTCAAATGACAAACACAAACAAGCTTCTTTTCGAAATCAAAAGGTAGAGATGATTACGACACTTTATGATTTTGAAATAAACACTTGTTTCGACACTAGAAAGTTACAAATTCAAACCAAAGGAAAAAGTAAAAGCATAATCGACTGTCAACAGCAAATAAACTTTCTCCTAAGACCAAAATCGACAGTTACGACATATCTAAATCAAAGGACGACAGTATGACTATTCTACTTTTGCAATGGAAAACTGTAAATGATGCCACAAAAACACCTACAGTCTTTTTGTACAAAGGAGGCGGAATTAAGGCAAAGAAAATGAGTTTTTAGACAGGTACACACACTGATCATAGGCTACAAAAATCAGAGACAAAAACTGGAAAAAAATGAAGCAAAGAACCTCAGTTGCACAAGGCAAAGCTGATCAGCGCACCTGTTACACAGAGAAACTGAATTGCAGCGCAGGTAGCCCTCTTGGGACCTGCGTTGAAATGCAGAACCTCTTCACAGAGCCTGCACTGGGGCAGAAATGAGAATTCTATCCGGGTTCTGGGTCACGGTTTGCAGTTTAATCTATGGTTTTTGGCCGAGTAAAAGCAATCAGTAATGCACAATCAGAGGGATGATTTAAAGGAGGTCTAAGAGCTATCACAAAGGGCAATCAGATCATTTGTGAATCAGCTGTTCAACTCATAAACATATCCAGTGAATGGATTGAAGTAGCAGGTGTCTACTTTGCATTTGTAAATGGCAAATGCAGTTCGATTGCTACTTCTAAGTCTATGAAACAAACAACAAGAGAAACACAAATAAACTAATTAGACAATCTTCCCCAGCGGAGTTGCCATTTTGTTGTGGGGAAAAGTGTCTATTCAGAACGACCCTATCCCACTAAGGTGTGACAGTGCCTTAGCAACAAACAGAGAAAACTACTTTTGTATTCTTCTTTATGAACTATAAACGAAGAGGAATAGGATGAACCAACCTGTGTCTTGCGCTAGTCCTTTGATACAATCTCTCTCCCTTTTGACAGCTTCCAGCTACCTGCTCCCTTACTTGCCCAGCTTCACCAAGTTCCTGTAAGATCACAGAAGAAGAAAAATACACAAAGACATAGATTTATATTCATAAATAGATTAGGATCAGATTTAATCTAAACATACAAATGTAACAAACATCAATGATACATAAGCATGTAGGAGAAACTCAAATAGTTTTATTGATATAACAAGAAGATCCAAGAGGAGATACAACCAATGATTCCCGATCCAGCATCAACCTCCTAGCAAAGGAATCCCTTCTTCACCTCCAACAAAGCATAAATCACCCAATACTCTAATATCAATCTCAAAACCAACAACAATTCTCTGCAATGTACAAAATTCCAGCCTCTGGATCTCTGGGATGAGGGATCCATATATAGATGTATGCAAAGAGGATGAGTCAGCTTGTCATCTGACTAGTGGCTTCTCTCTGTCAGTTCTTGCTTCCACTTGGAGACTGAGAACCTCTTACTCATCCTTGGTCGAACTCAGTGAGGCAAGTGTCATTGGGGAAGATTCTGAAAGCTTCCATTGTCTTTCCACCTCGCGGAATGGCACTGTCATTTGTCATTTCCCACTCAACGCACCCTGGTAGTGCATTTAGGTGCATTGCAACGCACCTAGCTAGTGTACTTGGATGCTATGCAATGCAGGTAGCTAGTGGAGTAGCTGAGATGATCTTGATTTGACTGATTCTGAGCAGTTTCTGGTGGAGAACTTCTGGGAGAAGCTGTAATTTGTTGACCTTGTTCCTTTAGGGGTAGGAACAACACTTTTAGGGACTTGGGATCCCTTGGTTTATGGACATTTCATGCTTAGAGCTGTAAGGCACAAAAATGTCTATAACAATGGTGGAAATATATGAGGGTGATAGATTAGCATGGAATTGGTCCTTCTGGAGCATTAGAGAAAAGGAGAAGAAAGTCTAAGTTTGACTTCCTACGACTAGAATTTCGATCAACTTTTTTCTTTTGGTGCCAACTTGTTTTTGTTTCTTGTAGAGGTTGGAGAGCACCTACATTCATGAGAGAGAGATACATGGAACAATGATTTTTTTTTCTTTTTTTTTCTTCTAGGCCTAATAGTTGCCTCAATGAGGTTTTCAACTAGTAGTTTTGCCTTGGCACCTCAAAGGAAGTTTTCACCTAGGATCTTTTCTTTTTTCCCTTTTTTCTTTTTTTCAACCCATCGACCGCCTCATGGAGGTTTTCAATCAATGATTCAATTTCAGTAGCCTCAAAAGAGGTTTTCATCTGAGATTTTATTTTTTCCTCTTATTTTTCATTTATCATTTCTTTTCCTATCCTTCTCTACTTGAAAGAACAAAATCATTTTCAAGTGTAGGAATACTTCCAATGAAGCCAAGTGCACATCAAGATGATAGATAAACTGATGTGGAGGATTAAAATATATGCTTTGAAATGTACCTAAATTTCAGAGACCAAATGATTTGATTGTGATGAGACTAGGAATTGTTGAATAAGAGTTTGTGGTTGCAAATTATTGATTGTCTGGAAGCATATTTCAGTATAGTTTTCATGCCCTTGGTCCACTTGCTAATCTGGATCATATTGGATGTCTTCTTCTTCCATGAAATTCAAATCTTCTTCTTTTTGTTGATTATTCTCTTGAACACATAGAGGATCTGATGGTAAACATGCAGGAACTTTCTCAATATTTGATTTTGATGTCTTCTCTTCATCAAGTGGAACCCATGATTCTTTGGTCTTCTCATTTGAATCATCTTTTTCTGAATGTTGTCCTTCAATGACATCAAGGGAATCTGTTTTTTTCAATAGTGTTCCGCAGCTAAGATGAATACCATTTAGATCAATAGGAGATATATGGAAGTTTTGTACCTCAACATTGTAAGTGGGTTGACATACTTCATTGTGTGGGTTTGGAAATGGTGGTACAAGTAGTTCAGTGGGAGTGGATGTTTGATATGAATGTGGTTGGGGTTGTGGGTGGTGGAGGTGGATGGTAGGGATAACATGAAGTTGTGTATGGAGGATATTGAGGATATTTTGGATGGCCCCCATGAGTTCCTTGCCAACCTTGTTGCCAAGATCTGTTTTGGGGTTGAGATGGCCAAGGTTCCAAGGAAAGGGTGTGTTTCAATTACTTTAAGATGGATGTGCATAAGCTTGAAATTGTGAATTAGGCTCTTGCATCATACCAAGTTGACTAGGTTGCCATGGTCCTCTTCGAGCTACATAACATAGTTGCATTGGCAATTGACTTTCTCCATTGTCCTCTTAGTAAAATTCCTTCAACATCGGTAATGAGGGGACATATTTAACATCATGTGATTCTGCATGGACAAAACAAATTTCAATATCTTATTTTTGCTCATTTTGTATTTTTAACATTTCTACTTGCTCACTTAGATTACTAAGATTTTTTTATTAAAGTTATCAAGAAAAATTCCAAGTTTAGCTTGACTTACTGATCTTGATGTTGATTTACTTACTCTTTCCCTTCCTCTTGATAAGCGCTTACATGTTTCACAAATTTCTTTGAATGATAATTGGTATACATCCCCTCTACTCATGAGATCAACTATATGAATCCAATCTTCCATAATTCTTCTAAGTAAGAGGGTTTTTAGTGTGTCAGATCCTAAATGATGTAATTTTCCACTGTTCACATAATACATGAATCTCTCTATTAAATCCTCAAGGCTCTCATCTTTTTTTTTATTCATTTGAAATATTTCCTCATGACCTTTATATTTTTCTAGAAATATCTTTTGCATTTCATTACATGATCTTATTGAATTAGTCCCTAAATTCATGAACCATTTAAGAGCTCTATATTTCAATGTTACCGGAAACAATATCAATTTTTGAGTGTTTAATAAGTAACCATAAGATCTACAAACAAATTCAAATTCAAAGAGAAAGGTTTCTAGATCCTTTGACCTTAGGCCATGAAAGTTTGAAAGAAAATATGGAGGGATGTTCTTCATATGCGCACTTACATCAATATCTTGAATGAGAAATCCAAGAGGATCTTGTTCAATGTCATCATCCCCATCCATTTATTCTACCTTTTCTATTTCCTCTTCTTCTTCTACCTCGAAATGTGGATGGTAGTGTGGCTCTTAGTGCACCACGTGATCAAATGGGAGGGGGTTGGTGTTGGGGAAGTATTTTTTGTTTTTATAAAAAAATTAATTATAATGCTAATGAAATGCAAGATGCCTAATGAAATTTTTGTGTTTTTGCATAAAGTAAAAAAAAAATGAAACAACTAGGGAATAAAAGAATGCATACTTTGACACCTCCTCGACAATGGTGCCAAAAAGTGATGAGTCGCAGTATTGAAACAATAATGCTGCAACTCCCAAGGCTACCAAATTTAATTATCAATCTGGGGTTCATACAAATTTAAGAGGTATAGACACTATATGTGTAGCATAACATGTGTCCTTCCTTCGCTGCCATGATGTAATAAAGTGAATGTAATGAAATCAAATCCTAAAATAATTGCAGAAATGGAAATTCTTGAAATGAAAAACTTAACCTACTGTAGGAAAGAAAAGACAAGGAAAGAAAACCTATTGTAATTGCATAAAGCAAATATTGTAGAGTCCAAAGATTGTCTTACCTTGACATCCCTTGTTGCCTATATTTCCTCTTTTTACCTATACTTATCAACTAAATAATGCAATAGACACAAGGTTTTGTTAAAGGTAAGGAATTACATGTCTTCTTATTCATGTTTGTCTATATACCCTATTTTGTTGTTAAATAATGCATTTGGCTATGGAATTGGTCTGTTTCTGCAGCTAATCTAGATTTTTGCAGCTGCCTCCATTGTTTGCAAGGTTCAAAAGCTCTAGCTTAGTGAAGAAAGATACAGATGGATAAGGAATGGTCCCCTAGTTGATTGCTTCCTATTCCCTCAAACTAATTCATCAAGATGATCACAGGATATCACGGTCAAACCCTAAAGTCAACTACAAGATTGTCGTCGGGACAGAATCCGAGTTTCAAGGAGATCTTATCGATTTTCTCTCAGAATATAAAATCAAATGTTTAGCGATATAGTTTAATTGAAATAAATATATTTAGTCTTAAAATTCTCATACTGTTATGCCAAAGACTTATTATAAAAACTATGGCCGCACAGTGTTTGGGGTGTGTGCCGGACGATGTAATTTTTTAAAACAGTTTGTTAATTTTCACTTTGCAAGTAATAGACTTGGTTTTATGTTTGTATGCGCTATGTTGATTGGAGATTCTGGACTGATTTGTGGAGGGCCCCTACAACCAGTAACAGGTCTTTAACCAATTGCAATTAGATTTCTTTCATTACTTGAATACTTTGTTTTGTGTGAGAAAATGTAGTATGATGAGTTCACCAGTGAATCGTTATATGCATGAGCACTTCCCTTTACTTTATACCTAGTTTAAATCTGCTATTTGATTTTCTTTTTATCTGGTACAATATGGTTATTTCATTTTCTTTTTATCTAGTGTAGTCCAACTGTATTTACTTCATAGCGTAGTTGTTGTTCAGAATGTCTTATTTGGATGAAATTGAATAAGTAAAAGTGTGAGAGCCTTCTCCTTAGCAATTGAATTTAGACAGTATTCCTTTAAAATTTGATAGAATAGTTTTCTGTTGCACTTAGTAAATTAGAGCTACAACATAAAAATTCAAGTCAAAAATCCAAAATAGTCCAACACAAGTAAAATCTAGAATCACTCTCATATCATCCATAAATTGATTCAATAGAGAATAATTCCTAAGAAATTAGATGATAACTTTAGGGATTGAGAAATTAATATAATTAATGACACCATCTCCATACTAATCTTAAGTTTAGATCCTAACAAGAACATAACAACATAATAAATAACTTCTAGCACATATAGTGCACTTGTATTTCATCAATATACCTACCCTGGTTGATAATTTATGATTGACCATTTAAAGACATTAAATTGGCGAAACACTTTGGTTCAGTTGTCGGGGAAGTACAAATAGAAGTCAAGAAATATCAAAACATGATATGCATAGGGATAGAGACTCTAGAGGTAGATTTGTAGGGTGAGGAAGAAGTTTAATTCCCACAAATCCACTTACTTCACCACGTTTTCGAAAATCCACACCACCTACTCAAACCTGAATTCCATTTAGAGGTCGACAAAGACTTCACCCACTTCCTCTACTGAAGCTGTAATTGAAGAAAATCCTGCATCCCCAACTACAAGATTAATTTTTCTTTTGTCCACTGGTGAGAAAATTTTTCGAGAAAAATTAGAAGTTCCTAGTGAAGAAGAGTAACAGGAAACTTATTTTGAACAACCATTGATAGAGGAACCAGAAATATTAGAAGAACACAATATTAGTTCCGAAGAATTTATCGTGGCTGAAGAAGGGGAAGGAGAGGTACACAATGTCCATGGCGAGGAAAATAGGATTGGAGGAGGTAGGGGTAGAGGTAGAGGTGGAGATAGGAACAAAGGAGGGGGTAGAGGCAGAGGAAACCAAGATCCTTCTGGATTTCCTATTCTTGATGAAGATACAACCCTCACAATGAAAAATATATCACCCTCAATTCTTCCTAATTTCCATGGAAAAAGAAACGAAGACCCAGAGACATTTCTCTTTAAATTTGAAGTATTATGCAGATCATATGACTATCTGCATGATGCTCAAAAATTAAAATTGTTCCCTGCTACATTAAAAGAATCAGCACTAAAAGGGTTCATGAGTCTAGGAGTGCATTATATAACAACATGGGGACAAATGAAAGAGGCTTTCATAGGAAAATATAGATATTATTGTATGCCTAGTAACCTTAAAGATGAAGTCTTCAAAATGACACAAAAAGAAGATGGAAATCTTGACGATTTAGTAGAAAGATTTGTCTACAATTTTAAAAGAGAAAAAATGGATAATTTGGATGAAGAAACCTTAAAATCCCTCTTACTCAGAGCTATTAAAGATGAGTGGATCGATCTCCTTAACCTAAGTGGGAAGGAATACATTTCCCAACTACCATTTGCAGATATTTGTGATCTATGTGTACATATATCAAGGGGTAAAGCATGAGTTGGAAGAAATCCTAGACACCCTCTCTTGTCAAGAATTCATAAATACGCCACTACAACAGTCAGCTGTTATCAACATTGTTGGGCACTGCAACCCCAATCATAAATGTCCATAAACCAAGGGCTCTTAAGTCCCTAAAAGTGTTGTTCCAACCTCTAAAAGAACAAGGTCAACTGATTACATCTTCTCCCAAAAGTTCTCCATGAAAAACTACTCAGAACTAGTCAAAACTGGACCATCTCACATGCTCCATGGTCAAAGTGCGCTGCATCCCACCTAAATACACATGGGAGGTGCGATGCATACTGAAAATCCCTTCTATGTGGTGCGATGGGCAAGAGTGGACAAATGGCAGGGTCAATCTGCAAGGTGGAGGATCATGGAATCTTCTAGAAACTTCTCCTGTGACACTTGCCTCTCCGCATTCGCCCAGGGATGAGTAAGAGATCATCAATCTCCAAGTGGAATCAAGAACTATCAGAGAGAGGACACTAATCAAATCTCAAAATCTGACTCACCCCCCTTGCAAACATCTATATATGGATCCCTCATCCCAGAGATCCAGAGGCTGGAATTTTGTATCTTGTAAGGAAGTGCTGCTAGTTTCTTGGTGTAACATCATAGTGTTGGGTGATCTAAGCTTTTTATGAGGTAAAGAAGGGATTTCTTGCTGAGAGGATGATGTTGGGTTAGAACAATTGGTTGTAATCCTCTTTGCTATTCTTGATTATTAATAAAGCTATTCAAGTTTTCCTCCACATTCTTGTATGATTGATGATATATGCATTTGTGTGGTCAATATATATCTAGTCCTATATTGTTTATGATAGTAGATCTATGTTCTTGGATAGTATTATGCTGCTTTGATTCTACAGGTGCTCTTTGAAGCTCGGTAGACGAGGAAGCGAGTGGCAAAGATCTATTAGAAGGGAGAGGAATCAAGCAAGGAACCAAGCCCAAGACAGAGGTTGGTCTCCTTTATTCCCCTCTTATCTACTTCTCATAAAGGAAAACGAAAGTGGTTTTAGTTTGTTTGTTTCTAAGGTAGCTACCAGCCTTAGTGGGACTAGCAGCTCTGCATAGACACTAGATTTCCTGATAACAAAATGGCGACTCTGCTGGGGAGCGAATAGATTGTTTGTTTATCTACATTTTTTTGCTTTATAAACTTACAGATGAAGCCTGAAGTCAAGCCAGCTAGCCTTCGAACTGCATTTGCTATGCAAGTGCAAAGTAGATCAATGATGCTTCAGTCTATCTCCAGGTTTTGTTTATGAACTAAAAAAAATGATTTACAAGCTCTCTAATTGCCCTTGTGCTGGCTCTAGTAACCTCCTTAGATCTACCCTTATGATTTATTTACTGATTACCACTTGCTCGGCCTAAATCCCTGAAATGAGCTGCAAACTGTGACCTGAAACCCAGTTGAAGTCTCGTCCCTGGACCATCGCACTATCTCTTCTTTGGAATCTAGATGCATCGCACTTCTCGAGTGTAGTAGGTGAGCTGCATCTCACTTTCCCTGTGCTACAGGTGCGCTGATCAGACAAGGCCTCTCCTGCTCTTAGATTTTGGTTTCTATGTTCACTCTTTTAAGCTCTATTCAGGAGTTTTGTTGTCTATAGTCAGTATATCTCTGTTGAAACCCCCTTCCTTGCCATTATTCCGCCTCCATTGTGCAAAGAACTATAAAAATTTTTTTATGTATTTTGAGCCATTTCCAGATCTCTTTTACAAAGAAGTAGCATAATTGAATTGTCGTTTCTTGATTTGAAAGTGTCGCAAGTGTCGTTTTTAGTCATAGAAGAGAATCCAATTGTTCTTGATAGTCGATTACAATGTTACTCTTGTATTTGATTTGAATTAGTAGTTTTTCAAGTGTCGAAAGAAAGTTTTCAATTCCAAATCGCAAAGTGTCGTCATTGTCTTCATTTTGTCTTGAAAAGAAACTTGTTAGTAATGTCGCTTTGAAAAATAATTCAGATTTGCGCTTAGCTTTCTTTTTATCATTCACACATTAAGAAGGATGAAAAAAAATACATGCATGTGCATTTGCATTTATACTGTTTGTTGGTTTGATTTAGGATAGTGCATATGGTGTGTGCTCTCTGCTCTATGTTGAAAGAATTTTGCCTCTCTTTCCTTAGTAGCTAGGATTTTCATTGCAAAAAGAAGATTAAATGATTTTTTATCATCTTAGATTGCATTTTAGGAATTGTATATCTACATCACGCAGTGAACCTGAAAGGCAAATTTCTTAAGCAAGATCAATTGTAAAATAAATTTAATGAATCTAAAAACGCTTTGGAACCTAACGCACAACATTTAGAAGTCTAGGCTAGAGACATATTCCAGTGTCGTAAAGCCTGGTAACTGTTGATATCATTGTTGGTTGGGTGATTCCTCCACTTTGAGACGATAAGTGCCAATACGGACTTGTGCTCCCATGTATCGTCGAGTACATATTGGGAGACCACAATAGGCTTTATCCTTTATCCATAGGAAGCCGTGTCTGCCGCCTTATCGATCGCAATGCACTGAATACAACATTCAGGAAGATTGACTGTCGTATCGTAAAAAGTATTCTGCAGTTTTGCGATTGGTTTGGTAATCCCTCTGTCTAGATTTCCAAAGCAATACTTGATCTGGAATTAGTGCCTCAAGTTCATGTTGCTTCTTTTCAGCAATTTATTTCATTATTTTCCATTTCAAACTCAAATAATGGATTTCTCATTGTGTAGATCTTGTTGAGATCTTTCCAATGGTACTTAAATCATCAAAATCTGATTTTGTATAAAAAAGTTAGGCTGATTTGAACAATGAGGTTTTTCTGGCTGCGGAATTTGCACAGTTCTGTAGCTAAAAATCTTTAGCCATTCATTTCTCATCATCAATCCAAAATTAATCAATACCTTCAGAAAAGTGAGCAAATAACTTATTCATTTCATTGATTCAAAATTATTATTTTTTCTTGACATGCAGCGACTCAGTGTGGCGACTCAGTGATAACACACAATTTGACTTCCCTTTGACCAGGGTCTTTTTCAACAAATTTGATTGAATGAATAGGACACCATACATGTACTAACATTTCCCCAGCTACCCATGTGGCTTGTTTTGCTTGATGACACCTGCAACCTAGAGTTTAACAAAATAGCTGCGGAAAGTTAAGCCAGTTGCGGAATGTTGAATCAGCTGCGGAAAATGGCTGCAACAGTCAACCATCAGTTTCAAGTGATTTTCTTCATTGTTTGCAGGTAGGAACTCTGTTAATTGTAGTGGCATATGGAGCAAACCAAGGTTCTTACTCTTTTGCTGCATTTTTCTTTTTTCTGTGCTGACGGATTTTATATCATCGCATGCCTTTTGGTATTCATATAATACAATCGATTGAACACAGATTCACACTGTTTGTGTGTGACATTTGTAGTTTATACCATCAACCAAAAGAAATTTAAGGTGTTGACGATTTGACCTTTTCAACAAAAGCACGTGAAGTGATAACAGTTGTGTTAGCGGGGAATGGAGAAGGTTTGACGCAGCGTCCACATATGTAACATGAAACTGCCTCAAGAAACCATTTACGGATTCAACCAAACAAACCATGGCATCCACCTTGGCATAATGAAGTATGAGTAAAAGATGGAAGTTGTGAGGCATGGTGGGAGACGTGGGCGAGTCTTAGTTAAAAATGGAATAGGATTAGACGGGTGGCGGAAGATGTGTTGCCTCAAACAACCAAAGCGTGATGTGTTTGAATTGTTCTCTGTTCATTTAATAAAAATATTTTTTTTTCCTCATATTCAATGACACGGTGGATGACCTGACCGCCAAGGAAATCAAATCTAAGTGGATTTCTCAAGGAAATCAAAATATGGCTGCAACTATTAAAAAAAACACTGATTTTTTCACACGCAGCAGACAAAAATGAACTCCAAATAACCGCAAATTTCTCCCAAACCACCACGAATTTCTTCAAACGGTTTCTGGGTTATCTAACTAACTTAGCTGGTGGAAAAACCCATGTTTTATTTTCTTCAAATTTGCTTCCGTTTGGGCAAATCAAGTGTTTTAAATTAGACGTTTTTCTGCTGTTTACGTTTTTCTGAGTTAACTGTTCTGCATTCGGCCTGTAGAATTTTTGAATTAGTGGTAAGACAGTACGCCTTTGTTTGATAGTGGTAGTTTGCACACTATTGATCCTTATTGGAAATCTATGTGGGAGACCGTCTGATGAGTCAGAAGGAGAAGGTCAGGAGGAGCAGGAGCAGGCTTTATCTCCGCAACAGTCTCATAGGTCACCCGATCACTTGCCCTCACAATTGGTATATGAATAATGAAATCCTTCTGAGATGAACGTAGTTGCTGATTTGGAGGCATTCATTGAAGAGGGAGGGCAGCTACAGAAATTTCCAATCCAACCACAGGAAAGGCACACTAATGAAGAATGCACTATTTGAAGAATCGTGAAGCCATTTCATAAAGAAAAGTGGGAGTGCAGTTATCTATAAGTTGAACCCCAAAAAATAATCATGAGATCGTTTAGGGAGTAAATGTATGGTTTATGGAGTAAGGTCGTGGAATGGTAGTGGAGCTATCGAAATAATCATTGCACATGGTGAGCTTTAATGGTTCAATAACTATGCAAAATTGTGTCTTTAATTGCTATTCGAAAGAAATTTTTGCCCACACCCTTAGAATCCTTGTCTTTGTTTGTCCATTAGCCCTTACTCAATTGCTCCTTATTGATGTCTATAGATGCTCCATGTACATGTCTTCATAGCATATGCTTAGTCATAACTGCATTTTCATTTTATTGCACTAACATCTTGACTGTAAATTTGAAAAACAGAGTGGTGGCTGCGGAAACTGCTTCTGGCTGTGGAAACTCATTCCAGCTGCAGAAACTTGGCACAGCAACCACTTAGCTAAATAGAAATAGTTAGGCAATAACTATTTGAATGGAAATGATCATGGGGAAAAAAAATTTATTGATGAAATGAAATGGATGGCATGGAGTGAAAATGGAAATGAAATGAAGTTTATTTTGTCTCTTCTTTTTTCCTTTTTTCTTTTTTTTTCCTTTTTTTTTTTTTTGAATCAATTGAAATGATGAAGTTTATTTTTTCTCCTAATTTTTTTCTTTTAGGCATAGCAATCATTTTTATGATCCTCCAGATCACACAAAGTGCGGGAGGAGAGCATACTCAAGAATTATTAATTTTTTTACTTAACAATCCTTTTTCTGATCCTCTAGATCACATGAAGTGCAGGAGGAGAGCATACTCAATAATTGCTAATTTTTTTTTAGATGTAAGAAATAAGGTCTCCTAATTACACTTCCCTGGCAACGGCGCCAAAATGTCTAGTCAATTTAACGTCTTAAATTGCTCTACATAAATTATCAATTCGGATATCGTAAACTGATGAAGTGTGGTGCACCATATGTACTTAGTTAACATTTTTCTTACTTCGTTGTTTTATAGATTTTATTTTGTTTTGGGGTTTTATTTTTGTTAGTTTCCTAAAACGTCTAATGCAAATGGAAATCCTATTCTAAGGTCTTAAGAATACTTTTAAAGGACAAGTATGGATAGAGATTTCAAGACAAGGCCTAAGGCCTAAGTCCCTAATGGTAACTTCCAAAACTTTAGCACTTCAAAAGATCTCAAAACATGTTATTGGTGGAATTAGCACTTGAACAAAAGTGTAAATATGCAGCTACTTCAATCAAAATGGAATGCAACAACCAATCAATGAGCTAGTGACTATGAAACCCAGTATCCTTGCTGCTATATGAAAAAGAAAGTAAAAACTGAACTTAAAGCAACTCAAAGACTAAAAGCAATGCAACTAATTCATCACACTACTTCAACTCTTCTGATCCTTTACCCTTCAGCTCAATCTACCTTATGGGAAGCAATCATGAACAAGTTAAGCAATATTATATCTAAATTGCAAGAAATTAAATTTCATAAAGGAAACTAATCACACTACTTCAACTCTTCTGATCCTTTACCCTTCAGCTCAATCTACCTTATGGGAAGCAATCATGAACAAGTTAAGCAATATGATATCTAAATTGCAAGAAATTAAATTGCATAAAGGAAACTAATCACACTACTTCAAATCTTCTGATCCTTTACCTTTCAGCTCAATCTACCTTATGGGAAGCAATCATGAACAAGTTAAGCAATATGATATCTAAATTGCAAAAAAGTAAATGAGCAAACAAAACTGATTGAAATAACAATGCTGGAATTAGAACTCAAAAAAATAAATCAGCAGAAGGACAAGATGATTCTGTCATGTCATTAGTCATTAAAAAGCTATGTGCATTACTAACCTACAATCAACCGGTTGAACACACTTGCATGAATTAAAATTGCATGATTGAAAAATCTAACCTATCAAACTTGAAAGCAATTAAATGACATAATGAAATCAAAGCAAAATTACAAAATGAAATCTACTCTACCTTACATTCTAATATGCTCCATGAAATCTACTTCACATCTCCTTCCATGTTGAGAACATCAAAGCTTTATTCAAATTCTTCAATATTACAAAGTACAACAAAGCTCTCCAAAGCTTTCAAAAGCCATCGAGGAAGAACTACAAACTCCAAGCTAAAGAACTCACAAGCTAAAAGACTAATAAGCTAAGCTCCCAAATGAAGGAGAGAGATCTCCTATTTATACAAAAAGATGAGAAGCCATCTCATTAATGAGAATCCATGAATCTCTCCCTCTACCTCTAGATTCCTAATCAAAATAGGAACTGCTAAGACACATGTCTTCTTAGAGTTACAATACAATTAGGAGATGTGACACATATCCTCATGATCCCATGATTCTTTCCACTCAAATTCGAGTTTGGCCTTAGAGTGCCACATAAGGGTCTTCTAGAAGCCTCCTTTCAACCTACATATGTCAACAATCTCAACCCATTTGTTAGGTATAAGCATATGCATATTATTTTCTAATTTTTAACCACAAATTCACTTAAAAGACTTAGAATTAATAAAGATTGAAAAACATAAATGTGGCCCAATGATAATGAAAGTGGGATGAATGTGGTGACATAGTAGTGAAATGGAGGTGATATAATGGACATAATAGTGAAAGTGTAATGGAAATGAATGACATTTTCAAGACTCAACATACCTCCCAACTGAAGCTATTGCATGTCCTCATGCAATATATATTACATTAACTCTTTTGATCCTTGGCCTTTGGCTTAAATTTGCATGATATTATTTGATAACTTCATATTTCTGCAAAGTGTTTCACTTGAATTGCAACATGGTTCGTTCTTGTGTTACAACCATTTTTTTTTTGTTACCTTCTATTTTGATCTTTGAACTTTTCATAATGATATTTTGATTATTGTTGCAAAGTAAATCTTTATTGGATTGCATGATGGTTGGTTCTTGTGTGACAACCATGATTTTGTTTGTATCCAATTTATCCTTTAAGCACTTTTTTTTCAAAAGCCATTGTATGCTCATAATAGCAATGTAGTAATTAATATATGTTGGAAGTATGTGAGCTCCTAAATATGATATGGACATGACAAGATATAAATATGAATGTATTCCCTCCCCCCCCCCCAACTGATGGTATTGGCAATTTTATGAAATGAGAAAGAGAAATGTTTTTCCAACAATTATCATTCTAGCTTTTTATGGAATTCTATGGTCAAAAGTTAGAAAATGACGTATCTTCACTTACCCTTGGAATGGATGAGTTGTATGTGTAGTGGCTAAAAATTTCTGATCATATTCTTCTTCAAGTGGCTAAACAAGAGGAGTTATGGATAGAGAGATAGGATGACTTTTTATTGCTTATACTAAAACTTGCTGAATCTGCTCCAAAATGCTGAAAATAATAGTCTTCATGTCTTCAAAACTCACTGGCACAATTCCTACTATGTGAAAAGATGTTCTGATGTCGAACATAGTAGGAAATTATTGTTTTAGTGACCATTAATGGATGCCACTAGTCAACACAAGAACTCTCACCATTGATGACAATGGCAGTCAAGATGCCCAAACACGTCTTGCTAGGTACGAATGAATTTGCTGAAGACGAGTCACCTAGAAGATCTTATGAACAAGGGACATTAATGTATTCCCATTGTTTGTCAGCATGAGGACTTGCCATTAAGACATGCAAGCCTCAAGGTGTTTTTACAAAGAACTTAGACTCAAAGGACTATGGACTCAATAATTTGCATTGACGCAGGGCTTATTTGCGGAATCAAAATGACAAGGAATGGAAGATGAAAATGGAAGATGGCAATGGAGAGTAGAAATGGTAATGGGCAATAAGCATATGAATGAGCCTCTTGCTTTTATTTGTGGGTTATGAATGAACAAAAATAGATGGAAAGTGTATGTGAATGTAAATGGAAAATATGGAGGAAAATGAGATGAATGGTTTATTATAAAGTATGGATGTGATGGATGGATGTGATGGAGACAATAGTATCTGAAAGTTTTTCAAGTGTTTGGATCTGATTTTGCATCAGCATATTTCCTCTTTGTTTCTGATCATCCTCTTATGAAACAAATTGGTCTCTTAGAGAGACACCATTCTCTTGTAGTCATTTGTCCTTCCTCCTAGAACCTGCAAGAAAAACTAATACTTCTTATGCAATGGAATGTAAGATTATCAAAGGAGATAGGTAATCAATCTCTCTAGTTATGATATTTACACACAAAACTAAGAATTTGTATTAGTGAAACAAGTTCTCAAAGGAAAAATCAAAATAATTTATACCTGATCTGGAATTAGTGCCTCAAGTTGATGTTGTTTCTTTTCAGCAATTTATTTCATTATTTTCCATTTCAAACTCAAATAATGGATTTCTCATTGTGTATATCTTTTTGAGATCTTTCCAATGGTACTTAAATCATCAAAATCTGATTTTGTATGAAAAAGTTAGGCTGATTTGAACAATGAGGTTTTTCTGGCTGCGGAATTAGAATTTAGCTGCGGAATGTGCACAGTTCTGTAGTTAAAAATCTTTAGCCATTCATTTCTCATCATCAATCCAAAATTAATCAATACCTTTAGAAAAGTGAGCAAATAACTTATTCATTTCATTGATTCAAAATTATTATTTTTTCTTGACATGCAGCGACTCAGTGTGGTGACTCAGTGTGGCGACTCAGTGATAACACACAATTTGACTTCCCTTTGACCAGGGTCTTTTTCATCAAATTTGATCGAATGAATAGGACACCATCCATGTACTAACATTTCCGCAGCTACCCATGTGGCTTGTTTTGCTTGATGACACCTGCAACCTAGAGTTTAACAAATTAGCTATGGAAAGTTAAGCCAGTTGCGGAATGTTGAATCAGCTGCGGAAAATGGCTGCAACAGTCAACTATCAGTTTCAAGTTATTTTCTTCATTGTTTGCAGGTAGGAACTCTGTGAATTGTAGTGGCATATGGAGCAAACCAAGGTTCTTACTCTTTTGCTGCATTTTTTTTTCTGTGTTGACGGATTTTATATCATCGCATGCCTTTTGGTATTCATATAATACAATCGATTGAACACAGATTCACACTGTTTGTCTGTGACATTTGTAGTTTATACCATCAGCCAAAAGAAATTTAAGGTGTTGACGATTTGACTTTTTCAACAAAAGCACGTGAAGTGATAACAGTTGTGTTAGCGGGGAATGGAGAAGGTTTGACACAGCGTCAACATATGTAACATGAAACTGCCTGAAAAAACCATTTACGGATTCAACCAAACAAACTATGGCATCCACCTTGGCATAATGAAGTATGAGTAAAATATGGAAGTTGTGAGGCATGGTGGGAGACGTGGGCGAGTCTGAGTTAAAAATGGAATAGGATTAGACGGATGGCGGAAGACGTGTTACCTCAAACAACCAAAGCGTGCTGTGTTTGAATTGTTCTCTGTTCATTTAATAAAAATATTTTTTTCCTCATATTCAATGATACGGTGGATGACCTGGCCGCCAAGGAAATCAGATCTAAGTGGATTTCTCAAAGAAATCAAAATATGGCCGCAACTATTAAAAAAACACTGATTTTTTCACACGCGGCAGACAAAAATGCACTCCAAATAACTGCAAATTTCTCCCAAACCACCACGAATTTCTTCAAACAGTTTCTGGGTTATCTAATTAACTCAGCTGGCGGAAAAACCCATGTTTTATTTTCTTCAAATTCGCCACCGGTTGGACAAATTGAACGTTTGAAATTAGACGATTTTCTGTTGCTTACGTTTTTCTCAGTTAACTGTTCTGCATTCGGCCTGTAGAATTTTTGAATTAGTGGTAAAACAGTACGCCTTTGTTTGATAGTGGTAGTTTTCACACTATTGATCCTTATTGGAAATCTATGTGGGAGACCGTCTGATGAGTCAGAAGGAGAAGGTCAGGAGGAGCAGGAGCAGGCTTTATCTCCGCAACAGTCTCATAGGTCACCTGATCACTTGCCCTCACAATTGGTATATGAATAATGAAATCCTTCTGAGATGAACGTAGTTGCTGATTTGGAGGCATTCATTGAAGAGGGAGGGCAGCTACAGAAATTTCCAATCCAACCACAGGAAAGGCACACTAATGAAGAATGCACTATTTGAAGAATCGTGAAGCCATTTCATAAAGAAAAGTGGGAGTGCAGTCATCTATAAGTTGAACCCAAAAAAATAATCATGAGACCGTTTAGGGAGTAAACGTATGGTTTATGGAGTAAGGTCGTGGAATGGTAGTGGAGCTATCGAAATAATCATTGCACATGGTGAGCTTTAATGGTTCAATAACTATGCAAAATTGTGCCTTTAATTGCTATTCGAAAGAAATTTTTGCCCATACCTTTAGAATCCTTGTCTTTGTTTGTCCATTAGCCCTTACTCAATTGCTCCTTATTGATGTCTGTAGATGCTCCATGTACATGTCTTCATAGCATATGCTTAGTCATACCTGCATTTTCATTTTATTGCACTAACATCTTGACTGTAAATTTGAAAAACAGAGTGGTGGCTGCGGAAACTGCTTCTGGCTGCGGAAACTGATTCCAGCTGCGGAAACTTGGCACAACAACCACTTATCTAAATGGAGATAGTTATGCAATAACTATCTGAATGGAAATGATCATGTGGGAAAAAAAACTTTTATTGATGAAATGAAATGGATGGCATGGAGTGAAAATGGAAATGAAATGAAGTTTATTTTGTCTCTTCTTTTTTCCTTTTTTTTTTTTTGAATCAATTGAAATGATGAAGTTTATTGTCTCCTAATTTTTTTCTTTTAGGAATAACAATCCTTTTTCTGATCCTCCAGATCACACAAAGTGCAAGAGGAGAGCATACTCAAGAATTATTAATTTTTTTACTTAACAATCATTTTTCTGATCCTCTAGATCACACGAAGTGCAGGAGGAGAGCATACTCAATAATTGCTATTTTTTTTTTAGATGTAAGAAATAAGGTCTCCTAATTACACTTCTCTGGAAACGGCGCCAAAATGTCTAGTCAATTTAACGTCTTAAATTGCTCTACATAAATTATCAATCCGGATATCGTAAACTGATGAAGTGTGGTGCACCATATGTGCTTAGTTAACCTTTTTATAACTTCGTTGTTTTATATATTTTATTTTGTTTTGGGGTTTTGTTTCTGTTGGTTTCCTAAAGTGTCTAATGCAAATGGAAATCCTATTCTAAGGTCTTAAGAATACTTTTAAAGGACAAGTATGGATAGAGATTTCAAGACAAGGCCTAAGGCCTAAGTCCCTAATGGTAACTTCCAAAACTTTAGCACTTCAAAAGATCTCAAAACATGTTATTGGTGGAATTAGTACTTGAACAAAAGTGTAAATATGCAGCTACTTCAATCAAAATGGAATGCAACAATCAATCAATGAGCTAGTGACTATGAAACCCAGTATCCTTGCTGCTGTATGAAAAAGAAAGTAAAAACTGAACTTAAAGCAACTCAAAGACTGAAAGCAAAGCAACTAATTCATCACACTACTTCAACTCTTATGATCCTTTACCCTTTAGTTCAATCTACCTTATGGGAAGCAATCATGAACAAGTTAAGCAATATGATATCTAAATTGCAAGAAATTAAATTGCATAAAGGAAACTAATCACACTACTTCAACTCTTCTGATCTTTTACCCTTCAGCTCAATCTATCTTATGGGAAGCAATCATGAACAAGTTAAGCAATATGATATCTAAATTGCAAGAAATTAAATTGCATAAAGGAAACTAATCACACTACTTCAACTCTTCTGATCCTTTACCCTTTAGCTCAATCTACCTTATGGGAAGAAATCATGAACAAGTTAAGCAATATGATATCTAAATTGCAGGAAAGTAAATGAGCAAAACAAAACTGATTGAAATAACAATGTTGGAGTTAGAACTCAAAAAAATAAATCAGCAGAAGGACAAGATGATTCCGTCATGTCATTAGTCATTAAAAAGCTATGTGCATTACTAACCTACAATCAACCGGTTGAACACACTTGCATGAATTAAAATTGCATGAATGGAAAATCTAATCTATCAAACTTGAAAGCAATTAAATGACATAATGAAATCAAAGCAAAATTACAAAATGAAATCTACTCTACCTTACATTCTAATATGCTCCATGAAATCTACTTCACATCTCCTTCCATGTTGAGAACATCAAAGCTTTATTCAAATTCTTCAATATTACAAAGTACAACAAAGCTCTCCAAAGCTTTCAAAAGCCATCAAAGAAGAACTACAAACTCCAAGCTAAAGAACTCACAATCTAAAAGACTAATAGGCTAAGCTCCCAAATGAAGGAGAGAGATCTCCTATTTATACAAAAAGATGAGAATTCGTCTCATTAATGAGAATCCATGAATCTCTCCCTCTACCTCTAGAGTCCTAATCAAAATAGGAACTGCTAAGACACATGTCTTCTTAGAGTTACAATACAATTAGGAGATGTGACACATATCCTCATGATCCCATGATTCTTTCCACTCAAATTCGAGTTTGGCCTTAGAGTGTCACATAAGGGTCTTTTAGAAGCCTCCTTTCAACCTACACATGTCAACAATCTCAACCCATTTGTTAGGTATAAGAATATGCACATTATTTTCTAATTTTTAACCACAAATTCACTTAAAAGGCTTAGAATTAATAAAGATTGGAAAAACATAAATGTGGCCCAATGATAATGAAAGTGGGATGAATGTGGTGACATAGTAGTGAAATTGAGGTGAAATGGAGGTGATATAATGGACATAATAGTGAAAGTGTAATGGAAATGAATGACATTTTCAAGACTCAACATACCCCCCAACTGAAGCTATTGCATGTCCTCATGCAATATATATTACATTAACTCTTTTGATCCTTGAGCTTTGGCTTAACTTTGCATGATATCATTTGATAACTTCATATTTCTACAAAGTGTTTCACTTGAATTGCAACATGGTTGGTTCTTGTGTTACAACCATTTTTTTTTTTTTTGCCTTCTATTTTGATCTTTGAACTTTGCATAATGATATTTTGACTATTGTTGCAAAGTAAATCTTTATTGGATTGCATGATGGTTAGTTCTTGTGTGACAACCATGATTTTGTTTGTATCCAATTTATCTTTTAAGCACTTTTTTTCAAAAGCCATTGTATGCTCATAATAGCAATGTAGTAATTAATATATGTTGGAAGTATGTGAGCTCCTAAATATGATATGGACATGGCAAGATATGAATATGAATGTATTCCCCCCCCAACTGATGGTATTGGCAATTTTATGAAATGAGGAAGAGAAATGTTTTTCCAACAATTATCATTCTAGCTTTTTATGGAATTCTATGGTCAAAAGTTAGAAAATGACGTACCCTCACTTACCCTTGGAATGGATGAGTTGTATGTGTAGTGGCTGAAAATTTCTGATCATATTCTTCTTCAAGTGGCTGAACAAGAGGAGTTATGGATAGAGAGATAGTATGACTTTTTGCTTCTACTAAAACTTGCTGAATCTGCTCCAAAATGCTGAAAATAATAGTCTTCATGTCTTCAAAACTCACTGGCACAATTCCTACTATGTGAAAAGATGTTCTGATGTCGAACATAGTAGGAAATTATTGTCTTAGTGACCATTAATGGATGCCATTAGTCAACACGAGAACTCTCACCATTGATGACAATGAGAGTCAAGATGCCCAAACAAATCTTGCTAGGTACGAATGAATTTGCTGAAGTCGAGTCACCTAGAATATCTGACGAACAAGGGACATTAATGTATTCCCATTGTTTGTCAGCATGAGGACTTGCCATTAAGGCATGCAAGCCTCAAGGTGTTTTTGCAAAGAACTTAGACTCAAAGGACTATGGACTCAATAATTTGCATTGAAGCAGGGCTTATTTACGGAATGAAAATGACAAGGAATGGAAGATGGAAATGGAGAGTAGAAATTGTAATGGGCAATAAGCATATGAATGAGCCTCTTGTTTTTATTTGTGGGTTATGAATGGACAAAAATAGATGGAAAGTGTATGTGAATGTAAATGGAAAATATGGAGGAAAATGAGATGAATGGTTTATTATGAAGTATGGATGTGATGAATGGATGTGATGGAGACAATAGTATTTGAATGTTTTTCAAGTGTTTGGATCTGATTTTGCATCAGCATATTTCCTCTTTGTTGCTGATCACCCTCTTATGAAACAAATTGGTCTCTTAGAGAGACACCATTCTCTTGTAGTCATTTGTCCTTCCTCCTAGAACCTGCAAGAAAAACTAATACTTCTTCTGCAATGGAATGTAAGATTATCAAAGGAGAGAGGTGATCAATCTCTCTAGTTATGATATTTACACACAAAACTAAGAATTTGTATTAGTGAAACAAGTTCTCAAAGGAAAAATCAAAAGAATTTATACCTGATCTGGAATTAGTGCCTCAAGTTGATGTTGCTTCTTTTCAGCAATTTATTTCATTATTTTCCATTTCAAACTCAAATAATGGATTTCTCATTGTGTAGATCTTGTTGAGATCTTTCCAATGGTACTTAAATCATCAAAATCTGATTTTGTATGAAAAAGTTAGGCTGATTTGAACAATGAGGTTTTTTTGGTTGCGGAATTAGACTTTAGCTACGGAATGTGCACAGTTCTCTAGCTAAAAATATTTAGCCATTCATTTCTCATCATCAATCCAAAATTAATCAATACCTTCAGAAAAGTGAGCAAATAACTTATTCATTTCATTGATTCAAAATTATTATACTTTCTTGACATGTAGCGACTCAGTGTGGTGACTCAGTGTGGCGACTCAGTGATAATACACAATTTGACTTCCCTTTGACCGGGGTCTTTTTCATCAAATTTGATCGAATGAATAGGACACCATCCATATACTAACATTTCCCCAGCTACCCATGTGGCTTGTTTTGCTTGATGACACCTGCAACCTAGAGTTTAACAAAATAGCTGCGAAAAGTTAAGCCAGCTGCGGAATGTTGAATCAGCTGCGGAAAATGGCTGCAACAGTCAACCATCAGTTTCAAGTTATTTTCTTCATTGTTTGCATGTAGGAACTCTGTGAATTGTAGTGGCATATGGAGAAAACCGAGGTTCTTACAATTTTTCTGCATTTTTTTTTTTGTGTGCTGACGGATTTTATATCATCGCATGCCTTTTGGTATTCATATAATACAATCGATTGAACACAGATTTACACTGTTTGTGTGTGACATTTGTAGTTTATACCATCAGCCAAAAGAAATTTAAGGTGTTGATGATTTGACTTTTTCAACAAAAGCACGTGAAGTGATAAACCAAGGCAAACAAACCATGGCATCCACCTTGGCATAATGAAGTATGAGTAAAAGATGGAAGTTGTGAGGCATGGTGGGAGACTTGGGCGAGTTTGAGTTAAAAATGGAATAGGATTAGACGGGTGGCGGAAGACGTGTTACCTCAAACAACCAAAGCGTGCTGTGTTTGAATTGTTCTCTGTTCATTTAATAAAAATATTTTTTTTCCTCATATTCAGTGACACGATGAATGACCTGGCCGCCAAGGAAATCAGATCTAAGTGGATTTCTCAAGGAAATCAAAATATGGCCGCAACTATTAAAAAAATCACTGATTTTTTCACACACGGCACACAAAAATGCACTCCAAAGAACCGCAATTTTTCCCAAACCACCACAAATTTCTTCAAACGGTTTCTGGATTATCTAACTAACTCAGCTGGCAGAAAAACCCATGTTTTATTTTCTTAAAATTCGCCTCTGTTTGGGCAAATAGACCATTTGAAATTAAACATTTTTCTGTTGCTTACGTTTTTCTGAGTTAACTGTTCTGCATTCGGCCTGTAGAATTTTTGAATTAGTGGTAAGACAGTACGCCTTTGTTTGATAGTGGTAGTTTGCACACTATTGATCCGTATTGGAAATCTATGTGGGAGACCATCTGATGAATCAGAAGGAGAAGGTCAGGAGGAGCAAGTGTAGGCTTTATCTCCGCAACAGTCTCATAGGTCACCCGATCACTTGCCCTCACAATCGGTATATGAATAATGAAATCCTTCTGAGATGAACGTAGTTGCTGATTTGGAGGCATTCATTGAAGAGGGAGGGCAGCTAAAGAAATTTCCAATCCAACCACAGGAAAGGCACACTAATGAAGAACGCAATATTTGAAGAATCGTGAAGCCATTTCATAAAGAAAAGTGGGAGTGCAGTCATCTATAAGTTGAACCCAAAAAAATAATCATGAGACCATTTAGGGAGTAAACGTATGGTTTATGAAGTAAGGTCGTGGAATGGTAGTGGAGCTATCGAAATAATGGTAGATGCTCCATGTACATGTCTTCATAGCATATGCTTAGTCATACCTGCATTTTCATTTTATTGCACTAACATCTTGACTGTAAATTTGAAAAACGGAGTGGTGGCTGATGAAACTACTTCTGGCTGCGGAAACTAATTCCAGCTGTGGAAACTTGGCACAGCAACCACTTAGCTAAATAGAGATAGTTAGGCAATAACTATCTGAATGGAAATGATCATGGGGAAAAAAAAAAATTATTGATGAAATGAAATGGATGGCATGGAGTGAAAATGGAAATGAAATGAAGTTTATTGTCTCTTCTTTTTTCCTTTTTTTTTTTTTGAATCAATTGAAATGATGAAGTTTATTTTGTCTCCTAATTTTTTTCTTTTAGGCAAAACAATCCTTTTTCTGATCCTCCAGATCACACAAAGTGCAGGAGGAGAGCATACTCAAGAATTATTAATTTTTTTACTTAACAATCATTTTTCTGATCCTCTAGATCACACGAAGTGCAAGAGGAGAGCATACTCAATAATTGCTATTTTTTTTTCAGATGTAAGAAATAAGGTCTCCTAATTACACTTCCCTGGCAATGGCGCCAAAATGTCTAGTCAATTTAACGTCTTAAATTGCTCTACATAAATTATCAATCCGGATATCGTAAACTGGTGAAGTGTGGTGCACCATATGTGCTTAGTTAACCTTTTTCTTACTTCGTTGTTTTATAGATTTTATTTTGTTTTGGGGTTTTGTTTTTGTTGGTTTCCTAAAGTGTCTAATGCAAATGGAAATCCTATTCTAAGGTCTTAAAAATAATTTTAAAGGACAAGTATGGATAGAGATTTCAAGACAAGGCCTAAGGCCTAAGTCCCTAATGGTAACTTCCAAAACTTTAGCACTTCAAAAGATCTCAAAACATGTTATTGGTGGAATTAGTACTTGAACAAAAGTGTAAATATGCAGCTACTTCAATCAAAATGGAATGCAACAACCAATCAATGATCTAGTGACTATGAAACCCAGTATCCTTGCTGCTGTATGAAAAAGAAAGTAAAAACTGAACTTAAAGCAACTCAAAGACTGAAAGCAAAGCAACTAATTCATCACACTACTTCAACTCTTCTGATCCTTTACCCTTCAGCTCAATCTACCTTATGGGAAGCAATCATGAACAAGTTAAGCAATATGATATCTAAATTGCAAGAAATTAAATTGCATAAAGGAAACTAATCACACTACTTCAACTCTTCTGATCCTTTACCCTTCAGCTCAATCTACCTTATGGGAAGCAATCATGAACAAGTTAAGAGATATGATATCTAAATTGCAAGAAATTAAATTGCATAAAGGAAACTGTTACACTAAAACTTGTCACCATGACTATTTGCAGTCAGTATGGCTCCATCAATAACCATACTGTCCTCCTTGGCAAGTCTTATACCTCTGCTCCTCATGTCAAACTCCAAAAAAGAGAGAAAGCCTTTAAAAACTCAATATAACTCTGGTTCCGCACTTTCTCTTACTCTTACCTGCGTGCACGCACTTCAAGTACATAATACCTGCGTACTTGTACGCTCTGTCTGTAAAGGGGTGGGTGCATACCCCTGTAAAAGTCAAAAGGTGCAAGTTTTACTTCAAAAAACTTACTTGCGGTCGATTCTAGAGCATTCTAGAAGATGGTTTGATGTGGACTGAGTGCCTCCAGATGGTTCATGCATCCCAATGAAAGAGGAACTTATCCCATGAAGAGGGGAACTATCCCTTTGAAAGAGGGGCTTATCCCATTGATGGTGGACCTGTTTAACTTTCTCCAAAGAATTATAAATACAGGCATTGGGCCAGAGGCAAAGGAGGTTGAAAGCTGAACATTCCTAAGGGTAGATGCTGCTGAAATTAGGACTCCCTTATAGAGCTTTGATCAGCTCACCCACTTCCAAATGAAGCTAAGAAAGGAATGTGATCTCTCCTCTCAAGCGTTTATTATACTTAGCTCAATTAGATGAGAATCGACGTGATGCTGCATTGGCGATCGAGACTCACGCAAAACGTATGAAAGCTCAGTATGATCGAAATGTGACCCCTCGAAATTTTTCAGAAGGAGACCTAGTGTTATTGTATGATCAAGCTAATGATAAATTAGGTGCTGGAAAATTCGTTCCTATGTGGCATGGGCCCTATATTGTCAAGCGAAAGCTAGCAAAAGGAGCCTATGAGTTGGTAGACTTTGACGGGGACTCTTTAGGTAAACCCAGAAATGGTCTTTACTTGAAGAGGTATTATGCTTAAAAGAATTTGCGATGGATCCCACACTATGTTCATTCCAGGGTACTAACCCATAACAGGTTGACAAAATGGCAACCATACTGGGGAATCCATGGATTTGATTGATTTCTCTTTTGATTGATACTTTGATTTGAGAAACGTTGATTTCTTTCTAGTTTTTTACTGATTGACTGTGAATTTGGGTAGAATAGCTTAGGATTGAGTTAGTTTTTATTTTTCTTGTTTTTGAGAGAAGTACGCACCCTCTGAGTTAAGCATAGTGCGTACCTGTACGCACTTCTGCTTTGCACACAGAGAGTGGTCGCACCTGTGCAAACGGGCTGCCTGCGTACCCTGTCAAAAGTTTAGGAAATTTCACTTTTTTCCTTTTTTACCTATTAGATCTTGTTTATAGCTTATTTATTGCTGCCCAGATCCACTGGTTACCTGTCAGAAGTTTACATCTAGGCTTGTTTCATTAGCATCAAGGGTTTTAGTGAAGTTCATAGAAATTCTAGCCCTAGGTTTGATTTTTGTATTGGTCTTGTAGTGACTCTGGATTTAGAAGTTGTAGAGACCTTGGATATCCCTGGTCTTTTCAGTCTTCTTAGGAGTCAGACCATTCGTAAAATCCACCTTTGTGAGAAACCTACTGTTGTGTTGTCTCTTTGCGGAATTTCGAGAAGGCTTGTTTGTTAAGCTGTGAATTTCATTCTTAAGAAAAAGAACAAGAGCTTTTTATTTTTGTTTTTAGCTGATTTATGATTCTGCATGAATTAGTCCTTGGTTGAATTGTAACTGAGTAAAACAACCTGGAATTATATTTTGTAGGCTTTTACCTCATTGGATTTGCTTTTAGGTAAATTTCTCTTAGATTTTCATAGATCTTAAAATCGATTTTTGTTAAGTAGTTTTACATACTTTGTTAAAATAGGAAAAATACAAAATCACTTTTAAAAAAAAAGTTTGTTTTAGTAGCGTTTGAAGTCTTTGAAAATAGAAAGGAAGTTTTCGTGAAATAATTAGTGGTCTTGTGTTGTGTGCTTTGGAAAAGATAAAGAGATTTTTTCTTTGATTTTCATTGCTAAGAAGATTGTCTTTATAAATTTTGCATTCTCCAACTCTCTTAGCTAGGGAATTCATTGAAAAGGAAAGATTGTTTTTTCATCCTAGGTGCATCTTTTTAGTGGATTTGAGTCGAGTCTACACATCATAAGTTTCATCTCCGCTACCTTTTGTCCTAAAGAAAAGCCATAAAAAATAACGCTTAAAGTAAAATTAACTTAGTAACTTTTTATTTACTAAGGCTCTGATACACCAACATAGATCAGGCTAGTGTCTTGGAGTAGGAGAGTAATTAACTCTCCAAGACAGTAAAAACAAACAAGTAGCTTATCTTGCGGTAGGATAAATCCAATTGTTACATTTATGCTCTGGGAAAGCTCCTCTTAAAGGAGAAGCACGAGATCGTGTCCGAACCAGTGAGGGATCAATCCTCCTTCATTGGGAATGACGCCAGATATGCACGTACTACAAACGGTAAACCTCGGATTAACCATTGTCGAGGAGCCTGGGGTCACTTGTCGGTAAACCTTGGATTATTGTCAATGAGCCGGCAAGGGGATTGAGCTTGTTACTCTACCCTTGCGTGCGTATCGGATCGTAGACTGTTCCCCCAGGTATATTTGTTGTTGTTGGTGACCTTAGTGACTATTATCTTTAGGATTCTTCCTAAGGTGACGGTGGAGGGAAGATCCCACTGTACCTGGAGCAGACATCGGCTAGACTCACTTAGATTTTCTGGGGGGTTCACTTCACTCGAGACGGTTAAAGTGGAGGAACTTGGTCCAGTCTATTCATTAAGCATGTTGCCGAGGTAACTGTTCCACCCACCATTTCTGTACTGAATTCTGCGATGTTGGATTTCATCACCAACTAGTGTTTTCGGTCCGGAAAGTTACTGTTTGTGTGTGGTTTGACGCCCTAGATTCTTTAGGCGTGTGATTCTAATTTGTTTGGTTCTTTAGAGACTTTAGGCAGTTTGCTTTGAGATTTTACTTTGTTTTTGTGTGCAGTAGTTAAAAGTTTTTAGCTGTGGCTGAATTACCAAGACAGTCCCGTAGACTTCGGGGCCAGTCTCCTGAGGTCGTAACCGTGGCTGATTTGTTGAGGAAGTCCCGTAGACTTCGGGGCCAACCTCCTGAAGAAGTCCTGGGTCATTACGAAGGTTTGAAAGTCCTCGTAACTCCTAGTCGCAGTAAAGTAGGGTCACCTGAAGAAGGAGAGTCTTCGTTGGTTGTTCATCCTGATTACCAAACTCTAGAAACAGGTTATAATCCTGAAGCTATTTCGGTTTCCGAACTTGCTGGTAGCTTTTCATCTACTAGTGATATAGGCCAAGAACCTGAGATATCTGAACCTGTTACTCCAACATCGGGGTTTGTCTCTCCAACTTCTAGTGCTCCTAATTCACCTAGGGTAGAAAGAGTAATCACCGAAAATCTTCCTTCTGGTTTGATAGCTATTGAAGAACTTGCTCCAGAAGAAGAAATAGGCATCCCTATCCCTAAAAATCAACTTGTTATTGATCTAAGGGAGCGTGAATCAATTTTTTACAGTCCACCTAGAAGTACTACTTGGTATCTTTCTTTAACTAATTATTTGGAAAACCCAGGGTTAAGTTTTTCTCCACCTCGTGCTCCTTATCCACCTAGAGGTCTTTATACTCCTGTAAATATGTTTGGTCAGTCGTCCATGTTTACTCAATCGCCTGAATCCTTTTTGTACGGCGGTCCTTCTGTTCCCTCTGGGTATCAGTCACTTTCTGGTACTTTTGCGGGAGCATCTCCTCAACCCATTGAACATGGGTTATTAACTGGAAACAATGGTAATAAACCGTTGAGCGTAGAAGACATTCTTATGATGTCAGGTTCTATTCCCAATTCTCAACCTCAAGGTGGCCAGTTACCGCCTGGGGGGCAGCCTCAATATGTACCCCAAGGTCAACCTCAGTATCAATTTATACCTCAAGGTCAACCCCAGTATCAGTACATGCCTCAAGGGTATCTACCCCAAGGTCAGTACTCAAACCAAGGTTTCCAACCACCCCAAGGTCAATCTTATGTTCAAGGAACGGGAAATGTACCTTTCAATTATCAATCCTACCCTCAACCTGGTTATGGTCCCCCATATCCTCAACCTATTATGGGTCAGTACCCCGGAATGAACATAGTGTGGGATCCATCACAAATTCAACAGGTGTTGCAGCCAAATGTACAGTTGTCATCTCAAACTGGACAACCCTTAGTTTCTGGTTCACCCCAGCAACCAGTCCAGTCTAATATTCAAACTTTTGTACCTTCGGTAGTTTCTCAGTCTGGGCCTATTGCGCCTAGTACTCCATCTCAAACGGCTGCTGCAACTGCCGCAACATCTGTTCAATCTACCCCACCTACTTCTGGAGTATCGACAGCTTCGGTTTCTACTGTTCCTGTATCTACTCCTCAGACATCTTTACCATCGTCTGGATCCATGATTCAAACTACGGTTCAGATGCCTGTAGGACAACCTGGTTTAAGTACAGTTGTCACAAGTCAACCACAATTCACTTATCAACCGTACCAGGGACAATACCAATTCGGTCCTGCTGTCCAGTAGCCAGTTTATCAGTATCAACCGTATCCTGGGTACACTTATCAACAACCACAACAACCCTAGTACGGTCCGGTTAATCCTGGTTTTCCGGGAGGATACAATATCCCGAACGCAATTCCTATTCAAAGTTATCCCGGATATCCTCCTCCTGGGGCTGGTCTCGTGACCCAGAGTTTTAGGGATCCTAATCCGCAGTTACCATTTATCGCAACTTTGGACTTGCCTGATTTGTCGCACCTAACGAACGATCCAATTAATTATCTTCCGTTTTGGCCGCCAATGCCGAACAAGTTGCCCAGTGACATTCCCAAGTTCGAAGGTAAATCTGGAGAGGACCCGTCGAATCATGTGATGACTTACCACCTCTGGTGTGCCTCTAATTCCATCTCGGATGATTCGATCCGCTTACGTCTTTTCCAGCGCAATCTCATTGGTCTTGCGGCCAAGTGGTATATTGAGTTACCACGGGCCTCTTTTTATAATTTTAGCCAGTTATCTACCTCGTTTTTAACTCATTTTCAGTTGCCGGTCAGATATGATAATGGCACGGAGTTACTAACTTCATTAAAGCAATCGACGTCCACTTATATTTCCGATCATATTCATGAATGGAGACATCGAAGGCGGTTAGTGAAAGTTTTTATCCCGGACCAGATCTTAGCTGAATGGTTTGTTAAATCATTGTTACCGAAGATTACTGAAGACATAGCTAAGGCCGGAGTAGTTACTGAGGAGCAAGTGATTGCTCAAGCACAGTACCTTGACTTAGTTTATACTCAGTCAGGTACGTTACACGAAAAGATCCCCTATCTTCCCAAGTCAAATCAAATAGCTGCTGCTCCATCAGGGTCTCATGCTGTTGATGGCATGATTGGTACGGTGAACACTAAAAGCAAGAAGAAATCCTCCAAGAATTCTTCTCCTATCATAACCTTGCCTAATTCCCCGACAGGAGATTCTTCTGCAGAGGTTTTCGCCGATGTTCACGTTGTAGAGTCATCTACAGCTAAATCAAAATCCGATGGAAAGAAGAAAGGAAAGAAGAAGAATAAAGCAGACAAAACTCCAAAGGAGAAAACTGAAAAATCAGAAACCAATGACAAAAAACGCAAACCTCGATATCCTTGTCTTATTTATGAAGAGGAACACTTTACAAGAGACTGCCCTCATCGAGCAGAGGTTGCGAAGATTGTCAAAAGTTCCCAAGCTCCTGCTGTTTTGAGGGATCCATTTCCAAATCAAGATAGCAAGATGATAGGTTCTTCCTCGAATGCCAACGAAGAACCCATATTGATGATGTCCCATGTAAGGATTGTGACTCGATCGCAAGATTATGGTAGTAAAAGTCCTGTTGATGGCAAAGAAGCAGAATCTTCTCATTCTAATCCATCAACCTCAGCTCCCGGTTCCGATCCACTACAGATCGAGAAACCTAATCCAGACTTAGTAATCAAACCGCCCGCCAAGGGTATACTTCGAAAGTTTGCTTTCAATCCACATGCGAGAGCGGCCCAGAATTATAACATTATTGAGGACTTAGCTGTTTCACCCTCAGCAATGTCGGCTTTGGAAGTGCTGCAATCATGCCCAACACAACGTAAATTACTTTTGTCGGCTATAGGAGCTGTTGATGTTCAGGACCCGAACCTAATAATCTTTGATCTAGAAAATAGTACACCGTGCTTGCCTCATCAAATGGCTTTCCAGATCCCAGTGATAGTCAAAAACAGGCCTATTCATCGGACTGTAATTGATGAGGGAGCTTCAACGTGTATTATGTAGATACAGTGTTGGAGATCGCTTGGTTCTCCTTCACTAAATCAATCCCCAACAATTCTTAAGGCCTTTGATGGCCGTGGGTTTCATCCTTTTGGCATTCTATAGGATTTGCCTATAGGGGTTGAAGGAAAAACCGTTAGTCTAGATGTGGAGGTGGTTGATGCCCCTCTAGACTACAACCTTCTCTTGGGTCGAAGTTGGTCTTATGCTATGACAGCGGTCGTTTCATCGGTCTTCCGAGTAATAAAGTTCCCACATAATGGAAAGATCGTAACAATAGACCAGCCGGCTTACTTTTCATCTAACCCAGCCTCTTCAGAGAGTATTCAGCATGTCGGTAAAACGACTATCCCATATAAGGATGTTGGAGTAGGATTAGTTAAAGATGCCGGTTTACTGAGAACTTTTCCTTTTCCTCCTATCAACGCATTGTCTTCATTTGCATCCATTCATATGATTACATCAGACACCATTGTTTATGATGATCCTTGGATCGTTCCTTCTGAATCTGAGATAGACTCATTTGGTGATGCTATGCCTTTGAGTCCATATGAAATTGCCTATGAAGCCGTGCAGTCTTTTACAGACCCGTGTTCAACCAAAATCGACCTAATGAATGTGGTCCATGAGGAATCACTTTTCACATCAACCTCGGATTTAACCACGTTTCCTGAATTTGTTCTTTCTGACGAGCAAATTCGTGAAATCCAATGTGTAGATGATTTACCATGGGAAGATCTCCATCACAGATCTTCGTTTTTACTTGAGAATGATCGTTTCGAAAATGATTTCTCATCAATCTTTACGACTGAATATGTCAAGGAACCTTAGAATCCAATGAAGCATCCCGATACAAAGTTAAATTTGGGAAACATCTCTCGAACTATTCCCATTGACATTTCGGTTAAACCTGGAATTGTTGAGAACATTCATATAGGTGCCTCGTGTACAAATGACGAAATTCAGACATACAAGGCCCTATTTCAAGAATTCCGCGACGTGTTTGCCTGGTCCTATGAGGAAATGCCAGAATTGATCCCGCGATTGTTGTCCATGAGATCAAGACTTACCCGGACGCTAAACCCGTCCGGCAACGTTTGCATCAGATTCACCCAAGAAAAGTTGTTGCAATTAAAGCAGAAGTTGAAAAACTGTTGAAAGCAGGTTTCATTTATCCGATCCCGTTAACGGATTGGGTATCGAATATTGTTTCGGTTAACAAAAAACAGGGAACAATAAGAATATGCATCGATTATACGGACATTAATAGAGCTTGTCCAAAGGACAACTACCCAACTCCCTATATCGATCAAATCATTGATGATTGTGCCAGCAGCGAAATATTTTCCTTTATGGACGGTTTTTCCGGTTACAATCAAATCAATATTCTACCTGCCGATCAACCGAAAACGGCTTTCATTTGTCCATGGGGGACATTTGCTTATTGCAAATTACCTTTTGGGCTCAAGAATGCCGGAGCAACTTTTCAAAGGGCGATGTCTTATGCGTTTCATGACATCAAGCACATTGTGCAACCCTATCTCGATGACTTGCCTGCTCATTCATTACATCGAGCTGATCACCTCGTCCATTTACGAGCAATCTTTATGAGGTGTAGGCATTATCGAATTCGGTTGAACCCACACAAATGTGTCTTCTGTATAGAAACGGGTTGATTGCTGGGGTTTGTAGTTTCAAAAGCCAGCATTCGCGTTGATCCCTCGAAGGTTGAAGCTATCATCAAATTGCCTCCTCCTTTGAGTCTTCGCCAACTCCAAAGTTTGCAGGGGAAAGCAAACTTTTTACGACGATTCATTCCTAACTATGCCGAGGTTACAAAAGGTTTTACACGGTTGTTAAAACAAAATACTCAATTTTCTTGGGATGATATAGCTCATAAATCTTTTGATGCACTCAAGCACGCGTTGACCCATGCACCGTTGCTGCATCCTCCCAACTACAACCAGGATTATTTTTTGTATCTCGCCACCTCCCATTCCACCATTGGAATGGTCTTAGTTCAGGAAGATGAATTCGGAACGGAACATGTGATATATTACCTTAGTCAAACGTTAAACCCAACTGAGCTAAAATACTCACATGTGGATAAATTGGCATTGGCAGCCGTTCAAGCTATCCAACGTTTTCGTCACTACATTTTACTACGTAAAACTACAGTCATTTCGGATTGCAACCCTATGATTTACATTTTGACCAAACAATTGCTAGGGGGCAAGTACTCTAAATAGATTGTTATCCTGCAGGAGTTCGACTTGGAGTTTGAGAAATCTAAGTCTAAGAAATCTTTAGTTTTTGCAGAGTTAATGTGTGACTTACCACGTGCTGACACGGAAACTGTGGCAGAGGAGCCCATTGCAGACGAATCTTTGTTTCTAATCAGCACTTTAGATCCGTGGTATGGGGATATCATTGTCTATCTCCAGACCCAATCCTTTCGGCCCGAAGTTTCAAAGTCGGAACGTCAGAAAATTCGATTACAGTCCCAACAATGCAAAATTATTGGAGATACTCTTTATCGTCGTGGGGCAGACTTTATTTCTCGCCATTGCTTAACTCACGAAGAGGCTGAAAGGGTTCTAAATGACTGTCACTCTGGAGCGTGTGGCGGTCATATGTTTGGGTATGCCACAGCCCAAAAGATATTGCGCGTTGGCTACTTCTGGCCGTCCTTGTTTAAAGATTGTATTACTGCGGTCCGAAAATGCCACAACTGTCAAGTGTTTGATCGAAAGATGCGCGCTCCACCTGCTCCTCTCCACCCTATAATTGCCATTGGTCCTTTTGCCAAATGGGGTATCGATTTTATTACATGTAACCCTCACTCGGCCGGGGGGCATGCGTATATCATCCTTGCGGTAGATTATTTTACTAAGTGGGCCGAGGCGATGCCTACATTCGAGGCAGATGGCAAGACAGCTGCAATTTTCGTGTTCAATCATATAATTGCTAGGTTTGGTGTCTCACAAGCGATAATTACTGATCATGGGCACCATTTTCGAAACATTATGATGACAGAACTTACAGGCCAGCTTGGTTTGCGTCACGATAGTTCAACTCCTTATTATCCACAAGCGAATGGTCTGGTTGAGTCCATCAACAAAGTTTTAGTTATCATGATCCGACAAATCATTGGTATTCATCGGTCGAATTGGCACAACATGTTATTTTCAGCGCTTTGGGCGTACTGAACCTCAGTGAAAACATCAACAGGGTTCACTCCTTTCCAACTAGTTTATGGTTTGGAAGTTGTGCTACCCATTGAATGCGAAATCACGTCACTGCAAATGGCCATCGAGTTACTTCCAGCTACTTCCGAAGAGAAAAAGCGTTTATTATACTTAGCTCAATTAGATGAGAATCGACGTGATGCTGCATTGGCGATCGAGACTCACGCAAAACGTATGAAAGCTTAGTATGATCGAAATGTGACCCCTCGAAATTTTTTGGAAGGAGACCTAGTGTTATTGTATGATCAAGCTAATGATAAATTAGGTTAGATATCATTTTGGGATTCAACTGCGTTAAGTAAGTCATTCATGTATGACCATTTCCATGAGAGGTAGTCGTAACTGACTAATTTCTCATGATTTTTGAATAGTTCACTTAGCACTCATTGCATCGGGTGATGCTCATAGGGGTGAAGAAGTGGGATTGAAACTAGTGAAATGAATCCCAAAATGATATCTAATATAATGAACTGCGTAAACCCCCATAGATAAATTAGGTGCTGGAAAATTCGTTCCTATGTGGCATGGGCCCTATATTGTCAAGCGAAAGCTAGCAAAAGGAGCCTATGAGTTGCTAGACTTTGACGGGGACTCTTTAGGTAAACCCAGAAATGGTATTTACTTGAAGAGGTATTATGCTTAAAAGAATGGGTATGGAGATTTTTAGTTAGGTTAGTTTTTCTTTCTAGCTGGTGTGTTTGTTAGTTTAGACAGTGTGCTTAGCTTAGAGAGTGTTTTTCGTCGTTATTTTGGCTTATCTTGGTTTTACTCTTGATGTTGCAGATGTCGATTCCTCTCCAAACATACATTGGATTTGCTGATGGTGCTTGTCATAGTACATGGAATATCTCTTCCGCAGCTTGGGTTATCTATTCGCCCTCTGACGAGTTAGTATCTATGCATGGGGTGAGCCTCGGTCAAAAAACAAACAACATTGCCGAATACAGTGCAGTGATTGAGTTATTGTATGAATCTATTTCATTTGGGATTCGGCATTTGATAGTGAGGTTAGATTCTGAACTCGTTGTATTACAGCTTAATAGAGTGTATGCCATTAGAAATCCAGTGTTATTAAGGTTATTTTTGAGAGTGCGTCTCTTGGAACGTGAGTTTGATTACATTGAATATCAACATATTCCAAGGTCTTTAAATACATTAGTAGATGCAATTGCTTCTCGAATGTTAAATAGACATTTGCAATAATCATACATATAAATTTAAAACCATTCCATAACATGATTTACAAGATAAGCCAGTAATAATGATATATATATATATATATATAGGAGTGTGTCAAAAAATACATCGTCGTCGATCATAGGTTGAAAAACACCTTATGATCGGCAAAAATGATTAAAAAAAAAAAAACAAAAATGTCACATGTGTCTACAAAATGACCATCCAATCAGTGGTGATGATCTCTATATGACACCACTGCACGGGCCACCCTACACAAGAACCTCCTAAAAGGTCCTGGGACCCTGACTACATAGCGTTGAAGCCTAATTGGAATGTCATCTATGGTAGTCTCTGGTATATCTGCTGTAAGACGCTCCAGGTCACTTTCCAACTCAGCCAAAGTCTCTATGGCCTCGTCCTATGGGGTCGGTGCCGCTACAACTGGTAGTCTCCTCTCATAAGGCTGGAGATTGGCTAGACGACGTGGGCCTACATCTGCATTTTGAAAATTATTACTATCAGTTTTGAGACGATATAAAACAAACAAAAATAATAGATAGTTTAAAAAACTTGTGAAAAATGAAGTTACCTGTATCATCCCATTGTTCTCCCGGTGGAAGAACCATGTCCGGATCTCCACGAAAATCAACTCCAGCATAAGGAAAATCCTGTATAGAAAAGACCTGGTCTTCTAACCAGTGAAAGTACTCCGAAGTAAATTGGACAACCTCTGTCCCCTCATCAGGATGACGGGCCATAACCGCAACCCATCGCATCAATTTGGGCTCTCGAGGAAGCCCAACCTCAACAGTGAGCTGCTGTGGGATCAGCATCGGAACCCTCTCTAAGCCAAAACTCACAACTAAATCCCCATAACCAAAGGTCTTTAGCTGTCCGTTTTTGGCTCTAGTCAGTTGGCCTTTTACATTGGCCAACACAGCATCACACCAGTTGAAAATGGTACCTCGATAGCAATCAATTGCCATCCGCATCTGGGATCCAGTGGCAATGTGTAAAGCGGCAGCCCCGTAAAGTCTGGTAACTGTAAAGGCAATCACAATAAGTTCAGGACGGGATATAGTTTTGATCTCTATCCCCTTCTGCTGAGACTGAGTGTTACACCACTCAAGTCGGAGACTAGCGATAGACTGGCCACCTGCCCTAGTCCCGAACAGAGTCAAGTGTTCGCCTCTCTTGGGCAAACCAGTGAGAAAGTAGATATCTGCCGGCTCCATCTCAAGCTGGTGCCCTCCAATATAAAAACATTGGTCCTGAACGTTCCATATTTCTACCAGCCACTCCAGAAAGCTCACTTGGGCCCTCATGCTAGGTATGGCCCAGTATTTATAAAGACCGCATGCCTTCAAAGCATCAATTGACGGTTGATGATTAATGGTGGCCAAATCAACACCTTCGTGCTCTCTCTCGCGCCAATCAAGCATGGTGAACAATCTACATACCATAAAACATCCATTAGATTCCATAAAATCAAGAATTTTTGGTCCATTTTGGAGAATTTAGGTTTTAAAATCTTGTTGCGCGGGGTACGCGCCCCGCCTTTAGGAACAGAGCGTAGGTACACAGAGTCCCTGAAGGCAAGGTGCATACCCCTGACATTTTTCCAACTGAGAAAATGTCGGGGTACGCGGGTCCCTAGTGTGCTGCCTGCGTACGCTGAGAGGCGGTTTTTGAAACCACAAAACCTCCCAAAAATGAAATCTGGGGCCTAAAAAAGAATTATAAACGGATGAAATTGAAGAGGAGGATGTTGTAGATTACCTGGAAGAGACGGCGTTCGATTTCGACGATCGGATTCTCCGCAATGTCCACGGGAAGTTTCTTGCCAAAAGCCCTTTTTCTCTCCTCAAATGGTAAAATGGTAAAAATGAATTGGTAAAAGCCCTTTTTATAGGTTTTTTGGGTAAATAAATGGTAAATTTGTTTATTTTTCACCATGAAAAGGTATTTTTCAAAGTATTTTTATCTATCTTCAACAGGTATGAGTAATGTGTTGGTTTTTGTGCAGGATAAAGGATTTTCAGGGAAAGTTGTCATTTTTTACAAACAAAAACATCAGAGTCATCTTTAAGCTCTTTTCTGACTCCTAAAATGTGAAAAGATTGTCGAGTTTTCTTTTTAGCTCGTTAAAACGGAATTAAAAAGACGGTCCTCTTACAACCCTTTTCTGACCGTAAAAACATGAAAAGATTGCCGGATTTTTGTCGTTTCAAATTCGATATTGGAAATAAAACGACGTGTCCTTGATCGCTTTTTACTTTTCAGGTCAGATACACTAATCATGAAAGTACTCCTTAGTCGTAAAGATCAAGCGGTTCTCTCAAGTATTATTTTATACTTTTTCGGGCTTGGGAGACACAAATTTACGAAAAAGGTCAACTCTGGAGTCTTCTTAAGTTTTTCAGACTCTCTAAAATTGAAAAACACCGAGTTTCTCCTATACTGGACTCGTTAAAATTTCACAGTAAAGGACCTGTTCGATTACAAACAGGAACGGACCACTCCTTCTTAGGGTTCGAATCTAAACTAAGTTGGACTCATCCGAAGGATGAGCTTATAATCAAGCAAATGTTATCCTCCTCAAGCTTGTAAAAAATAAAGAGGTACTTGCCAGAAATGGTGGGGGAAAAGAGAGGAAAATGAGCCTATTTGTTACACTTTGTCTCAGAAAAACCTTATCACCACTCTTGAACACGACACTTTTATTCACCTGGGTTGGGAAATCCTTTGCCTAATAGTTGATCAAACCACATTGAAAGTCTTCAGCCGGTTTCTGGGTATTAACTTTGGGTCAATTGTCACTAAGCCATCTGTTGTGTCGTTATGTGTTCAAGAGGTCACTGCCAATAAGCCATTCATCTGCAAAATATCTGTCATCCATCTTGACTATCCCTGAGTCAGTCCTTACAGCTACATTTCTTCAACTTGATCTATGATTTCGTGTTGTGGGCTTGCCTACGACGGGTCGCTTTCTATCGACATCAGCACATTATCTAGAAAGATGATCTAGAAATCATCAGTACCTTGGGATCTGCATGCCTCAATGGCAGGTGTTTCGCCTTTGACGACAGGTTTCATCAATGACCTTCGATCAAGGGATTTTGTGACATGTTCGACATCAACACATTCATTCACATCTCATGGATTGTACTGAGTACTTTGAGAGCCATTGACATCACTGGTGGTTTCTCTCACACTTGTTAACAGTTTACATCATTGACTGGTAATCAAGTGGTTTCTACCATGTTCGACATCAACTCATTTATTCGCATGGATAGAATCGTACTATTTCGGGAAGCAGAAATGAAGACCCTGGATCTAGTTTCTGCCATCCAGGTTGCGAGGAGTTTTGTATTCATTATACAGTAGACTAATTATAAACAGATGGTTGCGTCCATACTGTGTCTACATGTGTCTATGATTATGATGTATTGCAAAATCATTCCTATGTCAGAGCAGTAGTTAGTTTGTTAGTTAAGTTTTTGATCTGAGTATGGGAATGCCTACCTCAGCGATGATATGATCTCATATATGTATTTTGTGTTGAATATTTGCAGGTTCTGACTGGGCTCTCCACAAGATAATCCTCGAAAAGATAAAGTGCTTCACCTTTCCTAGATGATATAAAACCCTAATCTACTACAGACCTTGCACTTTAGGGGGCAATCTGTTACACTCAAATTTGTCACCATGACTATTTGCAGTCAGTATGGCTCCATCAATAACCATACTGTCCTCCTTGGCAAGTCTTATACCTCTACTCCTCATGTCAAACTCCAAAAAAGAGAGAAAGCCTTTAAAAACTCAATATAACTATGGTTCCGCACTTTCTCTTACTCTTACCTGCGTGCACGCACCTCAAGTATATAATACCTGCGTACTTGTACGCTCTGTCTGTAAAGGGGTGGGTGCGTACCCCTGTAAAAGTCAAAAGGCGCAAGTTTTACTTCAAAAAACTTACTTGCGGTCGATTCTAGAGCATTCTAGAAGATGGTTTGACATGGATTGAACGCCTCCAGATGGTTCATGCATCCCAATGAAAGAGGAACTTATCCCATGAAGAGGGGAACTATCCCTTTGAAAGAGGGGCTTAACCCATTGATGGTGGACCTGTTTAACTTCCTCCAAAGCATTATAAATACAGGCATTGGGCCAGAGGCAAAGGAGGTTGAAATTTGAACATTCCTAAGGGTAGATGTTGCTGAAATTAGGACTCCCTTACAGAGCTTGAGAGGAGATATCACATTCCTTTCTTAGCTTCATTTGGAAGTGGGTGAGCTGATCAAAGCTCTATAAGGGAGTCCTAATTTCAGCAGCATCTACCCTTAGGAATGTTCAGCTTTCAACCTCCTTTGCCTCTGGCCCAATGCCTGTATTTATAATGCTTTAGAGGAAGTTAAACAGGTCCACCATCAATGGGATAAGCTCCTCTTTCAAAGTGATAGTTCCCCTCTTCATGGGATAAGTTCCTCTTTCATTGGGATGCATGAACCATCTGGAGGCGCTCAATCCATGTCAAACCATCTTCTAGAATGCTCTAGAATCGACCGCAAGTAAGTTTTTTGAAGTAAAATTTGTGCCTTTTGACTTTTACAGGGGTGCGCACTCACCCCTTTACAGACAGAGCGTACAAGTACGCAGGTATTATGTACTTGAGGTGCGTGCACGCAGGTAATAGTAAGCGAAAGTGCGGAACTAGAGTTATATTGAGTTTTTAAAGGCTTTCCCTCTTTTTTAGAGTTTGACATGAGGAGCAGAGGTATAAGACTTGCCAAGGAGGACAGTATGGTTATTGATGGAGCCATACTGACTGCAAATAGTCATGGTGACAAATTTTAGTGTAACAGAAACTAATCACACTACTTCAACTCTTCTGATCCTTTACCCTTTAGCTCAATCTACCTTATGGGAAGCAATCATGAACAAGTTAAGAAATATGATATCTAAATTGCAGGAAAGTAAATGAGCAAAACAAAACTGATTGAAATAACAATGCTGGAATTAGAACTCGAAAAAAATAAATCAGCAGAAGGACAAGATGATTATGTCATGTCATTAGTCATTAAAAAGCTATGTGCGTTACTAACCTACAATCAATCGGTTGAACACACTTGCATGAATGAAAAATCTAATCTATCAAACTTGAAAGCAATTAAATGACATAATGAAATCAAAGCAAAATTACAAAATGAAATCTGCTCTACCTTACATTCTAATATGCTCCATGAAATCTACTTCACATCTCCTTCCATGTTGAGAACATCAAAGCTTTATTCAAATTCTTCAATATTACAAAGTACAACAAAGCTCTCCAAAGCTTTCAAAAGCCATCAAGGAAGAACTACAAACTCCAAGCTAAAGAACTCATAAGCTAAAAGACTAATAAGCTAAGCTCCCAAATGAAGGAGAGAGATCTCCTATTTATACAAAAAGATGAGAAGCCATCTCATTAATGAGAATCCATGAATCTCTCCCTCTACCTCTAGAGTCCTAATCAAAATAGGAACTGCTAAGACACATGTCTTCTTAGAGTTACAATACAATTAGGAGATGTGACACATATCCTCATGATCCCATGATTCTTTCCACTCAAATTTGAGTTTGGCCTTAGAGTGCCACATAAGGGTCTTCTAGAAGCCTCCTTTCAACCTACACATGTCAGCAATCTCAACCCATTTGTTAGGTATAAGCATAGCACATTATTTTCTAATTTTTAACCACAAATTCACTTAAAAGGCTTAGAATTAATAAAGATTGGAAAAACATAAATGTGGCCCAATGATAATGAAAGTGGGATGAATGTGGTGACATAGTAGTGAAATGGAGGTAAAATGGAGGTGATATAATGGACATAATAGTGAAAGTGTAATGGAAATGAATGACATTTTCAAGACTCAACAGCTGGTAAAGCCAAAAATCAAGTAACTTAGAAGAAGAAGGAGCCAAAGGCGAAAAGGGGCAACCAAGCATCGTCTAGTGAAAATCCACACACTGCACCGTCTAGGCCTAAATCGCCATGTGTCATTTGTAAAGGAGACCACTCTCATCAAGATTGTCCTTGCATCCCTCGGATCTTAAGGGACTGGTCTCCTCATTTGCACAATCCGGTGTCATCAACCTCTGATGATCATGTTGAAAGTACACCATCAACTAGTGAAAGTGAAGCCCTTGGACAAAAAGGAAGATGTAAATTTCCTTGTAAATTGTGTGAAGGCGATCACACTGTCCACCATTGTCCCTTCTTAGATGAGGCTAAAAGAGTTTTGGATGACCGTTCGGTTTCACCCTTATGGCTTCCTCCTGGATATGAGAAACTCTTGCTGAGTCCGTCACTAGTTGAAAATCCGGCTGACATGCCATTGTCATCGGCCGAAGCGTCTATCATTGAAGATAAACCATTTGAATCCACACCAGACGGAAGTCAAAAGGTCGAGGCGGGAGTTGACCCGGTCTTGCCTTCAGAGGATCCATCTTCAGATGATACAGTCACCGGAGAGAACAAAAATGACACCATCCAAATTCTCTTCGTAAGCACAGACTCTAATGAACATGGGGGTAGTCTACCCGTTCCTTTACCGTAGGAAGGAAGTTCGTCAGAGTCGTATCCGGCCGTCTATTCGGTCCCAGCTCCAAGAAACCTAGTTGTTTCCTTCGATTGGAATCTACTAGGCAGACCCCGCTTACCGGCTAGTGTGCCATTTCGAATCATTGCTCAAATATATAGAATGGTCATGGCCGGTACCATCATAGATGAAGGGGCTTCTGTGAGTATTCTTTCCTCAACTTCTTGGAAAGCGCTTGGTTCACCATCGCTTTTGCCTGAAAAGAGAAATCTAACAGGCTTTGACAAAGGAACTAGTCGATCGTTAGGGATCCTTCCCAGTGTGCCGATAACATTGAGAAAGAAAATTGTTCACATGAAGGTAATGGTAGTCCAAGGACCCCTGGATTATAATCTACTCCTTGGACGTGACTATATTTATTGCATGGGAGCCATTGTCTCCTCACTCTTTAGAGTAATGTGTTTTCTGCATGAAGGAAGAGTGGTCAAGCTCGTAGACCAGCTTTTGTTCCCCGGTTCAAACATAGCAAATAGTCATATACCATCCCTGAATGGTCTTTTCACGCAAGGAATGTCTCATCAATCCCCAGTCCGTCCTCTTGATGAGCGCGAGTGATTCAAAGGATATGACTGAAACCCAGGGGTCATGCACCCTGGCCTGTTTCGACAGGAAATCCTTGGGTATATGGTAGGTTTCCGCGAAGGATATATGACTGGTCGACACACCCGTCCATTTAGGAAAATGGGGTTAGACCAGAATAATATACCTCTGTTAAAGGTAGGCCTTTCCCGATAAAACAAATGTTTTTTCTGCAAATTGAGGGGTAACCTGGAAACTCTACTGCACTATACCTGGGGGCATGCAAACCTTTTGGCATGCAAGCGAAGAGCGACCATTTATTTTTTTAAATTTGTAGGTCCTCTAACCCTTTAAACTCGTAGGATTGGTCGTTTCCTAACTTGCATAAAGAAAGGATGCGGGGCAAAGCTTTGAAAAAATGCCAATTATATGAGACATCCTTATTATACGACTAGATCGAGCAGTTTTAACGCAGAATTCAAGCTCGTTAAAAAATAAACATAAGCAATGAGCAGATGTTCCCCCAGAGTTTAAGCTCATTAAAAAATGAACCATTTTCTGGTAAATAACCATCGTGAATGTATTATCATCAGCCTGAAGCCTTGTTCATGTTCTTAAATCACCTCCACTCCATATTGACCGATCATTCACCTCCATTTGATTGTTTACCCTTTTTGAGGAACAGCTGCGAAGAGTGATCCTGTTAGCCATCCTTGTGACACTGTCGTGATTGAAAAATTCCAAACCTTACCTAGAATTAGTTGCTACCGGAATTTATCACTCGTTCCTCAAAAAACGAGTCTCCTTTAAGCTCTTTTCAACTGACTCGTAAAATATGAAAAGATTGCCGAGCAATTGGCCTCTCCAGCTCATTAAAGTGACCGGAAGTGTTATCCCTCCTTTAGATTTTAATCTTTTTGGACTTGAGGGATTATTACACAAAAAGATCGAGCGCTTGTTTTGTTCGGCTCGTTAAAAGTACCGAAAATTCATCCCTTTTGTATTGTTTTATACTTTTTAGGACTCAAGAGATTATATGATGAAAAAGGATTATTGGAGTTTTCTTTACGTCCCTTTTTCAGACTCTCTAAAATTGAGAAGGACCGAGTTATCCTTGTCATTAAACTCATTAAAACCAAATAGCGACAAACTTGTCCATACAGACAAGAACGAGTTTCACTATCGCTAGGGTCATTAAAACATAGCGAAGGGTTTGCCCGAAGGGCAAATTATAGAACAAGCATATGTTATCCTCCTCAAGCTTAACAAAAATAAAGAGGTACTGGTTAGTAATGACTGGGGAAAAATTGGGAAGAAAACTTGAAGAAACTTTATTGGTAGCAAGTCGCTCTTGAACATGACACTTTCACTCCGCATCCGAGTCGGGTTGGGTTGTTCTGTTCACTGGTCATATCACCATGGGTCCATCACACCATCCATATTTGGGGTTAACGCTACCAATCAATCATGTCAGTGTCGCCGATATGTTCAAGAGATGTTGCTCAGAGAATTCACCTGTGTCTCATCCACTGCAATACCTTTACGCTCCATTCTTTCATGACCGCCACCCTGAACCTTATATCATCAGATCGTTTTCACCTCCATTAAAATCATTTGCTCCATTCCGTAGCATTGATGTGGGATTCATTAAGGCCCTCCTATGACAGGTCGCTTCTTGTTGACATCAGCTCATTATCCAAGAAGTCGATCTAGGAACAACCCTTTCAGTACTTTGAAGCTTCCATGCCTCAATGGCAAGTTTCTCACTTCCGGCGATAGGTTTACATCAATGGCCTTCGACCGAAAGATTTTGCGTGGTGTTCGATGCCAAGTCCCTTATTCACACCATGTGAATTGTACTACAGTACCTGGAGGGTCATCATCATTATCGGTGATTCCTCTCGCGCCTGTTAACAGCTTACATCATTGGCTGGTAATCAGGCGATGTCTTTCCATGTTCGACTCCAGAACATCTCTCACATGGATCGACTTGTACTTTGAGTGAAGATCGAATGAAATTGAAGACCCCGGATCTAGTTTCATCCATCCGGGCTGCGATATATATTCAGGAAATAAAGACATCAAATGTACATCATTACTGCACAGATAATCATCCAATCCAAGGGATGATGGCTCTACCAGAATCATCAGTCTACACTCAGACGATTGTCTGTCTTATGTACATGAAAATTAATTTATAAAGTTGAGCATGGGAATGCCCGCCTCATCTAGATCATGAAAATATTATGAAGATAATGTATTGTATTGTATCTTATTACAGGTCGCCTTCCAGCTCGAAAATAACTTCAGATCCTCATGATAAAGCATTTCACCCGACATCAAAAAATCAACGACCTAATGCTTTAGGGGGCAACTGTTATAGACATTTTTGGGCACTACAACCCCAATCATAAATGTCCATAAACCAAGGGCTCTTTAGTCCCTAAAAGTTTTGTTCCAACCTCTAAAAGAACAAGGTCAACTGATTACATCTTCTCCCAGAAGTTCTCCATGAAAAACTACTCAGAACTGGTCAAAACTAGACCATCTCACCTGCTCCATGGTCAAAGTGTGCTGCATCCCACCTAAATACACACACGAGGTGCGATGCATACTGAAAAGCCCTTCTATGGGGTGCAATGGGTGAGAGTGGACAAATGGCAGGGTCAATCTGCAAGGTGGAGGATCATGGAATCTTCCAGAAACTTCTCCTGTGACACTTGCCTCTCTGAATTCGCCCAGGGATGAGTAAGAGATCATCAATATCCAAGTGGAATAAAGAACTATCAGAGAGAGGACACTAATCAAATCTCAAAAGCTGACTCACCCCCTTACAAACATCTATATATGGATCCCTCATCCCAAAGATCCAGAGGCTGGAATTTTGTATCTTGTAAGGAAGTGTTGCTGGTTTCTTGGTGTAACATCATAGTGTTGGGTGATCTAAGCTTTTCACGAGGTGAAGAAGGGCTTTCTTGCTGAGAGGATGATGCTGGGTCAGAACAATTGGTTGTAATCCTCTTTGATATTCTTGATTATTAATAAAGCTATTCAAGTTTTCCTCCACATTCTTGTATGATTGATGATATATGCATTTGTGTGGTCAATATATATCTGGTCCTATATTGATTATGATAGTAGATCTATGTTCTTGGATAGTATTATGCTGCTTTGATTCTACAGGTTCTCTTTGAAGCTGGGTAGATGAGGAAGCGAGTGGCAAAGATCTATCAGAAGGGAGAGGAATCAAACAAGGAACCAAGTGCAAGGCAGAGGTTGGTCTCCTTTATTCCCCTCTTATCTACTTCTCATAAAGGAAAACGAAAGTGTTTTAAGTTTGTTTGTTTCTTAGGTAGCTACCAGCCTTAGTGGGACTAGCAGCTCTGCATAGACACTAGATTTCCCGATAACATCAGCAGGGTAGAGTTAGGAAACTTGCTTGATACCTTTAGGACATATATTTTAGGGAGCCTAAGTGAGCAAATGGACACGCTTAAAATACAAAACAAGAAAATTCTGAAAATGTTGCATTATCTATCTTCTGTCCTAAATTTCGAAAGAAACATGCTCTAAGAGAGTGTCCCTTAGACTCAAAAGCCATAGAAACTTGTGTCATATGTAGAGATAATCATGATACAAAGGAATGTCCTTCTTTACCAGGTCTCAAGGCTATATTTAATGATGAGGGGATTCCAGAACAAGTAGATCCTCTCTACTTTATAGCCAAAAGACCATGGCAAAATCCCCAACCAAATCAATCACAAGGATTCAGATGACAACAATTTGCTCAATCTTCACAAAATAGTTGGAATCCAGCCTGGCATCCTTGGGCTCAACCACAGTCACAACCTTGGAATCAAGGATGGAAAAATCCTTATGGAGCCTATGCTCAATAGCAACAAGACTCGCCATCGTACCTTCCACCACAATTTCTACCACCATCTAATAAAATTCCCCAAGCTAAGCAATTACCACAAATTCTATTTCAAAATCAAAACCCACATCTGTCCTTATTGTTTCCTCAAAAACCAAATCAATTACCCTCTCAACCACTTCCAAATCCTAATAATAGAATACCACAACAACCAATGTACAACATGGAGGGGCAGAATCCTCAAACTTATGTAATAACTCCACTAGACCTAAATAATGTCCAATTAAGGTCTGGAACAGTGTTACCAAGAAAACCCCCTGTTTTCATTCAAGAAACAAGATCTGATCTTCGAAAACACAAAAACCAATCAGAAGAAGGGGAGGCCTCTCTCCCTCAAAAATAGAGTAAACAAACAAAATATGTTCCAATAAATACTCCCATCATAGAACAACCCTCGGTATCAATTACACCACCTTTCCTTAACAGTTAAAAATTGATGAAGGAGTAGAAAAACAAATTATCTTGCCTGATTACAATATGATGGATGAATTGAGAAATGTTTGTATTAAGATTCCTTTATTACAAGCCATAAAAGAAATACCAATTTTGCAAAAACAATTAAGGAACTAAGTACATAGAGATCAGGGAGAAAAAGAAAGACATAAGAAGAATTCCATTAGTTGGGAAAATTGCAGACATTATGATGGGGAAGATGACAATTAAAAAATATTTAGATCCAGGAAGCCCCATTGTAAAAATTCACATCAATGGAACTGTAATACCAATCACGCCGATTGATCTAGGAGCAACCATAAACATAATGAGTAAACAAGTTATGGACACACTTAAGCTTCCTAACCTTCAATACACACCAACCTTATTGCAATTAGTAGATAGGTCTATGATTAAACCTAATGGTGTGTTGGAAGATGTTTGTGTATCCTTATATTCTTGGGAATATCCCATCAATTTCATGGTCTTAACACCCAAGAATAATTTAGGAGTACATCCATTAATTCTAGGAAGACCTTGGTTAGCTATAGCTGATGCTTTCATCAGTTGTAGATTAGGTGACATGTTTATCTTAGATGGAAATTCTACAAATAAATTTACATTATACCCTCCTGCAAGGACAACAATAGATACAGAAACTGAAGAATGGATAGAAGATGAAGAAGATATACAACCTATTTTTACCACTGAACAAATAAGAGAGGAAGACCAAATTCTACCTCTACTGGAAAATAATGAATCCTCCTCACATTATGATCATAGTCTCAATGAGTATATCTCATCTAAGAAGGTATCATTTCTCTCCATGGAAAAATTTGGGAATTCCTAGATAGAAATCTTTCCAGGGAAAACCTTGAATGTTAAAAAAAACTTGGAAGAATTGCAAAACAATCAATTGATAGAAATTTTACGGAAACATTCTTTTTCTTTTGCATGGGAATACACTAACATGAGGGGGATTGATCCTAAAACTTGCATACATCATATCTACATAGAATAGAATGAAATACAAGTTAGATAGCCTCAACAGAGAATGAATCCAAATTTAAAAGAAATTGTTGAGGAGTGGCAGAAATTGTTAAATATAAATTTCATCTATCCAATATCCAAGAGTCAGTGGGTTTCACCCCTAGTAATTTTTCCTAAGAAAAATGGAAAATGGAGAGTATGCATCGATTACAAAGAACTAAATAAAGCAACATTAAAATACCACTTTCCACTACCTTTTATAGATCGGATCTTAGACACATTAGCAAGAAAAAAATATTTTTCCTTCTTGGATGGGTTCAGTGGATATAACCAGATTCAGGTAGCCCCTAAAGATCAAGATACAACCATATTCACTTGTCCATGGGGAACTTATGCTTACCGGTTATTTCCCTTTCGATTATGCAATGCTCCAACAACATTCCTGTTGGCTTAGTGGGGCTTGACCTAGGTTCAAAAGTGATTTAGCCAAGCAAATCCTGGTACTAACAGCCTTTTCGGCAATAATCCGCGGAGTGCAGACTGAGGTCTCACCCAAAGTAGTATGGGAGGGTGTTGGAACCAGGTTTTCATACCTTGGGTATGTCTGATATGTGGGGCTAGGGATGCAATCTAGCCTTAACAGTTACTGGGCTACGCGCCCGCAGTGTCCTGTGTTACTGCCTTCATGCAGCTCTAACCATAGCATGACCCGTGTTGATTATTCAAGTATTCCTTAATTAGGTTTTGTTTGCTTAATTACTTAGAATATTTTCATACATAAACCTTCAGACAAGTGTTTATCAAGTGTGCACATATAAATAAACAGATAACACTTAATGCATAATATCAAAAATATAAATCCATGACCAGATGCACAATATTCTGAATCCAACTTATCTTTGTTAGTGATCTTTTCAAGTTTAGTTCAAGTACAAACCCAACTCCACCCTACCCACTCAGTTGCAGGGGTCCGTGCACTCAGCTGTAGACTCTACTAAGCCTTTGCACACTCAGCTATAGAGCCTCTTCCTACTACTATGACCCAATACACTTCAGATCCACTTCTATTCTCTAACCATGCCTTCACATCTATCTACTTACTTACTCCCCCAAAAAACTATTTTACACTTAGAGCCTTGCTCTATTTATACAATCCCATGGTCCGTGGACCATGGGTAGGTTGACACAACTTTACATTAAATTACATTATTTTAGGTCGGACAACCCTATGACTCATCCTAGACTTTCGCGCTCTGCGCCCGTACTTCGCGGAGTCTTTACATGAAATTGACTAAGACTCGGGCTTTAAGCCCCAAAAACATGTTGTGGGGGGCGGATCCGCTACCCAACAGGCCCCCAACACAATCATCGTGACTCATCCTGAGTCACTGTGCGGCGATCCTGGTACAGAGCCCTTCCAACTGTGTTCGGGCTGTGCGAAGGTCCACAACGCACTGCTTTGCCGTCTGCTAGATCTGCTCTACTCGTTCAGCTGAATACTCACTGTCAGGGGAAAAACCCTGTCTTAAAGCATGCACTACTTTCATCTGTGTGAGCTTTCTTTCAATGTTGGTGGTGATGAGGAAGGCCTCATGAATCCAAGGTTGTACGCGTGCTTTAAGTACTACCTCTTTTTGGCACGCTGCATCCACTTGCTCCTCCAATGCCTTCACCTGTTGTAGCTTCGTGAGCCCTGGGTCAGGACAACTATCTATGCCATCCCATGCACACTATCATATTGCATTTGAAGCTCCTGTGCCTCTATTTCCAAGCGTTGTATGGTGGGGTCCTCCTGTAAGGAAGTGAGGACCCCAAAGGATTCTTCCAACATAGTGGTACAGGTCTGCACTGCCTGTCCTATTTCCTCCAGCCCCTTTTGGATAGCGCCAGCATGCTGTTCCTGAACTTTCAAGAGCATGGATGACTGAATCTTTAATCATAGTTCAGTAATCCGAAGGCTGAGGTCTAGTTGGATCCTTATTGCTTCCTCCTTTGCCTCGCAGAATCCACTTGCCAATTTGTGAATCCGCACTTCTATTGGTAGGTCTGTTGCAATTTATAGCTTTGGGCTGCGGTGACATGCTTCCTCTACTATCTGCTCCAACTACTGATTCTGTGCTTGTGCTTCATCGCGTTGTAGGCTAAGCTGCTCGATTTTGATTCACTGTTCACTAAGAATTTGCACTGTGTGTCCTTCCCTAGTGTGGAACTCTGTTGTCGATCCATCCTGCAGCTGGTATAATATATCCCATGGAAGGGCATCCAAGTTTAGGCCAAGTCCCTTGATCGGTACCATCGCGACTCTGTCCTCCATGCTGTCTGTCGTCAGTGCTCCTTCCAGCTGCACAATGGTGTTAGCCATTTTGGCCCACAAAAAACTAATCTGTTTCCGATGTACCCGTTGTACCGTAGGCAACGACCGTTCTTTCTTGTGGGGGCCAAAACTGAAGTCCCTGCAGTTGCACCCTGAGGGCCCCCAACACATTCTATTGCAATGTCATTGCTTCCTAGAGTGCTTCCTTGGTGACCTCGTGAACTATGTCACTGATGTCGTATAGGTCACCCTCTGTTAGTGTAATAGGCTCACCATCTAGTTTGGAGGCCTTGGTCTTCTTTTTGGGCCTTGTTCATTCCGTATCGCATTACCATTTCAGTTGTGCAGATGTCATGCTTGGGTCCACGCCTTCCGCCGTGTCGTCTGTCCCCTATCCTGTGGTCAGGTTCGGGCCGCTTTCCTCCTGTGTCATGGTGGCCCTAGTTGCTGGTGTTGTTGTTGTTTTTTCGGTGACCTTGGACTATTCTGTGGCAACCTTTGCTGCCTTGCGGGAATCCCTTACCTCCTCTGTGAACTGCTCGTTGCGCTTCTGCTGTGCCAGTAGCTTGGTGGAATCCTTCTATTTTTGTATCACTATCTCATCGCATGCCGCCAGATCTGAGGCGCGCCACTCAGGTGGCCATGAGTCAAGCACAGTGAACAAAGTATCATCGATCGCGATGAAGGGATGTTTGGTCCAATTCTGCTCTGGATCCTTCTGCACCTTGATATACACATTGTGCATATCTGCCTTAAAGTCAGTAAAGCTCCGCAGACTGTCATACATCATGGGGGATAGGTGGGGCCTTTTGTTGATCCACATCCGCATGCTTTCCTCCATGAGTATCCAGAAGATATTGGTCTCACGGATTCTCGTGGTGTCATTTGTTTCCCAGAGCGACGCGTATTTTTCCACCTCTGGCAAGTCCTGTTCAAGAGGAGGAAACTGATTGTCCTCAGGCAATTCCCCTGCAACCAACAAGATGGATAAGAGAAACCATGCATAGTGGAAGGTCTTACCCTGCTGTTGGGACTCCTTGTCAAAAAATCCTCGCAGAGGAACTGCACCCAATTGAACTGTACCCCTTCTACACACTGTTTGGCCAACGCAACGATCGTCGCTGGTACCTCATTGCCGCAACATTTTCTAATCACTTTTTTTGCCAGCAGCTGGGTGGCTATGCACACCCCTTTGTCTTGAATGCTATTAATTACATAGCCCCTCTACTTTTTCTCCAACTTGTATTTATTTTTCATGGCCTCTGCGAGTGTCAAATCTCCATTTTTGCCGGCTATTTCCATGGGGTCCCTTCCCGTATAAGGAAGCCAAGAAATCCTATGAATAAGCTTCGCCATGATGGGAATAGGATCCTCTCGCCACAAGTACCCATCGTGCACCAAGAAAAGCAGTTTCTTGATGACAAAGATCGTGATTGGTGCTCGGTGAAAGTGTGGAATCCGTAGAAGGTGGAGTAGCCCAGCTTCTTCCACACCACATAGCCATTTCCGTGGCTCTAGCGCTGTAACCGACCCTTCCTTGTTCTGTTTCATGAGTTGGCTAGTCTCCAAATGTGGGAAATTTTCGTTTTCTGCGAGGTCCCAATCTTGAAATTTCATTGTGGGCTTGTGGCCCAGAACCGAACCTTCAAACAGAATTCCCTCTGGAAGGAGAGGGGTTTGGAGTGTGCTCTTAATAGCATCCAAATATTTGGGTAGTTTTACTCTTCCTTTCTGCAGAGGGACATACTTGGGCACTTTTGCTGCAGCGCGCACAGGATGAATGTCTTCCTCCATTTCTTCACCTGCCTCGATCTCTTCTACGAATGCCTAGAGATCCTCCTCCTCGTTATCTGTCTCAAGATTAACAGCCTTGACATTGTCTTCCGTAGACAGTTTACCAATCCGTGGATTCCACGGAGACATACGGACCGGTCCTGCTGCCTGTGGATCCTTTTTGGGCCTCGGTGTCTGGGGCGATTTTGGAATTTCTGGTGCATCCGCCACCTGTGGCATAGGGCTCTGCACAGCTCCCTTGGTTTTCAACATCATTATGTTCTAGAAATCCTGCATCTCCTTCAGCAACATCTCAAACACTAAACTTGCACTTACAACCTCTAAATTTGTAGGGTCCATACTCAATTGATAATGCAACAACTGAATTCTCAAAATGCGAAGGGTTGTTCAGTGGATAACCACCAGTGATTTATAGGCCCTTTTGAATTCAAATTCGATTGTTCCCCCCTTATTCAACTTATTAATGCAAGATTTGCGGCGGATCATCCCAAATCTAGTTATGACTTTGTGTCTTAATTGCCCACTGCCCGCTCCTAGTTGCCTTAAATTGGATGTCTTGTCATGAACAGTGACACCAACGGTCACTTCCCAGCCTACCAGTGGGGCAGTGCATCCCCTTATGTCTGGGCGCATCCCTTGTGTCATACTGATCTGGTGTGAAACCTCCTTGTCGCGCATCTCCCCGACAGACTCTTTTATAGTCCCGCGCTCTCTTTCAACTGCTTGGAGCATTGAGACTATGCTTCCTATGAATATTCGGGTGGTCGCACCACCTATGTGAAGCTTTAATTTACCTTTCAACCTAAACCGTGGGCACTCCTCAATCACCCTTGTGGTAGTCAATGCCTCGCGTTCTTCCTTGTGCAGTGCGCTCCCCTGGTTGCTTTCTTGGTAAGGCACGGTTGCAGCTGTTATCACTCCAGGAAACTCTCTTAGGTTGTAAATCAGAGATGCCCGGTAACATGTAATCTTCAGTATTGTTCTCTGAACTACTAGAATGGATGATGGTTTGGATCAAGTCAGATAACCATTTCAACTCTATTCTCACTCAAGACATGCATGAACACCCCCAACAACACAAGGCTTTAGACCAAAAATGCTCAATAGTTTGTAGATTTAATGGATAGATGGAGAATAATGACTATACCAACAGATTGCATACATGAACATATGTAAATGGCTAGCTACAGGTAGTAAATGAGCTTACTGAATGTACTGGCAGATGCATATATAATAACACATATAATGGCTAGCTGCAGGCAGCAAAGAAGCTTGCAACTCTAATATATCGAAGAAGAGATAAGATGACAGTTATCTTGCCTCAGACACATAGAAAACATGAAAAAAATGTTCAAGTGCAAGCATAGAACATCAAAGAGAATGGACATTGAACATATAATCGCAAAAGAATCTTATATTACTGGAATGAATATGAGAAGCTTGAATGAACAAAGGAGCAATAATCTCCAAAAGTTGAACCCTAGTTTTCTGCCTTTTATCGGCTCTTTACAATGTTCCTAAGCTCTCTAGAAGGCTCAGAGTCTTAACCTTGTCTAATCTATCCCTTAGTCGTTTGATTCCCTCAATAGGTAGGCATGGCTTGGAGGTTTTTCTCTTTCTGACAAAGTAATAACTACATTCAGATATTTTGGGTGCACTAGCAGGGAGCTCTCTCTTGACAGAGTTGCCCACAATCTCTTTGTTGATTTAGGTTGTGTTGCGCTGTGCTGCTCCATGATGTATCTGATTTGGGCTGTGTTGTGCTGTAGATGCCTCTCAGCCTCGGTTTCTCTTCGAATTGTTTAATAATGAGTGTTTTCTGTTATCAACCGAAAGCATAGCCGTACTGCGAAATCCGCCATTCCCTGTCCTTTTCAGACTTCAAAAAGTCCTTAAAGATGGTTTATATCCTCTCGGGTCCGCCCTTGTTGCTGTTGCAAGTCGCAAAGAAGCATGCCCTATGTATTTTCCTCACATTGTCAAATATGCATAAAAGACTTAAAAACCATGAACAATCGGCCCTTTGGGAGTTCAAAAATTATTAATTTCCCTTCCCGGACTCTTTCAAGTCCGGGCTTCATCACAATCACTGTCGGCCAATGCTCCCTTCATATTTTTTTTATACAATGAAAATTCATGAAATACATTAAAAATGGGACTTCTGTGGATTTGAAAATATATCCATTCTGCTTCCCGAAACCCTTTCAGGTCCGGGTTATATCGCATCGGCACTGTTCCCCGTTCCCTTTGCATTTCATTGATGCAATATTGTGATGCGATCTAATCATAATCGCATATCATTATATGTAAAGGCCCTACCACTTGGTCTCGCGGATCTACGATCTGCCGATGTGATTTGGGCCGTCGATCTGTGTGCATGATTGACGATCCTAGTTTAATCGTCGATCACCATTGCCATCGCCCCATGGTTTGCACCAATTTTCCTTCACTATTCCGACTCGCCAATCCAATCATCGGTAATTGCTGATCAGCAGTGTCTAATGCTAATTTCCATTGCCCGCCTGTAGCAATTAGATCCACCGATGTTATTTTCCAATTAGATGTGGGCCACTGGTTGGCTAGATCTAACGGCTGCTGTGCGACCACTATTTAAGCCTGTGCCTGTGGGTTTTTTCATGGTTTTAGAGTGATTCAAGCCTCCCGATAATGCATTTCCGCACTTCTAAGGGCTTTCCTCTTGCATGGATTTTGATCGATGGATGACTTTAAGCACTTACAAAGACTTGAAGAGAATTAATGGATCCACTGGCATGATTTTTAAGCACACTTGGAGACTTTGGGGCATTTTTGGATCCATTTTTGGGCTGTTTGCCTCCAAGGCTAACATTGGCTCCTTCTGGGGATGAAATCCTCCCTGTGAGGTTTCAAGGATCTCAGATCAATGCCTTTCCTGTAAGAAACAAAATTTAAATCTTCCTTTTAGTGTTCCATTGGGCATGGAGTACATTTTTTAATGAAATAAAAACTTGGAAAAACATATTTACAATAACAAGGCCTTAAAGCCTTAAACGAAATAAAGTTTCAAGAATTGCCCATTTACTCAGCTGCCAAAAGTATCTTCTCCTTCTATATTGTGCAGAATGAATGTATTGTTTTGCTGAGCTTGAGCGCTGACAAAAGGACCTATCCATAAGGAGTCAAACTTGCCATGATTTCCTCTCTTTTCCTTAAATGCATCCCATTTAAGAACCCAATCACCCACTTGGAAATTGTCCACTTTTTTTTTCCTGTCAAAGGTTTCTTTGATTTTCTTCTGATGAGCCTTTGAATTCTCAATCAACTGCTCTCTGATCTACTATAGGTCAACCAGGTTATTCATTCTTCTTACTATGTCATTTTCCTCATCTTATTCTTCTTACAAGAACTTAGCCACAAGGAGAATTAGCTGGATGGAGAAAACGGGATCAACACCATAAACCAGTTTCAATGGAGAATTCCCTATGGATTTTTTAATGGTAACTTGGTCAGCCCATAGAACGAACTTCAGCTTGGAATCCCAGCTCTTTTTGTTGTCCTCTAACAGATTTTTGATTACCCTTACCAGGCTCTTGTTAGATGATTCTGCCAAGCCATTGCCTTGATGATAATATGAGGTAGAATGCACCACTTGAATGCCCATGGATTCAGTCATGTCCATCAATTCTTTTGCCTTGAACGTTGCTGCATTATGAGTGACTAGTTTGGTTGGGCAACCAAATCTAGTGAAAATATTATCATTCAAGAACCTTATGACAACTTGATGATTGGAATTCTTAGTGGGTATAGCCTCAATCCACTTGGTAAACTAATGAGTGGCTACTAAGATCCATTTGTGTTGGCCACTGGAATGTGGGTTGATCTCACCTATAAAGTCCAAGCCCCACTGCTGGAAGGGACCATTGACATGTATTGGCTTTAAGGGTAGAGATTTTAGCTGTTGTCTTCCTGCAAATCTCTGACATTTGTCACAAGATTTTACAAAAGAAAACACATCAGAGAACAAAGTAGGCCAATAATATCTAGCCCTCAAGATTGTGTGAGCTGTAGTTTTCCAATAATGATTCCCTCCACAGATGCTAGAATGAAACCGGTGTATGACCTCCAGAGATTGTTTTTTATCTAGACACATCAAGAGGATTCCTGATGGGTCTTTCCAATAAAGCAGATTTTTATTAATGTAGAACTTGGCTGATCTGAGTTTAATGGCATGAACTTGACTTGAGCTAAGTCCTGTAGGGACTTCTCTTTTTTGCAAAAATTGAACTATGTTGTAATACCATTCACGTGTGACTAGATTTTCAGCCAAAGGCTAATCCTACTTTTGCTCTTCTATTGTTGCCTACTCATAATCTGAATTTAGACCCATGGAATTTATATCTAACAAGCTGCAATTTTCTTTTGCCATAAGTTTAGCCAAGCCCTGGCCTTTGTCAAGCTTAGTGGGCTTTACCTCTATGTTGAAATCCATGAATTTTGCAATCCATTTAGCTCTCTTCCCATCAATATCTAGCTGAGTTAAGACATACTTTACTAAGAATGAAGGTACATATGCAACTACTTTAAAATGTAGAATATAAATTTTGAATGCCTTTAAAGACTTTAGGAGAGCATAAGCTTGTTTTTCGATAAGGTCATACCTTAGTTCAGCATCCCTTAATGTTTTGTTGAAAAAGGCTAGAGGGTGTTATATGCCTTCATCATTTTTCTGCAACAGAACTGTTGCAAGTGTATCATAAGAGGTAAAATAGAAGATACAAAAGTCCTTAGTGTAATCTGGGCTGATTAGAGTGGGAGCTTCCATGATAGCTTGCTTGATGGCTTCAAAATAGCTTCTTGAAGCATCTGTCCATTTTATTTCTACTCCTTTCTTCAGCATGGAAGTGATGTGCTTTACCAGCTCTACAAAGTTTGGAATGAACCTCCTTACGAAGTTAATCTTACCTAGGAAGGATTGAATGTGCCTTTTTGACCTTAGGATGGACAATTTCTAAATGGCTTGAACCCTGGCTGGATCAATCTTCACACCTTTAGTAGAAACAATATTTCCTAGAAGTCTGCCTTCTTCTAGAGAAAACTGTGACTTCTTTGGGTTGACTGAAATTCCGAACTATCTGCACCTTAGAAAGACTTTCTTCAAATGTTGTAAATGATCTTTGTGGCTGCTGGAGAAGACTGTTATGCCATCAAGATAAATAAGGACAAAACTGTCCTTCTCTCCCACAAAGGCTATGTCCATCGCCATCTGAAAGGTAGCCCTAGCATTTATCAGTCCGAAAGGCATCTTGGAGTACATGAAAGTGCCCCAAGGAGTAGTGAAGGCGGTCTTTTAATGATCTTCAGGATGTACAGCAATCTCATTGTAGCATGAAAATCCATCTAGGAAAGACATGACTCTCATTTCCCCCAGTCAATCTATGCAGTCAATCTCATTTCCCTTCTGGTGCGCAATGAATGCTTCCCTAATTTTTGGACTACGTGCGGTTCTCCTAACCGCGTGCACCTGGTGATCAGCTCCTATAGTCCCTTAACTGCCTTGTTGTTGTGTAGTAGTTTCATGTATGTCTCCAAAAAGGTAGTAAGCATTGAAGGATCCATTCCTATCTCTGGTTGATCCTTACTACCTGAAGTGGAGGCCTCCATGAAGCTCTTCTTTGTTTCCATGAACATCTCCTTTGCGTGTTCTAAGTCAAACTTAGGTTCCTTTGCAGGAGCCTTGCGAACCCATGTATCTTCCTCTGGTTGCTTCCCCTTATTCTCTCCCATGGTCGCACCACTTATGAGCATCATGTTTACATTTGGGTCTTCTTCACGCGATTCAAACCTCATCATTTGTATATTCTGAGTCAGAGGAGGCTAGAATACCCCTTTTTCTCACATCTGTGTGATCAATGTAGGAAAATATAATGTTTCATGATCAAATTGAGCACAATACAAATAGGAGATCCTCGTTGGGTTGGTGCAATCACAGGCATAGTGCCCTGGTCCTTCTCAATTGTAACAAATTAACTGTCCGCAACCCCTTCCTAGTCCCATTCCTCCTCGTCCTCGACCTCGCCCCTGAAACCTCATGCACGTCATCCCTACAGCTAGGTCAAGAGCTCGCATTTCTATCTGCATCCTATAGGTTGGGGTCTAATCCATCATTAGCTCGTAGTTGTGACAAGTGCACTCATCGTGGCCTACCAACCTACAAAAATTACAAAACAACTGTCGGGGAGTCTATGTATACTTATGCAACAAATGACAATTATCCGTCGTGTGTTTTCCTCCTATCGGACAAATCTTGCACCATGACATGGGTGTCACACTCGGCCCTGCCTGTGCCTCTGGTCTCAACAGCATTGACCCTTCTCCTGCCAAATAATTTGTGAACACTTGATAGTGATCCTTGTCATGACCCTGGCCTTTGAATTTTACGCACCATACCTCCACGCATGCCTCTGGCCGCGGTGCCTTATCCTACTTCAAAATTTGAATTTCCAAGCATAGATTCTATAGTTACACATGGATTTGTTGAACTCCCAACCTAGGGTCTTGTATCGGGGTCTCATGCAATCTCATGGCCATTTCCAATGCTTCGGCCTGGGTGGAAAGTTTTTGTTGTGACAAAGCTATCCTCAAGTGCGGTGTCAGAGATGCCACAAACCATGCGTGGTGTTGTGCATCTGTTAGCATCATATTGGCCTCACAGATCTTACTCTTTAGTCTTTGGTCTAGATCCTAGGGGGTCTCACCTCGAAGCATCACAATCTATTTAAACCTGATGATTGATTGTGTTTCTGACTTTGGCCTGTTGAATTCCCTGTTTAGCATGATCTGGATTTCTGCTATTCCTACGTTTGGGTGGTTGTTAGAGTGCTTGATATACCATGTCAGTGCGCAATCCTACAGTGTTCTCACTAATGTAGCCTTCTTAATATTGTCATCCATGACACCTTACACTTCCCATACTTCTCTTACCATGAACCAGAATTGGTTCGGATCTTCATTCCCTACCTCTCTGAATACTGGTAGTTTGATAGTGTTTGCCATACTGAATTGTGGAGGTGGTGGAGGTGGAGTGGGTGGAGATGGAGGAGAGGGAGGTGAAGTGGGTGGTGGCGTGGGTGTAGGCGATAACTGCAGAATACGCTGCCTTATCAAACTAACTGCGCTTCTCGGAGAGACCTTAGCGAGCTCTTCCTTGCTCTCTCGTGAAGGTGACATTAAGGGACTGTTTCCTAATTCTTCGCTTCTTTTGTAGATCTTTCTTCTCCGCATTGTCCAAAACATTAATGTATTCTCATGACCTTATTTTCACACAGTAGCATCTTAATCCAAGTATTTAAAGAATTAATATAGTTACCTCGCAATCCTTTGAGAAAGTTTCGTTCTGCTTCGTTGTAGCTCATGGTCGTGTCTACCACAAACTCAGTGATAAATGCCCCTATTTTCCAGTCGAGCCAATGGTCCACAGCTCACGTGATCTTATCTTCGGATGCCTTTAGTCTGCGCACTAATTCCAGAGTCCACACTATTGGTTTGTCAAGCTCACAAACCAATAGTGTAGTATAGAAGATTCACAGAAAACTTCACAAAAAATTGCATCCCCACTTTTTAAATTACTCACCAAGGACTGTGAATTAAATTGGTATTAATGGGTATTATAGAAGATTCACAGAAAACTTCACAAAAATTGCATCCCCACTTTTTAAATTACTCACCAAGGACTGTGAATTAAATTGGTATTCTGAATGTCAAGCTGCCTTTGAAACATTGAAAAAGAGGATTTATGAAGCACCTATCTTAAAAGGACCTAACTGTAAATTTCCTTTCCATATCTCAATGGATGCTTTAGATTTAGCCTTAGGAGCTGTGTTGGGACAGAAAGATCTTACTCCTTATGCAATCTATTATACTAGTAAAAATTTAACTCCTGCAGAGTTAAATTATACTGTAACTAAAAATGAGTTTTTAGTTGTAGTTCATGCCATTAACAAATTCAAACAGTACATAACTGGCTATGAAAATTTTGTTCACACAAACCATTTTGCCATTAGATATCTAATGAATAAACCAGTCATTAATGGAAGAATAACCAAATGGCTCTTACTATTACAAGAATTTAACATAAACATTCTAGATAGGTCGGGAAATCATAACACAATTGCTAAATTTTTATCTAGAATACAAAATGAAAATAATGACCAACTCGTAGAGCATAAATTTCCTGATGAATATCTTTTTGTAGTATCTACTAAATCACCTTGGTATGAAAATATTGCTAACTATTTAGCTACAGGAAAAATGTCATTTCATTTATCTCCTAGAGAAAAGAGAAGATTAGTCCACAATAGCACATCTTATTCATGGATAAATGAAGAGTTATACAAGACAGGACCAGACTTCATCATCAGAAGATGTGTTCAAGAGGACGAAATACCAGAAATACTTAAAGCTTTCCACGATGAGCCATGTGGGGGACATTTTTCTAACAGAAGGATTTCTTACAAAATCTTGATTTTAGGATATTATTGGCCTTCCATTTATAGAGACACCAAAGAATATGTTAAAAGATGTGACAATTGTCAGAGAATGGGAAAACCCACTCTTTCAAATGAAATGCCATTGCAACCATAGATACCAAACCATTTGAGAAATGGGCACTAGATTTTGTTGGACCAATTAGCCCACCTTCAAAGAAAAAGAAGTATATTCTGGTATGTACTGATTATTTCACTAAATGGGTAGAAGCTAAAGCACTTCCTTTTGCTACTGAAAATGTTGTAGTTTCATTTATTTTTGAGGATATTTTAACTTGCTTTGGTGTTCCAAGATAAATTGTAAAAGATCAAAGAACACAATTCACATCCAGATTAGAGCAGAAGGTTGTGGATCAATACAAAATCAAACATCGGAAGTCCACTCCATACCATCCACAAGCCAATGGACAAGTTGATTCCACAAATAAGGTGATTGAAGAAATCCGCACCAAGACTGTACATCTACATAGAAAGGACTGGGTCGAAAGGTTTCCAGAAGCTTTATGGGCCTACAAAACTACATGGAGAAATATTATAGGACATACTACCTATGAACTTGTTTATGGGAAGAAAGTCTTACTTCCGATAGAATTCCAGATCCAGACTTATAAGACAGCAATCCAGTTAGATCTTGACTTATCAGAAGCACAGAAGCAAAGGATGAGACAACTAAATGAGCTTGATGAAATCAAACAAGAAGCCCTCCAGAGAACTAGCCTAGTTCAACAACAGAGATCTAGATGGCATGATAAGTACATTAAAGAGAGGAAAGTTCATCTAGGAGATTGGGCATTACTCTTTGATTCAAAGTTCAAGAATTTTTAAGGGAAATTCCAAACCCACTGGCTTGGACCTTATGAAGTTGAAAGTGTTTTTGACAATGGTGCAGTTAGAATCAGGACTATTGATGAAGAGAAAATTCCTCTATTAGTAAATGGACATGTTAGGCCCCTATACTACTAGTGTAACCCCTTATTGTTATTAGTACAACCCACTTATTATATTGATGTACCCATGTAGTGCCCATATTGTTACTATTGTGCCCCATAGAAGCCCACTATTGTTATTATTGTGCCCTTACATTATTATTGTTATGTCGGCTCTGATTATGTTATGACCCCTTAGACTCCTATATATAGAAAGGAGGTCTATTCATTGGTATCATCGAAGAATTGTTCATTTATGTGATGTAAAGGAGGTTGCCCCCTCGAAGAGGCTGAATTCTAAAGCGTTGATCTATCTTTTCTATCTTTTCTTGAGCTGGTTTCATAACATTTGGTATCAGAGCTTTGGGTTCTAGGGTTTCGCTGCTCCAAATAGGTAATCGTGGAAGTTTCGCTATAAATTTTTTTCTGTGACGTTTCCGAAGTCGAAAAAAAAACCCATTTGAGAAGAAATCGCGCTAAACCTTGGGTCCAAATTTTAGAGCTTTTCGCGTGATATTTTCATAGATATGATCTGAGGAAGTTGGTCTTTTTGCAAACTCCTGAATTACATTCAAAACAGGTGACCTGGGGAAAATCATCATAACTTTCTCTCTGAGGATCGGATTGAAATTTCGTAAGAAGGTACAGAAAGAGGACGGACTTTGGTTTCTTGTTTATCTTTTTCAGAGCCAAAGGTCGAAAAATTGACACGTGGCACTTCATACAAGTTCGCTCTTCTGGAAAGGTCTATAATCAGGTCATCTTGGGAGATTCTGCATAACTCTTTTTTGGTGAATCAAATTTGGATCAGACTGGTGGCATTGGAAAGAGGACAGAGAGGGCTACTACAGGTAGCAATTTCAGAACTTAAATATCTGCAAGTACATAGTTACAGTCGTTTCATTTCGAGGTCCTAAAATCAAGAAAAAGCAAGATGAGGAAGTTTGATGGCAAGGATCCGGTAAATTGGATACTTTAGATGGAGCAATATTTTGATCTACATGGTGTACCACTGTTACAAAAGGTATGTATTGCATCTTCATATTTAGAACCGGATCAATTTTTATGGTATAAAGGGCTTTGTTCTCGAAAAAGACATGTTACGTGGTCAATTCTCACGGAGGAAATGATAGCACATTATGAGGATACAAAGGGAAACACCTTCTTTAGAGCAACACCACAACAATTGGAAAGAGTAAAAGGGCTTTGTGACATATTTGAAAGTAAAATTATGGCAACAAGGAAGTCTACCCCTCACAACTATAAAGATGTACGTGTTGTTCCTCCTAGCCTTCCACAACCTACAAGGGTTACACCACAACAATTGGAAGAAAAAAGAGAAAAAGGGCTTTGTTACAATTGTGATAGCAAATGCACTAAAGGTCATAAGTGTGCTGAGAAGAAATTATTTTACATAGAGTATGAAGAGGAGGAAGAAAATGATCAAGAAACATCAAAAGAAGACGATATATGCTAGGACCTGACCCCAGAGAAAGAAGAAATGAATCAGAACATATCTTGTAAACTATTGGCAAGAATGACCACTCCTAAAACTCTCAAGATGGAAGGAAATATCAAGAAGAAAAAGGTGCAAGAAGTGAAAGACCACATCAAGAAAGAAGAAATGAATCCAACCATATCTTGTAATTCACTGGTCGGAATTACCACTCCTCAAACTAGCAAGACAGAAGGACATATCAAGAAGAAAAATGTTCAAGAAGTGAAAGATCACATCGAGCGTCAAGAAATGAATCCAACCATATCTTGTAAAGGATTGGAAGAAATTACCACTCCTCAAACTCTAAAGATAGAAGGACATATCAAGAAGAAAAAGGTTCAAGCAGTGAAAGATCACATCGAGCATCAACAACAAGTTCTCCAACTTTTAAAGGATAGTGCCACTTCGGTGCAAAATCAAATGAAACAAAAGGTAGATCAACATCATAGTGAAAAATGTTTTGATGTAGGCGATTGGGTATTTTTACTGCTACATCTAAAGCAAGCTATTTATGAGAAGGAAATGTTGGCAATACTACATGCACTTAAAAAATGGCGACCTTACCGAATGGGAAGACTCTTCAAGGATGAGGATGTGGAAGCATTGTTTTGTGTTATTTCTATTATCCAACTAGATTGGATAAACGAAGCAAGGGATGAATGGAAGAAGGACAAAGAAGTATGGCCACTTATTCAAAAGTTGCAAAAGATCCCAATTCAAACAATATTACCAGATATTGAAAAGGAAGGAAAAATCATATTAGAACCTGGACCAGTCATAGAAACAAGAACCCAACAGTTACGAAATCGATCAATTTCAGAGTATCTCATCAAGTGGAAGAACTTACCCGCTGAAGATTCCACATAGGAGGAAAAGAATTTTCTACATAAGCATCAAGAACTACTCAAGCGTTGAGGACAACGCTTTTTGAAGGAGAGGGGCATGTTAGGCCCTTATACTACTAGTGTAACCCCTTATTGTTATTAATACAACCCACTTATTATATTGATGTACCCATGTAGTGCCCATATTGTTACTATTGTGCCCCATAGAAGCCCATTATTGTTATTATTGTGCCCTTACATTATTATTGTTATGTCGGCTCTGATTATGTTATGACCCCTTAGACTCCTATATATAGAAAGGAGGTCTATTCATTGGTATCATCGAAGAATTGTTCATTTATGTGATGTAAAGGAGGTTGCCCCCTCGAAGAGGCTGAATTCTAAAGCGTTGATCTATCTTTTCTATCTTTTCTTGAGCTGGTTTCATAACAGGACATCAACTTAGACTTTACCAGAAGCCATTGACAAAAGAAGAATTTGTTAGAATATTCCAAGATAATTCAGAACTGAAGATGGTCAAGAAAAATTCTTCTTCTTTTCGACCTTAGAAATTTTTACTCAGTTCTACTTGTTAAAAAAAAAAACGGGGGTATAAACATGAAAACCAACATCCTGTTGGCAGGTTTATACAAAAAATTTAGATTGAAAACCAATTTTTGTTGGCACTTCAAATTTTCCTTTCAAAAAGAAAATAACAAAGTTCCTTTATTAAAGTTTTCTTCTCAGCTCCAGAATCGACAACTTTCCACAACTCGAACAAGTTTCTGTAGCTAGGACAAGTTTTTGTAGCTTACCTACAGGGACACTTGGTGATTTGAATTGAAGGACAACTGACAAATCAAAGTACCTACAAGAGATATCAAAACAACAAACAAGGTTACCAAAGTGGACCAAAAGTATGTGCTACTTTAATTTAGCAATAGGGTTTGATATATTGCATATATGACTAAGAAGACATAGTACTGCTGAAAACTAAAAACGAAATCATTACAACTTAAGGGTGATGGTCGCCTAACAAAATATCATAATCCACCACTTAAAATTCATGTCACGTCCTCATTTTGAATCCACTGAAGTAATTACCAAATCATCATTTTAAATGCACCCCAACGATCCAATTCATTCTTATAACCCTTATTATAGTCCACCTGTTCTTACACTTCTTTGAACTTTCATAGCCACTCAGTCCTTCTGCCACTTAGAAAAACCCTACCAACACCATTCTCTTGTCAGCGTAACCAATCTTTGAGGCAAAGCATCCTCCATAATGGGGATCATTGTTCGAACCAAGCTAGTAGGGAAGAAATTCTTGGAGGGATACCATCAAACCGAGCTACTGCAAAAGAAACAATGGTTGCAGTTCATTGAAAAATTCAACGGTTTTCACAGGGAAGTGACAAAGACATTTGCACACCTGTTTGATGGAATTGAAGCTAAAATAGGAGACATTAAGATCACCATAACAGAGTCCATGATTGCAAAAGTTACTAAATTACCAAGGAGCAGGGAAAAGTGGTTCAAGAACAGGGGAATTAATGGAGAAGATTGGAAGGTCTTCCTAAAAAATCCAAATATGGACACCACTATCTTCAAGAAAGGTATTCTCAACACAGCCTTTAAGAGTAAATAGAGAAATTTATTGCTTATACTTCAAAAATTTGTCACTTGTGAGGGTCAGTTTGGGTATATGTATTTTTATCATGTTAGGATGGTGATGCATTTTCTTGAAGATCACCAGATGAATCTTCCTTATTTTCTCTTACATAGTCTCAAGAAAATGTCCACAAACATTCAAAAGAGAATTCAATTTATAGAAAATACCATGTATCATCATGGCTTGATAAAGATATTGGTTGAGTTCCATCTTCGGAGTATAGGGGATAACTGGGAAAGTTTTTTGGTGAGGAACCATTTTGAAGAAAGATCCCTAGAACAATCCAGCAACAGTAGGACCCTCAGAGGAAGGAAAATAACAATAGAAGTAATCAAAGAGGAGAAACCCCAGACTCACCCGGAATTATCAAAAGAAGAGCTACCCATAGTAGATATTTTGCAGAGAATGAAAAAGGGAAATCTTAGAAGGAAGGAAGTTAGCAAAAGAGCAAAGGAAATACCACAAACCAAGACCCTTCCTCAAGAAGAAAAATCAGAGACTAAAAGAAGGAAAGTACAAGGATTACAAACCTCAAGACTAAGGAGGAGTACAAGGTTGAGCATAGTGCAACGGACAATCTCGAAAGCTACAGAATACATTGATCTCAAGGAAAATGAGCCAACTGAGAACGAGCCAACTGAAAACCCTGAAAGTTCTCCAAAAGGGTCACCAAAATCATCACCGAGAGTGTCACCACCACCTTGCAGCTCACCTCTAAGAAGCCCAGTGCATAGTCATGTGTTGACCCTATTCAACAAGATATTTATGACTATATAGAGTCATTGGAAAGAAAAGAGACAACAACTAAAGAAACAATTCAAAGTCCTGGAGAAGGGAGCAATCAGTTAAATGAACCACAAGAACCCTCAGCCTCAAACATTTTAAAGCAAGAGATTTTTGAGTTAGAAACATTGAACATATATCTCAAGAATGAGAATCAAGCATTGAAGGCACAAAGTGAGATCCAGATTGCAAAAAGTGACAATCTCATCCTTCATTTGAGTTTGTGGTATAAAAATAACAAAACGCTGAAGAGAGAAAATAGGAAAATGCAAAGAGAGATTATCAACTTAAAATACAAAATTCTCATGAGAAAACCTAGGATGCTAGTAGCTTCAATAAAAAATAAGAAAGTGGAACTTGGAGGTGATGATCAGAAAGCACAAGTGAATGACAATGATGAAGTGTATGAGGACACACAAAACCTCTAGCATGGGGGAATGTAGAGCCCAAAGATTTTCTTACCTTGACATCCCTTTTTTCCTATATTTCCTCTATCTTCCTATACTTATCACCTAAATAATGCAATAGACACAAGGTTTTGTTAAAGGTAAGGAATTACATGTCTTCTTCTTCATGTTTTTCTATATACCCTATTGTTCTATTAAAGAATGCATTTGGCTATGGAATTGGTCTGTTTTTGCAACTAATCCAAATTTCTATAGCTACCTCCACTGTTTGCAAGGTTCAGAAGCTCCAGCTCAGTGAAGAAAGATACGGATTGAAAATGAATGATCCCCTAGTGGATTCCTTCCTATTCCCTCGAATCAATTCATCAATATGATCATAGGATATCGCAGTCAAACCCCAAAGTCAACTACAAGATTGTTGCCGGGAAAAAATCTGAGTTTCAACGAAATCTTATTGATTTTCTCTCGGAATAGCAAATCGAATGTTTAGCGATATAGTTTAGTTGAAATAAAGATATTTAGGCTTAAAATGCTCATACTGTTATGCAAAAGACTTATTATAAAAACTATGGCCGCATTGTGTTTTGGGTGCACGCCGGATGATGTAATTTTTTAAAACAGTTTGTTAAGTTTCATTTTGCAAGTAATAGACTTGGTTTTATGTTTGTATGTGCTGCATTGATTGGAGATTGTGGACTGAATCATGGAGGGCCTCTACAACCAGTAACAGTTCTTTAACTGATTGAAATTAGATTTCTTTCATTACTTGAATACTCTATTTTGTGTGAAGAAATGAAGTATGATGAGTTCGCTAGTGAATCGTTATATGCATGAGCACTTCCCTTTGCTTAATACCTAGTTTAAGTTTGCTATTTGATTTTCTTTTTATCTGGTACAATATGGTTACTTCATTTTCTTTTTATCTAGTGTAGTCCAACTGTATTTACTTCATAGCGTAGTTGTTGTCCATAATGTCTTGCTTGGATGAAATTGAACAAGTAAAAGCGTGAGAATATTCTCCTTAGTAATTGAATTCAGAAAGTATTCCTTTAAAGTTTGATATAATATAATTCTCTTTCACTTAGTAAATTAGAGCTGCAGCATAAAATTCAAGACAAAAATCCAAAATAGTCCAACACAAGTAAAATCTAGAATCACTCTCATATCATCCATAAACTGATTCAATAGATAATAAATCCTAAGAAATTAGCTAATAACTTTAGGAATTGAGACATTAATATAATTAAAAACACCATCTTCGTACTAATCTTAAGTTTAGATCCTAACAAGAACATAACGACATAAGAAATAACTTCTAGCACATATAATTCACTTGTACTTCATCAGTATACCTACCCTGGTTGATAATTTATGATTGAAATTTTAAAGACATTAAATTGGAAAAACAAATATCATGAACTAAACATCAATAATTACATTTCAAATAGTTCATATCCATTGGCAGAGTTCATTAGATGTGGCAGTCAAGAAAATCATCATTGTATTATCCATTTCATAAATATGTCTATTAACCCAAATTGTTGAGATGGTTTGTAGGGGTAAAAAGGCAAGTCCTAAGTGGTGTTTATTCCTCCTAAACCATTGATTTAGAGCCTAAGGGTTATGATTCAACCCTAAGGGACAAAAACAAATATTTTTTACCAAATCAGGGCAAGTATATACATGTCAGAAGTGTGCTACAGGAAACTACTACAAGAAGTTACAGGTTCCTACAGGAAGTTTCACATTTGCTACAAGAAGATATATATCACCTGATGACAAAGAAAATCAAATCCAAATTGGATGGAATAATTTTCTATTGACTAGGATATCGTAGGTCTCCATTCCAAGTCAAATCACTCAAAAATACTCCTATTAACACATGCTAACAAATAGCAGAAAATTACTAGTCTAAAATCTAAAAATTCGAGAACTAGTGAGAAAGTTAATCTATCAAATGTCTAATCTAATCAAATGAAAATGAAATGGGGTAAATTTTGTTATTAACTAGAATTTTTTTGTGATATAATACAAGTGGAATCAAATCAATTGAAGCTCGTTAGCATGTTCTAAGAAATAGCAGAATTCCCCATGAAATAAGGAAGCTTTCCCCTCCAAAATCCCTTAGATTATGGATCTAGTTCCCAACACTAGGAATCTGCATTAAATGACACGGAACACATTCCTAGATTTTCTCAACCATTGGAGCTCTAGAATTTGTGCATGATTTCATGACATCTTGTTGATTTATTATTCAATTTTGATCCTCCTGTGCAGGGAGAAAACCCCTAAGTTATCTCCTTCTCCAAATCTTCATAATCTACCCAATATTCTCACAATATTCCACAAAATAAATAATACTAGGCACAAATATTAAATTATCCATAAACCTTCCTAATGAATATATTAAAGTTAAAAATACATTATATAATGAGAAAAGAGAGGTTTAATGTGCTGAAGGATGGTCAAATGGGCCTTAATTTATGTCGAATTTGGATGCCCATCACTTTGTAAAAGGACAGATTGGCCCGTGCAATGTAGATGTAACAACATTTATCTCTCATTTAATAAGTAATGTTGTTTTATGGTATATTTTGCTCTCTCTTTTCATATTTTTTTTTGGGACATATTCATCTCATGCACTATGTCATCAACATTCTCACACCAAGTTATATCATCTGCTCTAAGAATTACTGGTTATGGATCTTAGCCATCAATATATTAGACCTAGAGACATTTGGCAAGAGTGAAAACTTTCCCCCTTACAAACCACCAATGGGTAATTCTAGGTGGCGTGGCTTTTCTTAGTACTATCCCTATTTCCATCTTTCAAGAATAGTCCCTATGGATGCGAAAACATTGGAAAGGATTTTACACCATCACTGCAAGATTGTCTGTGAATCATTAATTAACATGTGGGTTTTTACTTTTAGTTTGGTAAGAAATAACGTCACTCCATAATAATATTAGAAAAAACCAAGCTTCTTTCCATACCAATGAAGTGAATTCTCGAGGTGAATAATGATGCTGAGTCAACCTACATTTGAGAGTAGCATCCAATAATGGTTTTCCTTAGCATTGATTTGAAAAATGAGTTATAATAGGTTTTCCCACTATGTAAAAAAATGGGTGTAAAAAAAAATAACCATTCTATATCTACTTAGTAATACTAAGTGCCTTTTCTATGCAGAGGTGGAAGATTGATTCCTTCATAATGTTTCCATGTTAGATGCATAGTATACCATTCTTGATTTACATTAAAAAAAGGAATAAAATTTGAGGTAGTATCCTCCTATGCATAGATTCCTATAGAAAACTTAATATAATAATGGGAGTAGGAGATTGCATCATTGCACTTCAACCAAAATTCATGGTTTTTCCCATTATGGGTTTCCACTTATATCTGGTGACCTCATGCATTGAATGTTCTTATATGAATGCTTTTGAATTCATTGTAGTATCTTGAAAAAAAAAAATCGGCTAATTGCAAAAGAAAAGATTAAAAAGTTGAATACATATAAAATTTTAATTGCAAAATAAAAGGCAACAAGTTGCAAAAATTATTCACAATTTGGTCATTAAGGCACAATTACTAATTCACCCTGTGTCCCCTCCCCACCAAAGTAATTGTCAAGTATTCATTAATTGGCATCATAAAAGGTTCCTCATATATCATATTTATAGTTGTAAGGGAGATCTAGTGCATGAGAATTAGTATTCAAGAATAATGTTTAGCGAACAAAGCACCCTTTTTCAGTGGTACAAATTATGCTTTTGGGAAAATGAGGATGAAGACACACCTAATTTCACCTAGTGTAGATGTTTGTACTGTAGTGGAGAATGGCTATGAAGAGCCACTTGGAATAGGTACAAAGGATCATGGAAAAAATTTGAGGTAGTATCCTCCTTGGGAGTTGAGTGATGATGAAGAAGGTGAGGTAGAAATTGAGGGGGAGTTAATTAGTGCCCTAGAAGAAATGGACAAACTAAAGTAGAAGAACAAGAAATAAAATGAAATCTTATTGAAATATGTTGAAGAAGAACCAAAATTTTGAGGAAATAATTCAATTAAAATTGAGGTTATAAGAAGCCAAGAAGATGAAAGAAATGTTTCTACAAAAATTAAAAGAAAAAAAGGATCGTGAAACATTGGAAGAAGTAATCACTTTAAGAAAAAACCTAGAAAAATCTCAAAATGAACTGAACATGAATTTTCAACACATAAAATTATCTAAAAAAATTGGACAGGATTCTAAATTCTCAAAGATCCCCACTTATAAAAACTGGATTGGGCTATGAAGGAGAATCCAGTGAGACTCATAAAGAAGATAAAAAATATGGCAGCTTTGTCAAAGTAGTCAAAGGAGACAATCACCATTCACAAAAACCAAAAAACAAGACTGTCAACAACACAATGAAACAACAACAGAGTGACAATACACCTAAGGAGTAGCAAAAGCCTATTCATCTTATTCATCAATGGAAAAATACCAATCCTTATAAACAACTCTAGACAAAAAGACTAAACCTACAACTAATGAGGTAATAAAGGCCTTACTACTTCAAAGGATAAGATTTCCAAATGCCAAGGAAACCTATTTACAAGTACCATTCTTTCCCAGGTACAGAATTTGTTTTTGTGGATATTGTTACTTATGCAAATATTTTTGGAAAAAACTATAAATTGAAAAGAATATGTGAGAACGAATGAAATAAGGACCCTAATAAAAAATGAAGAAAGAAACATGTTTGAAAATGCAAAAATAAACATGAATCAGAATAGTAATATGTTTATTCCACTTTAAAATGACATTTAGTTCCATTATTGTCACAATTTTGGACACAAGTATTATGAATGTTGGGTATGTGTTATGTTCTTTCCACGATGGTGACGTTGCTACAACATGCTCCAAAATTTCACTAGATTCTAATTTTGGAGCCTATTGTTGTGTCAAGTGTTGCCTTGGTCATCAAGTGTCTCTTTGTGTTGTTCCATATGTTGTGAGTGTTCTTAAGTATCATCACATTGATTCGAATATCCTTATATGCATTTCATGGTCACAACACCTTTCTTGTTGTAAAATGACACGTTTGGGTTGCAGTCACACACAGTTCACCATTTGTACTTGGGGAATGTGCATAAAGTGGATTTTTGATGTATATTCATTATTGATAAATTTCGTCTAAGTTTTCTTGATGATTTAGTATGTGTTTCACATTGTTTTATGTCTAGAACTCATCATGCTCACTCCTTGGCCAATCATCTGGACATAGACAAATTTTGGTTGCAAAATGATCCCATTAAGGACAAGAGCACATGAGCACACTCCGAAGCCTTGGTAGGAGACCCTTCATTGTTCATAAGTGTGCCTCGTGCCCTCCCACGGAGCTGGATGAACTCCAAAAGAACGAAGCCCCTTCCTTGTTCTAAACTAGACCCTCAAAAAATGGCTAAGTCTTCCTTGAGCACACTCCTTCGACTCGAAGATATGCACCCTCCTTGAGCACACTAGTGCATCTTGAAGACCTAAAGCTCAATCGCTGAGCCATCCCTGATTCACCATGTGCCTTCATAAACTGACTTGAGCAAACTATCACACCTTGAAGGCCCGAAACCTAACACTTCAACCTTCAGGAGTGCACCCTGCACCCTTCTTGAGGCCTCTTAGGTGCATGAGTGCACCTGAAGGTACAAAACCTCAGCCTTCAACCTTCAAGAGCACACATTGTGAGCTCCCACATTTCCTTGGGCACATAATTCACTTGGGAATCCCAAAGATTTCCCTTTCGTTTTTCAGACTTGCAACATGCACCATGCCTTGATTTCTTTCTTCCTTAGAGCACATGAGTGCACGTCGAAGCCCCAAAGATCCTCCTCTACCATCCTTCATCCTTTTAGAGTGCACCCTTGTACCCTAAAGTTCCATTCACCATTTTAAGCGCATCGAAAGGGAATGAATAAGAAAATTTGCGTAAAACATGGTAGAGTAGGATACTTTTAAATTCATAGCTACTCGTCATGAGTGCTTGCAGAAACGTGTATTCCAGGTACATCATGGCACACACATGCAAGGAATATTGGGAAAATAGGATGAACAAAGGAAGCACAAGAAGAACCAAGAACACACTTAAAAATTGATGATCAAAGTCCCATGAAGACTCTAGGATTGAAGACCCTTCGGAGGGTTGAAGCACTAGGAGAATATGATGACAAAGAATAGGCACAGTGGCAACCATGTCACTATTGGAGAAATTCCATGTCATCAGACACTATTAGTCCTCGTCATCCAATATAGTGACATGTCAAGTTTCACCATATGATGATGTGGAAGACAAAATGTATCATTGTATAAGACAAAAAGGTAGAAGTTTGAGGGTCATAAATGAACTCAAGTGTCACGGAAGTCTAAAGGACATGTAATACCAAAAGTCACATGTAATTCCAAAAGTCATTTGGAACTTCAAAGGTTGTAGAAGCCCAAAGGTCACTAGAAGTTAGAAAATCAAGAGTCATAAGGATATGAAAGGTCTCTATTCAAGTTATAGATAGATCCTCATTTATCATGTAAAGGAATTTTAGCCTTGGCTTCTCCCATAAGGCACAAGAGAGATAAGCTAGTACTTTTGGGGAGCAAGTAGTGGCTCCAATGCTCCACTATTGGAGCAAGAGATGTTCATTGTATTCATGCATATTGGAACTTTTACTTAATATTTGAAGCTGATGGCCAACACGTTTTCATACATGGATTATGAATGTTTATCGTTCATGTTTTCCTTCACCGGTACTAAGGTAGTTGAACTATTTCAGTTATTTTAGTGCTTATCTTGTGGAGAATATGTTGTAATGATTACAACGATTATCACATCTGTATGGTCTATTCTACTCAATGTTATAAAAAACACTCTTGTTTACATATGTCTTTATTAGGGTGGTAATATTACCTCTCCCTTAAAGGCTCACCCTCTTTCCCCTCTGTAGTAGAAGAACCTTGATGTGCCTACAACTGAACTAGCTTTATTTTTTAAGGCAAATATGTGGTTCTATCTCTTGTTGATATCCAAATCCAAGGAAAATATTCAATTAGGCACCAGTTTGGTTTTATTCCAAATGGGGATGCTATCCCCAATTGTGTGAGATCTAATTGGGACCGCATATTAGGGAGACCCCCTTGAATGTTGGCAAGTCTTATGTTGATAGAAGGAGGGAAACCAAATTTCTATGGTTGATAACTCCACCCACCCATACCATACTACCTCTGGACATGGCAATAACTTTCCTAGCACCTCTCCAACTCGTATTCTTGAAGCAGGTGAATCTTCTTAGCCTGACTCTAAGCAAAGTTGGGAAATTTATTACAAGCACATCTAATAAATTTAGCCTATAACCCGTCACTTTAAGAAGGTTATTAGATTTATTCTTGGAGCAGAAAATATTCCTTAATTTATGAGGAATAAAGAAACAACCCCTACCAAGATAGTAGTTTCTATAGTGGAAGATTTTTTTTTTCTACCCTTGAAGAGTTTAAGGAATCTACAAACAACACAGAAAAACTAGAGAAACCTCCATGTTTCAATGTCGGTGATGGAGAAAATGGTTTTCTCTCAGATGAAAATTTCCATGGGTTAGGCAGTCATGAATAGTATTCCTCTGATTCTAAAGAAGAGGAGGATTATACAGACAAAGGCATTGTCGACGAAGGTGTACATTGGATGACTCAAGGCCCACTTTCACTTCCAAGTATTTTACATAAGATGCAAAGACATCTGGAAAAGTTGTTAACAAAATATGGCCCTGATAAGGTGATCAAAGAAGAATACCATTTGGATCATTTCTATCTACACTTGTAGAAACTCGGGTGCATTATGATGATGTTTCATGTAGACTCTTTCATTGTACCTTAGATGGTAGAGCAGTTTCTTGATATCAAATTCTTCCTGAAAATTAAATTTATAATTGGAGAGGGTTTAAAAAGTTGTTCCTGGAAATGTTTGTTGATGATAAAACCTCATCCATGTTATTAAAGAAGTTAGGAAATTGGAAGATGGGGGAAAAAGAAAAGGTCAAATATTTTAATTAGAGGTTCAATCGGGCATTAAAATAATTTCCTCTGGATATGACACCTCATGCCTCCATCACGATTGATTATTATACTTTTGCCTTGCCAACAAGAATATCATAGTTTTTAAAGTGGGCAACGAAAGAGACTTTGGCTCAGAATTTCAAAGAAGCCATTTTTTTTGGAAGGACTTATGTGAAATCAGAGTAATTGTCAATGAGGAGTCATTGAAAGACTCCAAGGAGATAGGCAAAAGGTCTTGATCCTCTTTAAACAAGGCCAAGGATAAATACTCTATTGATTTGGAAAGTCTGACCTTCACTATCAAGAATCTATCCAATGAATTGGAAGAATTAAAACAAAGGACAAGTGAGACCACTGTTAGCAGCAAACCCCTGAATTTAAACTTCATGAAGAAGTCCCATAACAACAACAACAATAGTCAATCGGCTAAGTCTGCACAGAGCTCGAATGTCATTTTGAATGTCGAGTGAATGGGCATGGACCAATATTTTTTTTTTCATCAAGGATATAATTCATAATAGACATGCCTGCAATGGAATCACATCATGAATGCTATGGCTATGCACATTATTGACTCGTTACTTTCAGATGAGAAAACTGAGAAAACAAAAGAAAAGGAAGAATCCACTATGGGTGAGGAAACTGCAAGTGTCAAGAATGCAACAATTAATTTTAGTTGTGTTCAATGTTGAGAATAAAAACATCGAAGAACCACCACTAAATGAGGTGCCAACTCAAAAGAAAAAGAACTATATAAGTTGAGAATTCAAATGGCATGTTTCTAAAAAAGATTTGATGGGGAAAATGTTAAAAGAACATATGTTGAGAAAATTTACTCCGCCGCTCAAAACTAGTCTGTAGATGTTGCCCCACTAGAAGACACTTCCAACAACAAAAGAAATACTACCACTCAGGGAGTATCATACAAAGCCACTCCTCCAGACACTACTGCAAAGTATGTCAATCTTGGTACTTTTTGTTCCCCATAAGAGCGATAAGAATTTACTCATCTATTCAAGCAATATCTAAATGTGTTTCCTTGGAAATATGATGATTTAAATACTTATGATACCCGTATCATCCAACATGTGATTCCTATAAAAGAGGGGGTGAAACCATTCCAGTAGAAGCTACAAAATGTTCATCTCACACTATAGCTCCACATTCAAAAGGAATTGAGGAATTTGTTGGGTGCTCAGATAATATTCAAAGTTAGGCATTCCACGTGGGTGTCCAACTTATTCCCAGTAAGAAAGAAGTCGAGTTAAATATGCCTATGTGTTGATTTCTGAAATATTAACTGGGATTCTAATAAAGACAAATATCTAGTCCCATCGATGGAGCGAATACTGGAGATAATATCTAGGTTTGAAATGTTTTCGCTACTAGACAGATTCTCTGGCTATAATCAAGTGCTAATAGAAGAAACAGATAGGTTGAAGACTAGGTTTTGAACTAAATGGGGAACGTTCATGTTCAAAAGAATGTCGTTTCAACTAATCAATGTTGGTGAAACGTTTCAAAGAGCGATGAACATCGCTTTTCATGGCCTTATACGTCAAAGTGTTACTGTCTACTTTGATGATGTCACTGTATTTTCTAATAAAATTTTGGATCATGTACGCCATCTAAAGAAGATATTTGATTGGTGTTGGAAGTGTGGTGTCTCTCTGAATCCCAAGAAGAGTGTCTTTGCTGTGTCTAAAGAAATCCTTCTAGGGAACATCATAGAAAAGAGCGGTATGAATATTGATGCCAAAATGGTCAAGGTTATTACATAGATCTCATTTTTAGCGAACAAGAAATCCATACAATCTTTCTTGGGAAAAATCAATTTCCTCTGAAAATTCATCTCTAATTACGCTCAAATAGTGAAGCCTATACAGCAGATGATCAAGAAATATGCAGTATACAAATGGGACAAATGGGAAAAAGATGTTTTTTCTCAAATCAAATAGGCTATTTCCAATGCACCGGCACTATTCTTTCCCAACTATGGTAAGGATTTCCTACTCTATACATTTGCTTCAGATTTTTCTATTTCCGCTTTATTGACTCAAAAGGACAATGAAGGAAATGAGCGGCCTATCTCTTTTATGAGTGCTAGTCTATAGGGACCAGAATTAAATTACCCTTCCATTGATAAACAAGCGTATGCAGTATGAAAGACAGTGAAATATTTCAAACCCTACTTATTGAAAGCTCACACCACTTTATTCATACCTCACCTAGTATTAAGAACACTGCTTCTACAACAAAAACAAGGTGAGAAAAGGGTTAATTGTGTTGATGTTTTTGCACCAATGGGGTACAAAAAGGCACCTTCTTAGTAGTTGGTTGTTCCCTGCAAATATATCACAGATGGAATTGGTTATTATTAGTGGACAAAAATGAGAAACAAAGCATTGCAAAAGGTGATAAAAATGCATACATAACATAAACTAAAAACTAAAAAAAAAACACATAAATTATGCTTGATGAAGTGAACAAGACAATAACATAATTGAAAATAGATCCCTTTATTGACTGTTGAAAGTAGAAGATGAATACTAAACACTTGGAGAGAATTATTTGAGAAATGGTGCTCAAAAGTCCTCAACAAAGAGGTTCCTTTATTCACTCAAGCTTCTCCTCTCTCTCAAAGAAGTATCAAGGCTCTCTCAATGGTGAAATCCTCTCCACACTAGAGTGTTGGATTGTTGAGAAACAATTTTTCCAAAACAATAATGCTCTACTTCTTCTTCAACAATGGAATGCATGATTGTTTGAGAAATTTTTTTCTAACATAACAATTTCTTTTCTTTGGTGCTCCAATTGCCTGTTTATATAGAATTTTGAATCCATCTTCCCTTTATTGATCCATTAATGAGAAAACTACCAATGAGTAGGAAAAGAGGATCCCTTGGGGGTTTCATATCTCTAGGGTGACTCGGATTCGGTTTTCCTTGACTGGAACATGTCACAGAATGTCATCTTCCAAGTGTGTGAAGTGGTCCTGAATCACGGAGCTACATTTTTCTTCGACCGCATGGCTATCGAATGAAAAGTCATGTGGTTGTCAATTTTGGCCTTTAGATAGGTCACGCAGCTCAATTTACATATGAGACCTTCAGAGAATTTAAATTTTTGAATTTCCATGATATCTTCAACTAGAAAATCTTCACTTGTACATTCTGCTAAACAATTTTGGGTTCCATTTGGATTGTACAAATGTGTTTACGATTTTTTGGTGTTAGCAAATTGAATGACCTATCTTCAAGAATATGATCTGGAATTCAAGAAAATTCATATTATAATGGGTCACGACCTATGCATATTAGCATCTAAAGAAAATGATGATCCTGAGCAAGATCTATTGGGATGGGCGTAGAAAATAGAGATCTACAATGTTGATCGCGTTCCTCAGTCCACGTGCATACTACCTTGGTATGCAAAGTTATCACAATTTTTGGAATATGGCACCTTGCCCTAACACTTATCAAGTAAAGAAGGAAGGGAAATATACTTAAAGGCTCTATCATATCAACCTATCCATGGAGTTTTTTTTTGGAATTACCACAATGGATTTCTACTAAGGTGTTTTTCGCCACTAGATAAAAGGAAGGTTCTGAAGGACGTACATGATGGACCAACAGGTCACCACTATGCGTGTAACACCACAAAAAAAAATTTATGAGGAGTGGTTATTATTGTCCCACTCTTTTTTAGGATGCTCACACCTATGTTTGCAAGTTCGAATCTTGTCAGAAATGCGTTGGTCATGTTCAAAGGTTAGCAGCCCCACTACTCCTAGTAGCATTCAAAGAGCCATTCTAATAGTGAGGCCTTGATGTTATCGTAGATATTCCTCCACACTTGTCAAGGAAGCACTGATATATCCTCAAAACTATAAATTACTTCACCTGGTGGTCAGAAGCAGTTCCACTGAGACAATTAAATGACTAGGAAGTCGTTCACTTTATACAACAGAACAACATCACCAGGTTTTCTATTCCTACGTCACTTGTCTTTAATTATGCAACTTATTTTTCACCATAAAAACTTATGAGTTTGCATTGGAAAATGGGATTGTTCTCAAGCATGCATCTAATTATTATCCCTGAGGAAATGGTCTAGCTGAATCCACAAATAAAAATCTTATTCACATTATTAAGAAGACTATTCTCTCTGAAACGAAGAGTTAGTGCACTGCCTTGACTAATGCATTTTGGGTTGGCCATGTTACCCCCAAGCCTTCCCTAAGGACCTCACCATACTTTCTAGTGTATGGTAAATAATTTATCTTGCCTTTGAACCTGTACTTCCCGACCTTGCAACTCTCTCAAGAGTCACAAGTTAAATCTTTCTTACTGATTCAGAGCAGGATAAACACTTCACTAAAACTCGAGGAAGAGCGGCTCAAAACCAAGGACCAATTTGTCATGCATAAAAATCATATAAAGCATTGGTTTGATAGAAATATGTAGGTGTGAAGAGCTTTGATGTGGCCAACATAGTTTTGAGATGGGATAAACCCCACAAAGACAAAGGTAAACATACAAATTTCCAACCATTATCGATTGGACCATTCACAATTGAATAGAAACTCAACCATAATGCTTTCAAGCTCAAATATTTGTATGGAAGGATTGACCCCCTACCTGGAAATGGTCAAGATATAAAGAATTATTTCCAGCAACAACGACGAGTTCTACTTCTTAAACATATTATTTTTGTGTTTTCTTTTATTTTCTTTAAGTCAATCGTGTGTCACATTTTTATTATGTTTTGTCGTGTCATGTCTAATTGTTGGTCATTGTAAATAAATAAGACCTGTGTGTGAAAGTGCATGGCCTAGGAAATTTGTAGTGTAATCAAAGAGAAGTGTGATAATTGTAACACTTGGTTTTCTTATTATTCTCCTTATTTGTTTGGGAAAGTGTCATAGGTTGAGGTAAGTCTAGATGGAATATATGATTCGTCCAATAGGAAAACCTTGAGGGAACCTATTAGATATGTATTTATGCTAGCACCTGAACTACTCAACTTGGCCTATGCCTACTTATGCATTAAAGCTTGTGCAGTATAGTAGAGAATGGATAAGGGGAAATCTAAAGCAAGAAAACCTAAATCAGTGGTCTTAAAATACATCTCTGAAGGGGAAACCTCCTCTACTCTCAATAAGTCAAGATCCCTCTTCCGCCCATTGAAAATAATAAGTTTTGATGCACAGTTCAATTAAATAAATAAATAAAGGGTGGAACAAGAGAAAGGCTTCCTGCACAGGGAGTTGAAGCAAGCGACTTCACTAGGGTACTATCTAGGCTCGTTATCAGTGAAGCAACATTTGTTCTCCTAAAGTGACTCTGTCGAGGTTTTGTCTAGACCTGTTGGTAGTGGAGCAACTCCAAAGATGAAAAATCTATACTCGTAATATTTTAAACTCATTTCACACATTACCCTTTCCTAAATTGAATCGATTATGATACAATGTATCTCTTTGTGAATTCAACCAAGTAGATAAAAGAGAGGTTGTTGTGTATGAAACTGGGTCGAAAGGGGAAACTTGGAGCAATAAATACTTGCTAAAGGTATGACCCCTAAATTAAAGCCAATTTTCAAAAAAAGAAGTTAAATTTCATCTAGTGCGTTGCCAAGTGTTGTTAGTGCTACAATGCACTCCAAAATTTCACTACATCCTAATTTTGGAGCCTACCTCATTGTCGTGACAAGTGTCACCTTCGTCATCAAGTGTCACTTTCTATTGTTCCATATGTTTTGATTGTTCTTGAGTCTTCTTAAATGTTATTGCATTGATTTTGCTATCCTTATATGAATTTCATGGTCACAACACCTTTCTTATTGTAAAATGACACTTTTGGGTTGCAATTGCACACACTTAACCATTTGTACTTGGGGAATGTGCATAGAGTGGCATTTTGATGTATATTCATTTTTTACCAAGCTTGTCTAAGTTTTCTTGATGAGTTAGTATGTTCCGCACATGGAATTAAAGGAATTTTGAGGTCTAAAATGGGCCTCCTCAGGAAATTATAAAATAATGGTGAAAATAATAAAATATATTAGATTACATCATCAAATTTTAGAGGGAAAAAACAAAAAACTATTTTTTTTAACTCATATTTTCAACTTTTCTCCTTATGGGTTTACTCAAATTTCAAGAGAAAACACTCGTTGGGTGTAGAATTCGATTCCTCATCCAAGGCGTACCCATGTTGCATACTTTCCATGGAACCTACTACATGAAAAATGAGAAATACATGAAAAATGTTATTGCAATCACGTTTTTTCATGTAGAGGTCAATTGAAAGTATGCAACATAGGTAATCCTTGGATTAGGAATTAATTTTTTCATCCAACGAGTACTCTTACTCAAAATTTGAGTAAAACTTTAGGGTTATAAGTTGAAAATATGATTTGAAAAAGTAGTTTTATTATTTTATTATTTTTAATATTTTTACTTTTTTACTCCAAAAATGGTGAATAATCTCCCATGGTTGACATCATCATCTTGAATCCTATTGGTTCTTATAAAGTCTATTTTGGTTGTACATTTTTCTTAGGAGGTCCATTTTAGACCTCGAAATTCCCCTAATGGTTTTATGTCTAGAACTCGTCTTACTCACTCCTTGGCCAATCATCCAAACTCACACAAATTTCAGTTTCAAAATGACTCCATTAAGGCCAAGAGCACATGAGCACACTCCAAAGCCTTGATGGGAGACCCTTCGCTATTTATAAGTGAGCCTTATGCCCTCCCATGGAGTTGGGCACACTCCAAAAGCACAAATACCCTTCCTTGTTCCAAACTGCGCCCTCAAAAAATGACCAAGTCTTCCTTGAGCACACTCCTTCGACTCAAAGAAGTGTTCCCTCCTTGAGTGCATTGGTGCATCTTGAAGACCCAAATCTTATCCCTTTAGACTTCTTTGATGCACCATGTTCCCTCCGGAACTGACTTCAACACACTATCGCACCCTAAAGGCCTAAAGCCTCAACATTTAGCCTTAAGTAGTGTGCCTTGCACCCTTCCTGAGGCCTCTTAGGTGCATGAGAATGCCCAAAAGTCACGTAACCTCATCCTTCATCCTTCGAGATTGCACCCTCTACCCTCCTTCTTACCCTTGGGTGCATAGCACACTTAGGAAGCTCAAAGATTTCCCCTTTGTCCTTCGGACTTGCGATATGTTCCTTGACTTTATTTCTTTCTTGCTCAACGCACATGAGCACATTTCGAAGCCTCAAAGCTCCTCCTCCTTTGCCTCTCATCCTTTCTTAGTGCGCCCTTGCACCCTAAAGCTCTAATCACCACTTTAAGCACAACTAAAGGGAATGATCAAGAAAATATGCATAAAACATGGTAGAGTAGGATATTTTTAAACTAATAGTTTCTCATCATGAGTGATTGAAAAAATAGGAACTCCAGGGACCTCATGGCATGTGCATGCAAGGAAGATTGGGCAACGAGGATGAATAAAGGAATCATAAGAAGAACCAAGAACACACCTGAAACTGGATGATCAAAGCACCATGAAGAATCCAAGATTGAAGACCCTTCGTAAGGTGGAAGAACTAGGAGAAGATGATGACAAAGAACAGGCACAGTGGTAGCCATGTCACTACTAGATAAATTCCATGTAATCAATCAATATTAGTCCTAGTCATCTAAGATAGTGACGTGTCAAGTTTCATCATATGATGATGTGGAAGACAAAATGTATCATTGTAATCCTTGTATAATAAAAACGAGTAGAAGTCCAAGAGTCATAAGTGAACTCAAGAGTCACGGAAGTCAAAAGGAAATGTAATACCAAAAGTCACATGTAATTCCAAAAGTCATTTGGAACTTCAAAGGTTGTAGAAGTCCAAAGGTCACTAGAAGTTAGAAATTCAAGATTCATGAGGATATGAAAGATCAATCCTCAAGTTATAAATAGATCCTAATTTCTCATGTAATGGACTTTTAACCTTGGCTTCTACCATAAGATATAAGAGAGATAAGTTAGTACTTTTGGGGAGAAAATATTGGCTCCAACTCTCCACTATTGGTGCAAGTGATGTTCATTGTATTCATGGATCTTGGGACTTTTACTTAATATTTGAAACACGATGGCTAGCACATTTTCATACATGGATTATGAATGTTCGTAAGACTATTATGTGAATGTTTAAGGTTCATGTTTGTTTTCACTAGTACTTGGGTACTTAAACTATTTCTGTTATTTTTATTCTTATCTTATTGAGAATGTGTTGTAATGGTTATAACAATCGTCATGTCTCTGTGGACTATTCCATTGGATGTTAGATGAAACACTTTTGTTTACATGTGTCTTTATAAAGGTGGTACTATTAAATCTCTCTTTGAGGCTCACCCTCTTTCCCCTCTACAATAGAAGATCCTTGATGCACCTACAACTGAACAGTCACTAGGCACACTAGCTTTCTTGTCGAAGGCATATATGTTTTTCTCTCTCTTGTTAACAGCTAAATCCAAGGAAAATATTTAAGTAGATGGCATTTGAGTTGTATTTCAGATAGGACCCCTATCCCAAATGGTGTGAGGTCTAATTGGGACCACATATCAGGGATACCCCCTTAAATGTTGGTAGGTCCAACATAGTCAACACGTGGCTAGCCACATGTGTTGTACATTGCACTGGACCCAATAATAGTTATGCAAACCTAATAATAGTTAGACAGACCCAAGGATAGGGGGAGGACCCGAAGATCGTGGGTGAACCTACCCATGGATGTTTGCATGGGATTTGCACATGTTTTTGGGCATGATGGTTTTTTTCCCATTTTTTATGTAGATCTAGTAAAGGGAACTACAGTTATGTTCCAATCTAGGGTTAGTGGATTGGGGTTTATGAATTCTTTGACATGTATATATATTTTTTTTGTAACATTCAAAGGAATATAATTAGAAATCAATCTGGTAGTCCCCGTTTTAGGATTTAGGGGAAAATATATGTGTATATTTTTTTTATGTTCTCGCCATTATATTTTTTTCTATTTTAGGAATTCATTTGTAGATATTTTTTGTACAAGGATAAATTCTACGTTTGGTATCAAAGAAGCTTTGGCTTCAAGGGGACACCTTTGCTACTGAGGAGCTTTTCTCAGACCTATGGAAGACCCTCTTCAATGGGAGAATTGCAAGATTGATTCTTGTAGCGAAATAAGATTGAGAACAGTGGAAAGATAGAGATCGAGAAATTTAGTGGTCATATTTTTGAGTTGTGGGAGCTTAAGATGGAGGATCTGTTGGTGGACCAAGATTAGTGGATTGTTGTAGATCTTGGTATGACACCAACAAGAATGTCGACTGAAGATTAGGAAAAGCTAAATCGAAAGGCGAAGATAAAAATATGATTATGTCTATCAGGTTCATTATTATTGAATGTATCAAGGGAAGCTATGAAAAAGGCTTTATGGAACAAGTTAGGGGATTTGTATCAATCTAAGTCTCTGGTGAACAAATTGTTCTTCCAGAAAAAGTTGTGTAACCTAAGGATGAAGGATGGAGATTCGGTGACAAAGCATCTGAATGCCTTTAATATTGTGGTAATCTAGTTGTTATCTATTGATATTAAAATTTCAGATGAAGATAAGTGCATCAGTTTTTTTTGTTCTCTACCAAATTCGTGGGATAGTTTTGTTGTTGCAAAAGGTAGTAATACAACTAACTTGAAGTTTGATGAAATAGTCTCATCCTTGTTGTCGGAAGAGATGAGATGGAAAATTATTGAGAGACAGAATGGAGATGCCTTGTTTGTGAGAGGGCATGTCGCGCGGAATGAGTCGATCTTGCGGACAAGATAGACCTTCCTAGAATCTAAAGAAGACCTAACGACAAGCAAACCAACCAGACACTATCTTTCTCTAAATATGCTTCAATTAACAATAGCAAACAAAGGTTTTTAGGGCCTACCTTTGGTCCAACGCAAGCTTGTGGATTCCCTCGCTCCTTTGATCCAAATGAGCTCCTTTTCGCGAATCTGCAAACATAAACAAGGCAAACACATTAAATAGCACCTGAAAAACCAATTGCATAAAACATATTTAACATGAAAGTCAAGGAGTCCATGAAACAAATAACATAAGATACTTGTTGGGAAAAATGAGTTTGATTGTATTAATTCAAAAGAAGAAGAACCTTACAACCTTTGCCTTGACGCTGTGCAAGCTCCTCCCAGGGTCCAACAAGATGTCTCCTCTACTTTGACAAGTTTCACTCACTCTCCAATGGAACCAAGAGGTATGTGATCTCTCCTCTCAAGCTCAACCAAAGAGTCTCAATTTCACCAGCATTTACCCTCAAAATGTTTAGCTTCTAACCTCCTTAGTCTTCACCCCAATGCCTGTATTTATAGTGCAATGGAGGGAAGTTACTAGGTCCTCCTTCAAAGGGATAAAGCCCTCCTTCAAAGGGATAGCTCCTTTAGTCAAGGGATTAGCTCCTTCTCTTTTGGGATGCATGAACCACCTCAGATCAAACAATCCACGTCAAAATTCCTTCTAGAAAACTCTAGAATTAACCCAAAGTGAGTTTTTTAAGATAAAAATTGTGCCTTTTGACTTTCACAGGGGTCCGCACCTACACCGTTAGGAACAGAGCGGGTAGGTACGCAGCTTTTGTACACAGAAGGTGCGGGACCGCAGGTGACCATGAGAGAAAGTGCGGAACCAGAGTTACATTGATTTTTAATGTCTTTCTCCCACTTCCAAAGCTTGATTTGAAGAGCTGAGGTCTTAGACTTGCTTAGGAGGACAGTACAAGTGATGATAGACCCATACTGACTGCAAATAATCATGGTGACGATATTTTTGTGTAACAGATTTCCCCCTAAAGTGAGAAGTCTGTAGTAGATGAGGATTTCATTTATCATATAGGAAGAGTGAAGTACTTTATCATTTCGAGGATTATCTTGTGGAGAGCCTGGTCGGAACCTGTAAAAACATAAAACATATTTAACATGAAAGTCAAGGAGTCCATGAAACAAATAACATAAGATACTTGTTGAGAAAAATGAGTTTGATTGTATTAATTCAAAATAAGAAGAACCTTACAACCTTTGCCTTGACGCTGTACAAGCTCCTCCCAGGGTCCAACAAGATGTCTCCTCTACTTTGACAAGTTTCACTCACTCTCCAATGGAACCAAGAGGTATGTGATCTCTCCTCTCAAGCTCAACCAAAGAGTCTCAATTTCACCAGCATTTTCCCTCAAAATGTTCAACTTATAACCTCCTTAGTCTTCACCCCAATGCCTGTATTTATAGTGCAATGGAGGGAAGTTACTAGGTCCTCCTTCAAAGGGATAAAGCCCTCCTTCAAAGGGATAGCTCCTTTAGTCAAGGGATTATCTCCTTCTCTTTTGGGATGCATGAACCACCTTAGAGCGAACAATCCACGTCAAAATTCCTTCTAGAAAACTCTATAATTAACCCAAAGTGAGTTTTTTAAGATAAAAATTGCGCCTTTTGACTTTCACAGGGGTCTCCACCTACACCGTTAGGAACAGAGCGGGTAGGTACGCAGCTTTTGTACACAGAAGGTGCGGGACCACAGGTGACCATGAGAGAAAGTGCGGAACCAGAGTTACATTGATTTTTAATGTCTTTCTCCCACTTCCAAAGCTTGATTTGAAGAGCTGAGGTCTTAGACTTGCTTAGGAGGACAGTACAAGTGATGATAGACCCATACTGACTGCAAATAATCATGGTGACGATATTTTTGTGTAACAGATTTCCCCCTAAAGTGTGAAGTCTGTAGTAGATGAGGATTTCATTTATCATATAGGAAGAGTGAAGTACTTTATCATTTCGAGGATTATCTTATGGAGAGCTTGGTCGAAACCTGTAAAAACATTCAATGCAAGATATATATATGAGATCATATCATCGCTGAGGTAGGCATTCCCATACTCAGATCAAAACTAACTAGAAACCTATCTACCGCTCTGATACAGGAATGATCTTGTAAAACATCATAAGTATAGACTCGTGTGAACATAGTATGGACGCAGCCATCTGTTTATGAATAGTCCACAACATAATGAATACAAAATTCCTCGCAGCCTGGCTGGTGGAAACTAGATCCAGGGTCTTCATTTCTATATCCCAAAATAGTACGATTCTATCCATGCGAATAAATGTGTTGATGTCGAACATGGTAGAAACCACTTGATTACCAGTCAATGATGTAAACGGTTAACAAGTGTGAGAGAAACCACCAGTGATGTCAATGGCTCTCAAAGTACCCAGTACAATCCACAAGATGTGAGTAAATGTGTTGATGTCGAACATGTCATGGAATCCTTCGATCGAAAGTCAATGATGTAAACTGTTGTCAAAGGCGAGAAACCTACCATTGAGGCATGCAGATTTCAAGGTACTGATGATTTCTAGATCATCTTTCTAGATAATGAGCTGATGTCGATAGAAAGCGATCCGTCGTAGGAAAACCCACAACACGAAATCATAGATCAAGTTGAAGAAATTTAGTTGCAAGGACTGACTCAGGGATGGTCAAGATGGATGACAGATATTTTGCAGATGAATGGCTTATTGGCAGTGACCTCTTGAACACATAACGACATGGCAGATGGCTTGGTCAAAATTGACCCAAAGTTAATACCCAGAAACCGGCTGAAGACTTTCAATGTGGTTTGACCAACTATTAGGCAAAGGATTTCACAACCCAGGTGAATAAAAGTGTCGTTTTCAAGAGTGGTTACAAAGTATGACAAACAAACTCATTTTTCTCTCTTTTCCCCTACCATTTCTGGCAAGTACCTCGTTATTTTTGACAAGCTTGAGGAGGATAACATTTGCTTGATTATAAGTTCATCCTTCGGATGAGTCTAACTTAGTTTAGATTCGAACCCTAAGAAGGAGTGGTTCGTTCCTTTTTATAAATGAACAGGTCCTTTACTGTGAAATTTTAACGAGTCCAGTATAGGAGAAACTCGGTGTTTTTCAATTTTAGAGAGTCTGAAAAAACTTAAGAAGACTCCAGGGTTGACCTTTTTCGTAAATTTGTGTCTCCCAAGCCCGAAAAAGTATAAAATAATACTTGAGAGAACCGCTTGATCTTTTACGACCAAGGAGTACTTTTCGTTATTAGTGTCACTGATCCGAAAAAAGTAAAAAAGCGATCAACGACACGTCGTTTTATAACCAATATCGAATTTGAAACGACAAAATTCCGAAAATCTTTTCGTATTTTTACGGTCGGAAAAGAGCTGTAAGTGGACCGTCTTTTAATTCCTTTTTAACGAGTTTAAAAGAAAAACTCGGTGATCTTTTCATGTTTTAGGAGTCAGAAAAGAGCTTAAAGGTGACTCTAAGGTTTCACTTTTTCGTAAGTTTTAACGAGTTCGAAAAAATGATAAAAATGTACTCATATGGTCGACTTTAAATTTAATTTACGAGCAAGAAAAGACGGAAAGAACTCGGCATTTTCATTTGTTTTATGAGAATGAAAGATAGCAAAATAATCTCGGGATTTTCATGAGTTTAACGAGTCTTGAAAATAACTGAAATTGACTCGAGATAGGTTTCATTTTTACAAAAGCTTGCAACAGAGAAAAACTATGCTTCAAAGTAGTTTCATTTTTACACAAGCTTGAAATAGAGAGAAAACTGTGCTTGATGACCCCTAAGCGTAACTGCTAGAGCGCATGCCCCCCAGCTTCATTTCATTCAACTAAGCACACTACTGGTAATTATTAGCTGGATGGAATGAAGGTTCAGTGACGAGATCATTTGAAAGACTCGACCTAAAACTGTAAGAAAATTATGCAAAAAACTGAAATAACTAACCTAAATATACAACTTAACATTTGAGATCTAGTCAAACTCTCGACTCCATTAGAGGAGGATTTGTTTCATTTTTTAACGAGCTTGACACAGGAAAAGAACTATGCTCGGATTCGGTTTCATGTTTGCACAAGCTTGAAACGAAAAACTATGCTTGTTATAAGTTCGCATGCCCCCAGCATAATGACGCAAATCAAGGTACATGCCCCCCAAGCTTCATTGCATTCAACCAGGTGGATGAAATGAAGATTGACTTTCGAAAACTTGGAGAGACTCATGGGAGTTGTTTCATTTTTTAGTGAGGTTGACACAGGAAAATAACTATCCTCAAAACCCTTGTTTCGTTTTTTAAACGAGCTTGACACAAGATAAGGAACTATGCTCATGACTACTCTCTACAATCTACCTATTTATCCTAAAACTACCTGATTCATTTTTTAATGAGGTTGACTCAGTAACAGGAACTTTCCTCATAACAGCCTGTTTCATTTTTTACCGAGGTTGATACAGGAAAAATTGTCCTCATACCTGATTCATTTTTTAACGAGGTTGACTCGGTAACAGGAACTATCCTCTAAAAACCTTGGTTCATTTTTTAACGAGCTTGACACAAGATAAGGAACTATGCTCAAAAAATTCTTGATTCATTTTTTAACGAGCTTGACACAAGACAAGGAACTATGCTCATGACTCCTTGTTTCATTTTTTAACGAGCTTGACACAAGACAAGGAACTATGCTCAAGACATCTGGTTTCATTTTTTAACGAGGTTGAGACAGGAACAAACTATCCTCGTATCTACTTATATAACCTATCCTTGTTTCATTTTTTAACGATGTTGACACAAGACAAGGAACTATTCTCGAACCTAATTCATTTTTTAACGAGGTTGACTCAGTAACAGGAACTTTCCTCGAAACATCCAATTTCATTTTTTAACGAGGTTGAGAGAGGAACAAACTATCCTCGTATCTACTTATATAACCTATCCTTGTTTCATTTTTTAATGAGGTTGACACAAGACAAGGAACTATCCTCGAACTTGATTCATTTTTTAACGAGGTTGACTCAGTAACAGGAACTTTCCTCGAAACATCCAATTTCATTTTTTAACGAGGTTGAGAGAGGAACAAACTATCCTCGTGACAACCTGATTCATTTTTTAACAAGGTTGATACAGGAAAAAACTATCCTCGTACCTGATTCATTTTTAAATGAGGTTGACTCAGTAACAGGAACTTTCCTCGAAACATCCTGTTTCATTTTTTAACGAGGTTGATACCGGAAAAAAACTATCCTCACAACAACCTGTTTCATTTTTTAACGAGGTTGATACAGGAAAAAACTATCCTCGTACTCACTGATCATGGCTTCCAACTGGAAGAAAGACATGTCAATGGACGCACCTTGATCATGGCTTCCAAGAGGTCTTCATCAGAAGGAAGAATAGTTCTCTGGAAGGAACACATGTCAAGGGACTCAAAAGGGATAAGAACATCGGGTTCAAATAATCCCATAGAGTTTTCCATGTCAATTACCGGATCTAAATCAAAGGAAGATGAGCAAATAGTGAGAGGCTCACTTACATCAGTAACTGAAAACATGGGACCAGTTGTCACATAATTAACCCGTGGCGGGGTAGATACCACTTGAGAGTCAGGAACATTTAGAGCTGTCATATTATTGGTAGTTGAAACAAGACTAGGGAACGAAAGCTGGTCTACAGTCACAATGTTTCCATTGTGAGGGAAAGACATCACGCGAAAGAGTGTCGATACGACAGCTTTCATTGCATAAACATAGTCTCGCCCAAGGAGTAAATTGAAATCCAAGGGACCTCGAACTACCATAAGATCAATACAGACAGTTTTACCTTCCAAGGTAATGGAAAAATTATGAAGGATCCCTAAAGGTTCACTAATGGTTCTGTTAAAAGCTTTCAGATTCTGTGTAATAGGCGCAAGCTGAGGGGAACCCAAAGCTTTCCAAGCAATTGAGGATAAAACACTAACAGAAGCACCTTCATCTACCTGTGTGCGATGCATGTCCCTACCACCAACCTTGACAATGATTTGGAAAGGGATGGAGGAAGGAAGACGAGGTTCTGTCAATCTATTCCAATCAAAGGAAAAGACCTCGGTACTTGGAGGGGGTTCTAAAGAAACAGGTGAAATGCCCCCCGATGTAGAAGAATCTGATGTACAAAAACAACCTGAGCGGTATGAAGTTCACTCTCCAAAGGGAAAGTGTGATCGATCGAATGTGAAATTGAATCGACCACTTGATCAACTAATGGATCATCAACCTGAGTGACATGAGTTTCACTCTCCAATGGAAGAGTGTGATCGACTGTACTTGAAATTAGATCAATCACTCCGTCAGTTGACGGTAGGTTGGGAGAAAGTTTACGGTAACCAGTTGGAAATTCTTGCTGTGGAACAGTAAGGTTTTCCAACAATTTTGAGGCTTCATCCATGTGAGGGCAAATGTGAGTTTGATGACTCCCTTTGCATAACTTACAAGGAAACCTAACTTTACCCTTTTTCCCAGGAACCTGACTATCACTGGTGATGAATCAATGGAAAGTTGATGAGATTTTTCTGACCATACTTCCAAGACCTTTGGAATACCAGGACAATTGATAAGGAAGTGGTCACCCTTACAAAGCCTGCAAGGGTATTTGGGTTTACGATGCATGTCGGAGTTTGCCTCAACACAACTAACACTTACAGCCATGGTTGGTTGGTTGACTTCTTTCTTATCTTGCTTCTTCTTCTTCCCTTTCTTCTTCTTTCTAGCCACCTGGTTACTAGCATCAAGGCTTTTACCAAGCGAAGAGGAAGAAATGGAGGAAGAAAAATTAGGCGAAGAAGGTAAAGGGTCAATATAAGGTTGGTGATGTTGAGATGGTGAACTCTGTTGAGGTGAAGCATTCGGTTGAGGTGGAACAATTGGAGTATTTGGGGCCAACGAAGTTGAAAATAACCATATCGGTAAACCTATTGTAAATCCAGGTAATGACAAAGTAGCCATATAAGGCGGACCAACATTTCCAAAATAAGGAAAGGTACTAGGATTCTCGTTAAGAGGGGTTCCTTGGTCAGTAAATTCCGGAACATTTTCCATTATATCCAACTTCAGTGAATTTTATTAACAATTTAAAACTAAAATCAACAATTCACAATTCACACCTATGGTCTCTAAAAGTAAAAACAAACAAATTAACACGCGCTATCAAATCTAGGAGTCAAACCACACACAAACAGTAACTTTCCGTACCGAAAACACTAGTTGGTGATGAAATCCAACGTCGCAGAATTCAATACAGAAATGGCGGTTGGAACAGTTACCCCGGCAACTTGCTTAATGAATAGACTGGCACAAGTTCCTCCACTTAACCGTCTCGAGTGAAGAGAACCCCCTAGAAAATCCAAGTGAGTCTAGCCGACATCTGCTCCAGGTACAGTGGGATCTTCCCACCACTGTCACCTTAGGAAGAATCCTAAAGAATATGGTCACTAAGGTTACCAATCGAAACAAATATACCTGGGGGAACAGTCTACGATCCGATACGCACGCAAGGGCAGAGTAGCAAGCTCAATCCCCTTGAAGGCTCCTTGACATAATCCAAGGTTTACCAACAAGTGACCCCAGGCTCCTCGATAATGGTTAATCCGAGGTTTACCGTTTTTAATACGTGAATATCTGGCGTCGTTCCCAATGAGGAAGGATTGATTCCCACACTGGTTCGGACACGATCTCGTGCTTCTCCTTTAAGAGGAGCTTTCCCAGAGCATAAATGCAACAATTGGATTTCTTCCCTACCACAAGATACAGCTACTTGTTTGTTTTTACTGTCTTGGAGAGTTAATTACTCTCCTACTCCAAGACACTAGCCTAAGCTAAGATTGGTGGAAAGAGCCCTAAAAATGTAAAAATTACTAGATGAATTTTAATTAAGCGCTGTGTTATTTAGGCTGTTATTACTCAAAGGGGTAAATGGATATGAAACCAATGGTGTTATGACCTGACTCAAAACTGAATGCAATCGAATATGATAATGTAATCCTTTCAATTCGATGAATCCTAACTAAAGTAAGGAGAGAGTTTCCATTCACTTCCAACAATGCAAAAATTTGATTACTAAGAGAAAATATAACAAATTCTCTAATGCAGTAATTTCATCAAGAAAAATTAATGCAAATCAATTCCCAAACTGTTTTTTTTTTTTTTTTTTGTTAAAAACAAGAATAAAAATATGTAAATTCAAATCAAAGAAAGTTGATCTAAATCTATGATTGATTTTTCAGAATGTAAACTATGCAATTGTAATCTATGCACATTTTTCATTCATATTCTGAAAATGAGAATTCTAATTATGCAAATGTGATCTATGCAAGAGAATTCTCAAACACAAGATGATTCTAATGTAATCTAAGAACCAATCAAGTGCAAGTCGAGAAAATTGGGTGAGAGTTCCAAAGATCAAAAAATAAAAACACTTAAAGGCGATTAACACTCATACATAATTTAGCCCCCCCTGGCGAATGAGGGGGAAATTTTTTTGCAAAAACAAAAGCAAAAAGATGCAAAATTGTGAAAATACTGAGACAAACCTCCAAGTAATGACCAAAGGAAATCAAATTAAGAATTTCTCAAAAAAAAGACTCAAAACACCCAATTGATAAAAGCTTAAAACATGAATGCCAATGGAATTAACCAAGGAAAGTTTTCGACAGGGAACAAGCAGGTCTGGGCAATGGCTAAAACCTATAAACAAATTCTAAACTGATAAAAAAGAGAAAAATTTAAAAATTTTCAAATTTTTGACAGGGTACGCAAGAAACCTGTTTACACAGGTGCGTCTACGCTCTGTGCACAAAGGAAAAGTGCATACAGGTACGCACTGTGCCTAACTCAGAGGGTGCGTACCTCTCCCAAAACTATGAAAAATACAAACTGACTCAAAATTAACTAAATTCACCCAATCCCACAATCATCAAGTCAAAAACAGAAACAGAAAATACAGTTTCTCAGGTCAAAGTATAGACAAAGAAAACAATCAAGTCCCCAGTGGAGTCGCCATTTTGTCGCGCGGAATGAGTCGATCTTGCGGACAAGATAGACCTTCCTAGAATCTAAAGAAGACATAACGACAAGCAAACCAACCAGACACTATCTTTCTCTAAATATGCTTCAATCAACAATAGCAAACAAAGGTTTTTAGGGCCTACCTTTGGTCCAACGCAAGCTTGTGGATGCCCTCGCTCCTTTGATCCAAATGAGCTCCTTTTCGCGAATCTGCAAACACAAACAAGGCAAACACATTAAATAGCACCTGAAAAACCAATTGCATAAAACATATTTAACATGAAAGTCAAGGAGTCCATGAAACAAATAACATAAGATACTTGTTGAGAAAAATGAGTTTGATTGTATTAATTCAAAAACAAGAAGAACCTTACAACCTTTGCCTTGACGTTGTACAAGCTCCTCCCAGGGTCCAACAAGATGTCTCCTCTACTTTGACAAGTTTCACTCACTCTCCAATGGAACCAAGAGGTATGTGATCTCTCCTCTCAAGCTCAACCAAAGAGTCTCAATTTCACCAGCATTTACCCTCAAAATGTTCAGCTTCTAACCTCCTTAGTCTTCACCCCAATGCCTGTATTTATAGTGCAATGGAGGGAAGTTACTAGGTCCTCCTTCAAAGGGATAAAGCCCTCCTTCAAAGGGATAGCTCCTTTAGTCAAGGGATTAGCACCTTCTCTTTTGGGATGCATGAACCACCTCAGAGCAAACAATCCACGTCAAAATTCCTTCTAGAAAACTCTAGAATTAACCCAAAGTGAGTTTTTTAAGATAAAAATTTTGCCTTTTGACTTTCACAGGGGTCCGCACCTACACCGTTAGGAACAGAGCAGGTAGGTATGCAGCTTTTGTACACAGAAGGTGCGGGATCGCAGGTGATCATGAGAGAAAGTGCGGAACCAGAGTTACATTGATTTTTAATGTCTTTCTCCCACTTCCAAAGCTTGATTTGAAGAGCTGAGGTCTTAGACTTGCTTAGGAGGACAGTACAAGTGATGATAGACCCATATTGACTGCAAATAATCATGGTGACGATATTTTTGTGTAACAGGGTATTCCCAGAAAAAATTTAAAAAAATAAAAATAAAAAAAAATAAAAAATAAAAGTCCTCAAATGGGAGATCTAAATCAAGAGCGTGATCTAAATATCTAGGAAAACATGTAAAGGTATGTTGGAAATGTGGAAAATAAGGGAATTGCAAAAAGGACTGTAGATTTAAAGCTCCTGAAAAAGGAAAGGATCTGATGATGCTCCTTTTGTAAAGGTGAAAACCACCTCTGATGAAGGTGGGGATGTGTAATTTGCTTCTTCGTAAATTACACATGTAGATCATGAAGCATGGTTAATTGATTCGGGTGAATCCTTTCACTTCACTCCCCATAGGGAGTGGTTGTGCTAGTACGAGAAATATGATCACGGTGTTGTCTTCCTAGGGGATGACATGAAGGATCGAATAATTGGATGTGAACAATTCAAGCTGAAGTTGCAAGGCAAAAGTATTAGAAAACTTGCTAGTGTTTTGAAAATTCCTGCATTGGTTAAAAATTTAATTTATGTAAGCAATATGGATGATGCAGGTGTAAAAATAGTGTTCGAGAAAGATACTTGCAAGATGGTTCAGGGAGCATTAGTATTGATGCGGGGAATTCATATTGGAAATATATGCAAGCTTATGAGTATCGTTTTTATTTATGGATGCAACAATTCTGTGGTTCTTGAAAGTGGAGCAGAAAACCTAGTGGTCTCTGGTGAAAAGACTATGTTATGGCATCAAAGGCTTGGAAATATTGGAGATAAAGGCCTTAAAATACTACATGGTAATGTTATGATAGAAGGTATGTCTAATTTCTCTTTGGATTTCGATTTCTATGAACATTACGTATATGGGAAGCAGAATCGGGTGAGTTTCCCCTCAAGTGATAGGTGAGCGAAAAGGATATTAAAGCTTGTACATAGTGATGTGTTTGGACCTATGTCATTTCCATCACTGGGTCAATCTATGTACTATGTCCCATTTATAGATGACATCTTGAAGAATACATGGATATATTTCCTCGGGAAGAAACCTGAAGTCTTTGACATGTTTACAGAATTTAAGGTTTTTGTGGAAAATCAGACAAAGAAGAAGATCAAGGTGTTGAGGACATATAATTGTGGAGAGTTCTAAAAGAAGGAATTTGAAGAGTTATGTAAAAAGAGTGGTATAGCACGAAAAAATACTACTCCATACACACCTTAGTAAAATGGAATTGTAGAAAGAATGAATGGGACGTTGATGGAAAAGGCAAGAAACATGCTAAGTGGCATTAGGTTAGGATAAGAATTTTGGGCAGAGGAAATGGAGACTGCATATTATGTGTTTAATAGATCACCTTCATCAACATTGGAGGATGAGACTCCACATGAGGTATGGACTAGTAAGAAAACCTCTCTTTCGCATCTTATGATATTTGGTTTTAATGCATATGTACATATTCCAAAGGAGAAAAGAACCAAGTTGGATAGTAAATCTGAAAGGTGAATCTTTATTGGGTATAAATATGGTTTAAAAGGTTATAAGATTTGGAACCCAAGAATAATGAAGGTTATGTACAGTCGATATGTGGTGTTTAAAGAGGTGAAGGATGTTATTAAACATGAATTCCTACCAAATGAACTTGAAAAGATATAGTTTGACCTAAAGGATGAAGAATCAAACACTACAATATAATAGGAATTAGAAGAGGAAGATCAACGATCTCTAGTTTTGGGAAGATCAGTTCAAGAGAGAAGGAAGACATAGAGGTATATCCCATCTTCTTTCTATTCAACTTTTGCTTTATCTATTACTGATGATGATCCTAGAACAGTCAGGGAGGCAATCGATTTAGAGAATGGAAAACTCTGGAAAGAGGCCATGATTGATGAAATGGCATATTTGGTAAAAAATGAGGCTTGGGATATGGTGCACTTGTTGGATGGAAGGAAACCTATTGGAAGAAAATGTGTGTTTAAGAAGAAGATGAACACAAAAGGAAACATGGAAAAATACAAAGCCCGGTTGGTACCAAAAGGTTGTCCCCAAGTGCGAGGAATTGATTTTGGTGATATGTTTTCTCCTAGTTCCTATTAGATTACTTGTATTTGTTTCTATTTCTTTTGATTTCGAGGCGGAATAGATGCATGTGAAAAAAACATTTCTTTATGAGGTGTTATCACCAAAAAATTGATCATCTAGCCTAATTTATCAGATGGATCGAAGAACACCATGTAAAGCAATTTTACCATAGTAAAATTGATTTCACTGTGAGAAATTACTTAATAAACCACCTTTGCTAAGTAATTTATAGTTAAACCCATGAAGAATAATTAAATAAATCATTATTTATTTCATTTTCTTCTAGGAATAATTAATTAAACCATTGCTCAATTATTATTCCTTATCATATTTGACCCAATCATGAAAAATAAATAGATAAATCATTAATTATCTTATTTTTCTCTCAGAATAAATAAATAATCACTAATTAATTATTATTCTTTGTCAAATTTGACTAAATCCCTTAGGAATAATTAAATAAATCATTATTGGTTTATTATTCCTTAAGTAATTTCTTGAGATGATAAATAAACCATTTATCTATTTATTATTTCTAAATAAAAGTTTAAATACTTTTTCCCTCCTAAACAAATATAATAAAATATTCCATGTGGTTTTTCCAAGAATGGGATCAATAATATTTTATTATGGTTCATTATTCGAAGATAACTCAATATTTTGTTATAAATAGAAGGGTTTTCTATTCATTATTCACTTTTGATTATTTTCATTGTTGCACTCACTGTTGTAACTCTGATTATTTTCATTGTCACACACCATATTTTTGTTGGGTTTACACATTATAGAGGAGAGAGACTCTACACAAGATGAAGACATTTGAGGATAGCCAAGAACCCATCCCATAGAGGGGGATTGGTAACATTTATTTGTTCCCTTCAAAGGTGTTATAATAAAACTATTCTTTGTATATCTGGTTTCCATTGGATGATTGGAGTTATTACTCTTTCTTTCTGTTGTTTAACTATGATTGTGGAATAGATATAGACTTTGGCGGTTTTTTTTCTATCAGTTGCTACAAATCTACAATGTTTAGCAGCCATTTATACTGTTGAGATTGTTTGTCATCCACAATCTTAAGTTGGTTTTTTCATACATATTTGAGAAGAAAACTCTACAACAAAATTAGCGACTCCACCGGTTTTTTACACCTCAGATCCAGAAACCTAGGTGACCTTCAGTTTTCAGCTTAGGGTTTCTTCTTTTTTCAATTCTCTTAATGTTTCCTAGTTTTTTAACCCTAGATCTGTTAAATTTCTGACTTTTGCAAGCTTTCTGGTTGTTTTCGCAGGTCACAAGAACTAATCGCGACAAAGGCAGTAGTTTTTTTTAGATTTGCTGACAGGGATCCACATAGCAGAAATCACACTTTTTTCGCCCAAAAAGTCTGATCCCAACTGGAAAACAGGTTAGTATCTGCGATTTATGGGTTTTAGGGTTTTTCTCAGATCTTTTTTTGGGTTTTGCAGAGAGTTGTCTGTTGGGTTGTCTAGCCTTTGTCTCATCTTTCTTTGTCCTTGATCTAATCATCAAATTCGAATTTAGTCCCCCCAGGGCTTCTAGTACACTTCCACCTTTATAGGAGGAGTTTAGCTGAGTGCGTAGTCTGAGTTTATGTAGCGATTTCAACCATATTTTCCATATCTTTACCCTTATGTTTCAGATCTAGAAATGTATTTTGTCACAATCCTTAATTTCATATTACAACTTGTTTCGTCATTAGCCTTAGGGTCCCATTGATTGCCCTAGGTGTTTCACCCATCTCCCTATCTTTTTGCAGCGATATTCCACTCTAATTTTTCTTGTTGCTGCACTAGTTTCCAGCAGCTTAGTGTCAGTTGATACTAGTCGCATCGAAATTTAGATCTCTTGACCTTTTTAGTGTGTTTTCCATCGATTCAGCCACCAACTAGCACAATGTTTGCAAACCTAGTTTGGGTGGGGTTTAGTTAATTATTCAGCTAGTTCTTCTATGATCGGAGGAGAGTTCTTATGCAGTACTTTCCCAGACCTTAAATGGACATCATTTACGGAAAGAATGGAGTATTTTGGAAAATATTTTTCTTCTTCCACATTGTATGTAGGTTTATCCATTTTGTTGCTCGGATTTGCCACCGCTGAGCTAGTAATTGAGTTGGTCTAGGCTAGTTTGAAGGCAGTTGTAGCTGTTGTAGTTGTGTTAGTAATGGTGCAGGATTCTATTGTGGAAATATCATGGATTGTGGATATTGTTGGAACTGTTGGTATGGGAATGGTTGTTGATATTGTTGCTGGTATTGATGTTGGTATTGTTGAGGATACATTTGTTGAGGTGGCTGATTTCCATAACTATATCCTCTCCAACCTTGTGCAAGTTGGTTTTGATATTGTTGTGGAGGCCAATCTTGCCATGGCATTGGGGTATTCCAAGAGTTTTGAAGAGGATACTGATAGTTTTGTTGCGGGAATTGTTGAGGGAATTGTTGAGGAATCCTTGGCTGCCACGGCCTTCTTAGTGCCACATAATAGAAACCCTCTACTCCTTGTACTTCTTCCATTGGATTCATTTGCAATTTTTCTAGCTTTAAACAGTTTTATATTGAATGGTTTTCTGCGCAAAGGCCACATACTTGAACATTATCTAAAGGACATTCTCTTAATGCATGCTTCTTTCTACATTTGGGAAAAAGGATTTCTAAGATTCGTTCTTGTTCTTCTTTCTTTTTATTTGCTTTTAGAACATCTACTTGTGTCCCTAATGTACTTAGAAGATCAGTTTTGAATTTTTCTGGCAAGCTTCCTATCTCTGCTCTTGTTACCCCTCCTACTATTGATTTTGTTTCTTTTGAACTAACATCTCTTCTTCCAGCTTTCGATCTTCCTCTAGAATATTTTTGGCATAGTTCTACAATTGCATTAAATGGAAAGTTTGAAATGTCACCTTTGCCCATTACATTCAGAATGTCAAGGTATTCATCTCTTATACCTTTGAGAAAGATTGCTCGAATGGTATCTTGGTTTAACGAGTGTTGTTTAGACTTTTGTAGATTGTAAACAAATCTTTCTAAGTGTTCTTCTAAACTTTCATCTTCTTGTTGTGTCATTTTGAAAACATCCTCTTTCGAGTCCCTAGGCATACAATAGGCTTGGTATTTCTTAAGAAATATTTTCTTCATGTCATCCCAAGAAGTTATTGTTCACTCTCCTAAACCCATGAACCATTTTAATGCTGTTGCTTTCAAAGTAGCAGGAAAGAGATAAAGTTTGTGTGTGTCATCTGTGTATCTGTAAGTTGATGTCGAATTCAAACATAAATGAATCAAGATCTTCTGTTGACATTCCATAAAAGTTAGGCAATACAGAAGGTGGAATGTTTTTCATTTTCACATCTTCTCCTAATATTGCACTTGTATCTAATATTGGAAAGCCAAAAGTATCTTCCTCGTCATCAATATTTTCTTGTTCATTATCATTTTGTCTTTCCTTGTCCTCTTCTCTCTTTCTATCATTTTCTCTTTTTTCTTCTTCCTCTCCTTGTCTTCTCCATTCTCTTTGTTGTCTTTCATATTCAAGTCTTTGTTCAGGAGTAAGAATAACAGATCCTTGCCCTTCTTCTGTCATAGTTTCAACTATTTCGATGACAATTTGAGATTCAAGTTGTTGTTTGTTTTCGAAAATAGGTTGATCTATGGACTCAAAAATGGGTTGATTTACTTTAACAATTTATTTTTGTTTTCCTGAAGTAGGTGTTGCTTTTGGAGTTTGTTTTCTTTTCACCTCCCAAGCTAACAAGGTTTGTCTTTCAATTAAAGTTAATCTTTGTCATGTTCTTTATTTTTCTTCTAATTCCTCTATTGTTGGTTTACCAGCAACTGGTGTGGTTAGTTTTGATGGTCCTACTTCTATTGATGGGGGTTTTTGTTTAATAAATCTACCTTTAGGATCTCCATTTCTAGGCATAAAGAAACATAACTAAGAAAAACATAACATAACTAAATTTTTATCGTTTTTGTTTTATCAAATTTTTTAGATTTTTTTTTATCTTCTATTTGACTATGTTGATGAATGCCTCCCCGACAACAGTGCCAAAATGTTGGGCTAATTTATTAGAAAAAATTAACACAAGTATTCATTATAAATCCAGGTTTGTAAAACTTGAAGGCATGTCCACAATGTATGGATATTAGATGTAGCCAAGCTTAGAAGATAAAATATGAAGAATTAAGGAAATGCAAGTTACAAATTAACACAAATATTCATTATCAATCCAGGTTTGTAAAACTTGAAGGCGTGTCCACAATGTATGGATATCAAATGTAGCCAAGCTTAGAAGATAAAATATGAAGAATTAAGGAAGTGAATATTACAAATATAAATCTATTTAAACAATTTCTAATTTACTTCTACAATATATGAGAGATGAAGTGGCTCTTAACTTAAGATATCCATTTGTGTCCTTCTTCTACAATATCACTTAATGAATAGAAACCAAAAATCATTAATTAGAAACAGCTTAAGATGCATAAATAAACAATGAAGGAGACTTCTAACTTAAGAGATCTTTGATATTCCTCATCACAAATTCATTCATCATTATGCTATTGTTAGAAAACTGAAATTGCATAAAATTGCTTAAACACAATAAAGATGAATTCTAGTATTGATCCATTAATACAATAAAAGGAGTGTTCAACTTGAACACTTTGTTGACCCTTGTTATCAAAATGATAAACAAACTAAGATTCATTAGCAACATAAATCATTACACATCAATTCAAGTAAGAAAATATGAAACAAAACAAGTATAACAAATCTGAAGCAACTAGTTCATGAAAATTAAGCTAGTTTAACAATGAAGTGTACTTAGCTTGGAGTGGGGGCCCTCCACCATTGCCTTGCACACTTGAATATGTTATCAACTACTGTAACTTCAGTCACTCATCCACACCACTGAACAGAAAAATGGAAGTAGAAAAAGTTATTTAAATAACTTCAAATATTCAAATGTCTCAACATAAAATTATACAAAAACTACATGCCATAAGCCTTCAAAGTTTTGGCTTAAATAGAATATCATGAAACAAACTAATTTAAAGTTTATCTAACAACTATATCTACTCATATCCATCTATCCAAGTCGAATCCATCCAATATATCACTAAAAATATGGACAATCCCATGAAATCATAAAACTGCCCTATTTCCTAGGGATGTTCTGGATGATTGGTCGTGTTTGACCAGGTTTGACCGGGCCTAATTTAGCTTGTTTTGACCGAACCAATTGGAGTTAGTTCAGTCCTAGTTCCCAATATTTCCATACATGTATCCAACTCGTGCCGAGATGTCCTGCAAATATGACATCCATATAGCTATTATGGGAATTTCTGATTCTGTCCAAAAATTGCACTTGAAATTCAATTTTCGTAAAAACTTCTAGAAATTACAAAATTAAAATTAAATACCTAAATATCCATAAAATACATCAAAATGAGGTGGATGTGATGGAAAATGGATGGATAATATAAGAATTAAGTAAGTTTCCTTAAGCAAAAATGGACCAAAAATGAGGGCCAACACATAGTATTAGTCTTAGATTTGCTTTCTTTTGCTTATAGTTGTTGACATTTACTCTTATGAAATTTACTTTTCTACAGTGTCCTTAATGGGTTTTCATCATTATAGGATTAAAACCACTAAAGTCTCAAGACCTAATAAGCTACATATATACAACCACATGAACATTGTTAACGAAAGATTGTGGTTCAAAACCTGATAAGCATTAGAGTCCCATAGTCCAGTGAAAAGTGATAATCCTTAGTGATTAGTTCTTTCTAGTGTCAATTGTTAGCATAGGTTAGAATAGGCTCTAGTCCTATATTTCTTGTGCTTGCATCTCTAAGTCTTATGCCCGCAAATTGATAAATAAATGTTGGAATTAGAATACTCATAATTTTACCAACATTTTTGGGGTTGTTACCGGGGAGATGCTAAAGGGATTAGAGCATAGTTTCTTTCACAAGTTTTCTGTGTGATCTTAGTTGCAGGGAAACTAGAGGGTGGAGAATGTGGTAAGACGTGAGTGAAAAGTCACACATCCGCTTTGGTTGGGGGTCGCTCCAAAGTCTGGTTATCTCTAATTGATTTTCTAATTTATTTTTCATATGCATAGAATTATAGGTAGGATCCAAAGTCTCATTTTTCTTTCTTTTCAAGTGTGTTTTCCTTTAGATTAATGCATGAAAAGAAGAGAATCCTAACTTGTGTGAACAGATAACTTGGTGACAATAGGATTCTAGTAGCACGGTTGCACTTCGAGTACATGATTGGTTTTCTTTCCTTTGTTTTAAGTGTATTTCCTTCTTATTTCTTTAGAATTTTTAATAATAATTCTATACACTAATCCATGTGCATGACAGGGATTAGAAACCAACAAAGAAATATTCAAGGATGATCAAGAGTTTGGAATAACTCTCTAAAATCCTAGCAGTAGCTGGGATATATTCTTCTCAAGAAGAGAAAATATTGACAATAGCCAAGAAGTTATCTGCCTTCCCAAAATCGATAGAAGAATAACAACTCCATGAATCACATCCGCGCGAATTTATTTACTCTTGCAAACTTGGTGAGGAAACTGAACAATCGTGCACTACATTTGATGGAGAGAAAGCATTAGAACCTGAGATTGCATAATTTTTTACATGCCTATCTACAGATCCTCTAAGCACATGAGAGGATACTCACCTAATGCTACAAGATCTGCATGGCACTGTAAAGGAGGATATGCCAAATGGGCAAAATAAAGAGGTAAACCAAGAGCATTTTGATTTTATTGCAAGTTGGTTTCAAGAAACTATAAGGCCATACCACTCCTTCATTCTTCCTTACTTCTTGACATCATCATTGAAACATTTAGTTCTTCATACTCAGGTATGCATTGAACATTTTATTCTAAACTTGAGTATAAATGCATTTTTGTACTTGTTACCTACATGGTTACATTGGAAATACTCATATAATTGAGGGGAGGAATTTCTTTTTCTCAAGTAGAGTAGGATAATAGATAAATGTTGCATATAATAGTTAGTTTAGTTCTAAAATATACTGCAACATCTTTCTCATTTGTTTTGTATAAGTGGGGATGTTAACAACTAAAAAGAAATTAGTTGAAAATGGGAGATCTATGTTCATATTGCATATTTTTTTTGGGGTCTCTTTTAGTTGCATATTGTTTTAATGAAGATTTTCACTCAGTCTTATTTAAATAACAAAATGATTCAACTATTAATTTTCTTTCCCACTTATTATTACTTTATGATAGTTAGATTTGTTTCTAGTTTTTATTTTCAATGAAGTTATGACCATTATGTTTGGAATCTCATGTGAAGTTGGAAATGATTGCATTGCAGCATTGTCTAGTATTACATACCAATTGTTTAGTACCATATATTATCTAACCATTATCGAGAATTCCTGTATTGATTTTCAATTTTGCAAGAAAAAATAGACTTCAAGGATATTGTTCATTTGGGATTCTTAAATACTGGAAGAATATTTTCAAAAGTAGAAAAGACATCACCATCAATACTTCGGGGAGTATTTGATGATATCTTTATTCTTTTCCTTAATTTGTTAAAAAATTTGTATTCATGCTTTATCATTAAGATATTTATTTCATGAAGATGATTGAATAAGCAATCATTTTCATAAAAGTTGAATTAAATGATAATTCCAAACTATTCATAGTTGATATACCTTTTTCTTTTTTTAGAATTTCATTTCTCTTATTCATATAGACTTTTGATTATCGATACAAAACAGTTGCTCAAAATATAGTTACCAAAACATACTAAGGGGATTAAAACAAATTTAAGAGGTCCATACAATGATACTAATGAAAAAGAAACTTTAATACTATAACCATAACACTAAAGCATGATATTCGAAGCATTTTATTAAGACTTGCAAGAGAGTTACTAAAGTCTCTATTCATAGTGGAATGCTACTTTGAAGGTGAAAGCGTACATGGAAACTATGATTAGTAGGACTTTAGGTGTCTTTTGGTTATTCTTTGGCAGTCTCATCCATCTCACATTAAAATAACTCATTCATGCTATGTCCTTTGAGTACCTATAAGTATCTTATGCGTCTAAGACATTATGTAGGTAATCTAAGTCACTTTAAAAGGTATCATCGTATGCCTTTAAGAGGCTTTCAGAAGTCTCTCCCACATCAACCAATTTCAAAAGCAATATCCATTATCTAAACCTAAAATGGTAGGAAGCATGGGACTAGAACCTTCAGTGTAAACTAGGTTTAAGAGGTTAACCCGTCGAGGCTATGGACGCTTACTGGCAGCGGGTACTGGCCTGTGATACCACTAGGAAAACCCATCAGGGCTATGGACGCTCATAGGCAATGGGGTATTCTGACTAAAAAAGTGTCAACTAAACTAATGCTTTTGTCTACATGTATGATGGTTACTTTATAGTGTGACAATAAAAGAAGCATGTGTGGATGAAGTCAAGGGTAAAAACGAAATCCATAAATTTGCTACTAAAGAATGGCTTTAAAGTAATCTTGAGTCCTCTATTATTTATTTTTCATACTATATGTAAGATTTAATTATCTTAGAAGTGGGACCTACGATCACAGAGAATTAATAAATTTCAACTGCAAAGCTTATCTGTAATACTTAGATAACTATAATACTTTGGGATTTGATTAGTAATAACTAATTTTCCATTGGTTCATCATTTGTTGTGATCATAAAAAGCCTCCTACTTACAAAGAAGGAGATCCCCTTAAATTTATAAAAGGTTTCTTTCTTGAGCATCAGACTATCAAAGATTGATGAAATCATATGTAATGAGTGATTTGGAATTTATTTTATGATCAGTGTTGGTTTTACATCATTTTAATAAATCTGAGATGATTTATTTTTGTTTGGTATTCATCTCATTAGTTCCATTGTTTTGTTTTTCAAGTTCCTTTATATTATATCCATCTCAACAACCCTCCTCGCTTCCTCAGTACCTCACTTTGTTGCATGAGGACACACAAAACCTCAAGCATGGAGGAATGGTTGTTGGGGAATTTTCAACATCTTCATTTCATTCTCTTTAGCTTCCTTCAACACATTAGATTGGAACTCATCAATTCCAGATCATTCCAGACTCTCAGATTTACTCTGCCTCATCTTTCGCTTCATACAACTTCCATTGCAACGTGCAATACAAATCAAAGTTCAAAAGGTATATTTGAGGTAAAACATGTTTAAAGGCTCTTTAGCTCATTAAAATTTAAGGAATCTTGATGATTAACCGCTTCCTATCTATTCACCTTTCTTAAACCACCATTTACAAATCCATTAATGCATATTCTATTTTCAAGTCCATATTTATTTAACCATTATCTTCATTTGTCACCTTATAGCATCCATCATTCCTTCCTAGTCCATATTTTGTTTGCATGAGGACACGCAAAGTCTTAGGCATGGTGGGGGGGGGGGAATGTTGAGCCCAGGATATATTATCATATTGGCTATCCAAACCTTTCATTTACGAGCCATATTCATACCCTTACAACATATTTCGTAACTATCATATTACCAATTTTCCCTAAATGCATTCATTTTACCTTGTGGTTAATTATTAATGATTTCTTGTATTTTTAATGATTAAATGAGTCTTTAATGTGTTTTATCAATGAAAGTTTACTAATGTGGTTATGTGGCCAAGGAACATGTTCGATTATGAAATTTTCTATCTTTGTATCAGTTCAACACATTCATACTTAATTCTACACTCGCACAAATGGAGGGGAAATAATTCAAAATTATAAAATATGTTTTTATTTTCTATAGCATGGTAAATTAGGTGCCACATGAACCTAATATGACAGTACAAGCCTTGGAATATACCCATCTCACACATCGTATCCTAACACATTATTTAAGTTACAACCAAAAATATGTGACAGTTTTGGAACTACCATGTTTTGCCTAGATTTCCATGAAAATGGTAGAGAATCACAAGAATCTGCAAAATGGGTTTTTAGAAAAAATAGCAATTTATTTGAATCGCAATCCATCTCCAAAAATTTATTACAGAAAATAGAGGTTATCTAAGGTCCCATTGGACCACAAGCTTCGTTAAGTGATCATGGATGACTAGGGTTTGAGTCAGAGCTGCGAACGGCAGACCTGCACAGACCAAGTTTTCTTGTCTTCGCTCAGCAGTGAGGATACAATGCTACATGACAAAGGCATAGTTTAAAAGAAATGGATTCCCCTCAAGGGGAGGAGAGGGTGCCTCCCCCCAATGTAGCTGAAGATGTCAGGACAGAACACCAGGACGATGTTGGACCAGTTCCAAACACTTTGCCAGACAATACGAACAAGAATGAAGTGCCCAAGGCGACGTCGGCCACATGTAAGCCCGTAGCGGCTGAAAGACCAAAGATTGAGCTCCCAAGCCATCAGATCAACAATCAAATCCAGTACATGAAGGATCATGCGTTGATTGGAAAATTTATAGGCTTTTGGCCCATAGAGAAAGCATTGCATGGCTGGATAGCAACCAAATGGAAACCAAAAGGGCACATTACCTTGCAGCTGGGGCCTAAAGGCTTCTTTACAGTGATTTTCAACTGTATAGAAGATCGAAACGGAGTCCTCGATGGAGGATCATATTTTTTCAATGCAACAGGTTTATATATGAGAGATTAGATTGAACGATTCAATCCTGACAAAGAGGATTTAAGCTAGGCACCAATATGGATTCGCCTTTATTCCCTCCCTTTGGAGTATTGGGATGAATACTTGCTGCAAGATATCAGGAATCACTTAGGGGAGTTCATTAAAATCGTAGAGGAGACAAAACTCACGCGATATACCTCCTATGCCCGAATTTGTGTCTACATGCATCTCAGCAAAGCTCTCCCGAACGCGGTAAGTCTTTACCATGATGATTTTGAATGGATACAATCAATAGATTATGAGCATGTTTCATTCCGTTATAGGAAATGCCATGCCATTGGTCATCTCTTTCGAGACTGCCCTTCAAACCTGAAAGCCCCGAATCCCTCCAATGCGGATAAATCCCCAATCGCAAAAAGAATCACAAGAAACCCTCAGCCAGCCTTAAAAATCTTGTAGCCAATACCTCAATGCCTTCCACAAGAAATAGATTTGAGACCCTGAATTAGACGGAACTGAACACCTATGAAACCCCTGACCAATCGAAGGACATCCCTAAGATGACTCCTCATTCCACCCCTTTGAGCTCTAAGATTACCCAAAAATCTGTACAATCCATAGATCCTACCTCTGCCATCCCTAGTCTCTTACCAAAATGGAATATTCAAGGTATGGAGGTTGACAATATGCAACAAGAAATCATGACTGTAGTAGAAACAGTAGCAGAACGAAGTGAGACCCAGCACATGGAAGAGGAGCCGGAGAGCTTCGACATTGGAGATCTGGATATCTTGGGATTAGAGAAAGCTTGCAAGAAAAAAGAATACGACAAAATCCCAGAGAGGCAACTAGAAAGCTTAGAAGTCATCCTCTCCAGAGCACAGCAGCAAAGATCTTTGGGCATCCAACCTGGGAGTCAATGGGATGGTAAAATCACTACTAAAGACAATAAAAAAAGAGGCAAGAAAACCGATCTACAGAGAACCATCCACATTGGGGAAATGCTGGTAGAATCGAGAAGATATTCCAAGCTTACAAAGTATTACAACCCCCTTCCTAGCAGTGCACCATGAAGCTCATCTCATGGAATATCAGAGGGCTAAACAGCCCCAGAAAATATAGACTGATAAAAAACATGATTCAAATGGAGAAACCCCAAATTTTTTTCATACAAGAAACCAAATGTAACTCTACAATACTGGACCAGACACTTGCAAAAGCGTGGCTAGGCAGCAAAGCAGCAACAGTGGATGCTTTTGGTGCATCAAGAGGACTAGCAATAATCTAGGATGAACGAGCCATCACACTAGATAATATACATGCGAGTAAGCATTTTATACAAGCCACCTTCCATATTACAGGGACAAATGTACATGGTCATCTAACCAATGTCTACTTCCCCTAGGAAGCAATGAATAAGATAGACATACTGAATACCTTAGCTTTGATCAACTCTAAAAGAACATATCCAATCTGGATCACAGGAGGAGACTTTAATATGATAACAAGGCTGGAAGAAAAAACAGGGGGCAGGGCCAGATTGGAAAATGAAAGAATTCACTTCAAAAACTTCATCCAAGATAACTGTCTCATAGATATGTCATCCAACAATGGTGTATACACATGGAATAACAAACGAGCAAGAGCACATCAAATCGCCTCACGATTGGACTGGTTTCTACTATTGGATAATGCAATCCATCTAGGTGGAGATTTCACGACGTCGATCTTACTAATCACAGGTTCATATCACTGGCCTATCACACTTCAGTAGCAGAGGCCGGGTAACGCCACTCATAGGCCTTTCTGCTTCGAGGCTTTCTGGATGATGCACCCAGATTTTCACAATCTGAATCAATCAATTTGGAAAAATTTCAAACCTATGGATGGTACAAAAATGTATCAGTTCCAGCAAAAACTCAAAAATCTCAAGAACAACATTAAACAATGGAATTATAATACCTTTGGCAATATCTTCCAAGCACAACGTGGTCTAGATCAAGAAATGAAACAACTACAGCAGAGAATCATCATGGAAGGACAGTCTGAAGAAACCTCAGAGCTGGAAAAACACCTGCAAACACAACTATCCGAAAGAGCAAAGCAAGAAGAAATACTTTGGAAGCAAAAGTCTAGAATTAGATGGCTTAAAGAGGGTGAAAGAAATGCAAAGTTCTTCCATCACACTACTATCAAAAGAAGAATGCATAACAACATCACTAATATTCAGAATCCACAAGGGAAATCAGTTGGAAAAACATGAGGACATTGAACAAGAGTTCATTACTCATTTTAAGAAGGTACACCAGGAACCTCAGATAGATAGACTGCAGGCTATTGAGAAAATAACCAAGAATATCCCTAAGATCATAACTGAGGAACACAATCAGCTCCTCCTCAGGCCAATATCTTTACAGGAAGTGGAGAGTGCCATGCGAAATCTCAAAGAAGGAAAAGCGCCTGGCCCCGATGGTTTTACTTCCAATTTCTTCCACAGATTTTGGGATCTTATCAAAGACGAGGTCTAGCAAGTCATGGAGGAATCCAGAACTAATAGATGGTTGCTTCCCTCTCTAAACGCAACCTTTTTAGCTCTCATCCCCAAGGAAGATCACTCTCAGAATTCAGACAAATTCAGGCCCATTGCTCTATGTAATGTCATATACAAAATCATCTCCAAAGTAATTGCTTCTAGACTAAAACCTCTACTCCCTCTACTCATATCACCCGAGCAATCAGGCTATGTGGAAGGAAGGCAAATCACGGATGGAATCATTCTCACTCACGAGATTATACACTCCTTAAAGCAATTCAAAAAGGCAGGTATGCTCCTAAAAATTGATCTTTCCAAAGCTTTTGATAGTTTAAGCTGGAAATATATTCACAAAATGTTGATAGCCTTTGGCTTCTCCCCCCCTGGGTTAGATGGGTCATGAGTCTTATTTCCTCTTCCTTCTTCTCCATTCTGATCAATGGGATCCCTTCCTCTCCCTTTCACCCCTCTAGAGGCATCTGGAAAGGAGATCCCCTCTCCCCTTTTCTTTTCGTTATAATGGCGGAAGGACTAGGAAGATGCATCAAAGAAGCGCTTCATTCCCATCAACTAAGAGGTCTTTCTTTTCCCAACACCCTGGTCTTCACCCACCAACAATTCGTGGATGATAATATGTTGTTTGGCCATCCCTTAGTCCAGGAAGCTCTCAATTGAAAACCATTTTGTCTGAATTTTCGGATGCCTCTGGGGCTTGCATTAACAAGACCAAATCCCAGATCTTCTTCTTTCATACCCCTGCTACAACCAAAGCCTCAATCACTCGAATCTTGGGTTTTTCAATAGCTACTCTTCCCTCCAAATACCTGGGAGCTCCCATGACAGACTCTGCTTTAAAGCACTCATCCTAGAAATTACTTTTGGAAAAATTAGAAGCCCGTCTCTCTTCTTGGACTTACTGTGTGCTAAACATGGCTAGCCGTCTAGTCCTAATCAAATTCGTGTTGTAATCCATGCCACTCTACCTATTTTCAGTTATGGCAGCTCCAAAATGGGTCCTCAAAGAAATTAGAAATCTTCAAAGAACTTTCTTGTGGGGAAACACAGGCCAAAAGAGAAAATGGGCCCTGGTAAAATGGGACACAGTGTGCCTCCCGAAAATATATGGAGGTACTAGGCTTCGTGATCCTCAACATAGTAATGTTGTCATGGGAGCTCACATCTAGTGGAAATGGATCTTGGAGCCACATACTCCCTAGGCTACCCTTTGGATAGTGAAATATGCCAATAACAGGCTAGTTGATGATTTAATCAGACTCACAGAAGTAGGATCAGGTTCTCTCATCTGGAATGCAGCTAAAAAAAACAAGGATCTAATTCAACAGCACAGCTTCTTGGAAATTAGGAATGGTAACAATGCCTGGTTTTGGGAAGATTCTTCGTAGCAAAGACCCAAGTTGACAGATCCAGTCGAACCTCAACACATACAAGACTGGGAAGGGCGACTGATGGCAAAGGTAAATCAATACTGGACGCCTACCCATGCTCATGGATATAGACAATGGATAAACTCGGATCACATCTGTTATCACTCAGGTTGTTCCCTTTGACTCCGAAGGGAATACGGCCGAGGTAACCACTAACCAATCTTTGGGTCACAGGTTCTAGCCTACCTATGACCAGAGAGGGCTCTCTCTTTATGATTTAACTTTGTTTGTAAAATATTTTAGGCTAGTTATGATGCTCAAGCTTTTGTTTTGAATTTTGCTGGATGATGATTCTAGTCAAGATAGATATATGTTTATCAGGGTGTTCTAGGCCATTGGGCATGGAGTCAGTGATGCTAAAGTTGCTTGATATGTCTGTGTTGATACCACAGTGATGCTGCAGAGCCAGATAAGTGTCTAAGAAACAATTCTTTGAACCTGTGATTGGGTGTGATGTGATCAGGGCATGAAAGGCAATTAAGGATCTTTCAACAAACTGATATGGAGAATAGTGGGAATATTATTTAGAAGCAGTGAAGAATTTCTATATAACATTCATATTTATAGAATTAATGAAAACATGAGCAATTAAGAATTCATGTTCATGATCAATTCTGAAGAAAACATTTTCAGCAATAGAGATTGAGTACAAGGTGTAACCAAACATTTCCTGTACTATTCCTTTTCTCTACTGTTAGATTAATGAAACATGTGTATGATTCAAACAAACATAAGAAGACAAAACATAGATTGAGAAAACTTATTGTTCCATTAGACAGCACAGAAATTCTGCAACAGCACGCATAGCATCAGCAAGCCATCAAACATTCAGGAAATCACTGAGCTTTTCCAGCTTCTTGTATTAGATTATCTGAAAGTATACAATACATTTGCCTCAGAATGAAAATCACCAACCCCTCATACGTTGCCAGGGGAGGTATATATACATAATTTACATAAGAAAATATCTAGTTAATGAGTTAATGGCTCATTAATATCGTGCCAACTCTTGGAGCATTGTAGCTGAGAAAGTAAATGTTGTATTAACTTCTGAATGCATTAGCTGTCCAAAATGGTCAGAGGATGTTGACTTTGTGACCGTTGGAGTCGGCTGAAGATGTGCTACCCAAAAACTGCGCATTTCTTATCTTTTGTCCTGCTGTCGTTGTCATTTTCTGAGTCACAATTTCGGCTACCTCAAACGTTGTCCACATTCTGCTTTTTGCTTTTGGCCAAGTTGAAGTTGACTAGGACCAAGCAGCTGAGATTATTGAGGCAAAACTTGTAACATTGCCTGCCACCAATCCTCCTTGGGCAACTGGTGTCTTCGAATTTTCACCAATGTTTCATCTGCTTCTGTATATCTATAAAAATTTGGAGGAACCTCAAAAAGGTGATGGATTTCATTTTCAATAAAAAATAGATTTTCAAGTTTGTCATAAAGGCCCTGTCCTGTTGGAGGCCCTGCTTCTTCAGAGGTGCTGGTAGATGCAGTGATTTGATTTTCAATGAAACTTGACATTCTGTTGGCATATTGCTCACGGGGGAGCAGTTTTCCTGTGCTGGTCAGTAGGCTAGGTAGTCCTTTTTGTTGCAGTGCTCCCATTTTGAGTTTGTACTCATCCACCTCAGCTTGTATTTCTTGGCATTTCCTCTCTACAGTTTGCACATAATTCCTGAGAGTCAGCACCTTTTTAGCCGTAAGGACAGCCTCCGTTCTGTTGACAATGTTGATGGCTACTAGCTCCTCCTGGGTCTGATTATTCAAAAAATGTATCATTTTATTTGTTATAGACAATTTTGTGCCTTGCAGCATAAGGCATGAATTGTCAATAATCCAAGGGATCCAAAGTCCCTAAACATGATGTTCCTACCCCTAGAGGAACAAGGTCAGCAAACCAACAGCTCTCAGATCAGTTCTCCACCTGAAAACACTCAAAAACAAGCAATCCTGAAATCAAAGCAGGTGCTCCACTAGGCTTCTGCGCTGAAACTCAACTCCTCCATGGTGTACCTGCGTTGCAAAGCAGGTAGAACAAAGGCCACCTGCGCTGAGCGAGATGGGACAAGTGGCACACTGAGTCATTGCTCTGGAATCTTCCAAAAATGACACTTGGATCAGGGATTTCGCCTTGTGATGAGTCAGAGGCTCTGTTTCTCCAAGTGGAAGCAAGGTTCTCCAAGTGGACTCAAGAACTGAAGATCAACTGAAGAGAGAGAGGACACAAGGCAGCTACACATCAGTTGCAAGCTGACTCATCCTTTCTCAATTCTTCTATATATTGAGCTCTCTCCTATGAGCTCAGGAGGCTGGAATTTTGTGCAAAGTAATGATATGCTGTTGGTTTCACTATAGAACTATTGGGTGATTGCTTGAAGGAGGTGAAGAGGAGAAATTCTTTCTGCTGGGAGGTGTTGCTGGATTGGGGCCTTCAATGGTTGTAACACTCTCAGAACTTTACTTCTTCCATTAATAAAATCTATTGAGGTTCTTCTATATGCATTTGTTTCAATGATGTATTGTGATGATTGTATATTTGATTTATGCTAATCCTTGAATCAGTTATGAATGCATGCTTCTTGTAGTTTCCTTCTTTGCTATTTTGCAGGATCTCATTGTAGCTGGGCCAGCAAAAGGGCAAAGAGCTAGGAGCAAGCAGCAAAGAGAAGAGATTGGAGCAAATATTAAGCGCAAGGCAACGGTTAGTGCATTTCTTCATTCTCTCTTGCTTTCATAAAGAAGTAAACCTTAAGTAGTTTTGTTTACAGTTGTTGCTGAGGTACTATCACCCTTAGAGTGGGATAGGGTCATCCGAATCAGATACTTTTCCCTACAACAAACTGGCGACTCCACTGGGGAACGTATCTGTTTGATTGTTTGTAGTATTTTGCTATTCATTTCCTGAACAAAAGAGTACCAAATCGAAAAGCTTTTGACTATATCAAAAGCGAAGTAGAGGGCAGCTACTCTAGCTCATTTATGAGCATGTTCATGATTTGAAGAGCTGATCTACAAGGATCCTTGTAAGCTCTTAGTGATAGCTTTTCATCTTCCTTGTCATCCCTTAGTGTGTGCTTGACTGATAGCTTCTGATTTGAGCAAAAACTGTGAATTTTTGAGAAAATTGTGACCCGGAAACTGTGAAAACGCAACTTTCGTTTTCCAAAGTAGGTAGTACACAGGCTACCTGCTTTGCAACGCAGGTCCCGAAGGGGCTACCTGCGCTGAGAGCCAGACTGGCTGTGCAGCACCTGCGTTGGCCCAATTTTGCCTTGTGCATTTGGGGTTTCCTCCCTTTTTCTTGCCTGTTTTCACTATAGATTTTGCAGCCAGTTACCAGTCTTGTACCTATTCTGAAACCAACCTTACTTGCCATCATTCTGCCTCTGTTATATAACGAAATTGTACTTGTTCTTTTGTATTTCTTACATCATTTACAATTTCCCATAACGAAAGTGAACTAGTCTTGCTTTGGCCTCTTAGATCTGAACCTGTGTTAGGCATTTTGCTGGTCTAAAGAGTTAGCTTGTTTGCTGTCCATAGCTGATTAGTCTTTTTACTTTCGTCATTATGGTTTGATTTCATGTATTTCTAGTGATTGAACAAGTAAATCTTAAGGTGTCTTTTGATTTTGGACAAGCTTGTTTGTTTTCACTTTAAATCGAAATCAAAGTTATATAACAACTTTCTTTTTGTAATACATCAACATTAAGAAAGGGAAAAGAAAATACATGCATTGTGCATTTTGCATTTGACTGTTTGCATGCTGATTTAGGAAATTTTGCATTAGTGTGTGCTCTATGATCTGTGTGAAAAGATTTGCCTTTCTTCTCCTCAGTAGTTAAGATTTTCAAAGTTGAAAGATTGAAAAGTTTGCTTCTCATCTTAGACTGCATTCAGGAATTTGTTACATACATCTCGTGGTGATCCTTAAAGGCAAACTGCTAAACAAGATCAACATTAAAATAAATTCAATTTACATAACAACGCTTTGTAACATAACGCAAACACATAGAGGTCTAGGTAGAGACGTGTTTCGGCGTCGTTAAACGTAGTGACTGTCGATCTCTACGAAGGTGGGTGATTCCTCCTGAGAGTCGGTGGCACTAATACAGACTTGTGCTCCCACGTACCGTCGCGTATATATTGGGAGACCCCTATAGGAACAAAGCCTTTATCCATAGGAAGCCGTGTCGGCCGCCCTACTGATCGCGATGCAGTGAACACAGCATTCACGAAGATCGACCACCCGTACCGTAAAACGTATTCTGTGGTTTCGCGAAAAGTTTGGCACACCCTCTGCCTAGAACTCCAGAGTAGTTTCTTTTGGCCTTTTTCAAACACTATAACTGAAAAAGTCCATCCGAGCATTTGTCACTTCGGGCTCGTTAAAACATCGAAGGAGACTAGAGTCATCTTTAGCTTTTTCTCGACTCTTAAAACATGAAAAAGCAAAGTTGTGTCTAAAGCGTCGTTAATAAAATTTATTTTAAACGGAACATAATCACCTCTTATTCCTACGTTGATCTTTCAGTTGAAAAGTATGGAGCCCACCAACCAAGGAAGTCACCTTGGCGGAAATCCCAGTCCCTTCTCCTCTTGGGGAGATGTTGGTGCGCCCCATATGGCCACGTTGTCGTTTCCAGGATTGACAATTGGCCTACCTGTATGGCTCTTTTCAACTAATGTAGTTCAGACCACCACAAATCCTGAGCAGTCGAATCAACAGTCAGACCAGTCTAGAGCTGCCCACCAGCCTTCCACTTCTTACAATTCTTTCTCTGATCCTTCATCTTCACAAGGTAGAGCCGGCAAAAGTCAGCCTCCCATGGAGAAGAAAGAAAAGAAGAAGAGAGAAAAGAAGCAGAAGGGGCCTATGGCGAAGGCGACTGGGGGAAAGCAAAAGACATCTGACAAAAATCCACACACTGCACCGACCGGGCCTAAATCGCCATGTGTCATTTGCAAAGGGACCCACTTCCATCGTGATTGTCCTTGTATTCCCCGGATACTAAGGGACTGGTCCCCCAGGTTGCACAATCCGGTAGCATCAACCTCTGATAGCCATGTTGATTGCAGTCCGTCAACTAGCGAGAGTGAAGGACGAAAAGGGAGACCAAGATCACCCTATATGCTGTGTGAAGGCGACCACGCCATCCACCGATGTCCATTCTTAGATGAGGCAAAGAGAGTTTTGGAAGATCGTCTGGTATCACCGTTACGACTTCCTCCTGGATATCAAAAACTCGCGCCTAATCCCTCGGTAGTTGAAAATCCAGCTGGCCCACTCAAGTGGTCAGCTGAAGTGTCGGTCATTGAGAATGAACCAACTGAATCCAGACCAGACGAAAGTCTAAAGGTCGATACGGCAGTTGACCCGGTTCTTCCTTCAGAGGTTTCATCCTCAAATGACACCGTCGTTGAAGATTCATCTTCAAATGACACCCTCACCGAAGAGAATAAGGACGACACCATCCAGATTCTTTTCGTCAACACAGACTCTGATGAGCATCAGGGCAATGCGCCCATTCCTTTATCGCAGGAAGGAACATCGTCAGGGTCGTATCCGGCCGTGTATTCGGTCCCACCACCAAGCAACCTAGTTATATCCTTTGATTGGAATCAACTAGGCAGACCCCGGTTACCAGCCAGTATCCCATTCAGAATCATCGTCCAAATCTACAGAATGGTGATGGCTGGAACTATCATTGATGAAGGGGCATCTGTGAGTATCCTTTCCTCTATTGCTTGGAAAGCACTAGGTTCCCCAGCGCTCTTACCTGAGATGAGAAATCTATCAGGTTTTGATAAAGGAACCAGTCGCCCATTAGGGATTCTCCCCAATGTTCCCATTACATTGAGGGGGAAGACAGTTCATATGAACGTCATGGTCGTCCAGGGACCCTTGGTTTATAACTTACTCCTTGGACGAGACTATATATATTGCATGGAGGCGATAGTGTCCTCACTCTTCAGAGTTATGTGTTTTCCGCACGAAGGAAGAATGGTCAAGCTCGTAGACCAACTTTCATTTCCAGGATCACGCATCGCAAATAGTCAAATACCATCCCTTAACGGTTTATTCACTCAAGGAATGCCTCCACCCCCGGTTCTACTTCCCGATGAATGCGAGTGATTCGGAAAGATGTAACTGGACCCAGGGGGCATGCACCCTGGCCTGCCTTGGGCAGAGGAAACCTTGGGTATAAAGTTAATTTCCGCAGAAGAATATGACTAGTCCGTACCCCGTCCGGAATGGAAGGGAGGGTTGTTCTAGAACAAGATCCTTTTGTCAAAGTTATGTGAGTGAGATAATCAGCTTCTCGCTCCCTTTGTCTAAAAAAGTAGGCTCTCCTGAGGGAGGAGATCCATTTGTGGCGGCAAGTAGCCACCATCTTTGAAGGCAAGCCTCACCCATTAAAACGTATGTTTTGAAGGATAAGTAGGGGCAGCCTCCAAAGAAAGAGATGAAATTGCCGCAACAAGTAGTCACCATCCTTAGCAACCTAATGATAGACATCGCCGAAAAGAGAGTTTAGTTTGCGGCAGCAAATAGAACCATTTTTCGAGTAATAAGAAAGAGGCAGCGCCTCGAAATTATACTTTATACCTGGGGGCATGCAAACCTTTTGGAGTGCAAGCACGGGACGACTATTTATTTTTTAAATTTTTAGGTCCTCCCTTTAAACCTGTAGGTCTAACCCGTTAAACTCGTAGGATTAGCCGTTTCCAGCTTGCATAAAGAAAGGATGTGGGGCAAAAGTCAAAACTTTCCAAATAGGAGCATAGCTTCGTGAGATAAAGCTCCTTAAAAAATAGTTATCTCACCTGAGGCGTTTCTTGTATTATGACTGGTATAATCGAGCAGTTTTAGCACACAGTTCATGCTCGTTAAAAAATAAACGCAAGATTCGAGCAGTTTTAGCACATAGTTCATGCTCGTTAAAAAATAAACATAAGTTGTGACCAATCTTCCCCTAGAGTTCGAGCTCACCCAGAAAAAATGAACCAGTAAATAACCTTGGTAAATGTAACCTTTGACAGCCATATTAAAGCCCTTGGTCGTGTTCTTGCAGTCTCACCTCCATCCGTTCATTTGGCCAATCGTTCATCTCCATATGTTTGTTTACCTATTTTGAGGAACAGCTACGAAGAGTGATTTCACTTAGCCATCCTTGTGACACTGCCGTGATTGGAAAATTCCAACCTGTACCTGGAATCTGCTGCTATCCCTGTTTATCACTCGTTCCTCAAAAGACGAGTCTTCTTTGAGCTCTTTTCTCCTGACTCGTAAAATATGAAAAGTTTGCTGAGTTTTGGCCTTCCAGCTCATTAAACGACCGGAAGAGCTATCCCTCCTCTAGATTTTAATCTTTTTGGACCTGAGGGATTATTGCACAAAAAGATCGAGCGCTTGTTTTGTTCGGCTCGTTAAAATTACCGAAACTCATCCCTTCTGTATTGTTTTATACTTTTTCGGACTTAAGGGATTAGATGACGAAAAAGGAATTCTGGAGTTGACTTTATGTACCTTTTCAGACTCTCTAAAAATGAAAAGGACCGAGTTATCCTTGTCGTTAGACTCGTTAAATTCATTAAATAGCGACAAACTTGTCTTTAGACGAGAACGAGTTTCCCTATCGCTAGGCTCGTTAAAACATAGCGATGGGCTTGCCCGAAGGGTAGGTTATAGAACAAGCATATGTTATCCTCCTCAAGCTTGACAAAAATAAAGAGGTACTGGTCAGCAATGACTGGGGAAAAATTGGGAGAAACCTCACAGCTTTAATGGTAGCAAGTCACTCTTGAACATGACACTTTGTCCTCCGTATCACATCGGGTTGGGTTGTTTCATTCACCGGTCTCATCACCATGGTCCTCGCCACACCATCCACAGTTGGGGTAATGCAACCGATCCATCACATCAGTGTCGTTATATGTTCAAGAGATGTTGTTCTGCAAAGAGTCAACCGTGTCCCATCCACTGCCATACATTGTCTTTCATCCATTTCATGACCGCCACCCTGAATCATACATCACAGTTTGTTTTCACCTCATCACAATCACTAGCTCCGTTCCGTGTCAATGATGTGGGATTCATTAAGGCCCTCCTTTGACGGATCGCTCCTTGTCGACATCAGCTCATTATCCAAGGAGTTAATCTAGGAACAACCCCTTCAGTACTTTGAAGCTTGCATGCCTCAATGGCAAGTTTCTCACTTCCGGCGACAGGTATACATCAATGACCTTCGACCAGAGGATTTTGCATGGTGGTCGACGCCAAGTCCTTTATTCCCACCATGTGAATTGTACTGTTGTACCTTGAGGGTCATCATCCTTATCGGTGATTCCTCTCGCGCTTGTTAACGGTTTACATCATTGACCAGTAATCAAGAGATGTCTTTCCATGTTCGACTTCAAGAAATTCTCACATGGATCGACTTGTACATCGAGTGAAGATCGGAAGAGATTGAAGACCCCGGATCTAGTTTCATCCATCCGGGCTGCGATATATATTCAGAATATAAAGACGTTTGATGTGTACATCATTGCAGCAGATGATCATCCTTCTCAAAGGATGATAATTTCAGCAGAGAATTATCAGTCTACCATCAGACGATCGTCTGTTCTATGTACCAAAATGAATTTATAAAGCTGAGCATGGGAATGCCCGCCTCAGCTAGATCATGAAAAAGTATGAAAAATAATGTATTGTATTGTATCTTATTACAGGACACTTCTCAACAGATTGAATGAACTTCGGATCCTCCTGATAAAGCATTTCACCCGATAAACGACCTCATACTTTAGGGGGCATCTGTTATAGACAATTTTGTGCCTTGCAGCATCAGGCATGAATTGTCAATAATCCAAGGGATCCAAAGTCCCTAAACATGATGTTCCTACCCCTAGAGGAACAAGGTCAGCAAACCAACAACTCTCAGATCAGTTCTCCACCTGAAAACACTCAAAAACAAGCAATCCTGAAATCAAAGCAGGTGCTCCACTAGGCTTCTGCGCTGAAACTCAACTCCTCCATGGTGTACCTGCGTTGCAAAGCAGGTAGAACAAAGGCCACTTGCGCTGAGCGAGATGGGACAAGTGGCACACTGAGTCATTGCTCTGGAATCTTCCAAAAATGACACTTGGATCAGGGATTTCGCCTTGTGATGAGTCAGAGGCTCTGTTTCTCCAAGTGGAAGCAAGGTTCTCCAAGTGGACTCAAGAACTGGAGATCAACTGAAGAGAGAGAGGACACAAGGCAGCTACACATCAGTTGCAAGCTGACTCATCCTTTCTCAATTCTTCTATATATTGAGCTCTCTCCTATGAGCTCAGGAGGCTGGAATTTTGTGCAAAGTAATGATATGCTGTTGGTTTCACTATAGAACTATTGGGTGATTGCTTGAAGGAGGTGAAGAGGAGAAATTCTTTCTGCTGGGAGGTGTTGCTGGATTGGGGCCTTCAATGGTTGTAACACTCTCAGAACTTTACTTCTTCCATTAATAAAAGCTATTGAGGTTCTTCTATATGCATTTGTTTCAATGATGTATTGTGATGATTGTATATTTGATTTATGCTAATCCTTGAATCAGTTATGAATGCATGCTTCTTGTAGTTTCCTTCTTTGCTATTTTGCAGGATCTCATTGTAGCTGGGCCAGCAAAAGGGCAAAGAGCTAGGAGCAAGCAGCAAAGAGAAGAGATTGGAGCAAATATTAAGCGCAAGGCAACGGTTAGTGCATTTCTTCATTCTCTCTTGCTTTCATAAAGAAGTAAACCTTAAGTAGTTTTGTTTACAGTTGTTGCTGAGGTACTATCACCCTTAGAGTGGGATAGGGTCATCCGAATCGGATACTTTTCCCTACAACAAACTGGCGACTCCACTGGGGAACGTATCTGTTTGATTGTTTGTAGTATTTTGCTATTCATTTCCTGAACAAAAGAGTACCAAATCGAAAAGCTTTTGACTATATCAAAAGCGAAGTAGAGGGCAGCTACTCTAGCTCATTTATGAGCATGTTCATGATTTGAAGAGCTGATCTACAAGGATCCTTGTAAGCTCTTAGTGATAGCTTTTCATCTTCCTTGTCATCCCTTAGTGTGTGCTTGACTGATAGCTTCTGATTTGAGCAAAAACTGTGAATTTTTGAGAAAATTGTGACCCGGAAACTGTGAAAACGCAACTTTCGTTTTCCAAAGCAGGTAGTACACAGGCTACCTGCTTTGCAACGCAGGTCCCGAAGGGGCTACCTGCGCTGAGAGCCAGACTGGCTGTGCAGCACCTGCGTTGGCCCAATTTTGCCTTGTGCATTTGGGGTTTCCTCCCTTTTTCTTGCCTGTTTTCACTATAGATTTTGCAGCCAGTTACCAGTCTTGTACCTATTCTGAAACCAACCTTACTTGCCATCATTCTGCCTCTGTTATATAACGAAATTGTACTTGTTCTTTTGTATTTCTTACATCATTTACAATTTCCCATAACGAAAGTGAACTAGTCTTGCTTTGGCCTCTTAGATCTGAACCTGTGTTAGGCATTTTGCTGGTCTAAAGAGTTAGCTTGTTTGTTGTCCATAGCTGATTAGTCTTTTTTACTTTCGTCATTATGGTTTGATTTCATGTATTTCTAGTGATTGAACAAGTAAATCTTAAGGTGTCTTTTGATTTTGGACAAGCTTGTTTGTTTTCACTTTAAATCGAAATCAAAGTTATATAACAACTTTCTTTTTGTAATACATCAACATTAATAAAGGGAAAAGAAAATACATGCATTGTGCATTTTGCATTTGACTGTTTGCATGCTGATTTAGGAAATTTTGCATTAGTGTGTGCTCTATGATCTGTGTGAAAAGATTTGCCTTTCTTCTCCTCAGTAGTTAAGATTTTCAAAGTTGAAAGATTGAAAAGTTTGCTTCTCATCTTAGACTGCATTCAGGAATTTGTTACATACATCTCGTGGTGATCCTTAAAGGCAAACTGCTAAACAAGATCAACATTAAAATAAATTCAATTTACATAACAACGCTTTGTAACATAACGCAAACACATAGAGGTCTAGGTAGAGACGTGTTCCGGCGTCGTTAAACGTAGTGACTGTCGATCTCTACGAAGGTGGGTGATTCCTCCTGAGAGTCGGTGGCACTAATACGGACTTGTGCTCCCACGTACCATCGCGTATATATTGGGAGACCCCTATAGGAACAAAGCCTTTATCCATAGGAAGCCGTGTCGACTGCCCTACTGATTGCGATGCAGTGAACACAGCATTCACGAAGATCGACCACCCGTACCGTAAAACGTATTCTGTGGTTTCGCGAAAAGTTTGGCACACCCTCTGCCTAGAACTCCAGAGTAGTTTCTTTTGGCCTTTTTCAAACTCTATAACTGAAAAAGTCCATCCAAGCATTTGTCACTTCGGGCTCGTTAAAACATCGAAGGAGACTAGAGTCATCTTTAGCTTTTTCTCGACTCTTAAAACATGAAAAAGCAAAGTTGTGTCTAAAGCGTCGTTAATAAAATTTATTTTAAACGGAACATAATCACCTCTTATTCCTACGTTGATCTTTCAGTTGAAAAGTATGGAGCCCACCAACCAAGGAAGTCACCTTGGCGGAAATCCCAGTCCCTTCTCCTCTTGGGGAGATGTTGGTGCGCCCCATATGGCCACGTTGTCGTTTCCAGGATTGACAATTGGCCTACCTGTATGGCTCTTTTCAACTAATGTAGTTCAGACCACAACAAATCCTGAGCAGTCGAATCAACAGTCAGACCAGTCTAGAGCTGCCCACCAGCCTTCCACTTCTTACAATTCTTTCTCTGATCCTTCATCTTCACAAGGTAGAGCCGGCAAAAGTCAGCCTCCCATGGAGAAGAAAGAAAAGAAGAAGAGAGAAAAGAAGCAGAAGGGGCCTATGGCGAAGGCGACTGGGGGCAAGCAAAAGACATCTGACAAAAATCCACACACTGCACCGACCGGGCCTAAATCGCCATGTGTCATTTGCAAAGGGACCCACTTCCATCGTGATTGTCCTTGTATTCCCCGGATACTAAGGGACTGGTCCCCCAGGTTGCACAATCCGGTAGCATCAACCTCTGATAGCCATGTTGATTGCAGTCCGTCAACTAGCGAGAGTGAAGGACGAAAAGGGAGACCAAGATCACCCTATATGCTGTGTGAAGGCGACCACGCCATCCATCGATGTCCATTCTTAGATGAGGCAAAGAGAGTTTTGGAAGATCGTCTGGTATCACCGTTACGACTTCCTCCTGGATATCAAAAACTCGCGCCTAATCCCTCTGTAGTTGAAAATCCAGCTGGCCCGCTCAAGTGGTCAGCTGAAGTGTCGGTCATTGAGAATGAACCAACTGAATCCAGACCAGACGAAAGTCTAAAGGTCGATACGGCAGTTGACCCGGTTCTTCCTTCAGAGGTTTCATCCTCAAATGACACCGTCATTGAAGATTCATCTTCAAATGACACCCTCACCGAAGAGAATAAGGACGACACCATCCAGATTCTTTTCGTCAACACAGACTCTGATGAGCATCAGGGCAATGCGCCCATTCCTTTATCGCAGGAAGGAACATCGTCAGGGTCGTATCCGGCCGTGTATTCGGTCCCACCACCAAGCAACGTAGTTATATCCTTTGATTGGAATCAACTAGGCAGACCCCGGTTACCAGCCAGTATCCCATTCAGAATCATCGTCCAAATCTACAGAATGGTGATGGCTGGAACTATCATTGATGAAGGGGCATCTGTGAGTATCCCTTCCTCTATTGCTTGGAAAGCACTGGGTTCCCCAGCGCTCTTACCTGAGATGAGAAATCTATCAGGTTTTGATAAAGGAACCAGTCGCCCGTTAGGGATTCTCCCCAATGTTCCCATTACATTGAGGGGGAAGACAGTTCATATGAACGTCATGGTCGTCCAGGGACCCTTGGTTTATAACTTACTCCTTGGACGAGACTATATATATTGCATGGAGGCGATAGTGTCCTCACTCTTCAGAGTTATGTGTTTTCCGCACGAAGGAAGAATGGTCAAGCTCGTAGACCAACTTTCATTTCCAGGATCACGCATCGCAAATAGTCAAATACCATCCCTTAACGGTTTATTCACTCAAGGAATGCCTCCACCCCCGGTTCTACTTCCCGATGAATGCGAGTGATTCGGAAAGATGTAACTGGGACCCAGGGGGCATGCACCCTGGCCTGCCTTGGGCAGAGGAAACCTTGGGTATAAAGTTAATTTCCGCAGAAGAATATGACTAGTCCGTACCCCGTCCGGAATGGAAGGGAGGGTTGTTCTAGAACAAGATCCTTTTGTCAAAGTTATGTGAGTGAGATAATCAGCTTCTCGCTCCCTTTGTCTAAAAAAGTAGGCTCTCCTGAGGGAGGAGATCCATTTGTGGCGGCAAGTAGCCACCATCTTTGAAGGCAAGCCTCACCCATTAAAACGTATGTTTTGAAGGATAAGTAGGGGCAGCCTCCAAAGAAAGAGATGAAATTGCTGCAACAAGTAGTCACCATCCTTAGCAACCTAATGATAGACATCGCCGAAAAGAGAGTTTAGTTTGCGGCAGCAAATAGAACCATTTTTCGGGTAATAAGAAAGAGGCAGCGCCTCGAAATTATACTTTATACCTGGGGGCATGCAAACCTTTTGGAGTGCAAGCACGGGACGACTATTTATTTTTTAAATTTTTAGGTCCTCCCTTTAAACCTGTAGGTCTAACCCGTTAAACTCGTAGGATTAGCCGTTTCCAGCTTGCATAAAGAAAGGATGTGGGGCAAAAGTCAAAACTTGCCAAATAGGAGCATAGCTTCGTGAGATAAAGCTCCTTAAAAAATAGCTATCTCACCTGAGGCGTTTCTTGTATTATGACTGGTATAATCGAGCAGTTTTAGCACACAGTTCATGCTCGTTAAAAATAAACGCAAGATTCGAGCAGTTTTAGCACATAGTTCATGCTCGTTAAAAAATAAACATAAGTTGTGAGCAATCTTCCCCTAGCGTTCGAGCTCACCCAGAAAAAATGAACCGGTAAATAACCTTGGTAAATGTAACCTTTGACAGCCATATTAAAGCCCTTGGTCGTGTTCTTGCAGTCTCACCTCCATCCGTTCATTTGGCCAATTGTTCATCTCCATATGTTTGTTTACCTATTTTGAGGAACAGCTGCGAAGAGTGATTTCACTTAGCCATCCTTGTGACACTGCCGTGATTGGAAAATTCCAACCTGTACCTGGAATCTGCTGCTATCCCTGTTTATCACTCGTTCCTCAAAAGACGAGTCTTCTTTGAGCTCTTTTCTCCTGACTCGTAAAATATGAAAAGTTTGCCGAGTTTTGGCCTTCCAGCTCGTTAAACGACCGGAAGAGCTATCCCTCCTCTAGATTTTAATCTTTTTGGACCTGAGCGATTATTGCACAAAAAGATCGAGCGCTTGTTTTGTTCGGCTCGTTAAAATTACCGAAACTCATCCCTTCTGTATTGTTTTATACTTTTTCGGACTTAAGGGATTAGATGACGAAAAAGGAATTCTGGAGTTGACTTTATGTACCTTTTCAGACTCTCTAAAAATTAAAAGGACTGAGTTATCCTTGTCGTTAGACTCGTTAAATTCATTAAATAGCGACAAACTTGTCTTTAAACGAGAACGAGTTTCCCTATCGCTAGGCTCGTTAAAACATAGCGATGGGCTTGCCCGAAGGGCAGGTTATAGAACAAGCATATGTTATCCTCCTCAAGCTTGACAAAAATAAAGAGGTACTGGTCAGCAATGACTGGGGAAAAATTGGGAGAAACCTCACAGCTTTAATGGTAGCAAGTCACTCTTGAACATGACACTTTGTCCTCCGTATCACATCGGGTTGGGTTGTTTCATTCACCGGTCTCATCACCATGGTCCTCGCCACACCATCCACAGTTGGGGTAATGCAACCGATCCATCACATCAGTGTCGTTATATGTTCAAGAGATGTTGTTTTGCAAAGAGTCAACCGTGTCCCATCCACTGCCATACATTGTCTTTCATCCATTTCATGACCGCCACCCTGAATCATACATCACAGTTTGTTTTCACCTCATCACAATCACTAGCTCCGTTCCGTGTCAATGATGTGGGATTCATTAAGGCCCTCCTTTGACGGATCGCTCCTTGTCGACATCAGCTCATTATCCAAGGAGTTGATCTAGGAACAACCCCTTCAGTACTTTGAAGCTTGCATGCCTCAATGGCAAGTTTCTCACTTCCGGCGACAGGTATACATCAATGACCTTCGACCAGAGGATTTTGCATGGTGGTCGACGCCAAGTCCTTTATTCCCACCATGTGAATTGTACTGCTGTACCTTGAGGGTCATCATCCTTATCGGTGATTCCTCTCGCGCTTGTTAACGGTTTACATCATTGACCAGTAATCAAGAGATGTCTTTCCATGTTCGACTTCAAGAAATTCTCACATGGATCGACTTGTACATCGAGTGAAGATCGGAAGAGATTGAAGACCCCGGATCTAGTTTCATCCATCCGGGCTGCGATATATATTCAGAATATAAAGACGTTTGATGTGTACATCATTGCAGCAGATGATCATCCTTCTCAAAGGATGATAATTTCAGCAGAGAATTATCAGTCTACCATCAGACGATCGTCTGTTCTATGTACCAAAATGAATTTATAAAGCTGAGCATGGGAATGCCCGCCTCAGCTAGATCATGAAAAAGTATGAAAAATAATGTATTGTATTGTATCTTATTACAGGACACTTCTCAACAGATTGAATGAACTTCGGATCCTCCTAATAAAGCATTTCACCCGATAAACGACCTCATACTTTAGGGGGCATCTGTTATAGACAATTTTGTGCCTTGCAGCATCAGGCATGAATTGTCAATAATCCAAGGGATCCAAAGTCCCTAAACATGATGTTCCTACCCCTAGAGGAACAAGGTCAGCAAACCAACAACTCTCAGATCAGTTCTCCACCTGAAAACACTCAAAAACAAGCAATCCTGAAATCAAAGCAGGTGCCCCACTAGGCTTCTGCGCTGAAACTCAACTCCTCCATGGTGTACCTGCGTTGCAAAGCAGGTAGAACAAAGGCCACCTGCGTTGAGCGAGATGGGACAAGTGGCACACTGAGTCATTGCTCTGGAATCTTCCAAAAATGACACTTGGATCAGGGATTTCGCCTTGTGATGAGTCAGAGGCTCTATTTCTCCAAGTGGAAGCAAGGTTCTCCAAGTGGACTCAAGAACTGAAGATCAACTGAAGAGAGAGAGGACACAAGGCAGCTACACATCAGTTGCAAGCTGACTCATCCTTTCTCAATTCTTCTATATATTGAGCTCTCTCCTATGAGCTCAGGAGGCTGGAATTTTGTGCAAAGTAATGATATGCTGTTGGTTTCACTATAGAACTATTGGGTGATTGCTTGAAGGAGGTGAAGAGGAGAAATTCTTTCTGCTGGGAGGTGTTGCTGGATTGGGGCCTTCAATGGTTGTAACACTCTCAGAACTTTACTTCTTCCATTAATAAAAGCTATTGAGGTTCTTCTATATGCATTTGTTTCAATGATGTATTGTGATGATTATATATTTGATTTATGCTAATCCTTGAATCAGTTATGAATGCATGCTTCTTGTAGTTTCCTTCTTTGCTATTTTGCAGGATCTCATTGTAGCTGGGCTAGCAAAAGGGCAAAGAGCTAGGAGCAAGCAGCAAAGAGAAGAGATTGGAGCAAATATTAAGCGCAAGGCAACGGTTAGTGCATTTCTTCATTCTCTCTTTCTTTCATAAAGAAGTAAACCCTAAGTAGTTTTGTTTACAGTTGTTGCTGAGGTACTATCACCCTTAGAGTGGGATAGGGTCATCCGAATCGGATATTTTTCCCTACAACACTATTGGCCTTCTCAGGCCTGTTCCCCAGTACTGTCCTGGCTTTCTGCATTTCAAACTGTGCTTTGCCAATCAAATCCATTTGTTCATGCACAGACTTAATTGACTTCCATTGTCTAGTAATGGATTGGTCAATTCGGGCCCACAAAATTCTTTTTATTTCTGCCATAGCACTTTCTAGCTTGAGCTCCTTCTCCAAGGCCTTTATTTTGTCTTTCAGGGCCTTTATTTCTCTACCTTGCTCTGCCACAGTCATCTTTGATTTGTCATATTTGGCCTCTAGCTCTGCCAATTTTTCCTTGGCCTGCTTAATCTCAGTAGCCTGGAGCTCCATTTCTTTGATAGCCTTAGTCAAATCTTCCATGTTTAAACTGGACTCTGGGGCTGTTGTTGTTGCTGCTTCTTCTGTTGTTGCTGTAGTTGTTACAGGGGCTACTGCTGCCTCTGTAGTTGTTGCAGTGGTTGAAGTAGTTGGAGGAGCTTGGGATGTGGATTCTCCCTGCTTGTCTTGCAGTGCCCCTTCTAGCTCCTTTTCCAAATCGAGGACCTTCTGATTGAGCTGCATAATTAGATCCAGTTGCTCATCAGCTTCCTTTTCCTTCTGCAATTCTGCTGTTTGGGGATGCTCGGTGGGCAGCAGTTTCAACCTTTTCTTCAAGGCATTAAGATCATCTTCTTTTTTCTTCATGAGGGCCCTCACGCCCTTTGGATCCTTAGGATCATGTCCTAGGTCTATGATGATGTCCTCCAATGATTTAATCCTGTTGTCCTTGGCCATGGAGGACATTCTCTCAAAGTCCAACTGAATGTTGGTATTCTTTAGTGATTCTTTCAGTTCATGGGCCATTGTAGCCCTATCTACCAAGGTGGCATAGACCATTTCTCCCGTTTGTTTGTGCAGTTCAATCTGGTCCATGGGGTGAATGTCCTTTGCCATGACTTCCACCCTTGTTCTCACATAATCTGCAGCTGATTGAGGCTGCGGCACCTTGGGTTTGAAGTGACTAAGGATCATTTTCTCCTCTTGTATGTCATATACTGACATCAATCTCTCTTGCTTGGCTGGTGTTGCTTTGAGGAACTGTTTGTATACTTCTCTCCTCAACAAATCATTCTATGCCTTTATTTGTTTGAAGGAAGCCTTGGTGCTTGAAGGCTTCTTGGTCTGTTGAGTGGAGGAGGACACCTCCAAGCCAAGCTGTAGTCCCTGCTCCTGTTGAAAGGAGCTTGTACCCGTCTTCTGGCTATCTTCCCCTTCTTTCCTTGGACTGTCAAGGACTTCTTCGCTTATTTCTTCTATTACTGGGGAGTCAACCTTTTGCCTCTTGGCCTCAGGTTGCTAGGAGGATCCACTAACAGGAGTGGACTCTTCTCTGTCTCTTTTCTTACCCCTCTCCTCATGTGCTGGAGTCTGCAAAATAGGTGCTGTTGGAGGCTCTGTTTGCGGTGGAGGGGTCTGCTCTTGTTGCTGCCCAATTGAGGAGGCAGGCTGTTCTTTTACTGTTTCTTCCTCAGCACCCATTATCCCTTTACCTTTATTTGTGCCTGCTGCTGATGTAGAAGCCGCCTGGGTAGCTGGTGCAGTTGTGGCAGCTGAAGTCCCTTCTCCCACTGGATGTGGTTGCTTGAAGATTACCTGCTGCACAGAATCCAAGTCAAGAGTTTTTTCCAAATCCTTGACATTCTTTTGCATTATCTCTTCTTCAGTTAGTTTTTCAATTAAAGTATCTTGCAGCCATTCTTGTTGATTGGCATATTTCTCAATATGTGGATATTTACAATGCTCATAGCCTAGCAGCCTGTACTTGACCCTTCTAGCAGTGATGAAGCCTTCAGGGTCATAAGGGACCCACCGGAAGCTTTTTGAAAGCTTGTACTTGTCTTTGAGGATTTGATCAGCATCTTGCCATCCCTCTTTTTTATTCATGATGAAGGGACCCAGGTTGTGCTTGAATTTGAGATGGGCTTTCTTTTTAGCACTGTGGAAGTGAGTGAGGTCAGAGTGAATGAGCTGCCTATAATACTCCAAGGCAAACAGTCTCATGGGTACATATTTTGGGAGCCTGTATGGACAGAGCTCACAGCCATAAATTCTGATAACAGTGTGATCCTGGTATAGGTACCAATCACCTATTTTGTAATTTTTGGAGAGCTGCAGGGTTTTCTGTATTTCAAATGACACTCTGGGAGGAGGGGACCTCATCAATAAGCAAGAGATTGGGTATACAAATTCATCTATAAATTCACAGTATGAGTATGGTGAATCTTGGACTTGGTGATACACTGATGTCAAAAAGATAACAGATCTTCTTTCTCCTCTAGAATCCAGCTTCTTAATATGGCATGGAAAAGCCTCAGACTGGTAGTACATGAACAAATGGTAGATGTAAGATGAATACTTGAATATGCCCTCCCTGTCTACTTTGAAAAGCTGCTCATGTATCTTGTTTGCTATGAATTTAGCAAAATTATATTTGTAGGCAGGAGGTTGGCCTGGGCTATAAGCAGCTAATAACACCAGCACTGTCTCATCAACATGTTCACTGGTTTTATAGCCCAACACATAGGAAATCATATCAATTAGAAGTTTGCCTATATCTGTAAAATGGACATGTAAGAAAGGAGGAGGCCCTGTGGGCTGGCAATCAGGTCTCATAAATATCTTGGTGATCTTCTGAATGTCATTAGTGGACATCTTGGCACCTGTGTCCAGCAGATAGTTCATGGAGAAAGGAAACAACAGCTGAGTCTGTTTGAAGTTGAGCATCTGGTTGATGGACTCAGCATTAATGTGAAAGAGGATGCTCCCAGATGGAGACTTGACAGCTCTGTGATTTACATCATAATTCTCAGTACAAAGACGGATGATCTCTGGAAAAATGTTAACAGATGAGAGAAAGTAATATGGCATATTTGATTCCCATATCCCATATGTATCCTTGCCATTCAAATAGTCATCTCTCAATTTCTTGAAGGTCTGCAAATGGTTTGTATCAGCCACCAGGTCTTGGATGAGGTAATCTCTGTCAGCAAGAGGCAGGGACTCAAGCTCCTTATTAGGTGGATTCATGGGGGCAACACTTAGAGCTGTGGGTGCAGGAGCAGCCATTATGTAATTTTGGGTGCTGCTTTAAAATGTAGTCTTTGAATGCAATCAAGGTAAGTGTAATAGCTTGCAAACTTTTCTCAAAGGTCAGGTGGCAGCTTGAATGCAAATGATAGTAGACAAGTCTTCAGAGAGGAATATGGAGGTTAGGCAAGCTTGCCTCTGCTCTGCTTTGGTAAATTCACAGGGATTGTGAATCAATGAGGAGGAATTGCAGAGGTAGGGTGGAACTAAAAGTTGGTGGAACGCAGCTTTTCAAGCCTGCACTCGGCAAAAGGGAACAATGCCGGGTAGCTCGAGGATGAATTATCAATTTACGACCGTGAATTATTGTTTTCACATCAAATTTTGGAGCAGGGGGAAATGCAGGAAGTTTTAGTCCAGAATTGACTGAGAGGCAATCTTAAATTTGGGAATAACCAGGTGTTTAGTGGAGAATTAGCAGAGAAAACGGCATGCACAGGGGCAAAATAAGAGAATTGCGGTGAATACCTGGATAAATGGTGAAGAAAACCTTCGGGTTGCACAGTGGACACACAATGCAGCTAAATTGATGAGTTGCGGCGTCTGCAGCTTTGAATTTGGCGATTGGAGGAAAATTTCGCCGTGAACAAGTAAAACAGCGACTGTGTCTTTTTCGCATGAAAATGACACAAAATGGCTCTTTTTTCCGTTTTAATGAAAATTTTGGAAAATGCGGGTCATTGGCGCTTTTCTGCCGATGATGTCAGCATGACGTCATGGCAGGCCTTGGTACGGAGGGTGACGTGGGTGCTGAGCTGGAGGCCAGCATGGCAGGACACGGTGGCGGATGGTGTGGGGTGGCAAGGTTACGTCGAGGGCCGCGAGGCGCGGGGGCGGGGGCCAATGACATGACGTGGTGGGCCACGAGGCGCAATGGCGGAGGCCGGGGGCATGACGTCACGGTGACGTGGGGGTGACACCACAGAGGAGGCGGTATCGGGGAAGGTGGTAAGCGGTCTCCCCTCACCGCTTTTGGGAGAAGGTGGTATCAGGGAGGGGGGCTCCGAACACCCCCGCCGGCTGCCATGCGTCCAGTTTACGGGGGCCAAAACCACCTGTTCCCCGGACGCTAAAGCGCGGCGGGTTGAAAACTCAAATCGACCGCCCACCGTTGGATTGAGGGCAGCGGCAGATTGACGGCTGGCGGGCGCCCCGACCCGGCGTGCAAGTTTGGGTGGGGACCCGCTGGCTATTTAAATAATAATTTTAATATGTCGGGGTCGGAAATTAGGTTTAAGGTATTTTTTGTGGGTTTTGGGGTACGCAGGTTAATGTGCTGGGTTTAAAAAAACATATGAGTATTAGGTTTGAGAGGGGGAGAAGGGGTTTTTCATGAAATTTTTTGGAAAAAGGGGTAAATGAGGGTCAAGGGTGGGCTATTAGTCTAACCAGGGTTTAGAGTAATTCCCAAAACAAGGGTTGACTATGGTCCCTGGTGGACTAAAGTCTCCCATAGACATACTATTTAGCTATAATGCTAAAGGGGGGATATTTATACATTGTTTGGGGTTTATATACCATGGTGTTATAGTAATAGGGGAAGGGGAATAATAGGGGATTTAGTGTAGATAGTGTTAGTAGTTAGTATTTGGAGGGGAATGTGAATGAGAAGTGATAGTTACTAAGTTTTTTAGGAATCAAACTTAGTTAGGGAGTAGATCAAAATGAAAAGAATTTTTACACAAGAAATGTGGCTTCTTTTCAAAGAGAGAAGTCACTTCTGACATGAAATTTCTTACAAATGAGGAGTATAAGGAGGACTGATCAGGCAGATCCTGCAGTGCTCATGGGGAGGTTAGTAAGAACTTTTGAAGGGGATGAGGGAAGTTAGTGATGGTTTAGTAGTATGTCAAATAGGCCATTGGTCTTTCCTTTCTCCTGTTGGTGACATCATTGTGATTTTTTCCCATGTCATATGCTTAGACCTTGCTTTCTGCAACCTTCAACTGCCTACCCTGCCTACAATGCCTAACATTTTTTCTTCCTTTGGATGGGTGCACTTAGCCTTGCAAACCCTGACTATTCTCTTTTCTTTTTGCCGCCCTCCTATCTTTGTCTACCCTTATGACTTCCAAGGGCCCAGATTAAGCAGTTGGGCTCCTTCCCTTCTCTATCCACCTAATCATTTGTCAAGCTTGAACTGTTTGAGCAGGTACTTCCTTTCTAGTCTAGAACATGCAATTTAAAACATGGTGAGGTCCAGCTTGAGCTATTGGACCACCCATCAAAGTAGGAGTGGCAATTTGAACTAGCCACTTTCATGGTCTTTATTTGGGGTTCATTTATTTTTATTTTTTCTTTGACCAATTCATTTTCTTGCCTTTTGATTTTTCTTTTAAGGCATACTCTCTTTACATTTTTTAACTGTCAACTTCTTTCACAAAAAATGGAACCTTAGTAGCATGGAAGGTGAGCATTTTTGGCACTTCCACTGTCAATCATGAGATATGAAAACCTATTGGTATAGGAGGCTAACAGTGGCTCCACTTGGGGATGGCTTTTCCCGGTGAAAAGCCAAGAACAGCAGGTCAGATTGCCTAAGTTTTGCTTTCTTGCTGCAGTCTGAATTTTTCTGTTGCTGGAGACTATTTATCAGGATCTTGGATACTTGTAGGCAGCACCCACTGATCTGATTTTTTGTGAAATTACAGCCCTGTTTTACCTGTTTCTCGGAATTTCTCCTCATCACTTGGTATTTACTCTGTGTTTTTCTTTGTATTCCAATGCCAGGATCAAAACTTTTCCAAAAAAGAACATAGTGTAGCATGCTGGTCTCCTCATAATATGCTGCACCTGGTGCTTTATTTATCTGTTGTAACTGAAAATACTGGAAATACAAATATTTATGTACAATATATGCCTGTTCAGTGTTTGATCAAAAGGGGTCAAAATAATGCTTGAGCATTCTCCCATTGACTGGGCCTTCCTCAGCATTTGAGTCATCCAAACTCCTTAGAAAATAGGTGTTGTTACCTTGTATAGCATAGATGACATAGGGTCCCTTCCATAAAAAATCAAACTTACCATGTTTGCCTTTGTCCTCCCTTCTGGAATCCCATCTTAACACTTTGTTTCCTATGAAGAAATCTTCAGCTTTGGTTCTTTTGTCAAATATTTTTTTGAGTTTTTCTTGCAGTACTTGGGTTCTTTGATAGACTTCCTCTCTCGTTTGCTGTAAATGAATTGTCTGATTAATTGTTCTTTGAATATCAATTAGCTCAGCTTGTACCTCTTGCAGCAATTTGATCACAGGAATCCCTAGAGATGCAGGGAACTTTGCTTCTAGCCCATAGACCAGTTCATATGGACTCATGCCAATTGATCTCTTGGTGGTCAGTCTGTCTGCCCACAATGCATTTACCAACTTCTTATGCCAATTCTTCTTGTTTTCTTCCAAAGCTTTTTTAATGATGTTGATGAGACTTTTATTGGAAGACTCAGCTAGGCCATTACCTTGAGGATAGTAGGCAGTGGAATGACCTAGGGTCATTTGATACTTGTGACAAAAGTTGATCATTTTTTTGGATTTGAAAGCAGCAGCATTGTCTGTAATGATTTTATCTGGACAGCCAAACCTGGACAAGATGTTGGTTTCTAGGAATTGTATAATAATGGAATCATTGGCCTGCCTGCAAGGGATGGCTTCTATCCACTTGGTAAAATAGTCTGTGGCAGTGAGAATCCACTTATGATGGCCGGAAGATGGAGGGTGAATTTCACCAATGAAGTCTAAACCCCATTGCTGGAATGGTCTCTCAGTTGAAACTGGTTTGAGTGGTAAAGGCAGCAGCTTTCTTTTTCCTTCAAAAATTTGACATTTGTGACAAGTCATCACAAATTTCTTTACATCAGTAAACAAGGAGGGCCAATAAAATCCTGCCCTTAGGATTTTATCAGCTGTGGACTTCCAGTATAAGTGTCCTCCACGGTCACCTGCATGAAATTCTTTGAGGACATTGTCAGTTTCTTCTAATGTTAAGCAATTGAGTAAGATCCCTTCATGATTTCTCCAAAATAAAGCACTGTCAATAATACAAAACTTGGATGTCTTCATTTTCAAGAATCTTTTCTTGGTTCTGGACAACCCTGGAGGAGCTTGCAGGTTTAATAATACAAAACATATATCAGCATACCATGGGGATTGCATAAAGGCTTGGTTGATCTGTGGAGTCGCCATCTCCTGTTCGTCGTCCAGTTCATTAATGTCAAGGGCTTGAAAATTGTTTTCAGTCATTAGTTTGGCTAGGCCTTGTCCTTTTATCAATTTGGTCGGTTTGATCTCAATGCCATATTCTAGGATGTTAGCAATCCACTTGCCTCTCTTGCCTTCAATTCCCTCTTGGGTTAGAATGTCTTTGACCACTGCATTAGGAACGTAGGAAATTATATGAGAGTACAAGATGTAGATTCTGAAGTCCTTGATGGCTTTTACCAATGCATAAGCTTGTTTTTTCATGATCTGATATTTCAAGGGAGCATCCCTAAGGGCTCTGCTGAAAAATGCAATGGGTTTTTCACAGCCTTGGTCATCTTATTGTAGCAAAACAGCAGCAATTGTATGTTCAGATGCAAAAGAGAAAATAATAAAATCTTGATCAAATCTAGGGCTTGTTAGTACTGGTGTGTTTGTCAATGCCCTTTTGATATCCTCAAAGGCTTGTCTAGCTTCCATGGTCCATTTGACCTTGGAATCCTTTTTCAGCATATTGTTTAACAGTCTTATTAGTTCCGCCAAATTAGGAATGAACCTCCTCAAGAAGTTAATTTTTCCAAGAAAGCTTTGTAGCTCTTTGATGTTTCTTGGATGTGGTACTTGTAGGATAGCTTGAATTCTGTCTGGATCAATCCTAATACCATATTTTGAGATTATATGCCCCAGGAGTTTACCTTCCTCCAACCCAAACAATGATTTCTTTGGGTTCAAAGATATGCCATATTTTCTACAAATTGTGAAAACCTGCCTCAAGTGTTCTAAGTGTTCTTGATCTGATTTTGAAAAAGCAGTGAGATAATCAAGGTAGACAACTAGGAAATCATGAAGTTCTTTGGCAAAGGCAATATCCATTGCTCTTTGGAATGTGGCCCCTGCATTTTTAAGCCCAAAAGGCATCTTGACATATTTGAATGTTCCCCAAGGTGTTGTGAAGGCGGTTTTGTCTTGATCATCAGGGTGAACTAGAATCTGATTGAATCCTGAGAAACCATCTAGCAAGGAGATTCTCGAGGCTCCCACTACCCTTTGCAAGATATGATCCATTTTTGGTAAGGGATAATGGTCCTTGAGAGATACTTTTTTTAAATTTCTTAAGTCAACACACAGTCTGATTTCCCCTGTCTTTTTCCTAGTAGGCACTAGGTTTGAAATCCATTCTGAGAATCTGATTGGGGCAATGATCCTTGCTTCATACATACGTTTGACCTCTTTTTCAATGAGGGGGAGGAGGAATGGATTGATTCTCCTAAGTTTCTGTTTGAAATGCTTCTGATTTTCATTTAATGGTATAGTGTACTGGATAACTGATGTATCATACGACTTAAGGTCCTCATAGCTCCAGGCAAAGACATCTTGAAACTCTTTAAATAACTCAGTGTATTTCAGTTTCTGTTCAGGTGGTAATGCTTTGGCTAACTTGACCATTTTTGGATTTTCCGGGGTCCCAATGTTACAATCCTCTATTTCAGCATTCAGTGGTTGCATTTTTGGTTTTCTTGAGATATCATTTGAGTGAAACAGATCCTCTAAAGGGGTCAAACCTGTGGGCAAAAAGTTATCCTTCAACTCAATTACTTCTGTTTCTATTTCAGCTAGTTCCTCCCCATCTAACTGTTTCAATTCCCTTATAGTTTCCTTGTCAAAGGTGGTAGGATGTAAAACTAGATCAGCTGTTTCAGCTGATATTTTCTGCATAATTGTGCATGCCTCTGGCTGATCATCTCTAGTGCTGGTATCAATGTTCATGCCAGAAAATTCTTCCTTTAAAGTGAGAAAGTTAATTATCTGTTTATTATTCTCGAAGACTTGCCAATTCTTGATGTTATTCGGAACTGAAGGTCTGTGTTTGATTTCAGCAGTAAATGTATGATTGGTTTTGAAAGGCAACTTACAAGTGCTGGCAAAAGTGGCTAAGCTATGAGCATGTAGATTGAGTTCTCTGGAAATTTTAGTCAACTGTGTTTGTGAGAAGCTCTCAAGTACTTGGATAGCTGCTCCCTTATATGCTCTTAACCTCAAATCATTTGTGGTAAAGTTTCCTTTCATCTGTTGTATGACCAAATCTGAATCTCCTAGGATTGAGACTTTGGTTGCACCTAGATTTTTTAGGAGTTTCAATCCTAACAGAAGGGCTTCATATTCAGCCATATTGTTTGTGCATCGAAATTTTAGTCTGTATGCATGGCCTTCAGCCTGGTCATTGTGCATATTATGAATCCAAACTCCTGCTCCAGCTCCCAACCTATTTAAAGATCCATCAAATTCTAGATACCATAAGGTTTCATGATCAAGATCTAGATTGAAATTTTTAGTGAGTTGGGTCATGGGCAGATTTGCTTCTTGCATGTGACTTGGTGCATCATGTACCTCTGTCTTCTTATCAGCTATGCTCACAGTCTTTTGGTCTTTGAAAGCACATTGCTCATCTAATTCCTCGGTCTCTACTGTCATTAATAATTCAGAATAAGCTTTATGACAGATGTCAGCATTGTAGAGAATAAATGAATCCATGTCTGAATGTATTGAATAGATTGGAAAGTTTTGGGGCTTGTCCTGACTTCTCACCACATATTTCATCAAGGTTTCACGGTACAGTCTCTTTGGCTGCCCAAAGACTGAAATAGTTGCATAGGACATATCTAATTGCAGAGATCCTTGAAGTTTGGCCCCCCAGGATCTGGATAAGAGCATGCCATACTTACGGGGTATGTCAGCTACCACTACATCCATTAAGATAGTTTTGGTTGGATACTGGACCAGGGAGACACATAAGTCTTTAATCAGGCCTAAGCACCTGACTTGGCTTGAATCAAATGAGAATAGATCCTTGTAAGGTCTTGTGATGTCTAAGTCAAGTTTTTCCATTACAGATTTGGGCATTAAGTTGTGTGAGGCCCCGGAATCAAACATTGCGTTATGTAGGACCTTATCATGAATGTTTAGACTGACATAGAAGGGTGGAACCCCTCCATTTTCTGTTTTTCCATTAACCTCAGGTCCGAACAACAACTCTGGTTGGTCATCTAGGACATTCACAACATCCTTATTATCTGCTACTTGGAGTGACTTGTTAATCTGTTGTCTGTATATATCATGTTTAGCTAATTCCGAAAGAGGAACTGATATCTTTAGCTTACTTATTTCTATTTCCAAGTTAAAAGGTTTTTCCACTTGAATTTTGGCATTTAGTGCAACAGATTTTTCTCTTTCAGCCATATTGTCAGTGGTCTTTTGTTCATAGTTGGCTTGATTTTGAGTAAAACTGGTGCCATGTTTTTTTCCTGGGGGAGTATCTGTTCTAGTATTTGAAGGATGGGGTGGAATTTGCTGTTTTTCTGAGGACTGTTGCTCTGAAATATCCTCTATAGTGACCTCTGTGGCAGGTAGGTTTGAGCTGCCAACTGATTGGGGGAGGGTAGTTTTATCATTGATCTTTTTTGGCTGCTTATTCTCCTTTGCTTTAGGAAGTTCAGGTACGTCTATGGTTCTGGTTCTTAGTTTATATTGTTTGTGTACTTCATACACAGCTGCATCATAACCCTCTTTGAAATCAAATGATTCTCCTGACTTAGTGTGGTATTGGTTGTTATTAAAAACCTCTTGATCTTCTTGTGATAAGAAGACTCGGTGTTCACTGTCCAAACCCATTAGGTTAATGTGAGGGTCCTCATTAGGTTCACTGGATGTGGAAGCCTCAGCATAGTTCTCTTGGAAAGGAGGTCTGACATGCTGGTCAGGATCAGTCCTTCCAACATTAGGAGTCTGATTCTTTCTAAAGTTTGGGTTTCTAATATTGCTTGTTTGACCTTCCCATGATGATTTTCTTTCTATGGTTTCCACCCTGTCTCCAAGTCTATCCATTCCTTTGATGATTGCATCTAGCTTTTGCTCAAATGATGAGGGTTCTTCTTTGAAAGTAGTTCTCCTTTCAGTTCTCGCCCGGTTTCTCTTGGCAATTAGATTTGCCTCTACACTCACAACTATGTTTTGCATGTCTGCTAGAGTTGCAAGGGCTCTTTCTCTTAGCTGATATGCCATATCAGCATCAAATCCATCAGGGAACTTAATCAATGCTAAATCAGGTGGAGGCCTAAGATTTTGAGGAATGGCATTATAAATAATGTTGAATCTAGTGCAATAGTCCAAAACAGTTTCTTGTGGGCCTCTTCTTATGGTGTCATATTCAGATAGAATGTGCAGAGGGTCCTTTTTCTTTTCCCATCTATTTAGGAAGGACTGATAAAGGGCACCCGAATCAGCTATGGAATTTACAGCCAGTGCCCTGAACCAAGCTCTTACTTCACCTGTCAGACTCTGCACAAAAATCTTCATTCTGACATCATCATCATCTATCTCATAGTTCTCAAAATAATCCTGCATTTTCTTGGTATGCTGTAAGGAAGTGTATGTACTGGTTCCATCAAAATAAGTAATCTTGCTTTGGTAGTCCTGAGGCATTGCCCCAGGATTTCCAGGTAGCTAAAGAGGTGCATAACGATTAGCCATATTTGGAGGGATAAGTGGGACAACTGGTGGGAAGGGAACAACTGGGATAACAGGGACAGCAACAGTAGTTTGTGTGTTAGGTGTAGACAATATGTTTTGTGAAGTGGATGATGAAGAGGGGGAAGAATGAGTTGTATGAAGGTGGACTGATGGTTTTGCAGGGGTTGGAATGAAACTTTGCTGAACTGTTTCAGGGCTAGATTCAGGAGATTGCTCTGGTTCCTTTTGGCTCCTAAGAGTCTTAGGAATCAAATTGGGGTTATCAAAAACAGGAGGAGGATTTGGGTCAGGATTTGACCTGGTGTGCCTAGTTTTCTTTTTAGGAGCCAGCTTCTGAGCTTGCTTTTGGTGTTTTTTGAGAATATTTTAGAATTTTGTTTTAAGGAACTGTTCAAGTTTTTGGAACTACTGTCTAAAAACAGACAACAGTCGAAAAATACGCTCTTTCCCCAGTTGAGTCGCCAATTATGTTATCACTCAGGTTGTTCCCTTTGACTTCGAAGGGAATACGGCCGAGGTAACCACTAACCAATCTTTGGGTCACAAGTTCTAGCCTACCTATGACCAGAGAGGGCTCTCTCTTTATGATTTAACTTTGTTTGTAAAATATTTTAGGCTAGTTATGATGCTCAAGGTTTTGTTTTGAATTTTGCTGGATGATGATTCTAGTCAAGATAGATATATGTTTATCAGGGTGTTCTAGGCCATTGGGCATGGAGTCAGTGATGCTAAAGTTGCTTGGTATGTCTGTGTTGATACCACAATGATGCTGCAGAGCCAGATAAGTGTCTAAGAAACAATTCTTTGAACCTGTGATTGGGTGTGATGTGATCAGGGCATGAAAGGCAATTAAGGATCTTTCAACAAACTGATATGGAGAACAGTGGGAATATTATTTAGAAGCAGTGAAGAATTTCTATATAACATTCATATTTATAGAATTAATGAAAACATGAGCAATTAAGAATTCATGTTCATGATCAATTCTGAAGAAAACATTTTCAGCAATAGAGATTGAGTACAAGGTGTAACCAAACATTTCCTGTACTATTCCTTTTCTCTACTGTTAGATTAATGAAACATGTGTATGATTCAAAAAAACATAAGAAGACAAAACATAGATTGAGAAAACTTATTGTTCCATTAGACAGCACAGGAATTCTGCAACAGCACGCATAGCATCAGCAAGACATCAAACATTCAGGAAATCACTGAGCTTTTCTAGCTTCTGGTATTAGATTATCTGAAAGTATACAATATATTTGCCTCAGAATTAAAATCACCAACCCCTCATACGTTGCCAGGGGAGGTATATATACATAATTTACATAAGAAAATATCTAGTTAATGAGTTAATGGCTCATTAATATCGTGCCAACTCTTGGAGCATTGTAGCTGAGAAAGTAAATGGTGTATTAACTTCTGAATGCATTAGCTGTCCAAAATGGTCAGAGGATGTTGACTTTGTGACCGTTGGAGTCGGCTGAAGATGTGCTGCCCAAAAACTGCATATTTCTTATCTTTTGTCCTATTGTCGTTGTCCTTTGTTGAGTCACCATTTCGGCTGCCTTAAACGCTGTCCACATTCTGCTTTTTGCTTTTGGCCAAGTTGAAGTTGACTAGGACCAAGCAGCTGAGATTATTGAGGCAAAACTTGTAACATTGCCTGCCACCAATCCTCCTTGGGTAGCTGGTGTCTTCGAATTTTCACCAATGTTTCATCTGCTTCTGTATATCTATAAAAATTTGGAGGAACCTCAAAAAGGTGATGGATTTCATTTTCAATAAAAAATAGATTTTCAAGTTTGTCATAAAGGCCCTGTCCTGTTGGAGGCCCTGCTTCTTCAGAGGTGCTGGTAGATGCAGTGATTTGATTTTCAATGAAACTTGACATTCTGTATTTCTTGGCATTTCCTCTCTATAGTTTGCACATAATTCCTGAGAGTCAGCACCTTTTTAGCCGTAAGGACAGCCTCTGTTCTGTTGACAATGTTGATGGCTGCTAGCTCCTCCTGGGTCTGATTATTCAAAAAATGTATCATTCTATTGGCCTGCTCAGGCCTGTTCCCCAGTACTGTCCTGGCTTTCTGGATCTCAAACTGTGCTTTGCCAATCAAATCCATTTGTTCGTGCACAGTCTTAATTGACTTCCATTGTCTAGTAATGGATTGGTCAATTCGGGCCCACAAAATTCTTTTTATTTCTGCCATAGCACTTTCTAGCTTGAGCTCCTTCTCCAAGGCCTTTATTTTGTCTTTCAGGGCCTTTATTTCTCTACCTTGCTCTGCCACAGTCATCTTTGATTTGTCATATTTGGCCTCTAGCTCTGCCAATTTTTCCTTGGCCTGCTTAATCTCAGTAGCCTGGAGCTCCATTTCTTTGATAGCCTTAGTCAAATCTTACATGTTTAAACTGGACTCTGGGGCTGTTGTTGTTGCTGCTGCTTCTGTTGTTGCTGTAGTTGTTACAGGGGCTACTGCTGCCTCTGTAGTTGTTGCAGTGGTTGAAATAGTTGGAGGAGATTGGGATGTGGATTCTCCCTGCTTGTCTTGCAGTGCCCCTTCTAGCTCCTTTTCCAAATCGAGGACCTTCTGATTGAGCTGCATAATTAGATCCAGTTGCTCATCAGCTTCCTTTTCCTTCTGCAATTTTGCTGTTTGGGGGTGCTCGGTGGGCAGCAGTTTCAACCTTTTCTTCAAGGCATTAAGATCATCTTCTTTTTTCTTCATGAGGGCCCTCACGCCCTTTGGATCCTTAGGATCATGTCCTAGGTCTATGATGATGTCCTCCAATGATTTAATCCTATTGTCCTTGGCCATGGAGGACATTCTCTCAAAGTCCAACTGAATGTTGGTATTCTTTAGTGATTCTTTCATTTCATGGGCCATTGTAGCCCTGTCTACCAAGGTGGCATAGACCATTTCTCTCGTTTATTTGTGCAGTTTAATCTGGTCCATGGGGTCAATGTCCTTTGCCATGACTTCCACCCTTGTTCTCACATAATCTGCAGCTGATTGAGGCTGCGGCACCTTGGGTTTGAAGTGACTGAGGATCATTTTCTCCTCTTGTATGTCATATACTGACATCAATCTCTCTTGCTTGGCTGGTGTTGCTTTGAGGAACTGTTTGTATACTTCTATCCTCAGCAAATCATTTTGTGCCTTTATTTGTTTGAAGGAAGCCTTGGTGCTTGAAGGCTTCTTGGTCTGTTGAGTGGAGGAGGACACCTCCAAGCCAAGCTGTAGTCCCTGCTCCGGCTGAAAGGAGCTTGTACCCGTCTGTTGGCTGTCTTCCCCTTCTTTCCTTAGACTGTCAAGGACTTCTTCGCTTATTTCTCCTATTACTAGGGAGTCAACCTTTTGCCTCTTGGCCTCAGGTTGCTGGAGGATCCACTAACAGGAGTGGACTCTTCTCTGTCTCTTTTCTTACCCCTCTCCTCATGTGCTGGAGTCTGCAAAATAGGTGCTGTTGGAGGCTCTATTTGCGGTGGAGGGGTCTGCTCTTGTTGCTGCCCAATTGAGGAGGTAGGCTGTTCTTTTACTGTTTCTTCTTCAGCACCCATTATTCCTTTACCTTTATTTGTGCCTACTGCTAATGTAGAAGGCGCCTGGGTAGCTGGTGCAGTTGTGGCAGCTGAAGTCCCTTCTCCCACTGGATGTGGTTGCTTGAAGATTACCTGCTGCACAGAATCCAAGTCAAGAGTTTTTTCCAAATCCTTGACATTCTTTTGCATTATCTCTTCTTCAGTTAGTTTTTCAATTAAAGTATCTTGCAGCCATTCTTTCTGATTGGCATATTTCTCAATATGTGGATATTTACAATGCTCATAGCCTAGCAACCTGTACTTGACCCTTCTAGCAGTGATGAAGCCTTCAGGGTCATAAGGGACCCACCGGAAGCTTTTTGAAAGCTTGTACTTGTCTTTGAGGATTTGATCAGCATCTTGCCATCCCTCTTTTTTATTCATGATGAAGGGACCCAGGTTGTGCTTGAATTTGAGATGGGCTTTCTTTTTAGCACTGTGGAAGTGGGTGAGGTCAGAGTGAATGAGCTGCCTATAATACTCCAAGGCAAACAGTCTCAATGGGTACATATTTTGGGAGCCTGTTGTTATAGACATTTTTGTGCCTTACAGCATGAAGCATGAAATGTCCATAATCTAAGGGATCCAAAGTCCCTAAACATGTTGTTCGTACCCCTAGAGGAACAAGGTCAGCAAACCACAGCACTAAATATCAGTTCTCCACCTGAAAACACTCAAAAACAAGCTAATTCTGGATCATGTCAACTGCTCCACTGAGCATCTGCGCTGAATGTCAACTGCTCCACTCTGTACCTGCGCTGAATGTCAACTGCAATGAAGGCTACCTGCGCTGGGCGAGTTTGGCCAAGTGGCACAGTCATTCCTCAAGGTGCCAATGCCCAGGAAGCTTCCAAAATGACACTTGGATCAGATAATTCGCCTAGTGATGAGTAAGAGGGTCTAGATCTCCAAGTGGAAGCAAGAACCTCCAAGTGGACTCAAGAACTGAAGAATAACTGAAGTGGGAGAGGACACTAGTCAGCTCCATGCCAAGCTCAAGCTGACTCATCCTTTCTCCAAAACTCCTATATATAGAGCTCTCTCATGAGGTCTAAGGAGGCTGGAATCTTGTGAATGTAAGGAAGTGCTGTTGGTTTGAGTATAGAACTATTGGGTGATTTGCTTGAAGGAGGTGAAGAGGAGATTTCTTTCTGCTGGGAGGTGATGCTGGATTGGGCCTTTTATGGTTGTATCACTTCCTGAACTTTACTTCTTCCATTAATAAAGCATTTGAGGTTCTTCTATATGCATGTGTCTCAATGGCGTATTGATACTTGTATATTTGATTTATTCTAATCCTTGAATCAATTATGAATGTATGCTTCTTGTAGTTTCCCCTTCTTGTTATTTTGCAGGATCTTGGTGTAGCTGGGCCAGTGAAAGAGCAAGGAGCTGGGAGCAAGAAGCAAAGAGAGAAGATTGGATCAATCATTAGCGGAAGACATCGGTTAGTGGATCTCTTCCTTCCCTCTCTTACATCTCATAAAGAAGTAATCTCGAATAGCTTTGCTTTGATTGTTGCTGAGGTACTATCACCCTTAGAGTGGGATAGGGTCATTCCGTATTGGATACTTTTCCCAACAACAAATTGGCGACTCCGCTGGGGATCGTATCTTGTTGGTTGTTTGTGTTTTTGCTATTCATTTCATAAACACAGGGAGTACCAAATCGAACTGCATTTGAATCTTTCAAATGCAAAGTAGAGGGCAGCTACTCTAGCTCAGTTTCTGGGCAAGTTTATGATTTGAAGAGCTGATCCACAAGGACTCTAAATAGCTCTTAGTGATAGCTTTTCATCCTCCTTTTCATCCCTTAGTGTGTACTTGACTGATAGCTTCTGATTTGGCCAAAAACTGTGAATTTTTGAGCAATATGTGACCCGGAAACCAAGAGAAACGAAAGTTTCGTTCTTCAGTGCAGGCTGTGTGAAGGCTGTCTGCATTTCAGCGCAGTTCCCGAAGGGGCTACCTGCGCTGAATGTCAAACTGACAGTGTACTACCTGCGCTGAACCAGTCTTGCCTTGTGCTACTGGGGTTTCCTACTGTTTCTTGCCCTGTTTTCATCCTTGTTTTTGCAGCCTGTTACCAGTCAATGTACCTATCTGAAACCAACTTTCCTTACCACTATTCTGCCTCGGTTGTATAAAGAAACTATATTTGTTCTTTGTGTATTTCTTATATCATTTGCAGTTTCCCATAACGAAAGTGAACCAGTCTTGCTGTGGCCTCTTAGATCTAGACCTGTGATAAAGTGTCGTTTTGATCTTAAGAGTTAGTTTGTTTGTTGTTCATAGCTGATTGAGATTTTGCTTTCGTCATATGGTTTGAGTTTATATATTTCTAGTGTCGAAACAAGTAAATCTTAAGGTGTCTTTTGATTTTGGACAAACTTGTTTTCTTTCACTTGAAATTGAATTCAAAGTTATACAACAGCTTTCTTTTTTGTATCGCACAAACATTAAGAAAGAGAAAAGAAATACCTGCATTGTGCATGTGCATTATGACAGTTTGCATGTTGATTTAGGAAAAAGTGCATTAGTGTGTGCTCTATGATCTGTGTGAAAAGATGTTGTCTTTCTTTTCCCTCAGTAGTTAAGATTTTCAAAGTTGAAAGATTGAAAAGCTTGCTTATCATCTTAGGCTGCATTTAGGAGTGTTATCATACATCTCGTGGTGATCCATAAAGGCAAACTGCTAAACAAGATCAACCTTAAAATAAATTGAATTTACATAACAACGCATTGAAACATAACGCAAACACATAGAGGTCTAAGCTAGAGACGTGTTCCGGCGTCGTTAAACGTGATATCTTAGCGTTGAGTGGTTGGGTGATTCCTCCACGGTGAAGCGATAAGTATCAATACGGACTTGTGCTCCCACGTACCGTCGTGTATATATTGGGAGACCCCTATAGGAATAAAGCCTTTATCCATAGGAAACCGTGTCGACCGCCCTACTGATCGCAATGCAGTGAACACAGCATTCACGAAGATCGACCACTCGTACCGTAAAACATATTCTGTGGTTTTGCGAAAAGTTTGGCACACCCTCTGCCTAGAACTCCAGAGCAGTTTCTTTTGGCCTTTTTCAAACTCTATAACTGAAAAAGTCCATCCGAGCATTTGTCACTTCGGGCTCGTTAAAACATCGAAGGAGACTAGAGTCATCTTTAGCTTTTTCTCGACTCTTAAAAAGTGAAAAATCAAGTTGTGTCTAAAGCGTCGTTATAAAATTTATTTTAAACGGGATAATCATCACCATTCCCTCGTTGATCTTCGAAGTTAGTCTTTTGGCATCGTAAGTTCTTGTAGAATCGCTAAGAAATCTTTTGGATAGACTAGATATGTCTGAACAACCGTCGACATCTAGGACTATGTCGTCCGACACAGTAGCAGCAGAGCCTCCTGTTGCTACTCCAACGATGTTCGCTGGTATACCATCTGTCCCGGCAAATTGTCAACAACAAGCCGGAGTCCAATCAGGGACGACGACATGGTTAGTTCCTATTTCTTCATCCGGATTATCATCTGGTATTTCTTATGTTGAAACTCGACAAATTGATCCAATGTGTCTTCAAAGGCCAATTTACCCTTTAAGTACTGGATTTCCACCATATGGAGGGCAGTATGCTCTTTCATTGTTCCCTCCCAGAGAACAACCATATGGGGGTTTACAACAAAGTTCAGGACAAACTGGAATTACATCCAGCGGCTGGGTACCAATACTGCCTCAACAACCAGGGGTTGTATATTCAATGCAACCAGTACACCCTGTGTCGAATATTTCCACCATACCTGCTATAGTGAATGTGTCGCAAGTCTCAACGACTCAATCACAATCTCAGGGTAGTGCCTCCTTATCTGGAGCGACTCAAGCTCAAACAAGTACTGTGACTCCTCATCTTGGTCAATCATCCAGTATTGGTCAACAGCAAATGGTCCAACAACCAGAGCTGGTTCAATCTCAACAACCGCCATTCCAGCAATCATATCAAGGACCTGAGCAACAAGTCTTTGTAAGTAATGGGAAACCATGCTATAATGGTTATGCCCATCAACCTTGTCAAAGTTGCCAGCGTTATGCTGGTCTGCAAAGACCCATTGCTCAGGCAATACCATCTTATCCTGGATATGCTTCGCCTAACCTGAACCAACAGTTGCCCTTTGTGGCAACTCTAGAATTACCAGATCTAAACCGGCTGACGAATGATCCAATTGCTTATGCCCCTTGCTAGCCAGCGATTCCACATAAACTTCCGTCAGATATTCCTAAATTTAATGGAAATCCGGGTGAAGATCCGTCGAATCATGTGATGACATTCCATCTATGGTGTTCATCGAACACCCTGAATGATGATTCGATAAGACTTCACCTCTTTCAGAGGACGTTAACGGGTCCAGCGGCAAAATGGTACATTGAATTGCCTAGAGCTTCGTTCGACAACTTCAGTACCTTGGCCACAACCTTTTTAACCCATTTTCAATTACCGATAAGGTATGAAATGGGAACAGAACTCCTTACCAACTTCAAATAGACGACTGCCACCCACATATCTGATCATATACATGAGTGGCGACGTCGTCGCAGGATGGTAAAAACATACGTTCCCGATCAGCTATTAGCTGAATGGTTTATCAAGTCATTACTTCCTGCCATCACGGAAGATGTGGCAAAGGGGGGGGTCATAACGGAAGAGTAGGTTATCGCTCATGCGCAATATCTGGACTTGGTCTATACTCAGTCCAGCACGCTCTACGATGAAATACCTGACGCCCCTAGACCGGAATTCTCAATTCCTCCTCCTCCTAAATCAAACAATGACTCTCACACCAGCGATGGCGTGATTGGCAAGCACAAAATTTATAGTCAAAATGCAAATGAAGAACTTCTTGCCTCAGAAGTAAATGCCATGTCGACCGACAAGGGCAAACAACTGAAGCAACCGGGGGGCAAGAAGAAAAAACAAGGAAGAAAAAGGAAACCCCCAGTAGGGTGTCATATATGCGATGAGGATCATTGGACGAAAGATTGTCCACATATAGCTGAAGTTAAGAAACTCTTTAAGAGTTCAAAAACCCCAGCAGTATTGACTGATCCGTTTCCCAACCCAGGTCAAAATCTGGTTGCTAATCAAAATGCTTCCCGATCCCAAGTGCTTATGTTGTCTACCTCAAAGCAACAGAATGATGCTTTGACAAGGAATAAAGATTATGGGAATCCAAAGCTGTCGAACAACAAGGTTAATGAACGACCTAGTAGTTCAACAACAACTTTGACCGAAGTTGTGCCACCCATCGTTCCTGAGCCAATGATAAAGTCGCCAAAGGGAGTAGTACACAAATTGACATTTAATCCTCGTGCCAAAGGAGCACAGAATTATAATATAGTAGAGGAACTGGCCCAATCGCCGTCCACTATGTTGACACTTGAGGTACCACAAAATTTCCCCTCCCAAGAGCAAGCTTTATTATCAGCAATAGGTGGGATTGGCCCAATGGATTCCAATCTTGTGGCTTTTGATCATAAAGGATATGACCCTCAGTTACCAGCTCAACTAGCTTTCCTTATTCAAGTGAAAGCCCTCAACAAAACTGTTCATCGAACAATTATTGATGAGGGGGCATCTACATGTCTTATGTCGATAAGTTGCTGGAAAAATTTAGGCTCACCACCCTTGTCAAAAACGTCAACGATGTTAAAAGCATTTGATGGACGATCATACACTCCATACGGGATTTTAAGTAACTTGCAAGTTGAACTGGGGGGAAAAACAGTAGAAGTTGATGTTGAAGTAATCGATGGAAACCTCGATTACAACATCCTACTAGGAAGGCCCTGGATATACGCCATGGCCACAGTTGTGTCGACCTACTTCAGGAAGATTGCATTTCCCTTTCAAGGAGGAATTACAGTCGTCGACCAACAAACTTTCCTCCCCGACAGTTCACAAGTTACGGGAAGCATTCCAATGATCCATGGAAGGAATCATTCGCTCCTAAATATCGGAGTAGGTCTCCTAAAAGACCCCACTTTAATGGGTACCTTTGCCCTACCGCCTCCGAGTAATCCGGCGGAAATGGCCACAGTGGAATATGAAACCTTCTATTTCTAATGGATCTAAAACTTCGAGGATAGTTCTTATCTCATGTTGACCTCGTTAAAAAATGAAGAGTCAAGAGGATAGTTCTTTACTGTGTCAACCTCATTTTAAAAATGAAACGACCCCCTGAAGTCTAGGGGGCATGCGCCTCGTTTGCATTATTATGCTGGGGGCATGCAAAATTATTCGAGCAGTTTTACCGCGGAATTTATGCTTGTTAAAAAATAGAAAAGCGAGATTCGAGCAGTTTTAGCACATAGTTCATGCTCGTTAAAAAATAAACATAAGATTGAGCAGTGTTTTTGCGCATTCGAGCTCTTTAAAAAATGAACCCAGTACCGGTAAATAACCATTTGTGATCGTAAAATTATTAGCCATAAAAAGCCTTGGTCGTGTTTGCACCTGCCACCTCCATTCCATTTGGCCAATCGTTCACCTCCATATGATTGTTTACCTATTTTGAGGAACAGCTGCGAAGAGTGATTTCACTTAGCCATCCTTGTGACACTGCCGTGATTGGAAAATTCCAACCTGTACCTGGAATCTGCTGTTATCCCTGTTTATCACTCGTTCCTCAAAAGACGAGTCTTCTTTGAGCTCTTTTCATCTGACTCATAAAATATGAAAAGTTTGCCGAGTTTTGGCCTTCCAGCTCGTTAAAATGACCGGAAGAGCTATCCCTCGTCTAGATTTTAATCTTTTTGGACCTGAGGGATTATTGCACAAAAAGGTCGAGCGCTTGTTTTATTCGGCTCGTTAAAATTATCGAAAACTCATCCCTTCTGTATTGTTTTTTACTTTTTCGGACTTAAGGGATTAGATGACGAAAAAGGAATTTTGGAGTTGACTTTCTGTACCTTTTCAGACTCTCTAAAAATGAAAAGGACCGAGTTTTCCTTGTCGTTAGACTCGTTAAAATGATTAAATAGCGACAAACTTGTCTTTAGATGAGAACGAGTTTCCCTATCGCTAGGCTCGTTAAAACATAGTGATGGGCTTGCCCGAAGGGCAGGTTATAGAACAAGCATATGTTATCCTCCTCAAGCTTGACAAAAATAAAGAGGGACTGGTCAGAAATGACTGGGGAAAAATTGGGAGAACCTCAAAGCTTTAATGGTAGCAAGTCGCTCTTGAACATGACACTTTGTCCTCCGTATCACATCGGGTTGGGTTGTTTCATTCACCGGTCTCATCACCATGGTCTTCGCCAAACCATCCACATTTGGGGTAATGCTACCGATCCATCGCATCAGTGTCGTTATATGTTCAAGAGATGTTGTTCATAAAGAGTCAACCGTGTCCCATCCACTGCCATACATTATCCTTCATCCACCCATGATCGCCACCCTGAATCATATTTCACAGATTGTTTTCACTTCCACTAAAATCATTAGCTCCGTTCCGTGTCACTGATGTGGGATTCATTAAGGCCCTCCTTTGACGAATCGCTTCTTGTCGACTTCAGCTCATTATCCAAGAAGTTGATCTAGGAACAACCCCCTCAGTACTTTGAAGCTTGCATGCCTCAATGGCAAGATTCTCACTTCCGGCGACAGGTATACATCAATGACCTTCGACCAGAAGATTTTGCGTGGTGTTCGACGCCAAGTCCTATATTCACACCACGTGAATTGTACTACAGTACCTTGAGGGTCATTATCATTATCGGTGATTCCTCTCGCTCTTGTTAACGGTTTTCATTATTGACTGGTAATCAAGCGATGTCTTTCCATGTTCGACTTCAGCGCAATTCTCACATGGATCGACTTGTACTTAGAGTGAAGATCGAACGAGTTTGAAGACCCCGGATCTAGTTTCATCCATCCGGGCTGCGATATATATTTAGGAAATATAAAGACATTTGATATGTACATCATTGCAGCAGATGATCATCCTACTCAAAGGATGATAATTTCAGCAGAGAATTATCAGTCTACCATCAGACGATCGTTTGTTCTATGTACCAAAATGAATTTATAAAGCTGAGCATGGGAATGCCCGCCTCAGCTAGATCATGAAACCAGAATGAATCATAATGTATTGTATTGTATTTTATTACAGGTCACCTCTCAGCGATTGAATGAACTTCGGATCCTCCTGATAAAGCATTTCACCCGATAAACGACCTCATACTTTAGGGGGCAACTGTTATAGACATTTTTGTGCCTTACAGCATGAAGCATGAAATGTCCATAATCTAAGGGATCCAAAGTCCCTAAACATGTTGTTCCTACCCCTAGAGGAACAAGGTCAGCAAACCACAGCACTAAATATCAGTTCTCCACCTGAAAACACTCAAAAACAAGCTAATTCTGGATCATGTCAACTACTCCACTGAGCATCTACGCTGAATGTCAACTGCTCCACTCTGTACCTGCGCTGAATGTCAACTGCAATGAAGGCTACCTGCGCTAGGCGAGTTTGGCCAAGTGGCACAGTCATTCCTCAAGGTGCCAATGCCCAGGAAGCTTCCAAAATGACACTTGGATCAGAGAATTTGCCTAGTGATGAGTAAGAGGGTCTAGATCTCCAAGTGGAAGCAAGAACCTCCAAGTGGACTCAAGAACTGAAGAATAACTGAAGTGGGAGAGGACACTAGTCAGCTCCATGCCAAGCTCAAGCTGACTCATCCTTTCTCCAAAACTCCTATATATAGAGCTCTCTCATGAGGTCTAAGGAGGCTGGAATCTTGTGAATGTAAGGAAGTGCTGTTGGTTTGAGTATAGAACTATTGGGTGATTTGCTTGAAGGAGGTGAAGAGGAGATTTCTTTCTGCTGGGAGGTGATGCTGGATTGGGCCTTTTATGGTTGTATCACTTCCTGAACTTTACTTCTTCCATTAATAAAGCATTTGAGGTTCTTCTATATGCATGTGTCTCAATGGCGTATTGATACTTGTATATTTGATTTATTCTAATCCTTGAATCAATTATGAATGTATGCTTCTTGTAGTTTCCCCTTCTTGTTATTTTGCAGGATCTTGGTGTAGCTGGGCCAGTGAAAGAGCAAGGAGCTGGGAGCAAGCAGCAAAGAGAGAAGATTGGATCAATCATTAGCGGAAGACATCGGTTAGTGGATCTCTTCCTTCCCTCTCTTACATCTCGTAAAGAAGTAATCTCGAATAGCTTTGCTTTGATTGTTGCTGAGGTACTATCACCCTTAGAGTGGGATAGGGTCATTTCGTATTGGATACTTTTCCCAACAACACCTGTATGGGCAGAGCTCACAGCCATAAATTCTGATAACAGTGTGATCCTGGTATAGGTAACAATCACCTATTTTGTAATTTTTGGAGAGCTGCAGGGTTTTCTGTATTTCAACTAACAATCTGGGAGGAGGGGACCTCATCAATAAGCAAGAGACTGGGTATACAAATTCATCTATAAATTCACAGTATGAGTATGTGGAATCTTGGACTTGGTGATACACTGATGTCCAGAAGATAACAAATCTTCTTTCTCCTCTAGAATCCAGCTTCTTAATATGGCATGAAAAAGCCTCAGACTGGTAGTACATGAACAAATGGTAGATGTAAGATGAATACTTGAATATGCCCTCCCTGTCTACTTTGAAACGCTGCTCATGTATCTTGTTTGCTATGAGTTTAGTAAAATTATATTTGTAGGCAGGAGGTTGGCCTGGGCTATAAGCAGCTAATAACACCAGCACTGTCTCATCAACATGTTCACTGGTTTTATAGCCCAACACATAGGAAATCATATCAATTATAAGTTTGCCTATATCTGTAAAATGGACATGTAAGAAAGGAGGAGGCCCTGTGGGCTGGCAATCAGGTCTCATAAATATCTTGGTGATCTTCTGAATGTCATCAGTGGACATCTTGGCACCTGTGTCCAGCAGATAGTTCATGGAGAAAGGAAACAACAGCTGAGTCTGTTTGAAGTTGAGCATCTGGTTGATGGACTCAGCATTAATGTGAAAGAGGATGCTCCCAGATGGAGACTTGACAGCTCTGTGATTTACATCATAATTCTCAGCACAAAGACGGATGATCTCTGGAAAAATGTTAACAGATGGGAGAAAGTAATATGGAAGATTTGATTCCCATATCCCATATGTATCCTTGCCATTCAAATAGTCATCTCTCAATTTCTTGAAGGTCTGCAAATGGTTTGTATCAGCCACCAGGTCTTGGATGAGGTAATCTCTGTCAGCAAGAGGCAGGGACTCAAGCTCCTTATTAGGTGGATTCATGGGGGCAACACTGAGAGCTGTGGGTGCAGGAGCAGCCATTATGTAATTTTGGGTGCTGCTTTAAAATGTAGTCTCTGAATGCAATCAAGGTAAGTGTAATAGCTTGCAAACTTTTCTCAAAGGTCAGGTGGCAGCTTGAATGCAAATGATAGTAGACAAGTCTTCAGAGAGGAATATGGAGGTTAGGCAAGCTTGCCTCTGCTCTGCTTTGGTAAATTCACAGGGATTGTGAATCAATGAGGAGGAATTGCAGAGGTAGGGTGGAACTAAAAGTTGGTGGAACGCAGCTTTTCAAGCCTGCACTCGGCAAAATGGAACAATGCCGGGTAGCTCGAGGATGAATTATCAATTTACGACCGCAAATTATTGTTTTCACATCAAATTTTGGAGCAGGGGGCAATGCAGGAGGTTTTAGTCCAGAATTGACTGCGAGGCAATCTTAAATTTGGGAATAACCAGGTGTTTAGTGGAGAATTAGCAGAGAAAACGGCATGCACAGGGGCAAAATAAGAGAATTGCGGTGAATACCTGGATAAACGGTGCGGAAAACCTTCGGGTTGCACAGTGGATGCACAATGCAGCTAAATTGATGAGTTGCGGCGTCTGCAGCTTTGAATTTGGCGGTTGGAGGCAAATTTCGTCGTCAACAAGTAAAACAGCGACTGTGTCTTTTTCGCATGAAAATGACACAAAACGGCTCTTTTTGTGCGTTTTAACGACAATTTTGGAAAATGCGGGTCATTGGCGCTTTTCTACCGATGACGTCAGCATGACATCATGGCGGGCCCGGGTACGGAGGGTGACGTGGGTGCTGAGCTGGAGGCCAGCATGGCAGGACACGGCGGCGGATGGTGTGGGGTGGCAAGGTTACGTGGAGGGCCACGAGGCGCGGGGACGGGGGCCAATGACATGACGTGGTGGGCCACGAGGCGCAATGGCGGAGGCCGGGGGCATGACGTCACGGTGACGTGGGGGTGACATGACAGAGGAGGCGGTATCGGGGAAGGTTGTAAGCGGTCTCCCCGCACCGCTTTTGGGAGAAGGCAGTATCGGGGAGGGGGGCTCCAAACACCCCCGCCGGCTGCCACGCGTCCAGTGTACGGGGGCCAAAACCACCCGTTCCCCAGACGCTAAAGCGCGGCAGGTTGAAAACTCAAATCGACCGCCCACCGTTGGATTGAGGGCAGCGGCAGATCGATGGCTGGCGGGCGCCCCGACCCGGCGTGCAAGTTTGGGTGGGGACCTGCCGCTATTTAAATAATAATTTTAATATGTCGGGGTCAGAACTTAGGTTTAAGGGATTTTTTGTGGGTTTTGGGGTACGCGGGTTAATGTGCTGGGTTTAGAAAAACATATGAGTATTAGGTTTGAGAGGGGGAGAAGGGGTTTTTCATGAAATTTTTTGGAAAAAGTGGTAAATGAGGGTCAAGGGTGGGCTATTAGTCTAACCAGGGGTTAGAGTAATTCCCAAAACAAGGGTTGACTATGGTCCGTGGTGGACTAAAGTCTCCCATAGACATACTATTTAGCTATAATGCTAAAGGGGGGATATTTATACATTGTTTGGGGTTTATATACCATGGTGTTATAGTAATAGGGGAAGGGGAATAATAGGGGATTTAGTGTAGATAGTGTTAGTAGTTAGTATTTGGAGGGGAATGTGAATGAGAAGTGATAGTTACTAAGTTTTTTAGGAATCAAACTTAGTTAGGGAGTAGATCAAAATGAAAAGAATTTTTACACAAGAAATATGGCTTCTTTTCAAAGAGAGAAGTCACTTCTGACATGAAATTTCTTACAAATGAGGAGTATAAGGAGGACTGATCAGGCAGATCCTGCAATACTCATGGGGAGGTTAGTAAGAACTTTTGAAGGGGATGAGGGAAGTTAGTGATGGTTTAGTAGTATGTCAAATAGGCCATTGCTCTTGCCTTTCTCCTGTTGGTGACATCATTGTGATTTTTTCCCATGTCATATGCTTAGACCTTGCTTTCTGCAACCTTCAACTGCCTACCCTGCCTACAATGCCTAACATTTTTTCTTCCTTTGGATGGGTGCACTTAGCCTTGCAAACCTTGACAATTCTCTTTTCTTTTTGCTGCCCTCCTATCTAAGTCTACCCTTATGACTTCCAAGGGCCCAGATTAAGCAGTTGGGCTCCTTCCCTTCTCTATTCACCTAATCATCTGTCAAGCTTGAACTGTTTGAGCAGGTACTTCCTTTCTAGTCTAGAACATGCAATTTAAAACATGGTGAGGTCCAGCTTGAGCTGTTGGACCACCCATCAAAGTAGGAGTGGCAATTTGAACTAGCCACTTTCATGGTCTTTATTTGGGGTTCATTTATTTTTATTTTTTCTTTGACCAATTCATTTTCTTGCCTTTTGATTTTTCTTTTAAGGCATACCCTCTTTACATTTTTTAACTGTCAACTTCTTTCACAAAAAATGGAACCTTAGTAGCATGGAAGGTGAGCATTTTTGGCACTTCCACTGTCAATCATGAGAAATGAAAACCTATTGGTATAAGAGGCTAACGGTGGCTCCACTTGGGGATGGCTTTTCCCGGTGAAAAGCCAAGAACAGCAGGTCAGATTGCCTGAGTTTTGCTTTCTTGCTGCAGTCTGAATTTTTCTGTTGCTGGAGACTATTTATCAGGATCTTGGATACTTGTAGGCAGCACCCACTGATCTGATTTGCTGTGAAATTACAGCCCTGTTTTACCTGTTTCTCGGAATTTCTCCTCATCACTTGGTATTTACTCTGTGTTTTTCTTTGTATTCCAATGCCAGGATCAAAACTTTTCCAAAAAAGAACATAGTGTAGCATGCTAGTCTCCTCATAATATGCTACACCTGGTGCTTTACTTATCTGTTGTAACTGAAAATACTGGAAATACAAATATTTGTGTACAATATATGTCTGTTCAGTGTTTGATCAAAAGGGGTCAAAATAATGCTTGAGCATTCTCCCATTGACTGGGCCTTCCTCAGCATTTGAGTCATCCAAACTCCTTAGAAAATAGGTGTTGTTACCTTGTATAGCATAGATGACATAGGGTCCCTTCCATAAAAAATCAAACTTACCATGTTTGCCTTTGTCCTCCCTTCTGGAATCCCATCTTAACACTTTGTTTCCTATGAAGAAATCTTCAGCTTTGGTTCTTTTGTCAAATATTTTTTTGAGTTTTTCTTGCAGTACTTGGGTTCTTTGATAGACTTCCTCTCTCGTTTGTTGTAAATGAATTGTCTGATTAATTCTTCTTTGAATATAATTTGGCTCAGCTTGTACCTCTTGCAGCAATTTGATCACAGGAATCCCTAGAGATGCAGGGAACTTTGCTTCTAGCCCATAGACCAGTTCATATGGACTCATGCCAATTGATCTCTTGGTGGTCAGTCTGTCTGCCCACAATGCATTTACCAACTTCTTATGCCAATTCTTTTTGTTTTCTTCCAAAGCTTTTTTAATGATGTTGATGAGACTTTTATTGGAAGACTCAGCTAGGCCATTACCTTGAGGATAGTAGGCAGTGGAATGACCTAGGGTCATTGATACTTGTGACAAAAGTTGATCATTTTTTTGGATTTGAAAGAACAGCATTGTCTGTAATGATTTTATCTGGACAGCCAAACCTGGACAAGATGTTGGTTTCTAGGAATTGTATAATAATGGAATCATTGGCCTGCCTGCAAGGGATGGCTTCTATCCACTTGGTAAAATATTCTGTGGCAGTGAGAATCCACCTATGCTGGCCGGAAGATGGAGGGTGAATTTCACCAATGAAGTCTAAACCCCATTGCTGGAATGGTCTCTCAGTTGAAACTGGTTTGAGTGGTAAAGGCATCAGCTTTCTTTTTCCTTCAAAAATTTGACATTTGTGACAAGTCATCACAAATTTCTTTACATCAGTAAACAAGGAGGGCCAATAAAATCCTACCATTAGGATTTTATCAGCTGTGGACTTCCAGTATAAGTGTCCTCCACAGTCAACTGCATGAAATTCTTTGAGGACATTGTCAGTTTCTTCTAATGTTAAGCAATTGAGTAAGATCCCTTCATGATTTCTCCAAAATAAAGCACTGTCAATAATACAAAACTTTGATGTCTTCATTTTCAAGAATCTTTTCTTGGTTCTGGACAACCCTGGAGGAGCTTGCAGGTTTAATAATACAAAACATATATCAGCATACCATGGGGATTGCATAAAGGCTTGGTTGATCTGTGGAGTCGCCATCTCCTGTTCGTCGTCCAGTTCATTAATGTCAAGGGCTTGAAAATTGGTTTCAGTCATTAGTTTGGCTAGGCCTTGTCCTTTTATCAATTTGGTCGGTTTGATCTCAATGTCATATTCTAGGATGTTAGCAATCCACTTGCCTCTCTTGCCTTCAATTCCCTCTTGGGTTAGAATGTCTTTGACCACTGCATTAGGAACGTAGGCAATTATATGAGAGTACAAGATGTAGATTCTGAAGTCCTTGATGGCTTTTACCAATGCATAAGCTTGTTTTTTCATGATCTGATATTTCAAGGGAGCATCCCTAAGGGCTCTGCTGAAAAATGCAATGGGTTTTTCACAGCCTTGGTCATCTTTTTGTAGCAAAACAGCAGCAATTGTATGTTCAGATGCAAAAGAGAAAATAATAAAATCTTGATCAAATCTAGGGCTTGTTAGTACTGGTGTGTTTGTCAATGCCCTTTTGATATCCTCAAAGGCTTGTCTAGCTTCCATGGTCCATTTGACCTTGGAATCCTTTTTCAGCATATTGTTTAACAGTCTTATTAGTTTCACCAAATTAGGAATGAACCTCCTCAAGAAGTTAATTTTTCCAAGAAAGCTTTGTAGCTCTTTGATGTTTCTTGGATGTGGTACTTGTAGGATAGCTTGAATTCTGTCTGGATCAATCCTAATACCATCTTTTGAGATTATATGCCCCAGGAGTTTACCTTCCTCCAACCCAAACAGTGATTTCTTTGGGTTCAAAGATATGCCATATTTTCTACAAATTGTGAAAACCTGCATCAAGTGTTCTAAGTGTTCTTGATCTGATTTTGAAAAAGCAGTGAGATCATCAAGGTAGACAACTAGGAAATCATGAAGTTCTTTGGCAAAGGCAATATCCATTGCTCTTTGGAATGTGGCCCCTGCATTTTTAAGCCCAAAAGGCATATTGACATATTTGAATGTTCCCCAAGGTGTTGTGAAGGCAGTTTTGTCTTGATCATCAGGGTGAACTAGAATCTGATTGAATCCTGAGAAACCATCTAGCAAGGAGATTCTCGAGGCTCCCACTACCCTTTGCAAGATATGATCCATTTTTGGTAAGGGATAATGGTTCTTGAGAGATACTTTGTTTAAATTTCTTAAGTCAACACACAGTCTGATTTCCCCTGTCTTTTTCCTAGTAGGCACTAGGTTTGAAATCCATTCTGAGAACCTGATTGGGGCAATGATCCCTGCTTCATACATACGTTTGACCTCTTTTTCAATGAGGGGGAGGAGGACTGGATTGATTCTCCTAAGTTTCTGTTTGAAAGGCTTCTGTATGCATGGCCTTCAGCCTGGTCATTGTGCATATTATGAATCCAAACCCCTTCTCCAGCTCCCAACCTATTTACAGATCCATCAAATTCTAGATACCATAAGGTTTCATGATCAAGATCTAGATTGAAATTTTTAGTGAGTTGGGTCATGGGCAGATTTGCTTCTTGCATGTGACTTGGTGCATCATGTACCTCTGTCTTCTTATCAGCTATGCTCACAGTCTTTTGGTCTTTGAAAGCGCATTTCTCATCTAATTCCTCGGTCTCTACTGTCATTAATAATTCAGAATAAGCTTTGTGACAGATGTCAGCATTGTAGAGAATAAATGAATCCATGTCTGAATGTATTGAATAGATTGGAAAGTTTTGGGGCTTGTCCTGACTGCTCACCACATATTTCATCAAGGTTTCACGGTATAGTCTCTTTGGCTGCCCAAAGACTGAAATAGTTGCATAGGACATATCTAATTGCAGAGATCATTGAAGTTTGGCCCACCAGGATCTGGATAAGAGCATAACATACTTAGGGGGTATGTCAGCTACCACTACATCCATTAAGATAGTTTTGGTTGGATACTGGACCAAGGAGACACATAAGTCTTTAATCAGGCCTAAGCACCTGACTTGGCTTGAATCAAATGAGAATAGATCCTTGTAAGGTCTTGTGATGTCTAAGTCAAGTTTTTCCATTACAGATTTGGGCATTAAGTTGTGTGAGGCCCCGGAATCAAACATTGCGTTATGTAGGACCTTATCATGAATGTTTAGACTGACATAGAAGGGTGGAACCCCTCCATTTTCTGTTTTTCCATTAACCTCAGGTCCGAACAACAACTCTGGTTGGTCATCTAGGACATTCACAGCATCCTTATTATCTGCTACTTGGAGTGACTTGTTAATCTGTTGTCTGTATATATCATGTTTAGCTAATTCCGAAAGAGGAACTAATATCTTTAGCTTACTTATTTCTGTTTCCAAGTTAAAAGGTTTTTCCACTTGAATTTTTGCATTTAGTGCAACAGATTTTTCTCTTTCAGCCGTATTGTCAGTGGTCTTTTGTTCATAGTTGGCTTGATTTTGAGTAAAACTGGTGCCATGCTTTTTTCCTGGGGGAGTATCTGTTCTAGTATTTGAAGGATGGGGTGGAATTTGCTGTTTTTCCGAGGACTGTTGCTCTGAAATATCCTCTATAGTGACCTCTGTGGCAGGTAGGTTTGAGCTGCCAGCTGATTGGGGGAGGGTAGTTTTATCATTGATCTTTTTTGGCTGCTTATTCTCCTTTGCTTTAGGAAGTTCAGGTACGTCTATGGTTCTGGTTCTTAGTTTATATTGTTTGTGTACTTCATACACAGCTGCATCATAACCCTCTTTGAAATCAAATGATTCTCCTAACTTAGTGTGGTATTGGTTGTTATTAAAAACCTCTTGATCTTCTTGTGTTAAGAAGACTCGGTGTTCACTGTCCAAACCCATTAGGTTAATGTGAGGGTCCTCATTAGGTTCACTAGATGTGGAAGCCTCAGCATAGTTCTCTTGGAAAGGAGGTCTGACATGCTGGTCAGGATCAGTCCTTCCAACATTAGGAGTTTGATTCTTTCTAAAGTTTGGGTTTCTAATATTGCTTGCTTGACCTTCCCATGATGATTTTCTTTCTATGGTTTCCACCCTATCTCCAAGTCTATCCATTCCTTTGATGATTGCATCTAGATTTTGCTCAAATGATGAGGGTTCTTCTTTGAAAGTAGTTCTCCTTTCAGTTCTCGCCCAGTTTCTCTTGGCAATTAGATTTGCCTCTACACTCACAGCTATGTTTTGCATGTCTGCTAGAGTTGGAGGGGCTCTTTCTCTTAGCTGATATGCCATATCAGCATCAAATCCATCAGGGAGCCTAATCAATGCTAAATCAGGTGGAGGCCTAAGATTTTGAGGAATGGCATTATAAATAGTGTTGAATCTAGTGCAATAGTCCAAAACAGTTTCTTGTGGGCCTCTTCTTATGGTGTCATATTCAGATAAAATGTGCAGACGGTCCATTTTCTTTTCCCATCTATTTAGGAAGGACTGATAAAGGGCACCCGAATCAGCTATGGAATTTACAGCTAGTGCCCTAAACCAAGCTCTTACTTCACCTATCAGACTTTGCACAAAAATCTTCATTCTGACATCATCATCATCTATCTCATAGTTCTCAAAATAATCCTGCATTTTCTTGGTATGCTGTAAGGCAGTGTATGTACTGGTTCCATCAAAATAAGTAATCTTACTTTGGTAGTCCTGAGGCATTGCCCCAGGATTTCCAGGTAGCTAAAGAGGTTCATAACGATTACCCATATTTGGAGGGATAAGTGGGACAACTGGTGGGAAGGGAACAACTGGGATAACAGGGACAACAACAGTAGTTTGTGCGTTAGGTGTAGACAATATGTTTTGTGAAGTGGATGATGAAGAGGGGGAAGAATGAGTTGTATGAAGGTGGACTGATGGTTTTGCAGGGGTTGGAATGAAACTTTGCTGAACTATTTCAGGGCTAGATTCAGGAGATTGCTCTGGTTCCTTTTGGCTCCTAAGAGTCTTAGGAATCAAATTGGGGTTATCAAAAACAGGAGGAGGATTTGGGTCAGGATTTGACCTGGTGTGCCTAGTTTTCTTTTTAGGAGCCAGCTTCTGAGCTTGCTTTTGGTGTTTTTTGAGAATATTTTAGAATTTTGTTTTAAGGAACTGTTCAAGTTTTTGGAACTACTGTCTAAAAATAGACAGCAGTCGAAAAATACGCTCTTTCCCTAGTTGAGTCGCCAATTATGTTATCACTCAGGTTGTTCCCTTTGACTCCGAAGGGAATACGGCCGAGGTAACCACTAACCAATCTTTGGGTCACAGGTTCTAGCCTACCTATGACCAGAGAGGGCTCTCTCTTTATGATTTAACTTTGTTTGTAAAATATTTTAGGCTAGTTATGATGCTCAAGGTTTTGTTTTGAATTTTGCTGGATGATGATTCTAGTCAAGATAGATATATGTTTATCAGGGTGTTCTAGGCCATTGGGCATGGAGTCAGTGATGCTAAAGTTGCTTGATATGTCTGTGTTGATACCACAGTGATGTTGCAGAGCCAGATAAGTGTCTAAGAAACAATTCTTTGAACCTGTGATTGGGTGTGATGTGATCAGGGCATGAAAGGCAATTAAGGATCTTTCAACAAACTGATATGGAGAATAGTGGGAATATTATTTAGAAGCAGTGAAGAATTTCTATATAACATTCATATTTATAGAATTAATGAAAACATGAGCAATTAAGAATTCATGTTCATGATCAATTCTGAAGAAAACATTTTCAGCAATAGAGATTGAGCACAAGGTGTAACCAAACATTTCCTGTACTATTCCTTTTCTCTACTGTTAGATTAATGAAACATGTGTATGATTCAAACAAACATAAGAAGACAAAACATAGATTGAGAAAACTTATTGTTCCATTAGACAGCACAGGAATTCTGCAACAGCACGCATAGCATCAGCAAGACATCAAACATTCAGGAAATCACTGAGCTTTTTCAGCTTCTTGTATTAGATTATCTGAAAGTATACAATACATTTGCCTCAGAATGAAAATCACCAACCCCTCATACGTTTCCAGGGGAGGTATATATACATAATTTACATAAGAAAATATCTAGTTAATGAGTTAATGGCTCATTAATATCGTGCCAACTCTTGGAGCATTGTAGCTGAGAAAGTAAATGTTGTATTAACTTCTGAATGCATTAGCTGTCCAAAATGGTCAGAGGATGTTGACTTTGTGACCGTTGGAGTCGGCTGAAGATGTGCTGCCCAAAAACTGCGTATTTCTTATCTTTTGTCCTGCTGTCGCTGTCCTTTGCTGAGTCACCATTTCGGCTGCCTTAAACGCTGTCCACATTCTTCTTTTTGCTTTTGGCCAAGTTGAAGTTGACTAGGACCAAGCAGCTGAGATTATTGAGGCAAAACTTGTAACATTTCCTGCCACCAATCCTCCTTGGGCAGCTGGTGTCTTCGAATTTTCACCAATGTTTCATCTGCTTCTGTATATCTATAAAAATTTGGAGGAACCTCAAAAAGGTGATGGATTTCATTTTCAATAAAAAATAGATTTTCAAGTTTGTCATAAAGGCCCTGTCCTGTTGGAGGCCCTGCTTCTTCAGAGGTGCTGGTAGATGCAGTGATTTGATTTTCAATGAAACTTTTCATTCTGTTGGCATATTTCTCACGGGGGAGCAGTTTTCCTGTGCTGGTCAGTAGGCTGGGCAGTCCTTTTTGTTGCAGTGCTCCCATTTTGAGTTTTTACTCATCCACCTCAGCCTGTATTTCTTGGCATTTCCTCTCTACAGTTTGCACATAATTCCTGAGAGTCGGCACCTTTTTAGCCGTAAGGACAGCCTCTGTTCTGTTGACAATGTTGATGGCTGCTAGCTCCTCCTGGGTCTGATTATTCAAAAAATGTATCATTCTATTGGCTTGCTCACGCCTGTTCCCCAGTACTGTCCTAGCTTTCTGCATCTCAAACTGTGCTTTGCCAATCAAATCCATTTGTTCATGCACAGTCTTAATTGACTTCCATTGTCTAGTAATGGATTGGTCAATTCGGGCCCACAAAATTCTTTTTATTTCTGCCATAGCACTTTCTAGCTTGAGCTCCTTCTCCAAGGCCTTTATTTTGTCTTTCAGGGCCTTTATTTCTCTACCTTGCTCTGCCACAGTCATCTTTGATTTGTCATATTTGGCCTCTAGCTCTGCCAATTTTTCCTTGGCCTGCTTAATCTCAGTAGCCTGGAGCTCCATTTCTTTGATAGCCTTAGTCAAATCTTCCATGTTTAAACTGGACTCTGGGGCTGTTGTTGTTGTTGCTGCTTCTGTTGTTGTTGTAGTTGTTACAGGGGCTACTGCTGCCTCTGTAGTTGTTGCAGTGGTTGAAGTAGTTGGAGGAGCTTGGGATGTGGATTCTCCCTGCTTGTCTTGTAGTGCCCCTTCTAGCTCCTTTTCCAAATCGAGGACCTTCTGATTGAGCTGCATAATTAGATCCAGTTGCTCATCAGCTTCCTTTTCCTTCTGCAATTTTTTTGTTTAGGGGTGCTCGGTGGGCAGCAGTTTCAACCTTTTCTTCAAGGCATTAAGATCATCTTCTTTTTTCTTCATGAGGGCCCTCACGCCCTTTGGATCCTTAGGATCATGTCCTAGGTCTATGATGATGTCCTCCAATGATTTAATCCTGTTTTCCTTGGCCATGGAGGACATTCTCTCAAAGTCCAACTGAATGTTGGTATTCTTTAGTGATTCTTTCAGTTCATGGGCCATTGTAGCCCTGTCTACCAAGGTGGCATAGACCATTTCTCCCTTTTTTTTGTGCAGTTTAATCTGGTCCATGGGGTGAATGTCCTTTGACCTGACTTCCACCCTTGTTCTCACATAATCTGCAGCTGATTGAGGCTGCGGCACCTTGGGTTTGAAGTGACTGAGGATCATTTTCTCCTCTTGTATGTCATATACTGACATCAATCTCTCTTGCTTGGCTGGTGTTGCTTTGAGGAACTGTTTGTATACTTCTATCCTCAGCAAATCATTTTGTGCCTTTATTTGTTTGAAGGAAGCCTTGGTGCTTGAAGGCTTCTTGGTCTGTTGAGTGGAGGAGGACACCTCCAAGCCAAGTTGTAGTCCCTGCTCCTGCTGAAAGGAGCTTGTACCCATCTGCTGGTTGTCTTCCCCTTCTTTCCTTGGACTGTCAAGGACTTCTTCGCTTATTTCTTCTATTACTGGGGAGTCAACCTTTTGCCTCTTGGCCTCAGGTTGCTGGGAGCATCCACTAACAGGAGTGCACTCTTCTCTGTCTCTTTTCTTACCCCTCTCCTCATGTGCTGGAGTCTGCAAAATAGGTGCTGTTGGAGGCTCTGTTTTCGGTGGAGGGGTCTGCTCTTGTTGCTACCCAATTGAGGAGGCAGGCTGTTCTTTTACTATTTCTTCTTCAGCACCCATTATTCCTTTACCTTTATTTGTGCCTGCTGCTAATGTAGAAGGCGCCTGGGTAGCTGGTGCAGTTGTGGCAGCTGAAGTCCCTTCTCCCACTGGATGTGGTTGCTTGAAGATTACCTGCTGCACAGAATCCAAGTCAAGAGTTTTTTCCAAATCCTTGACATTCTTTTGCATTATCTCTTCTTCAGTTAGTTTTTCAATTAAAGTATCTTGCAGCCATTCTTTCTGATTGGCATATTTCTCAATATGTGGATATTTACAATGCTCATAGCCTAGCAGCCTGTACTTGACCCTTCTAGCAGTGATGAAGCCTTCAGGGTCATAAGGGACCCACCGGAAGGTTTTTGAAAGCTTGTACTTGTCTTTGAGGATTTGATCAGCATCTTGCCATCCCTCTTTTTTATTCATGATGAAGGGACCCAGGTTGTGCTTGAATTTGAGATGGGCTTTCTTTTTAGCACTGTGGAAGTGGGTGAGGTCAGAGTGAATGAGCTGCCTATAATACTCCAAGGCAAACAGTCTCATGGGTACATATTTTGGGAGCCTGTATGGACAGAGCTCACAGCCATAAATTCTGATAACAGTGTGATCCTGGTATAGGTACCAATCACCTATTTTGTAATTTTTGGAGAGCTGCAGGGTTTTCTATATTTCAAATGACACTCTGGGAGGAGGGGACCTCATCAATAAGCAAGAGACTGGGTATACAAATTCATCTATAAATTCACAGTATGAGTATGGTAAATCTTGGACTTGGTGATACACTGATGTCTAGAAGATAACAGATCTTCTTTCTCCTCTAGAATCCAGCTTCTTAATATGGCATGGAAAAGCCTCAGACTGGTAGTACATGAACAAATGGTAGATGTAAGATGAATACTTGAATATGCCCTCCCTGTCTACTTTGAAAAGCTGCTCATGTATCTTGTTTGCTATGAGTTTAGCAAAATTATATTTGTAGGCAGGAGGTTGGCCTGGGCTATAAGCAGCTAATAACACCAGCACTGTCTCATCAACATGTTCGCTGGTTTTATAGCACAACACATAGGAAATCATATCAATTAGAAGTTTGCCTATATCTGTAAAATGGACATGTAAGAAAGGAGGAGGCCCTGTGGGCTGGCAATCAGGTCTCATAAATATCTTGGTGATCTTCTGAATGTCATCAGTGGACATCTTGGCACCTGTGTCCAGCAGATAGTTCATGGAGAAAGGAAACAACAGCTGAGTCTGTTTGAAGTTGAGCATCTGGTTGATGGACTCAGCGTTAATGTGAAAGAGGATGCTCCCAGATGGAGACTTGACAACTCTGTGATTTACATCATAATTCTCAGCACAAAGACGGATGATCTCTGGAAAAATGTTAACAGATGGGAGAAAGTAATATGGCAGATTTGATTCCCATATCCCATATGTATCCTTGCCATTCAAATAGTCATCTCTCAATTTCTTGAAGGTCTGCAAATGGTTTGTATCAGCCACCAGGTCTTGGATGAGGTAATCTCTGTCAGCAAGAGGCAGGGACTCAAGCTCCTTATTAGGTGGATTCATGGGGGCAACACTGAGAGTTGTGGGTGCAGGAGCAGCCATTATGTAATTTTGGGTGCTGCTTTAAAATGTAGTCTCTGAATGCAATCAAGGTAAGTGTAATAGCTTGCAAACTTTTCTCAAAGGTCAGGTGGCAGCTTGAATGCAAATGATAGTAGACAAGTCTTCAGAGAGGAATATGGAGGTTAGGCAAGCTTGCCTCTGCTCTGCTTTGGTAAATTCACAGGGATTGTGAATCAATGAGGAGGAATTGCAGAGGTAGGGTGGAACTAAAAGTTGGTGGAACGCAGCTTTTCAAGCCTGCACTCGGCAAAATGGAACAATGCCGGGTAGCTCGAGGATGAATTATCAATTTACGACCGCAAATTATTGTTTTCACATCAAATTTTGGAGCAGGGGGCAATGCAGGAGGTTTTAGTCTAGAATTGACTGAGAGGCAATATTAAATTTGGGAATAACCAGGTGTTTAGTGGAGAATTAGCAGAGAAAACGGCATGCACAGGGGCAAAATAAGAGAATTGCGGTGAATACCTGGATAAACGGTGCGGAAAACCTTCGGGTTGCACAGTGGATGCACAATGCAGCTAAATTGATGAGTTGCGGCGTCTGCAGCTTTGAATTTGGCGGTTGGAGGCAAATTTCGCCGTGAACAAGTAAAACAGTGACTGTGTCTTTTTCGCATGAAAATGACACAAAACGGCTCTTTTTGCGCATTTTAACGACAATTTTGGAAAATGCGGGTCATTGGCGCTTTTCTGCCGATGACGTCAGCATGACATCATGGCGGGCCCGGGTACGGACGGTGACGTGGGTGCTGAGCTGGAGGCCAGCATGGCAGGACACGGTGGCGGATGGTGTGGGGTGGCAAGGTTATGTGGAGGGCAACGAGGCGCGGGGGCGGGGCCAATGACATGACGTGGTGGACCACGAGGCGCAATGGCGGAGGCCGGGGGCATGACGTCACGGTGATGTGGGGGTGACATGACAGAGGAGGCGGTATCGGGGAAGGTGGTAAGCGGTCTCCCCGCACCGCTTTTGGGAGAAGGCAGTATTGGGGAGGGGGGCTCCCAACACCCCCGCCGGCTGCCACGCGTCCAGTGTACGGGGGCCAAAACCACCCGTTCTTCAGACGCTAAAGCGCGGCGGGTTGAAAACTCAAATCGACCGCCCACTGTTGGATTGAGGGCAGCAGCAGATCGACGGCTGGCGGGCGCCCCGACCCGGCGTGCAAGTTTGGGTGGGGACCCGCCGGCTATTTAAATAATAATTTTAATATGTCGGGGTCGGAACTTAGGTTTAAGGGATTTTTTGTGGGTTTTGGGGTACGCGGGTTAATGTGCTGGGTTTAGAAAAACATATGAGTATTAGGTTTGAGAGGGGGAGAAGGGGTTTTTCATGAAATTTTTTGGAAAAAGGGGTAAATGAGGGTCAAGGGTGGGCTATTAGTCTAACCAGGGGTTAGAGTAATTCCCAAAACAAGGGTTGACTATGGTCCCTGGTGGACTAAAGTCTCCCATAGACATACTATTTAGCTATAATGCTAAAGGGGGGATATTTATACATTGTTTGGGGTTTATATACCATGGTGTTATAGTAATAGGGGAAGGGGAATAATAGGGGATTTAGTGTAGATAGTGTTAGTAGTTAGTATTTGGAGGGGAATGTGAATGAGAAGTGATAGTTACTAAGTTTTTTAGGAATCAAACTTAGTTAGGGAGTAGATCAAAATGAAAAGAATTTTTACACAAGAAATGTTGCTTCTTTTCAAAGAGAGAAGTCACTTCTAACATGAAATTTCTTACAAATGAGGAGTATAAGGAGGACTGATCAGGCAAATCCTGCAGTACTCATGGGGAGGTTAGTAAGAACTTTTGAAGGGGATGAGGGAAGTTAGTGATGGTTTAGTAGTATGTCAAATAGGCCATTGCTCTTTCCTTTCTCCTGCTGGTGACATCATTGTGATTTTTTCCCATGTCATATGCTTAGACCTTGCTTTCTGCAACCTTCAACTGCCTACCCTGCCTACAATGCCTAACATTTTTTCCTCCTTTGGATGGGTGCACTTAGCCTTGCAAACCCTGACAATTCTCTTTTCTTTTTGCTCCCCTCCTATCTAAGTCTACCCTTATGACTTCCAAGGGCCCAGATTAAGCAGTTGGGCTCCTTCCCTTCTCTATCCACCTAATCATTTTTCAAGCTTGAACTGTTTGAGCAGGTACTTCCTTTCTAGTCTAGAACATGCAATTTAAAACATGGTGAGGTCCAGCTTGAGCTGTTGGACCACCCATCAAAGTAGGAGTGGCAATTTGAACTAGCCACTTTCATGGTCTTTATTTGGGGTTCATTTATTTTTATTTTTTCTTTGACCAATTCATTTTCTTGCCTTTTGATTTTTCTTTTAAGGCATACCCTCTTTACATTTTTTAACTGTCAACTTCTTTCACAAAAAATGGAACCTTAGTAGCATGGAAGGTGAGCATTTTTGGCACTTCCACTGTCAATCATGAGATATGAAAACCTATTGGTATAGGAGGCTAACAGTGGCTCCACTTGGGGATGGCTTTTCCCGGTGAAAAGCCAAGAACAGCAGGTCAGATTGCCTGAGTTTTGCTTTCTTGCTGCAGTCTGAATTTTTCTGTTGCTGGAGACTATTTATCAGGATCTTGGATACTTGTAGGCAGCACCTACTGATCTGATTTGCTATGAAATTACAGCCCTGTTTTACCTGTTTCTCGGAATTTCTCCTCATCACTTGGTATTTACTCTGTGTTTTTCTTTGTATTCCAATGCCAGGATCAAAACTTTTCCAAAAAAGAACATAGTGTAGCATGCTGGTCTCCTCATAATATGCTGCACCTGGTGCTTTATTTATCTGCTGTAACTGAAAATACTGGAAATACAAATATTTATGTACAATATATGCCTGTTCAGTGTTTGATCAAAAGGGGTCAAAATAATGCTTGAGCATTCTCCCATTGACTAGGCCTTCCTCAGCATTTGAGTCATCCAAACTCCTTAGAAAATAGGTGTTGTTACCTTGTATAGCATAGATGACATAGGGTCCCTTCCATAAAAAATCAAACTTACCATGTTTGCCTTTGTCCTCCCTTCTGGAATCCCATCTTAACACTTTGTTTCCTATGAAGAAATCTTCAGCTTTGGTTCTTTTGTCAAATATTTTTTTGAGTTTTTCTTGCAGTACTTGGGTTCTTTGATAGACTTCCTCTCTCGTTTGCTGTAAATGAATTGTCTGATTAATTCTTCTTTGAATATAATTTGGCTCAGCTTGTACCTCTTGCAGCAATTTGATCACAGGAATCCCTAGAGATGCAGGGAACTTTGCTTCTAGCCCATAGACCAGTTCATATGAACTCATGCCAATTGATCTCTTGGTGGTCAGTCTGTCTGCCCACAATGCATTTACCAACTTCTTATGCCAATTCTTCTTCTTTTCTTCCAAAGCTTTTTTAATGATGTTGATGAGACTTTTATTGGAAGACTCAGCTAGGCCATTACCTTGAGGATAGTAGGCAGTGGAATGACCTAGGGTCATGTGATACTTGTGACAAAAGTTGATCATTTTTTTGGATTTGAAAGCAGCAGCATTGTCTGTAATGATTTTATCTGGACAGCCAAACCTGGACAAGATGTTGGTTTCTAGGAATTGTATAATAATGGAATCATTGGCCTGCCTGCAAGGGATGGCTTCTATCCAGTTGGTAAAATAGTCTGTGGCAGTGAGAATCCACCTATGCTGGCCAGAAGATGGAGGGTGAATTTCACCAATGAAGTCTAAACCCCATTGCTGGAATGGTCTCTCAGTTGAAACTGGTTTGAGTGGTAAAGGCAGCAGCTTTCTTTTTCCTTCAAAAATTTGAGATTTGTGACAAGTCATCACAAATTTCTTTACATCAGTAAACAAGGAGGGCCAATAAAATCCTGCCCTTAGGATTTTATCAGCTGTGGACTTCCAGTATAAGTGTCCTCCACAGTCACCTGCATGAAATTCTTTGAGGACATCGTCAGTTTCTTCTAATGTTAAGCAATTGAGTAAGATCCCTTCATGATTTCTCCAAAATAAAGCACTGTCAATAATACAAAACTTTGATGTCTTCATTTTCAAGAATCTTTTCTTGGTTCTGGACAACCCTGGAGGAGCTTGCAGGTTTAATAATACAAAACATATATCAGCATACCATGGGGATTGCATAAAGGTTTGGTTGATCTGTGGAGTCGCCATCTCCTGTTCGTCGTCCAGTTCATTAATGTCAAGGGCTTGAAAATTGGTTTCAGTCATTAGTTTGGCTAGGCCTTGTCCTTTTATCAATTTGGTCGGTTTGATCTCAATGTCATATTCTAGGATGTTAGCAATCCACTTGCCTCTCTTGCCTTCAATTCCCTCTTGGGTTAGAATGTCTTTGATCACTGCATTAGGAACGTAGGCAATTATATGAGAGTACAAGATGTAGATTATGAAGTCCTTGATGGCTTTTACCAATGCATAAGCTTGTTTCTTCATGATCTAATATTTCAAGGGAGCATCCCTAAGGGCTCTGCTGAAAAATGCAATGGGTTTTTCATAGCCTTGGTCATCTTTTTGTAGCAAAACAGCAGCAATTGTATGTTCAGATGCAAAAGAGAAAATAATAAAATCTTGATCAAATCTAGGGCTTGTTAGTACTGGTGTGTTTGTCAATGCCCTTTTGATATCCTCAAAGGCTTGTCTAGCTTCCATGGTCCATTTGACCTTGGAATCCTTTTTCAGCATATTGTTTAACAGTCTTATTAGTTCTGCCAAATTAGGAATGAACCTCCTCAAGAAGTTAATTTTTCCAAGAAAGCTTTGTAGCTCTTTGATGTTTCTTGGATGTGGTACTTGTAGGATAGCTTGAATTCTGTCTGGATCAATCCTAATACCATCTTTTGAGATTATATGCCCCAGGAGTTTACCTTCCTCCAACCCAAACAGTGATTTCTTTGGGTTCAAAGATATGCCATATTTTCTACAAATTGTGAAAACCTGCCTCAAGTGTTCTAAGTGTTCTTGATCTGATTTTGAAAAAGCAGTGAGATCATCAAGGTAGACAACTAGGAAATCATGAAGTTCTTTGGCAAAGGCAATATCCATTGCTCTTTGGAATGTGGCCCCTGCATTTTTAAGCCCAAAAGGCATCTTGACATATTTGAATGTTCCCCAAGGTGTTGTGAAGGCCGTTTTGTCTTGATCATCAGGGTGAACTAGAATCTGATTGAATCCTGAGAAACCATCTAGCAAGGAGATTCTCGAGGCTCCCACTACCCTTTGCAAGATATGATCCATTTTTGGTAAGGGATAATGGTCCTTGAGAGATACTTTGTTTAAATTTCTTAAGTCAACACACAGTCTGATTTCCCCTGTCTTTTTCCTAGTAGGCACTAGGTTTGAAATCCATTCTGAGAACCTGATTGGGGCAATGATCCCTGCTTCATACATACGTTTGACCTCTTTTTCAATGAGGGGGAGGAGGACTGGATTGATTCTCCTAAGTTTCTGTTTGAAAGGCTTCTGATTTTATTTTAATGGTATAGTGTGCTGGATAACTGATGTATCATAAGACTTAAGGTCCTCATAGCTCCAGGCAAAGACATCTTGAAACTCTTTAAATAACTCAATGTATTTCAGTTTCTGTTCAGGTGGTAATGCTTTGGCTAACTTGACCATTTTTGGATTTTCAGGGGTCCCAATGTTACAATCCTCTATTTCAGCATTCAGTGGTTGCATTTTTGGTTTTCTTGAGATATCATTTGAGTCAAACAGATCCTCTAAAGGGGTCAAACCTGTGGGCAAAAAGTTATCTTTCAACTCAATTACTTCTGTTTCTGTTTCAGCTAGTTCCTCCCCATCTAACTGTTTCAATTCCCTTATATTTTCCTTGTCAAAGGTGGTAGGATGTAAAACTAGATCAGCTGTTTCAGCTAATATTTTCTGCATAATTGTGCATGCCTCTGGCTGATCATCTCTAGTGCTGGTATCAATGTTCATGCCAGAAAATTCTTCCTTTAAAGTGAGAAAGTTAATTATCTGTTTATTATTCTCGAAGACTTGCCAATTCTTGATGTTATCCGAAACTAAAGGTCTGTGTTTGATTTCAGCAGTAAATGTATGATTGGTTTTGAAAGGCAACTTACAAGTGCTGGCAAAAGTGGCTAAGCTGTGAGCATGTAGATTGAGTTCTCTGGAAATTTTAGTCAACTGTGTTTGTGAGAAGCTCTCAAGTACCTGGATAGCTGCTCCCTTATATGCTCTTAACCTCAAATCATTTGTGGTAAAGTTTCCTTTCATCTGTTGTATGACCAAATCTGAATCTCCTAGGATTGAGACTTTGGTTGCACCTAGATTTTTTAGGAGTTTCAATCCTAACAGAAGGGCTTCATATTCAGCCATATTGTTTGTGCATCGAAAGTTCAGTCTGTATGCATGGCCTTCGGCCTGGTCATTGTGCATATTATGAATCCAAACTCCTGCTCTAGCTCCCAACCTATTTACAGATCCATCAAATTCTAGATACCATAAGGTTTCATGATCAAGATCTAGATTGAAATTTTTAGTGAGTTGGGTCATGGGCAGATTTGCTTCTTGCATGTGACTTGGTGCATCATGTACCTCTGTCTTCTTATCAGCTATGCTCACAGTGTTTTGGTCTTTGAAAGCACATTGCTCATCTAATTCCTCGGTCTCTACTGTCATTAATAATTCAGAATAAGCTTTGTGACAGATGTCAGCATTGTAGAGAATAAATGAATCCATGTCTGAATGTATTGAATAGATTGGAAAGTTTTGGGGCTTGTCCTGACTGCTCACCACATATTTCATCAAGGTTTCACGGTACAGTCCCTTTGGCTGCCCAAAGACTGAAATAGTTGCATAGGACATATCTAATTGCAGAGATCATTGAAGTTTGGCCCCCCAGGATCTAGATAAGAGCATGCCATATTTAGGGGGTATGTCAGCTACCACTACATCCATTAAGATAGTTTTGGTTGGATACTGGACCAGGGAGACACATAAGTCTTTAATCAGGCCTAAGCACCTGACTTGGCTTGAATCAAATGAGAATAGATCCTTGTAAGGTCTTGTGATGTCTAAGTCAAGTTTTTCCATTACAGATTTGGGCATTAAGTTGTGTGAGGCCCCGGAATCAAACATTGCGTTATGTAGGACCTTATCATGAATGTTTAGACTGACATAGAAGGGTGGAACCCCTCCATTTTCTGTTTTTCCATTAACCTCAGGTCCGAACAACAACTCTGGTTGGTCATCTAGGACATTCACAGCATCCTTATTATCTGCTACTTGGAGTGACTTGTTAATCTGTTGTCTGTATATATCATGTTTAGCTAATTCTGAAAGAGGAACTGATATCTTTAGCTTACTTATTTCTGTTTCCAAGTTAAAAGGTTTTTCCACTTGAATTTTTGCATTTAGTGCAACAGATTTTTCTCTTTCAGCCGTATTGTCAGTGGTCTTTTGTTCATAGTTGGCTTGATTTTGAGTAAAACTGGTGCCATGTTTTTTTCCTGGGGGAGTATCTGTTCTAGTATTTGAAGGATGGGGTGGAATTTGCTGTTTTTCTGAGGATTGTTGCTCTGAAATATCCTCTATAGTGACCTCTGTGGTAGGTAGGTTTGAGCTGCCAGCTGATTGGGGGAGGGTAGTTTTATCATTGATCTTTTTTGGCTGCTTATTCTCCTTTGCTTTAGGAAGTTCAGGTACGTCTATGGTTCTGGTTCTTAGTTTATATTGTTTGTGTACTTCATACACAGCTGCATCATAACCCTCTTTGAAATCAAATGATTCTCCTGACTTAGTGTGGTATTGGTTGTTATTAAAAACCTCTTGATCTTCTTGTGTTAAGAAGACTCGGTGTTCACTGTCCAAACCCATTAGGTTAATGTGAGGGTCCTCATTAGGTTCACTAGATGTGGAAGCCTCAGCATAGTTCTCTTGGAAAGGAGGTCTGACATGCTGGTCAGGATCAGTCCTTCCAACATTAGGAGTTTGATTCTTTCTAAAGTTTGGGTTTCTAATATTGCTTGTTTGACCTTCCCATGATGATTTTCTTTCTATGGTTTCCACCCTGTCTCCAAGTCTATCCATTCCTTTGATGATTGCATCTAGCTTTTGCTCAAATGATGAGGGTTCTTCTTTGAAAGTAGTTCTCCTTTCAGTTCTCGCCCGGTTTCTCTTGGCAATTAGATTTGCCTCTACACTCACAGCTATGTTTTGCATGTCTGCTAGAGTTGCAGGGGCTCTTTCTCTTAGCTGATATGCCATATCAGCATCAAATCCATCAGGGAACTTAATCAATGCTAAATCAGGTGGAGGCCTAAGATTTTGAGGAATGGCATTATAAATAGTGTTGAATCTAGTGCAATAGTCCAAAACAGTTTCTTTTGGGCCTCTTCTTATGGTGTCATATTCAGATAGAATGTGCAGAGGGTCCTTTTTCTTTTCCCATCTATTTAGGAAGGACTGATAAAGGGCACCCGAATCAGCTATGGAATTTACAGCCAGTGCCCTGAACCAAGCTCTTACTTCACCTATCAGACTTTGCACAAAAATCTTCATTCTGACATCATCATCATCTATCTCATAGTTCTCAAAATAATCCTGCATTTTCTTAGTATCCTGTAAGGCAGTGTATGTACTGGTTCCATCAAAATAAGTAATCTTGCTTTGGTAGTCCTGAGGCATTGCCCCAAGATTTCCAGGTAGCTAAAGAGGTGCATAACGATTAGCCATATTTGGAGGGATAAGTGGGACAACAGGTGTGAAGGGAACAACTGGGATAACAGGGATAGCAACAGTAGTTTGTGTGTTAGGTGTAGACAATATGTTTTGTGAAGTGGATGATGAAGAGGGGGAAGAATGAGTTGTATGAAGGTGGACTGATGGTTTTGCAGGGGTTGGAATGAAACTTTGTTGAAGTGTTTCAGGGCTAGATTCAGGAGATTGCTCTAGTTCCTTTTGGCTCCTAAGAGTCTTAGGAATCAAATTGGGGTTATCAAAAACAGGAGGAGGATTTGGGTCAGGATTTGACCTGGTGTGCCTAGTTTTCTTTTTAGGAGCCAGCTTCTGAGCTTGCTTTTGGTGTTTTTTGAGAATATTTTAGAATTTTGTTTTAAGGAATTGTTCAAGTTTTTGGAACTAGTGTCTAAAAACAGACAGCAGTCGAAAAATACACTCTTTCCCCAGTTGAGTCGCCAATTATGTTATCACTCAGGTTGTTCCCTTTGACTCCGAAGGGAATACGGCCGAGGTAACCACTAACCAATCTTTGGGTCACAGGTTCTAGCCTACCTATGACCAGAGAGGGCTCTCTCTTTATGATTTAACTTTGTTTGTAAAATATTTTAGGCTAGTTATGATGCTCAAGGTTTTGTTTTGAATTTTGCTGGATGATGATTCTAGTCAAGATAGATATATGTTTATCAGGGTGTTCTAGGCCATTGGGCCTGGAGTCAGTGATGCTAAAGTTGCTTGATATGTCTGTGTTGATACCACAGTGATGCTGCAGAGCCAGATAATTGTCTAAGAAACAATTCTTTGAACCTGTGATTGGGTGTGATGTGATCAGGGCATGAAAGGAAATTAAGGATCTTTCAACAAACTGATATGGAGAACAGTGGGAATATTATTTAGAAGCAGTGAATAATTTCTATATAACATTCATATTTATAGAATTAATGAAAACATGAGCAATTAAGAATTCATGTTCATGATCAATTCTGAAGAAAACATTTTCAGCAATAGAGATTGAGTACAAGGTGTAACCAAACATTTCCTGTACTATTCCTTTTCTCTACTGTTAGATTAATGAAACATGTGTATGATTCAAACAAACATAAGAAGACAAAACATAGATTGAGAAAACTTATTGTTCCATTAGACAGCACAGGAATTCTGCAACAGCACGCATAGCATCAGCAAGACATCAAACGTTCAGGAAATCACTGAGCTTTGCCAGCTTCTTGTATTAGATTATCTGAAAGTATACAATACATTTGCCTCAGAATGAAAATCACCAACCCCTCATACGTTGCCAGGGGAGGTATATATACATAATTTACATAAGAAAATATCTAGTTAATGAGTTAATGGCTCATTAATATCGTGCCAACTCTTGGAGCATTGTAGCTGAGAAAGTAAACGCTGTATTAACTTCTGAATGCATTAGCTGTCCAAAATGGTCAGAGGATGTTGACTTTGTGACCGTTGGAGTCGGCTGAAGATGTGCTGCCCAAAAACTGCGCATTTCTTATCTTTTGTCCTGTTGTCACTGTCCTTTGCTAAGTCACCATTTCGGCTGCCTTAAACGCTGTCCACATTCTGCTTTTTGCTTTTGGCCAAGTTGAAGTTGACTAGGACCAAGCAGCTGAGATTATTGAGGCAAAACTTGTAACATTGCCTGCCACCAATCCTCTTTGGGCAGCTGGTGTCTTCGAATTTTCACCAATGTTTCATCTGCTTCTGTATATCTATAAAAATTTGGAGGAACCTCAAAAAGGTGATGGATTTCATTTTCAATAAAAAATAGCTTTTCAAGTTTGTCATAAAGGCCCTGTCCTGTTGGAGGCCCTGCTTCTTCAGAGGTGCTGGTAGATGCAGTGATTTGATTTTCAATGAAACTTGACATTCTGTTGGCATATTGCTCACGGGGGAGCAGTTTTCCTGTGCTGGTCAGTAGGCTGGGCAGTCCTTTTTGTTGCAGTGCTCCCATTTTGCGTTTTTACTCATCCACCTCAGCCTTTATTTCTTGGCATTTCCTCTCTACAGTTTGCACATAATTCCTGAGAGTCAGCACCTTTTTAGCCATAAGGACAGCCTCTGTTCTATTGACAATGTTGATGGCTGCTAGCTCCTCCTGGGTCTGATTATTCAAAAAATGTATCATTCTATTGGCCTGCTCAGGCCTGTTCCCCAGTACTGTCCTGGCTTTTTGGATCTCAAACTGTGCTTTGCCAATCAAATCCATTTGTTCATGCATAGTCTTAATTGACTTCCATTGTCTAGTAATGGATTGGTCAATTTGGGTCCACAAAATTCTTTTTATTTCTGCCATAGCACTTTCTAGCTTGAGCTCCTTCTCCAAGGCCTTTATTTTGTCTTTCAGGGCCTTTATTTCTCTACCTTGCTCTGCCACAGTCATCTTTGATTTGTCATATTTGGCCTCTAGCTCTGCCAATTTTTCCTTGGCCTGCTTAATCTCAATAGCCTGGAGCTCCATTTCTTTGATAGCCTTAGTCAAATCTTCCATGTTTAAACTAGACTCTGGGGCTGTTGTTGTTGCTGCTGCTTCTGTTGTTGCTGTAGTTGTTACAGGGGCTACTGCTGCCTCTGTAGTTGTTGCAGTGGTTGAAGTAGTTTGAGGAGCTTGGGATGTGGATTCTCCCTGCTTGTCTTGCAGTGCCCCTTCTAGCTCCTTTTCCAAATCGAGGACCTTCTTATTGAGCTGCATAATTAGATCTAGTTGCTCATCAGCTTCCTTTTCCTTCTGCAATTCTGATGTTTGGGGGTGCTCGGTGGGCAGCAGTTTCAACCTTTTCTTCAAGGCATTAAGATCATCTTCTTTTTTCTTCATGAGGGCCCTCACGCCCTTTGGATCCTTAGGATCATGTCCTAGGTCTATGATGATGTCCTCCAATGATTTAATCCTGTTGTCCTTGGCCATGGAGGACATTCTCTCAAAGTCCAACTGAATGTTGGTATTCTTTAGTGATTCTTTCAGTTCATGGGCCATTGTAGCCCTGTCTACCAAGGTGGCATAGACCATTTCTCCCGTTTGTTTGTGCAGTTTAATCTGGTCCATGGGGTGAATGTCATTTGCCATGACTTCCACCCTTGTTCTCACATAATCTGCAGCTGATTGAGGCTACGGCACCTTGGGTTTGAAGTGACTGAGGATCATTTTCTCCTCTTGTATGTCATATACTGACATCAATCTCTCTTGCTTGGCTGGTGTTGCTTTGAGGAACTGTTTGTATACTTCTATCCTCAGCAAATCATTCTGTGCCTTTATTTGTTTGAAGGAAGCCTTGGTGCTTGAAGGCTTCTTGGTCTGTTGAGTGGAGGAGGACACCTCCAAGCCAAGCTGTAGTCCCTGCTCCTGCTGAAAGGAGCTTGTACCTGTCTGCTGGCTGTCTTCCCCTTTTTTCCTTGGACTGTCAAGGACTTCTTCGCTTATTTCTTCTATTACTGGGGAGTCAACCTTTTGCCTCTTGGCCTCAGGTTGCTGGGAGGATCCACTAACAGGAGTGGACTCTTCTCTGTCTCTTTTCTTACCCCTCTCCTCATGTGCTGGAGTCTGCAAAATAGGTGTTGTTGGAGGCTCTGTTTGAGGTGGAGGAGTCTGCTCTTGTTGCTGCCCAATTGAGGAGGCAGGCTGTTCTTTTACTGTTTCTTCTTCAGCACCCATTATTCCTTTACCTTTATTTGTGCCTGCTGCTGATGTAGAAGGCGCCTGGGTAGTTGGTGCAGTTGTGGCAGCTGAAGTCCCTTCTCCCACTGGATGTGGTTGCTTGAAGATTACCTGCTGCACAGAATCCAAGTCAAGAGTTTTTTCCAAATCCTTGACATTCTTTTGCATTATCTCTTCTTCAGTTAGTTTTTCAATTAAAGTATCTTGCAGCCATTCTTTCTGATTGGCATATTTCTCAATATGTGGATATTTACAATGCTCATAGCCTAGCAGCCTATACTTGACCCTTCTAGCAGTGATGAAGCCTTCAGGGGCATAAGGGACCCACTGGAAGCTTTTTGAAAGCTTGTACTTGTCTTTGAGGATTTGATCAGCATCTTGCCATCCCTCTTTTTTATTCATGATGAAGGGACCCAGGTTGTGCTTGAATTTGGGATGGTCTTTCTTTTAGCACTGTGGAAGTGGGTGAGGTCAGAGTGAATGAGCTGCCTATAATACTCCAAGGCAAACAGTCTCATGGGTACATATTTTGGGAGCATGTATGGACAGAGCTCACAGCTATAAATTCTGATAACAGTGTGATCCTGGTATAGGTACCAATCACCTATTTTGTAATTTTTGGAGAGCTGCAGGGTTTTCTGTATTTCAAATGACACTCTGGGAGGAGGGGAGCTCATCAATAACCAAGAGACTGGGTATACAAATTCATCTATAAATTCACAGTATGAGTATGGTGAATCTTGGACTTGGTGATACACTGATGTCCAGAAGATAACAGATCTTCTTTCTCCTCTAGAATCCAGCTTCTTAATATGGCATGGAAAAGCCTCAGACTGGTAGTACATGAACAAATGGTAGATGTAAGATGAATACTTGAATATGCCCTCCCTGTCTACTTTGAAAAGCTGCTCATGTATCTTGTTTGCTATGAGTTTAGAAAAATTATATTTGTAGGCAGGAGGTTGGCCTGGGCTATAAGCAGCTAATAACACCAGCACTGTCTCATCAACATGTTCACTGGTTTTATAGCCCAACACATAGGAAATCATATCAATTACAAGTTTGCCTATATCTGTAAAATGGACATGTAAGAAAGGAGGAGGCCCTGTGGGCTGGCAATCAGGTCTCATAAATATCTTGGTGATCTTCTGAATGTCATCAGTGGACATCTTGGCACCTGTGTCCAGCAGATAGTTCATGGAGAAAGGAAACAACAACTGAGTCTATTTGAAGTTGAGCATCTGGTTGATGGACTCAGCATTAATGTGAAAGAGGATGCTCCCAGATGGAGACTTGACAGCTCTGTGATTTACATCATAATTCTCAGCACAAAGACGGATGATCTCTGGAAAAATGTTAACAGATGGGAGAAAGTAATATGGCAGATTTGATTCCCATATCCCATATGTATCCTTGCCATTCAAATAGTCATCTCTCAATTTCTTGAAGGTCTGCAAATGGTTCGTATCAGCCACCAGGTCTTGGATGAGGTAATCTCTATCAGCAAGAGGCAGGGACTCAAGCTCCTTATTAGGTGGATTCATGGGGGCAACACTGAGAGCTGTGGGTGCAGGAGCAGCCATTATGTAATTTTGGGTGCTGCTTTAAAATGTAGTCTCTAAATGCAATCAAGGTAAGTGTAATAGCTTGCAAACTTTTCTCAAAGGTCAGGTGGCAGCTTGAATGCAAATGATAGTAGACAAGTCTTCAGAGAGGAATATGGAGGTTAGGCAAGCTTGCCTCTGCTCTGCTTTGGTAAATTCACAGGGATTGTGAATCAATGAGGAGGAATTGCAGAGGTAGGGTGGAACTAAAAGTTGGTGGAACGCAGCTTTTCAAGCCTGCACTCGGCAAAAGGGAACAATGCCGGGTAGCTCGAGGATGAATTATCAATTTACGACCACGAATTATTCTTTTCACATCAAATTTTGGAGCAGGGGGCAATGCAGGAGGTTTTAGTCCAGAATTGACTGAGAGGCAATCTTAAATTTGGGAATAACCAGGTGTTTAGTGGAGAATTAGCAAGAAAACGGCATGCACAGGGGAAAAATAAAGGAATTGCGGTGAATACCTGGATAAACGGTGCGGAAAACCTTCGGGTTGCACAGTGGACGCACAATGCAGCTAAATTGATGATTGCGGCATCTGCAGCTTTGAATTTGGCGGTTGGAGCAAATTTCGCCGTGAACAAGTAAAACATCGACTGGTGTCTTTTCGCATGAAAATGACACAAAACGGCTCTTTTTGCGCGTTTTAACGACAATTTTGGAAAATGCGGGTCCATTGCGCTTTTCTGCCGATGACGTCATGGCGGGCCCGGGTACGGAGGGTGACGTGGGTGCTGAGTTTTGGAGGCCAGCATGGCAGGACACGGTGGCAGATGGTGTGGGGTGGCAAGGTTACGTCGAGGGCCACGAGGCGCGGGGGCAGGGGCCAATGACATGACGTGGTGGGCCACGAGGCGAAATGTGCGGAGGCCGGGGGCATGACGTCACGGTGACGTGGGGTGACGACGACAGAGGAGGCAGTATCGGGAAGGTGGTAAGCGGTCCTCCCCGCACCGCTTTTGGGAGAAGGCAGAATCGGGGGAGGGGGCTCCGAACACCCCGCCGGCTGCCACGCGTCCAGTGTACGGGGGCCAAAACCACCCTTCCCCCGGACGCTAAAGCGCGGCAGGTTGAAAACTCAAATCGACCGCCCACCGTTGGATTGAGTGCAGCGGCAGATCGACGGCTAGAGGGCGCCCTGACCCGGCGTGCAAGTTTGGGTGGGGACCTGCCGGCTATTTAAATAATAATTTTAATATGTCGGGGTCGAAACTTAGGTTTAAGGGATTTTTTGTGGTTTTGGGGTACGCGGGTTAATGTGCTGGGTTTAGAAAAACATATGAGTATTAGGTTTGAGAGGGGGAGAAGGGTTTTTCATGAAATTTTTTGGAAAAAGGGGTAAATGAGGTCAAGGGTGGGCTATTATCTAACCAGGGGTTAGAGTAATTCCAAAACAAGGGTTGACTATGGTCCCTGTGGACTAAAGTCTCCCATAGACATACTATTTAGCTATAATGCTAAAGGGGGATATTTATACATTGATTGGGGTTTATATACATGGTGTTATAGTAATAGGGGAGGGGAATAATAGGGGATTTAGTGTAGATAGTGTTAGTAGTTAGTATTTGGAGGGGAATGTGAATGAGACGTGATAGTTACTAGTTTTTTAAGGAATCAAACTTAGTTAGGGAGTAGATCAAAATGAAAATAATTTTTACACAAGAAATGTGGCTTCTTTTCAAAAGAGAAGTCACTTCTGACATGAAATTTCTTACAAATGAGGAGTATAAGGAGGACTGATCAGGCAGATCCTGCATGCTCATGGGAGGTTAGTAAGAACTTTTGAAGGGATGAGGGAAGTTAGTGATGGTTTAGTAGTATGTCAAATAGGCCATTGCTCTTGCCTTTCTCCTGCTGGTGACATCATTGTGATTTTTTCCCATGTCATATGCTTATACCTTGCTTTATGCAACCTCAACTGCCTACCCTGCCTACAATGCCTAACATTTTTTCTTCCTTTTGATGGGTGCACTTAGCCTTGCAAACCCTGACAATTCTCTTTTCTTTTTGCTTCCCTCCTATCTAAGTCTACCCTTATGACTTCCAAGGGCCCAGATTAAGCTTTGGGCTCCTTCCCCTTCTCTATCCACCTAATCATCTATCAAGCTTGAACTGTTTGAGTAGGTACTTCCTTTCTAGTCTAGAACATGCAATTTAAAACATGGTGAGGTCCAGCTTGATCTGTTGGACCACCCATCAAAGTAGGAGTGGCAATTTGAACTAGCCACTTTCATGGTCTTTATTTGGGTTCATTTTTTTATTTTTTCTTTGACCAATTCATTTTCTTGCCTTTTTGATTTTTCTTTTTAAGCATACCCTCTTTACATTTTTTAACTGTCAACTTCTTTCACAAAAAATGGAACCTTAGTAGCATGGAAGGTGAGCATTTTTGGCACTTCCACTGTCAATCATGAGATATGAAAACCTATTGGTATAGGAGGCTAACAACATCATCAAGAAAGGCACTCAGCTCATCAAGGACAATCTGGAAACAGAGCTTTCAAACAGGAAAATTTGCTACTCTGATAAGAGGGAAAAAATCAGATGGGGTTATGAAGCAAAGGAACCTTCTCTACACAAGAAGCTTACAAATTAATAATAAGAAATCAAATAGTCAAAGACCCACTATGGAACAAAGTTTAGGCCCCCACTATTTGGCCAAAAGTTTCCACTTTTCTCTGGCTACTTTGCAAAAACAAAATTCTCACTTGGGACAACCTACGCAAAAGAAGCTTTCATGGGCCTTCTATGTGTCCCAATTGCAAAAAGGCAGAAGAAACCACTGAGCACCTAATAAATTCCTGCCCATTGGCAAATGGACTATGGGAAAAAGTTAGCTTTAGATGCCAAAAATATGGACGAGTTAAGGAGGATATCTCTAACACTATACGCACTTGGGAAAACAATCCTTAAAAAAGCAAACTGTTAAATGCACTATGGAAACTATTCCCAGGATTCCTCATGTGGAATGTATGGAGAGAAAGGAATCATCACATCTTCAAGGACCATTCCTCCACCTCAGAAGTCCTATGGAATAATATAGGTCAAAACCTTCGAGAAACCTTGATGCTTCAAGCCTAGTTTGAAGACGATTATCCCGCCATACCTCAGGAACAGACTATCTATGCTAACTGGAACCTTCAATGGAATCGTATACAAGCAAATCAGGATAAAACCTTCTCACAAGGAAAGACAGTAGACAGATGGACCCCTCTACCCCAGTACATGATTCAACTCAACTTTGACGGGGCATCAAAAGGTAATCTAGGCAAAGCAGGATATGGAGGAGTCTTCAGAGATCACCAGGGCATTCTGCTTCTAACTTATTGAGGCTCAATTGGCTGGGATACAAATAACTTGGTGGAATTAGAAGGGCTATGGAAGGGGCTTCTCCTTGCACAACTCCATGATTTCTTCCCACTCATAATTCAAGGGGATTCTCAGATTCTCATCAACATGGTTAATCAGATCCTATAAGGGATGCCCTCATACAAGGTTGGAAGCAGTTGGAGACTGGCAGAGCGACTTGAGTTAATTGAACACTAGCTCTCAACCCATAGAGCTGTAAATCTTAAACACTCTCGTAGGGATGGAAACAAAGTAGTAGACCTTCTAGTTAACATTGGGGTTGATAGTGGAAGGACTTTTCATGCAGACACACTTGATACTATGGCCACTACTCTTCAGCTATAGGAATACAATGAATTGGTGAAAATTGAAATAGTACAGGAAGAAGAAACACACCCGGATGCGGGTGTTCATCCCAGGCATTAACATGACAAGACGGAAAGGCAGTGGATGGGTTGGCCACATGGCCCCTTGTAACTTCCCCCATGCCACTTTGAATTGCATTCATGGCACCTTGCAGGAGCCATTTAATGAATGCGCAGGCTGAGGCAGAACCAATTCCCACATAACAATGGAGCCTACGAATTTCTCTGTTATTCCTCCCCCCATGATTCACTGTGTTTGTCCTCCGTAGGCGGGAGAGCCTAATGTGCGCACCGTCATAGGTAGTCGATGCTAGCTATTAAGCTGCATCAATCTAGGTAATGGTTTTCACCATTCCTACACCAGCCTCTGCAATCATGCTCATGTCCACAACTCCTCTGTAATTTCCCCGCACCGCTCCTCTATCAATTCCTCCTCAATCCCCACTACTTCTTCCCCCGTTTCCATCCCCATCATGGTCTGCCACCATATGCGAAGTAGAAGAGGGGGCACTAGAGGCGGAATCTCTCGCTTTCCTGTAATGCCTAGCCCCGATTCAGTTTCCCCTACCTCCTCAACTGATAGTCCCAACCTGCTTAGTTTCGCGGGGCGTTACTCAGACACACGAAGCGGTAGGGGCAGAGCCTGGCTCCATGGCATAAGTCATGGACATGTAGCAGTCCACACTGCTAACTTCCCTCTTCCTCCACACCTGCTCCTCATACCATGTAGTTTAGATTTTGCAGCTCCCTGAACCGCCCAGTAATCGTCGCCACCATCTCAATTACCTTCACAGAAGAAATTGAGCCGCCAGCTCCTCTAGATGATCACACTAAGGAAGCAAACTGAGAAGAACCTAGCAGTAGGAGTTGAGGCAACACTGGTGATCGGGAAGCTGATGAAGGTCGAGCCATTGTATGGTAAAGTAGTGGCTGGAAGTCAGCATGTTGAGGAGGGAAAGCTCGGTTATACGCAGGCCTCTAGTAGTCATGGAGGTGACACGTCAGGACCGTGTGTAGGAGCATGCAGTATTGAGGGACACCATCCAAAACATGGATGTGGAAATTCGGATGAGGATGATGATTCAGACAAGTGGGCGTGTCCGATTGTGGAGGAACTAGCCCCGGACGATTGATTGCCGGGTGTCGAGTTTGCCAGGTGGACGTTATGTCTTGCTAATGATTCATTTTCTGTTCAGTATTTTGTGTCTTCTGGTTAGGATTGTGTTTTGGTTAAATTTTTTTTGTTATGCTATGATCAAGCTGGTTACCCCTGTGGGGGTTATTTTTGGACTCATACTTTTTTGGATTGGTTTCCCCTCTGTTGGGGCAATTAAAGATAGTTAATATGGCTATGTGATGAATGATGCTTAGATCCTCTGAGGCTAAGCCTCACCGTAAAACCTTTTTTGTATCATAATAATAGATTAAATTTACTTATAAATAAATAAATAAAATCCATCTCCAAAAATTAAATACAGTTTAAAATTTATAGTTGGTTCTTTCAATCTATTTTGTATAAAATTTATGCAAAACCCAAATTGGAAAAAGATTCAAACAGTCATCATTTCTGAGGCCATGGAAGCGAATCAAGAAATTACAAGAGAGGTTTTGTTCATCGTATAACAAATTAGACTCCATAGAAACATATTTCCAAAATACATCATGGTGGATAAGATATGGTTAGTTATTTAAGACAAATTTGTATGAAATTGCAAAAAAACCAGAATTATGATATTTTCCTGTAAAATTGTAAATTCGTTTTCTCAGTTAAGGGGATTGGATCTTATCTTTCCCCAATGAATTTTATGTATAAATAAGGTCTCAAATGACAGAGATCAAGAGGAGTTTGTTCATTATTGTAATAGAGGAGATCAATGATTAGTTTTTGGAGATATTTAGAGAGTTGATTTGTAACAAATATTTTTGATGTGAATAAAGAATTGATGGTTGTTGAATTGTGGTACATCTTCTTAGCTTGATATGAGATTTTCTTAGCAGCACTAACATCCTGGGAAGGGCCCCTCAGTGTGGGTAGGTGATGTTATGCTTCATATCTTTTGTAGATTAGTTTTACATCTAGCAATTTAGTTTTATTTTGCAATGAATTTATGTTAGATAAAACTTAGATCTATTCATTTTCATGCTCTCAATTTAGTGTTTAGTACTTCCCTTTAGGTTTAAGAAGTGAATTCCATTTGATTTCGTATTTTATTTAACGTTTCTTTCAATTTTCATTATATTTGTATTCCACATAGTATTAGTATTATACTTGTTTGCTTTTGTTTATAGTTGTCGGCATTTGCTCTTATGCGATTTACTTTTCTATAGTGTGTTTCATGGGTTTTCATCACTATAGTATTAAAACCATTGAAGTCTCAAGACAGAATAAGCTACATATATACAACCACATCAACATTTTTAATGAAATATTGTGGTTCAAAACTCGATAAGCATTAGAGTCCCATAGTCCAGTGACAAGTGATAATGCTTAGTGATTAGTTCTTTCTAGTGTCAATTGTTAGCATAGGCTAGAATAGGCTCTAGTTTTGCATTTTCTGTGCTTTCATCTCTAAGTCTTACAACTCTAGATTTATAATTAAATGTTGGAATTAGAATACATATAATTCCACCAACAGTATGCCTACATCAACATGTCTAAATGTGCTGCTATTGGGTTTATACAACATAATTTTGGGCATGGATTGGTTGTACCTTCATAGGACTAAGGTATATTGTTACGAGAATGATATTGAGTGCTTGGATGATGATGGAGAGAAGATAATATTGCAAGGAAAGATTTAGCCTACATTAGTGAGAATGGTTACAACTATGCAAGCTAAGCACAGTTGCAGGATATGGTATCTATTATTTGCAGTGCATTTTTTAGTGACAAGGGGAAGGATGTTAATGACGATGAATTTCTAAAGAGGCATCCATTTTTGCAACAGTTTCAGGATGTGTTTCCTATAGATATTTCAGAGTTACCACCTCATAGGGAAGTGGATTTATCTATTGAGTTGGTACCAGGAATAGCACTAGCATCAAAGGAACCTTACAGGATGAGCACTCCAAAGTTAGTGGAATTGAATTTGCAGCTTAATGAAACGCTTGAAAAAGGATACCTAAGGCTAAGTGTGTCACCATGGGGTGAACTAGTGTTGTTTGTGAAGAAGAAGGATGATACTCTCAGGTTGTGCATTGATTACAAGAAATTGAATAAGGTAACCATCAAGAATAGGTATCTATTTCCAATGTTTGATCACTTGAAGGGAGAAGTAGTGTTCTCAAATATTTACTTGAGATTAGGATATCATCAAGCACGCATCAAAGAAGAGGACATATACAAGACCACATTTCGTACCAGGTATGGGCATTATGAGTTTGTGGTGGTTGCTTTTGGTCTTACTAATGCTCCAAATACTTCCAAGAGTTTGATGAATATTGTTTTGTGTCCTTATCTAGACAAGTTTGTGATAGTGTTCATTGATGATATATTGATATATTCTAAGAATGAGGAAGAGCATGCAAAGCATCTGGAAACAATGTTAAGATTGTTGGGAGAGTATCAATTGCACGCCAAGCTTAGCAAGTGCAATTTATTTCAGACTAAATTTCATTACTTGAGACATGTTGTTTCCAAGGAAGGTATAGCAGTGGACTTGAAAAAAATTAGAGCTATCATGGAG